>CM056591.1:13482500-14682500 GCA_029721435.1 Gymnothorax reevesii | reverse complement strand
TTCTGCCATTTCTCCCTCTCTCCACCCTCTGAGAGAGTCAAAAACGACAAAAAAACAGAGGTTGGGAATGAGACTGGTTTACACAACACAGTCACAGCCAGGGCTAAGATATAAACAACCACCAGGTGGAGCTTTACAGAACAGTTGGTGCGTAAAGTATAATTCCCATAGGAGTTTGGCGACTGGGGCTGTCACAAGCCAGGTGAGGGGTCAGAATGGCGGAATGGGAGGTCACTGTAGAGAAGGGGGCAGTAAATTGGCTCTTTCGGTTACCCAGTGCATATAACTGTCAGGCCCTGAGGTGGGGCAGCTGGATGTTGGTTGGAGAGTCGGACATTCCACACATATTCCCGATCTCAGCCAAAGGGCATTCGAAGAGGACTGCCCAATCGCAGTTGACGTTTGAGGAGGAGTCGACATGGGGATTCCCCCACCACCAAACAGGGGTACCCACAAACCTGTCCCAGGACAGAGCCCACACTCAACCCCCAACTGACGATTCCATGGCTGTTCTTGAGCAAAACTCAGATTGAGAGAAGATTGAAGTGTGCAAGTCTCAGCAATACAAATTCACTGACCAAACATCAACATGCATATCACTCATTCTCTCAAAAATATGTTACAGAGGATGACTGGAAATGTGTAAAAGAAAGAAAAATCAAGGGGAGATGGAGGGGTATATAGGCAGAAAACAAGATGAGTGGGGAGCGATTTTCTTGAAATAGTCTTCGGTTAGCCATATAGTTTGTCCAAAAATGCACCATTAACATGCATAGAGTACAACTGAGGACCACACAGGAAAAATGATCAGTCCAAATTTTGCATTTTTGAATATTATATATGATTATAATATTTACAATAATATATATAATTATATGTAATAATATCACATTATTATATGTATATATATATTTTTTTTTTCTTTTTCTTTTGCATATTTTTTAAGCGCTTTTTTTTTTAAGATCGTTTGGAATTTTTTCTTCATAATTTCTCCACAATGTGAAGATGTGATATTTTTTCCATTGTGGTCTTCAATTATACACAATATAATGATTGTGCTGGGAGCAAAGTATTTTGTTTTTTTTTTTTGCAGAAAATGTACAGAATTCTCCCAAGGTACAGCAATTCACTCACAGTATTAAAAAAAACACCTTTTCAATCAAATCTAAGATTTTGTTGTTGGCAGTTCAGAATGATATAACTGAGAGGACATGATGGGGTTAACTCAGTTGAGCAGCTATGACCATGATTTATCACAAGAATTAATACTGCACACATAAACTGCCAACAGTTAAAATAGTAAGCTGGTTGCAGTGTGGCACCTTAATAGTGTCCCGACAGAGAGAATAAGTGTGTGTGTGAATGTGTGTGTACAAGCTGGTGTGTGGTAGACTGTTGGAATGTCAGGCCAGGAAAAATTCTACCATACAATTTTCATTCTTTAAAGGTCTATAAATCAAAGTGATATTTTGGATCTGCAACCCTTGTCTTAACAGAGAAAATCACAGCGATCACTGTGCCATACCCAAAAAAGAAAAAAAATTAAAGTGAGACCACTGAGATGGGCTGGTCCTACTGGTTGCAAAACATTTCTTCTAATCGCAATGGACAGAGACAAAGTACTTTTAACACTGATCCCGAAATGCTCCCAAATCATCCAAACCCTCCCCACTTCTCCACCCGAACAAGCCCCCAGTGGAGTGGTGACCCCTGACCTCTCATATATCAAAGGCACTTTGACTCTGCATGGTTGTAACTCTGCCAGGGACCAGGCAAGGCTGGTGGGATAATGGTGCTCACTCCATACTTCAGGTGAGCAGACAAATCATTCACTTACTCAGGAGTGTGCTCGAGTCACAGGAGACAATCAGGGGTTACCCACCTTCAAAAACTCCCCAAGGGATGCCTCTCACTTTCCAAAACCTCTCACTAAATTATTTAAACAAAAAAATCCCGAAAACATATGCGGACAAACATAACAAATCCAGATTATTCTGTTCATCTCTGTCTGACGTGATTAAAGTCCGCTCGTCCCCGTACATGCGGAAAGATCACAACAAATAAATGAGTTATTCTGTGCGACCACCTTTTTATCCTATTATGAAGCACTCCTGCTATGATTGGCGTGGTCTTCTCCGGGATGACAATAATACAAGCCCCACAGGGCACAGGGGGTCGCTGAAGGGTTGTATGAGTATGGAAATGATCCTAACCATTTGCCACTGCCTTCACATTCACCAGATCTCCAACTACCTGAACTCATATCGGAGATTTTGGAACAACAGTGTTCTTCGTAACCATCATCCAAACACGGAATAAGAATATCTCTTGAGAGAAAGGTACTCCCTTCCTCAACTTAAGTTTAACAAATGTAGACTGTATGCTAAGCCTTCGTGAAGATGCGCTTGAAGCTTGTGAGGCCTCTTTATTGAAACCGTTTCTGTCAACGTTTTTATTATTTGTGAACCGTCTGGTCCGTAGCCCTACATGTCTTCGGCCAGGTCTCGGAACGGAATCCACAGGGTATTACAGAAGTCATTCATCAGCTATGCATCCATCTGGCCTATCTTACATACGCTCCATCACAGCAGCCAAACTTACTTCCCATTAGACCTTCTCATTTCACTCGGTTTCCAAGAATACATCCTATTCTCAGAAAAAAAAACTGTCACAGCGACGGGAAATTACAAACATCGCAATTTAGCAAATAACAGTCAAGCAACAGGAAACCGGGGCTATTTTATGATAATGGAATTTTATTTCCCTTGCATTTCAGAGTGCGCTTTTTCCGTACATCGCGTCACGTTAATTGCACAGTAAAAGAGTAACGGTAACGTGTAATGCAGAGTGCGACATTAATGCAATCATTTTGAAAATTAAAGCATTTTCTGCTTGCAGTCAAGAAAAAAAAAACCTTTAGACTTCAGTTTCTTCCCAGTCCACAGCAGCATCAACTATTCAAAATTTTCCCTCCATAAGCTGCTTCAAACGTTTACAGACATCGCTACATATTTAATGGCAAATTGCTGGATGAATATGCAGGCAGTAGCCAGTGATATGACATCTTATTCCTGACAGACGCAACGAAGTTCAAGGTGGGCACAGTTCATCTTTTGGATTAAATGCAAACCTGTGAGAACCACATGAAATATGAAGTAAATGTTACGCTTACCCAGCAAATAGCCCTTAAGAAGATGATACACAAACGAATCCTACTCCATTTCAACGATTTCATCCATCATGCTCAGTGGCGCCCGTAAAATTAGCCTCATCGTGGAATAAAATCGAGGAATTCTTCACTTTCCCCGAAGTTTTTCAGCAATGTCCCACTTCGGAATGGGAGGTTGAAGGAGGCGTGGTAAACCAGCCCCCTGTCCTATCGCAAAGCCCTAAGGAGCGGCCATGCAAATTTTCAAGGAAAATGTCGTCATATGACTGGCAAAACTTGTAACCAATGAAAGCAGAGAAACGAATACGTCAACGTGTATTGTCCAATCAGCGCCTCTTTGAGGAGGGAATAAATCAAATTCCGGAATTGACGTGCCACACGTGAGGCTTGCTGCTTTAATCAGAGGGGAATGTCTAGTTCGAAGTTGTTTGAAATCGTTTAATGTTTCTATGCAGTTTGTTTTACGCATAGCTGAAATTTTAGCGCTGCATTAATACGCTGGTGAGTGTTTAAATATCTTTAGTTATACCTGAGCGAATAGGGCTTGAGTTTAATTTTTTGCTGCGAGATCATTTAGCTTGTTTCTTTTTCCAATAGTAAGATAGCTGGTTATCTTATTATATGTTGCTACGTTCGCAAACTGAATCATCAGGCATGTTTTACGAATAATCCAGGTGTATTGCTTTGTTGACAGGCTAGGGAGTTACTTGAGAACATGGATGTCTCTGGTTAATTTCTGCTGTTCCACATCTATGTAGTTGTGCGACCTGCCGATTCATACTGTCGGCAAAGTATGACGCCTTGTGGTGAACAGATTCTGTCCCCTTGGTGCTTCAGAGATTGTGAATGTGATAACTGGATCAGCGATGGCTTGTTGTTGTTATTTGTTCGCTGGTTGCTTAGTGTGTGGTCATGAATCTTCTTACCCTGGGCCACTCATCCTGTGTGGAACTCATGCGGAACCAGACCGCACCCGGTCAGGAAGCAACTCATAGCAACTCATCTGGAATTGCTCACAAAATTAAGATGCGAGCAGGGATGGATAGCAAGCTCACTGCCACGTTTGGTTTTATCACCGTGAATTATGGCAAAAGCTCCCTTTGATGTAAAAGCCAATGATTGTGGCCGTTATTTTCCCCTCCGCTTGTTGTTGTTTAGGGGTGGACATGGTGGTCAAGAAGAAGACCGCGAAAGTGGAGACCGTTGCTCTGGACCATGCAACGTTAGAGCGACTGACAGGTAAGTGACAGCCAGGATCTCCACATGGAGCAAATCAAGAGTAGAAACCGTATTTTTTATTAATGCAATTCATTCTCTTCTGTCATGAATTCAACAGCAAAGAAGCAGACATTTGTTGTTCTTTCTTGTTCTCTCTCTGATGGTAAATATAATTGTGATTTATGTTTGTAATCCCCATATGTTGTGTTTCTGTCTGTTTTTCTTCAGCCTCTCTGTCCGTTGATGGTGATATTGGGGCCAGGAACCTTGCCCAATGCCTACTGGACTGCCTCGGTCTGAGTGACCCAGTCCTACAGATCCAGCAGGTCAAAAAGGTTGGTATTCTGTGCCAACCACAAACTCCTAACCCCTCCCCCCATCTGACCTCTGTCCACTTCTGAAAAGCGTTCATATGAAACAGAACACTGCACATTATATTTATACAGGGAAGAAATGGAGAGATTATGCTGTGTAAAATCCATTTGGAGGCAATGGGCCTGCAATCCAAATAAAACACTTCTTATTCCCAAATGAGGAATGAACGTGTTCATCTCATAAACACCTATGGGCACAGAAGAGACAAATAATAAGAATTGTGCTATTTTGGGACATTACCTTTGGCTAATCTTGGAAGATGTGAACAAAATCAACAATCATTATTTGAAAAGTCCATTTACCCCATACTATATTGTAAACAGTACAACAGTAATTTAATTAATGTTTGAATTTAATTGTTTATTGAAAATGTCCAATTATATTTCGACAACTGAGTCCAAAAAATTTGGCGTAGTTGACCGTTTACAGCTGTGTAGTGTCACCATGTATTTTTATGGCTGTCATTACACTAGTAGCACCTAAAAACTGAGAAATTGCACTTTTTTCTGAGAAATCCCCACAAAAACGGCCAACTCTGTTAACCTCGGAAAAATTTTGCAGAGGGAGACCGAAAAATTTTCAGATGTATGAAAAATCATGAATATTTGCAGAATTTCGTGGGAACTTTGGAATGGTCAGTACTGTAGTTCAGCCTGCTGTGTCTGCACTGACATACAGGAACTGGCAAAGGGCAAACCACCACCACCATTATATTAAGAACAACAAAAACACATTCAGTATTCAGAATATATTCCATCTGCAAAAGCACCAATTTACAAACTAAACAGATGCACAATGTCATTTTTTAAAAGAGGGCACCTTGAGAGAGCGTGAACATCGAGGTGTTGTCCAAACTTAAGTAAACCGGACAGACTTCGGGATAGCTGGGTAAAATTTTGCCTAGGTTTACAGAGTTGGCCTCAAATCTTCAGTAAACCTCAGTGTATTAGGTTTTTGTAGGGATTTCTCAGAAAAAGGTGCACTTTCTCAGTTTTTAGGTGCTAGTAGTGTTAGGTGTTTGGACACTGATGAAATAAGCTGATCAAGTCTTTCGAGGTTTTTTCCCCTCCTTTCCTCCTTTATTGAGATCTTCAGCTGTGCAGTTGAACTGGGTCATCGTTGCTGTATATTTTGCCTCATAATGTGTCACGCATTCTCAGAGAAGGATCTGGACTGCAGGCAGGCTATTCTAGCAGCCGCACTCTGCTTATTCGGCCATGCAGTTGTAATCTGTGCAGAATCTAGTGATGTTTTTGTGGAAAACGAAGGGGCGTCCCTGGAGCAGACATCTGAATTGAAGCATAATTTCCCTAAAAATTTGTACATGCCTTTCTGCATTAATATTGTCCTTGTAAATTTTCAAGTCATTCATGCTGTGTGATCTGAAATAGTCTCATACTATGACAGACTCTGCTCTTGAGGGGCTGGAGCATTTTCTTGAGCCTCCTTTTATTCTACAGTGGGATTAGCCCTCCGGTTTCACGTCGCCTTATAACTGCTGCTTGCCTCGTCATTGTCGGTCCTAAGTTGCCCCTGTGCCAACTTCTTTGGAGTCCCTTGTAGTCATCAGATTTGAATTAAGTGTACATTTTCGATAAACTATGAAATTCACAAGTTCGATGTTTTAATTTTAGTAGTGTCATCAATTTAGTAGATTGTGAATGGACTTTTAAAATGGCTGATTTTTGATTACATTAGCATTGTCTTTAATGTGTAAACTTTGTTTTGGGCTCTAGATGTCTGATTGAAAACAGTATTTTTAAGTGGGGAAAAAAAATTAATCCTGTTCCATGTTATTTCTTGTCATAATCTGATTTAAGTTGGCATTGTGTGGTAAGCAAACACTGTTTAGGCCACCACCATTTGTTCTGTTATGAGGCGTCTTCTGCTTGTGTTGGCTGCTGCTCACTAGCAGGGAAATTTAAAGAAACTGCTTGAATTGCTGAAGGAAATTACTGGATGTGGTGCAAAAGCTGTGCAACAATCTTCAAAGGACAAATGTCCAGGATGTCACCATAATCATGGACCCGTTCTGTCCCTGCACTGGAGGCCTCTTGGCTTGTGAGTGCCCTGTCCTGTCTTGACTGCCGCCATCTCTTCCCCTCGCCCTTAAAGGTAGCAGGCATGCTTGAGGAGCTCAAAGAAGGTCCTTCCCCTACGGATGGGCTCCTGCTGTCCTGTATGGACACCCTGGCAGTGATGTACACCTCCCTGCAGTCCAAAAACCCCCTGAAGAAGGCCCTTGCCAGGTAGGCCCAACAACCCCACTCTGTCACTTCCAATAATGTGAAACAATGGATTTAAACCCGCAAAGATTGGACAGGTTTCAAGGACGGATATTAAACTGCAAAGATTAGGTCCAGTCCTGAATTTGACTATTTTAAATGGAGTTTCTCCGGTCACACTTTATTTGAAGTATTGCTCATAGAGGCTTTATAGGGCATGTATAATGCCTTCATAAATGAGACATAATGTCTTCATAAATCATACATAAGCAAACGTCATGCTTTGTAAAGAGTGAAATAACACATCCTTATTCAGCATGTGATGCCTGATGTGAGATAACTGACAGTGTCACTTAGCCAGTGGCTAATTGCGATAAAGGGTGACATTGTCAGCTATGTGACATTGTCAGTGTAACATCTGGCATCACATGTTGAATAAGGATGTGTTATTTCACCCTTTACAAAGCATGACATTCGCTTATGAATGAAGACATTATGTCTTATTTATGAAGGCTTTATACATGTTGTATAAAGCCTTTATGAGCAACACTTCAAATAAAGTGTGACCGTTTCTCCTTAGCAAACTTAATTTAGCCCAGAGCTACTCATCTTCTTCTGCATCTTGGAAACTGGCCTTGTGGGTTCACGTGGAGGCTTTCAAAGTAGCCTCAGCACTGGACAGTTAAAGTTTCATTGACATTTGAACTCTGGCGGCTGTGTCTTGGGTTTGTGCTCCTCCTGGCTGTCTGTAGATAAGTTTGTATGACTCCATTTACACCTTTGGTGTTGTATTCAACCGTTCCTTAAAATTTGATAAATCATTGCTGTCGTGAACACCATCCACCTCTGCGCTAAAGCAGGTCCTATGGTGGGGGCAAAAACTCACAGCTAGGTCTCGAACTGGGGCTAAGTGAGGGGAACACATCTCAATGGCATTGGCCTCGCTTTATTGATTGTCAGTCAAATTTTGAATTTGAATTCAGTTTGTTTTTAAGGCCCTACAGACTCGCACCACACTGTGTCTGTGACCCTCTCCAGTCCCACTCTGTCCCTTGGTCTCTCTGATCCACTGACCAAATGTTACACTGTCCTGTAGTCTTGAGTTAAGCTAACGGATTATCGAGCTCTTTCTGTCGGGACCCCAAGGTTTCGAAATGGCATCCTCTTCCATGTCGGATCCTCCTCCCATTTGCCTGTTAAATCCTATCTCAGGTCCATGTCTTTTCTCAAACTTGGACGTCACTATTCTGAACCTTTTTATGATTGCCATCTTAGAATTTTGTTTTTTATTTTGTTGGCATTTTTGTATGATGTTTTTGCTGTAGTGGTATCTTATGTTCTATTGTGTCCTTGTTCGATTGTTGCCTCATCTGTGTACGGCACTTTGGTTGTTGTTTTTAAGTGTAATTTATCAATACATTTGACACAAGTTGTTTGACTACCTCTGAAGATGCTGGTCTTCTTCCTCTACCTAGAGCTTCACTCATTTTTCTGTAGCAGTCAATCTCTCAATCTCTCCCTCCTCTTCTCTCTCCATCGTTTGCTTTCAGCACCCTGAACTCAGTGCCAGCCTGGCTGCGGGGACAGGCTGTCGTCCGTCTGTCTGCTTGTCTCGCCGACCTTCTCTCCACAACGAGTTCAGAGCGGTACCCGCACCTCACTGACGTGTTCACCTCCTGCTTGGACGGCTTTCCCTTGGGTAGGTCTCCCTTTCCCTCAAGCGGGGTTCCAGGCCTGGACTGACTTGCCTGGCGCACATGTACCCCAATGGGTGCCGCATATGTTTTGGTAGATTTCTTTGATTATATCAGGTCTTCTAAACTGCATCTAGAATTTTGGGCATTCTTCCCTTATAAATAAACGTGCCTTCTTCAGCCAATAGTAGCTGAGTAAATCATTTATTGAAATATGGATTTACTTCATTCTATAATACAATGCTGTTTGTGCTCAAATTTTTTTTTGCCGTGCACGCAGACGTGCTCAGCCCGTGAGCTCCAACTTGACGACAAACTTTCTTTGCAGTTCACTACTGACATCTAGTGGTGGGCTGAATCATCGCGAGTGGGTCTCTCATTGGAATTTAGTTGTTCGCTTCTCCTCTACGCTCTCATTTCAAACGAAGATATTCATGCTGATCTTTTGGTACTTCCTTGTGTTTTAATGGGTTCTCTCTCCTCATAGGTGAAGAATGCATTCACAGTCTACTGGCTGAAGGTCAGTATCCCCCTTTCTACCAGGAGTGGAAGATTTGGGTTGCACACTGTACTCATAGTTCTGTCTGGCAATCATACTCTGTCTGAGTATACTCTGTCTCACTTTTGATTCTAAATTGTCTGTAATGTGTTTAATTATGGAGATTATTCCTTTTTGCTTGGCTGGTGCTTCTTTTTCACTTGGAGAGATTTAAGTTTGGAAATATGTGGAGCCATTTTATCCTCATAAAAAGAAGTGTGGATCTTGCAAGCATAAATCAAAACTTTTATTCCGTGCCTCCCAGTGCATCTTCAGTTAAGCTTCAGTTAAGCTGCCAACGGCGCGGCAAATTCTACCTCTCCCGACGGTAAGCCGGTGCCAGCGGCGCGGAAGACCATTCGCAGTCCGATGAAAACACGAAATCAGTTGACAATCGCAGTCATGGGCCACCTGTACTTCAATACTTTATATTGTGTAATTTTTGGGAAAAGTATACCGTAGAAACATAATTTTTTATGGAAGTATTCTGTAAGGAATGAGTGAAAGAATCCTTCTCTGGCCTCAGAAATGTATTTTGCTTTGCAGTAAAGGCTGCTCTGGTTTGTTGCTGGAGATGTTGAAATGAAGAGAGAACGAGAGGAGTATTTCTGTATGATTTTACCTCTGTTTAAGAGCTCTGTGTCCTCTTACTCTTCCCTTCCAGTGCTGCAGTTCTTTCACAAAGCTTTATGTGAATATCTGCAGCAAAACAGGTTGGTGAAATCCTTTTCTGAACAAAGTTTGCCATAATGTTTTTTGGCCTCCCTGTAACCTAACTGTCTTCAATTGCTAAGCTCAATATTATTGGCACTGATTTAGAATCAGCCACAAATAGTTTAAAATGACCTCCCTGCTGTTGTCCAAAATTTTTTTTCACATTCTTCCTGTGGGTGAGGTACCTGTTACTGATAACATGGTAATTCTGTGTCCATGATGTACCCCTACATTTGATTTGATGGTATTGAATCATTTGTCCTTTGATGTCTCCGTGGGGTACCACAGTGATGTCAATGTAGTTGACTGTGATTGGAGTCACGACTGGTTTTAACCCTTTCTCTCCACTAGTGCGCTGGCTGGACGGCATGTGGCCCAAGCTCAGGTGATGCAGGCCTGTTTGTCCGCAGTTAAAGCCTCCATGTTGGTTGTACAGAGATCTCAGCAGCTGGTGAGCGCCGCCCTGCAGGCTCAGCCTCCACCTGCACCCTGCCCCCTCCGGGACACGCTGAACTCTCTGCTCACCTGCTACACCAGAATCCTCACAGATGGTGAGATGTTCTCTTAATCTGTGCTGGACTGTGCCTCTTCCTTTTCAGGCTGGGCGATAGATCTGTACTGCTGTTGTCCCAGAGAGCCACTGTACAGGTGTTTATGAAGCTTGGTGTTTTGGCAGAAGAGCCAACTGCTGATATCAAAGCATTGAATTTACTTTATGTACTTAAGTGCTTAAAAGCACGAAAGCCATCATTCCAGCATTCAATCCAAACATCTGCAACCGCTCTTTTTACTGCTGTCAAATGGCCCGTTTCCACCGAAAAAGTTCCTGGTGGTATTTGGGGGCAGGAACTACTACTGGAACATCCTCTCGCTTGGCCCTCAACTGCCGTGTTTCCAGTGAGAGGGCGAAGCAGGAGAATTCCTTTTGAAAATGCAACCCCTTGTCGTCTGTTGAGTTTTAAAAATGCCAGCTATTTTGTCGCTTCTTGTAGATGTTACATCCCGCCCTGAGTAAATCCAGTCAGCGCCGAGTAAGCCTCAAGCCCCACCCAGGAGTTTTTCGGGGCCGTTCCGAGTACCTACTCTGAGGCAGGGACTTTTTAAGCCCCTGTAAAAGTTCTGGTGCTCTGTCCTTCGGGGGTGGTTCCGGCAGTAGAGACATGCAACAACGGCCCCGGCCCCGTAAAATTACCCTGAAGTTCCTGCGGTGGAAACGGGCCTAATTTTCTTGATTTTCAGTGGTCCAGATCTCACTTGATAGTTATCCAACCAACTCTGTAAATCTTTTTTATGAAACAAGCTCCATCTACAGAGTTCCCAAGAGTTAATTCCATTTTATTCAAAGTCTATTACAACAGCATTTTATGGGAAAAGAACAGTCAAACTTTGTCCTTGACCAGAATTGAATGTTCAGGGAAGTGGGCAAGTAACATGATTATTATGAGTTCTTTTACCAGAAGGTTGCGTAAGTAGCGCACTTGTAACCATAAATATCTTGCGGAACAAGTGGATTATAATCTGTAAATTGCAGTAGTAAAGGATATCTGTTTATATTCCAGCTGCGCACTCCTGGGGTGTGACGTATGTATTCGCTGATGTTTCTCTCTCCGGAGATGAGTCATTTCACTGCTGAAGCAGGAGAATGTGTCCGACTTGCTGACCTCTCCTCTTATTCTCTGTCACAGAGGAATTTGTGCAGACAGTCCAGAGCACTGCTGGGATGGCTGTGGTCCTCCTGACCAGGAGCATGCTGGGAAATGGAGGCAGAGTGGCAGAAGTGGTGAGTTTGTGCTCTGACCTTTTTCTCTCAGTTGATGAACAGGGGTTTAAATTCATGAAATGATAATTCCACTCCAGTATTTTCTTTTAACCACCAGTATGCGCGCACTGATGAAATACCTCAGCCAGATGGAGGAAATAATTAGTTGGATTGGCTTGCTGATTTCCCGGCTGAACTTTTATTTCCTGGCCTCTGGACTGTAGTGGACTTGTGCAACTTATTCGCTAAGGGAGACTCAAATTATACAGCCTTTTTACCTTGTGGTGAATTAGTCTTTGTGTGATTGCTAAAATTTTTCCGTGTCTTTGTGTCTGGTAGGTGTCAGGTCTAGTGCAGGGTCCTGAGACAGGAGATGTTGGCGCCCCCGTGTGGCTGCAGCAGAGCTGTGCAGGGCTGTATCGCTCAGACCGGCCCCCGGCAGTGTCCCTCTACCTGTGCCACGGGGCCCTGGCCATGCTGAACTGGCGTGGGGGGCCCCTGGGGCCCGAGGGGGAGAGCCTACTGCTACTAATTCCCGCCTCGCTGCTGTCATTGGACACCAGGTGAGTGACCAGCTCACAAGGGCCTTTTCCACCAATCGAGAACCAGTGACATTCCTGGTTACAAACGAAGTTTGGGGCATTTGAATTAAAAATGGCCTGGTTAGTAACCTGAAATATTGGTTTCCAGTGAGAGCCGGATGGCAGTAGGGTCCAAATGGGAACCGTGTGTGTCATGAGTGGGTGTTTAGTCAACACGTCTAAACAAACAAGCTAACCAGACTGGAGGGCAGAACTCGTGCTGCTGTCCAAATGAGTCCATTTACTACACTGAGATTGGTTTCATGGTTCCCAAACAGAACCGGCACAGGAATGACAGCCACATCAGTTTTCTGTTGGTTGAGAAGTCTGAGCACTGAACCAGCACATCTGCATGCTGCACTTCCGGAAACTCTGACCTACACCTGCCTTATGTGGGATACTGACGACGCCCCTCCTTAGGCTGAGAACTGCAGGCCACACCCTGTCCAACACTGAACTCTGCACTCTTACTGGCCACTTCTGCAGAGTGCTCAGCATTGCACCACCAACCACACCCTGCCCTCTACTCCACACAGTTGTGCTGGACACTCCCTGTCTCATACCTGGCCTTCATGTTGCATCTTACTTTGTAAACAAGTTGGTATTAAGAAATCCTGTTTGTGATATGCCTGTTTGTTTATTGTGTCTGTCTGTCTGTCTGTCTGTCTGTCTGTCTGGTTCTGCAGTGTGAAGGAGTCTAGCACGGCGATGGTAGTCTCTCGCGTGCTGGCTCTGTGGAGCAGTATTACTCTGGACGTCCTGCAGGGGGCGCCATCTCCCTCCTCTCACCCCAGCCTCCGGGAGGCGCTGCGAGGCGAGGCCCAGCTCCCAACTCGCCTGCAGGAGCACATCCAGGCCCACTGGGATCACCCCCTGGACGGAGTCCGCCACCAAACCCGCGCCCTCTTCCGGAACCTTCTCTGCTTGCACCAGGCCAGCGTGGGTGCCCCGCACCCCGCCTCCGACCCTTACATCACTGAGTTAACCCTTCGCCTGCTGGCCCTGGAGTGGCACGTCCGAGGGAAGTATGCCTCTCTCGCCTGCCTGGTGGAGCACCTTGGCGCCCTCCGGCTCCTCGTCCTTCACCCTGCCCTGCCCTCCCGCCTCCTCTCCCTGATGGACGACCAGACCCTGGCCCCCTACGCCGGGGACCTGCTGGAGAAGCTGTTCGTCAGCCACAAGGCCCAGCTGAGCGGACAGGGTAGGGCAGGGGTAGAGCTAGTGTCAGGAACTAGGGACAGGGAGTTGGGGACTGAATCAGAGAAAGGGGTGGATCCACAGACTGTGTTGAGGGAGGGGCTAGAATCAAGGGTGGAGTCAGGAGCAGGGGCGGAGTCAGAATTTCAGATTGAGTCGGTCGTGGGGGTGGAGTCTGACACGGGGGCAGAGTCGGCCTGGATGGAGGAGTGGAACCACACCTGGGTCTCTCCCCTCCTGGAGGTTCTGTGCCAAGCCCAACTGGACCAGACCTCCTACATCTTGGACTACCTGTTGCCGAAGCTCCTGCGCTGCTGCCCAGCAAGCCTGAGTCACATGGTGCAGACCCTGCAGAACACACAGCTGAGAGTCTCAGGTAAACCAGTGCACCAGCGCCTCCTGCTGGTTGCTACATGGCCAGTTTAATTTATGCATCCTGGAGCCTGTATTATCAAGTGCACTTACAGTTCATTTCCCTCTGAGTAAAATCCAGAATGGCGCTTCTGTCTTTAAATAGATTTCCCAATATTATGAGGGTGTTGGGTTTCAGTCAGTGTTGTTATTCGTACAATGTGGTGATCTTGCTTTGTGATGAAGACCCCTGCGTGGAGCTTACTTACTGACAGCTTGTTTATCTGGTATGAGCCAAGCATCTTGATGGACTTAATTTATCCTGAACCAGTATCTAACCCGTCCTCCATTAAGCAATGTCTCTGCACTAGTTTTGCTGGTTTCATTTAAAATGGAAAAAAAAGTAGCCGCCTAAATATTTTTTTCCATTTTCAGTATGACTCATAGAAATAAATTTCCTCTCTTTTGTATGGCGTTTCATTCTTTCACTTGAAGTTATTATACCCTGTATCTTAACAACTGGAAAGATGTGTGCTAAAAACCCAGCTTCTCCTAATTTGCCGGCCTGTTTTTGAAAACGTGAGGTTTTGTTTGACGTCTGTCATTTGATGACCATCTACATCAATCTGTATTGTGGAGCATTACGAGAAGATTTTGAAAACCTCTCTCTGGGCCTTTGCTCTCTTTGTCTGTTTGCAAATGACCTATACCATTGTTTGTCAAAAATGTTTTGATCCACGAGCAGTTTGAACAGCATTGTCAACAGAGCGATAAAACATGTTCCATAGAAGGGTTGTGGGGAGGACAGTTTTGGATATCCCTTAAAGTATGGGTACGGGACTGTTTAGAAATGGTCTATAAATCAGTGATTACATCATGCGTCCTCACCGCTGTTTGTTGCACTTTTCATCACCGCTGTTGACATTTATAGCGTGTTTGCGTCTGTGGTGCGTTAACTGGTCACTCGAGCCTGGGTGGTGTTTAAAATGAGAAAAGGCCGAGTTAGCTTTTGTGATGCTTTGTGTTGTACATGGTGTGAAATTGCTTCCATGAACTCAAATTTCTGCTATTTTCCCACGGGAGAAGAACTAAAGGCAAATCTATTGCTGGAAAAAGGCGAACTGTGGAGCATTTATTTATTTATTTATTTATTTTTTTTTCCTGGCAGCTTGATTTTGCATTACGTATCTTGTGTTTCCATAGTTACATGATGTAACACGGATTCAACTGCAAGTGAAGGCATTTTCGTGGCTGGCTCTCGTGGTATTGTGGCTGTCATTTTGGCTTTTTGTTTGCTTGATGCATCCATATTGGCTCATCTGTTTCCTAATTTTGCCATGTCTCCCTCTGTCTCATGTTGCTTCAGGTTCCTCAGGCAGTAGAGGTGCTCTGGGGGCTCTAATGACGTGTCTGCGTGCGGCGCGGGCCCACGGCATGGATCAGTCCAGAGAGGAGGGGTTTCTGGGAGGGCTAGTGACCTCCTCTCTGCTCCAGCAGGCTCTGGTGCACAAACATGACCAGGTGTGTGGAAACCTCTCGTCTGAAAAAGACCTGGACCTCTAGATATAGTGCAGCTTCAGAATTTATTCTAAGCATTGCGGCCAAGCAGATGGCAGTATGATGTTTGTTCAACCCCTTTGCGCAGATTTGGACGCCGGCGTCCGTAAATTCTGAAATTTAATTCCTAAATAATTCTGTAATTGAATTTCCAAATGTCTTGCTTCACTGGAATAATTTTCCAGAGTCTCTGTGACACACATACAGAGTTATAAATGCTAAATAGGCTCATGCATAACAGGGAGAAATTGGCATTCGTTGTATTCTGTAGTCTTAACTGTTCTGGCGCCTGTTTTACCAAGTATGATTAAAAACTTGGCTGTTTCTTTGCCCTGAAAAGTATATCGTGGAACCTTCCTAACCACGACATCTATCCAGATATCGGTAATCCTACTTTGTGACCCATCCCTGGGTGTAGAAGGAAAAATCCACCCTCAGTTACTGGTTAATTTGTTGATGTGCTGTTGATACGTCAATCTCTACGTGGCCTGTGGGAGTCAGTGTTGGTGCACAAGGGTGTATTGTAGTGTTGAGAACAAATGGATGCACTGAAACTGGTATCTGAGAGTGTGTGTCTGTATGTTTGCTTGCATGAGTGTGTGACCGACCGACCTACCCACTGACCGACCTGCCCTTCTACTTACCTACCTACCTACCTCTGTGTTTGCGGTGTCAGGTTCGGATGGATGCTCTGGGGCTCGCGTGCGAGAGTCACCGCAGCACAGAAACGGTCTCCAGGGTGGAGATGGATCTGATTCGTCACTTCCTCCCCAGCAACCTGAACAGCCAATCACCTGGGGTCAGGCAGCAGACAATCAGCCTGCTCAAGAAGGTCTGTCCCTTCTTAACCCCCACTTATTCCAGAGTATATTTTAGTCATTGAGTAATGGATACATAATGTTTGCATGTTTGTCTCTGATTGGCCCAGGAGTAGTAGTAGAGGTTTTGATTGGTCTCATTTCCCCCCCATAGCTCCTGTGCCGGGTGAAAGACAGCGCCCAGCTGCTGCAGAAGAGACTGGGGCAGGTAGAGGGAGCAGGGAAGGAGGGAGACCGCAGGACACTGGACATGTATCAGGTATAGCAGGACACTAGAAATATGAGGCATAGTGATCTCCGGGAGCGGGGTCAGTCACTACTGCAGTAGATGATGCAGTCCTAGATGAGCATAGGTTTTTGACCGTATATGGCCGTGTGTGTGTTTTGTACGGAAGGTTTTCCTGCGCTGGTTCTGTGAGACCCTCTTCGGGGCTCTGGCCCCAGGCGCCTCCTTCCCTACCTGTCTGACCGCCCTGCACCTGCTGGGCTTGGTGGCCGAAATCTTCACCTTCTCCACAGGTGAGACCCCACCCACACTCCCCTCCAAGTAGTATCATTGTCACATCATTGCAGCAACCTTAAGTGGACATTTTATGTTGGCTGGGGGGATTCAGGTCTGGTAGTAATTCAGAGTTTTGGTGGCCACGCCCACTCTCCACCTCTACTTCCAGAACGCCCTGCCAAATTTGCTCTTGGAGACGTCGTTAGCCACGCCCATGCTCAAGCTGTCCTTCACTGCCTTGCCAGCAACTTCCTGGAAGTCAAGCAGCTGGCCTGCTCGTTACTACGGAAACTGCCTCCTCTGACTACTGGGCTGCAGGTTGGTTTTGTCTTGTGTTATTGTCTGTGTAAATGTATGGTCCTGCCCACAGATGCACAAGTGCTTGAGCACATGTGAATCTTGGACCCTCAAACCTGTACAGCCTCTGTTTTTGGCAGTCTTCTCTTCTTTGCACGACCTTTTTGCCTTCACAAGTTCTGGAGCAGGGTTTAGCTCGGGGTGCACCATTCGTGTATTGCACAGGAGCCCCACTCAGGGGCTCAGAGTTTAGTGGTCAGGTTTTGTGCAGGTCAAGATTTGCGCAGGACAGCGTGCTTGCGTCTGCGCCAGCAAATGTCTGTTTTTTTAATTTATATATATATATATATATGTGTGTGTGTGTGTGTGTGTGTGTGTGTGTGTGTGTGTGTGTGTTTTTCTCATTTACGCGTGTTAGTTTTTGAGTTTGTGTATGTTTGTGTGTATTTGTCTACATTTGATCTTTTTTGTGTGTCTGCCTGTGTCCTTATGTGAGTGCGTGTGCACGTGTGTGTCTGTGTCTGTGTCTGTGTCCGTTCGTGTGTGTGTGTGAGCATGTGTGATTGTGTGCCGAAGTACCCTGCAGCCGCTGTACTCAGCGTGACGATGTCCCCTGCAGGAACCGGACCTGGTGACGTCTCTGCTCCGAGTGGCTCTGGACCTCAGCACCAGCACCAAACCCTTCGACAGTGTCACCGCTGCCCATCTCTTCGGCCTGCTCGCTCACCAGGAGAACATGATGGAGGCTCTGGCCCACTGTGCCCAGGAGCGGGGTCTCCACTTCCAGCCGCCGGCTCCAGGCGAGCCCCAGGCTTCTCCGGCCTCCACCCTGGAGAGGAACACACTGGGAGGTACGCTGGTGCCGCTGGTGTAATATCTGTAGAGCCGTCTGCCATCCAACAGGAGGGAATACAAATAACAAATTACACAAATTTGTGCGCAAACTTGTTCCATGTGGTTGTTACTGGAAATCGGATGATGTCAGCGCACTGGATTTTTAGGGTTTTTTTTTTTTTTTAGCTCGCCAGGACGAATGTCCGGAGAGCTATTGTCGTACCCCCGGCGTCCGCATCTGCGTCCGTCCGCGTCCGCCCGCGTGCAGAAAAACTTTAACCTTGCCCCGGCGAGCTTTGTTGCCTTTCTGACAACTCTTGTTTTGTACTTGGTGCTACAAATTCTCAGTATGTTTTCTCCTCTGACTTATTTTTGTCCTGCAACTGTATCTTATTTCGTTATTAAGATGTGCTCACAAACCTTTTCTTGCACTCAAATTCAAACATTTTTGGATCATCTTTCAGTCATTCACAATGATTCGTTTCGCTCATTTCACTGAGTTGTACGGCACCGAAGCGCACATTAGAGGTCACAGCTTCACGAAAGCGTGGATTGGATTCACGGCCCTGTACATTTGGGGGACAGTGGTTGTAAATGTAAACGGTTGCATGTTCTGTTAACAGCTGGCCTTAGGGAAGAGGTCTCAAACTGCTCTGTTAAAGAGCCTAGGGGCTGTAGGTTTCCAATCTCGCCAAGCAGAAGCACACCTGATGCAACTAATTTAATCAATGGATCACAGCCTGCACATTTGATTAGTTGTCTCAGGTGTGGAGCTGCTCGGTTGGATTGAGAACTTGCAGCCCCTCGGCCCTTTCACATCCCTGTCTGAGACCCGCCGGTCCAAAGTAATGCGAATGCAGTCGGCTGGATATAGACAGGAATTGGCTTAGGCGGCTTATTAGTGAAAATCAATCAAAGCTGAGGTTTACATCCTCGCCTACGCTGAGAAGACATTGCGCAGATGTGATATGAGTTTGGGAGATTATTCACTTCATTAGAGAAAACGTCTGTGTGTGATTACGGGGTAATGGCGTGCGCTAATGGAGTGCGAATGCTCTTGGCGAATACGTAATCAAACATCCTCCCGACTGTAATCCCGAAACGGCCTGATGCATATGCATGATGATGCAAGAAGCAGAGTCATCGCCCTGCAGGTCACTTACAGCTCGCATAGTGTTTACCCAGAGCCGGGATGAGACAACACAGTGATCAGCGTCCGTTCTCTCACCTAACAGGGTCCTGTTGGCGCGTCACTCGCTCGAAAGCTCGCCCTGTATTCCCAGCCCGCTGTGCGTATTTACGTGATGGACGGACGTGCTTGACCCCTGAGGACTGTTTAGAATTTTTTTATAATGTGTGTGGTCGTAAAGCGGATTAATGGCCAGTAACGTTTCCCTTAACGCTGACAGTTGCGATTTTGTCTCATGTTGCGCAGGGAGAAAAAAGTTTCTGATTGAGGCTGGACTAGGTCCTTTTTATTACTCAGTGCAACTGTGGAACATGGGCACCTTATTAGAAATCTCAGTCCTTTTCTCTCTCTCTCTCTGTGTGTGTGTGTGTGTGTGTGTGTGTGTGTGTGTGTGTGTGTGTGTGTGTGTGTGTGTGTGTGTTGTAGTGGTGCAGGTACTGCTTCTGTATCTGAAGGCTGAGGTGGTTAGGGTAACGTTAGTGTAACGTTGTGTGTGTGTTGTAGTGGTGCAGGTGCTGCTCCTGTGTCTGAAGGCTGAGCTGGTTAGGGTAACGTTAGTGTAACGTTGTGTGTGTGTGTGTGTGTGTGTGTGTGTGTGTGTGTGGTAGTGGTGCAGGTGCTGCTCCTGTATCTGATGGCTGAGGTGGTTAGGGTAACGTTAGTGTAACGTTGTGTGTGTGTGTGTGTGTGTGTGTGTGTGTGTGGTAGTGGTGCAGGTGCTGCTCCTGTATCTGATGGCTGAGGTGGTTAGGGTAACGTTAGTGTAACGTTGTGTGTGTGTGTGTGTGTGTGTGTGTGTGTGTGGTAGTGGTGCAGGTGCTGCTACTGTATCTGATGGCTGAGGTGGTTAGGGTAACGTTAGTGTAACGTTGTGTGTGTGTGTGTGTGTGTGTGTGTGTGGTAGTGGTGCAGGTGCTGCTCCTGTATCTGAAGGCTGAGGTGGTTTGGGTAACGTTAGTGTAACGTTGTGTGTGTGTGTGTGTGTGTGTGTGTGTGTGTGTGTGTGTGTGTGTGTGTGGTAGTGGTGCAGGTGCTGCTCCTGTATCTGAAGGCTGAGGTGGTTTGGGTAACGTTAGTGTAACGTTGTGTGTGTGTGTGTGTGTGTGTGTGTGTGTGTGGTAGTGGTGCAGGTGCTGCTCCTGTATCTGAAGGCTGAGGTGGTTTGGGTAACGTTAGTGTAACGTTGTGTGTGTGTGTGTGTGTGTGTGTGTGTGTGTGTGTGTGTGTTGTAGTGGTGCAGGTGCTGCTCCTCTATCTGAAGGCTGAGGTGGTTTGGGTAACGTTAGTGTAACGTTGTGTGTGTGTGTGTGTGTGTGTGTGTGTGTGTGTGTGTGTGTGTGGTAGTGGTGCAGGTGCTGCTCCTGTATCTGAAGGCTGAGGTGGTTAGGGTAACGTTAGTGTAACGTTGTGTGTGTGTGTGTGTGTGTGTGTGTGTGTGTGTGTGTGTGTGTGTGTGTGTGTGTGTGTGTGTGTGTGTGTGTGTGTGTTGTAGTGGTGCAGGTGCTGCTCCTCTATCTGAAGGCTGAGGTGGTTAGGGTAACGTTAGTGTATCGTTGTGTGTGTGTGTGTGTGTGTGTGTGTGTGTGTGGTAGTGGTGCAGGTCCTGCTCCTGTATCTGATGGCTGAGGTGGTTTGGGTAACGTTAGTGTAACGTTGTGTGTGTGTGTGTGTGTGTGTGTGTGTGTGTGTGGGAGTGGTGCAGGTGCTGCTCCTGTATCTGAAGGCTGAGCTGGTTAGGGTAACGTTAGTGTAACGGTGTGTGTGTGTGTGTGTGTGTGTGTGTGTGTGTGTGTGTGTTGTAGTGGTGCAGGTGCTGCTCCTCTATCTGAAGGCTGAGGTGGTTTGGGTAACGTTAGTGTAACGTTGTGTGTGTGTGTGTGTGTGTGTGTGTGTGTGTGTGGTAGTGGTGCAGGTGCTGCTCCTGTGTCTGAAGGCTGAGGTGGTTTGGGTAACGTTAGTGTAACGTTGTTTGTGTGTTGTAGTGGTGCAGGTGCTGCTCCTGTGTCTGAAGGCTGAGGTGATTCTCGCTGAGGCGTCCCTGCTGCAGGCCGCTGCCGCTCACCCCCTGTACGGCCGAGCCCACTGCATCACCGCTGCTCTCAAGCAGCTGCCTGCGGGGTGAGTGTGTGTGTACAGCCTCACACATGCGACACACTCTCTCACACACACTCACGCCGACTCGCCCTCTGTCACGGATTCGCTCTATTTGACACAGTGTTTGTGTCACAGAGACTCTGGAAAATTATTCCAATGAAGCAAGACATTTGGAAATTCAATTACAAAATTTTTGGAATTAAATTTTGGAATTTACGGAAAGGTGTTAAAAGAAACCCGAGAGAAACTAGAGCCTCTGCCGCCTCTCCTATTTATGTTGCGGTTTGCTTTCGTTTTGAGCTGATCGTGACACTCGTGATCACTCATTCCAGCATTCAAACTGAACACCTGAATATTTTACTCTCGCACTCACTCATGCTCGCAAACGGCCTACTGCATATCCATATGTGAAACCATGAAGTGAAAATTGATATTTCCTGACACTTTGTGATTTTGAGATAAAGGCTGTTAAAGTTGGGCACTTTTTACTCGATCTGTGATGGCAGTTTACTTCCATCGAAATTAATGGATGAATAGCTCAAATTTTCTGACATGAAATACTTAATACGTACACATGAGGAACTATGGCAGAAAGTTCAAATGTCATGAAATGTTCGTTTTGACTTGATGCACTGACATATGTGTTGAATATATCTGCTTTTTGGCACAGTGTGCTCCATTTCATGCGTACCTCTGCTTGCACTGGTCCTTGTCTGCATTTGTAGGTCCTTGACTCTGATTGGCCAGTGGAGAGCTGTGGTTTCCGACCTCATCGCTACGTCCTACAGAATGTCTGACGTAGTTTCACCTGTCGTCCAGAGCTCCTCCCCCGAAGGGCTCATCCCCATGGATGCAGACTCTGGCAAGTACTTCTGATTGATGGATCTGAAGGGAATTCTGTCAGTCCCGTCACCTTCTCAGGATATACGTGGCTCTGGTCTCATTATGTGTGCGATTTTTGGTGTGAAAATTTGTTTGTCTGTTTTAACATGGATGTGTTTGCATTGTTCTGTTTCTCAGAGGCATCTGCTGGTCTTGAGAAAATCCTGCAGGAAATCCAGCCTCGGGACACTAACCATTTCTTCACTGAGGCCCGCGAGCTGGAGACAGGGGGGCAGTCAGGGCACAGGATGGAGTGTGAGAACCCAGGTGGGGACAGACACACACACACTCAGACAGACACACACACACACACACACACACAGAGACACACAGACACACACTCAGACACACACACACACACACAGACACACACTCAGACACACACACACTCACACACAGACACACACACACACACACACACACACACACACAGACACACACAGACACACACACACACACACACACACACACACACACACGCCAGCATCAACACACACACACACACACACACACACACACACACACACACACACAGCAGCATCACCTAATCTTAGGGAGTGAAACATTGCCGGAGTATTGTCGCCTCTCCGTCTTTACCCTGCTAGCTGGTCCTGCTTTAGTCTGTTTGCTATTCTTGCTGTAATCCACAGGGGGCAGTATTTCCCTACAGTTCAGCTCTGTGTGACTCATTCACTCTCAGTGGGGTGCCATAGATGAGGGCCTTTTCTGAGTCATGCTTTAATCCCACTGTTACTGGCCTGTTACTGGACGCCCTCTGTTTTCTTATGGAAGAACAGCTGCTGGTTACTAAGAGACAGAGATTGGGAATTGTAAACATGCTCTTGCACGTGAGGTCAGTCTCCGGTCGCTGTGAGTCATCTTTGTTCAGTGATGGTCACTAAATTTGTTTCAAACGTCAGATTCATTCATTTTACTGTCAGAAACAGAAAAAAATATGGACTTCCTTTAGCAAAATTTTCCGGACTAAACTGAAATTGTATAGATATTTAGTTTGGGTATGAAGCAATGTTGGGCACGGCTGAGATCCACATCTTTTATCATGTTTTGTACACCAGTCTTTACCGGCCTGTGTATTTATTAAAATAGTGGGTGTAAATAACTTTTTTCCTCTGTTGCACTGGAGTTGTAGAAATAAGTGAAATGAAAATCGTGAGGCTTTCTTATTTGAAGCTGGACACAGTCATGAAATCTTGCTCCAGTCCGCTTTCGCCTAGAGTACAAAGGCGGGACAGTTCTTGTGACAATGCCGCCGCAATTTTAACTGAAATTCCCTGTCCTAGAAAACAGGGCAGTGCTATTCAAATGTCAGCTCACCATTGGCCGGCTGGGTTCATTAATCCATATGAGCGGTCAGTCAGGATGCAGGTTTTAACCTGGTTAGTTAAGCCCTTAGAATTGTCAGTAGGACTGACTGACCTGATGAACTCCTGTCTTGTGTCGGAGTGAAAGCATACATGCTGGGTGGTTGTGGATATAGGAATGTCAGGGGCCTGGATCCTGTGAAGCTGTTTGTAGCCTGTCGTGCTCTACTGCGTGTGCCCATGTGATATGGTGCGATTCTCTCGTTTGACCTGCAGGGGGCAGTGGGGAGGGCTACAGAGTCACCGCTCAGATGGTGCTGGTGTGCTGCTGGAGGAGTATGAAGGAGGTGTCCATGCTGCTGGGGCAGCTGTGCCAGGATATGCCCCTACAGACCGGAGAGGGGCAGGAGAGCGGGGTTATTACTGAGGAGCAGGTGAGTCACTGATGCGCACGCACTCACTCACTCACTCACTCACTCACTCACTCACTGGCTGCATTCAAAGTGTACACTCACCCACTATATAGAGCACCATGTTGTGAATGTTCTACTTTGAAAACAACATAAAGAGAGTGAGTGAGCGAGTGGACAAGTGTGCATTCCAAAAGCACTCACTCACTCACTGAGGTTTCTCAACATAGGTATTATTGACTTGTGTCATGTTTTTATTATTTCTTTGCAATGTTTTAATTTATCATATATTTTAGTGTCCAGTGTATTTCTATTCTCCTGATTTTGGGTTTATATATATATATATATATATATATATATATATATATATATATATATATATATATATATATATATATATATGAATATATGAATATATGAATATATGTAGAGTTTGTTTCCAAAATGCAATAAGTGGCAAAAATGACAAAGATTGAGATAAGACCATATAGCGACAGCCCTGTGCTTCTTACACATGGTGCAAAACTCTGTTTTTTACAAATTCGTAAGGTGTATTTTTTCATGGTCAAAGTTTGTGTTTTTATATAAAATGCAATAGGCACCAACATAGAAAAAGCTGATTTACTCAAAATGAGTAAAATGGATGTATTGCTTCTTGGAAACAAACTCTTCATATAAATATGTATAAAACAACCCCCAAACATCATTTCTTGGATTGACCCATATATGTAAAAAAATTAGGGGCACTCTGTGTTTGTGCAGAAGGCATACAGAAATGCTTGCGCTTCCAGTCGCTAGAAACTTGAACACATGTTTAAATGAGCCGACTGACCAACACTTCCGACAGTCGCAGAGTGTCTAAACCCAGAATACATTTTACAATCATTCCTCACTGGCTGGATGCTCTTCAGACGCAATGAGGCGATGTTTACATCATATTTACAGAGTTCTGCGTGTATGGGGGAGCGTGTTGGTCAGAGGGATGCGGTACACGCACGCCAAAGAATGTCCTTGGGCCCCCATGTAGCGGACGTTTTCAATTAAAATCTTCCCCGTCCAGCAGAACGCTTTCATCTCGCCACCTCCCTGGTGTTTAACGGTTTTCCCTGACCCGCATTCGCACACATTCTTTCCACATAGTTTCCAGTGCGGCCTACCAATAACAAACCAACCCCCCCACCACCACCACTCACCCACCTCCCGCTAATACAAGCAGCAGTGCAGGCTCGCTCCTCACACGGTGCACCCCCACCTCAGCACGGAGAGACGAGGCCGTCTGTACAGACTGTAGAGAGTGTCTGGAGAGGAGGAAGTGGGGCTGGACAGGAAACAGGAAGTTGGACAGACTCTCGCGAATGTGCTGCGTCGTGGCGGGTCTGCTTACTCTTGGCCAGCGTTCAGCAGAGAGGCGCCATTATGAAACTGGTCTGACCGTGAGGGAGAGTCTCGTTCTGCGCGTCTCGGGCTCAGGGACCCCTGACCGCCGACAAGAAGTGAGCAGGTGTGAGGGATTTGCAGCTCTGTGACGAGCAACTCTGTCTGAACAGATGCTTTTCCTCTCTCTCTTTGGTCTCTCTCTCCTCCGTTACTGCCTTCCCTCGGTCTCTCCAGCCTTCTCTACTCACATTGTTACAATTTTTTATCCCCCTTGCATAGAATGCGGGGGGATATAGTCATGGGCGTGGTTGTCTGTCCGTCCGTCTATGCGTCTGTGAACATTTTTGTTTCCGGAGCATGACTTGAAAACCGATCAATATTTTTCCACAAAACATTAATCTTGACCTGACGTGGTGCCTTTCGCTCGTCCGAAGTTGATGACGTGGGGCCGAGGAGATGTGCCGTATCCTGACGGCTCTGGTTTATCTCGTCTTTCCTACCGTTACTCTGTCCTTAACTGAGATTGACTTGATTTCTCTCTCTTCCTGTTTCGCTCTCTCTCCCTCTCTTCCCCCCCCCCCCCCCCCCACTACAAGGAGTACAGGGGAGTTCATGCGGGTGAAGAAATGGTAGAATCAAAAAGATCTTCAAAATCGCCTATTCTCCAAGAGAACCGCAGTCTTTTGAGCGTAGCCCATATACTACGCTCAAATCCAGTACACACTCAAGACTCGCACAAGTGCTGTATGCACACGAGCGCACACACACATTTACACTCGTTTGCGCAGCTATCCGTATCAGGATATTGCATTGACTTCTAATCATTATGGACGGCCCCCATATTTACGCCAATGGAGTCCAGTTTCCATCAGAAATTAAAGGGCAATTTTGAGGGGATTTAAAGGCGTTAACACTGGGATCGAAAGCATAATATTAAAGATTTGGCCGATGTCACCGGTCTCGCCGAGGGGAGGGGGCCAGAAAGACCGCAGCTGCAGTCGGGCCGCTGAATTTGGACCTGGAGGTAATCTACCCCGGTCCCCACAGGTGACGTCACCCGCTCAGATGGGCGGTGATGTCACATTTGCCGTGTCGGCCATTTTCCAGGGCGTTACATAACTGACCTCCCCCACCCACCGCCGCCCCACCGCGGTAATGAGAATTCAAGAGTCCGTCAGGCACGTTGGCCGACTCGGGCGCACGTGAGCTGCGGCCTGGGGTCTCCTGCTCCAGCGCTCTGGTGCCACACCGCCCCTCTCCCTAACACACCCCCCTGCAGCTTGGCCTCCTCTCTGGCATTTCCGGAACGGTCTGCCAGCTCTCCTCTGCGAATGCTCCAGCCCAGGGCTTCTGCTTTGTTGTGGGTTCTTGTCCTTCTCTTATCCCTTATGCTTTTCTCCTTCTCCGGTCTCTCTCTCTCTACCTCTGTTCACTCGTTCCATTCTCTCACTTTCGTCTTGACTCTCCATTTGCCCTGAACCTCGTTCCCTTTCATCCTCGATATGATTTTGGCCTATGACTACTGGTTACTGTAATCTCTTCAGTGCTAATAGGCTGTGCTTGGTCTGCACTAGAAAGAGGTTACTCTGAGTGAAGTACTCTGTCAGATGTGTGACCTGTAGCAGTGCTGGTGTTGTTAGTTTATGCTGGATAGAGGATACTCTGAGTGTTGTTCTCTGTCAGATGTGTAGCCTGTAGCAGTGCTGGTGTTAACAAGTCATAACATGAATGGCGAGAGCAGGCCATTCAGCCCAACTACGCTCGCCAGTTTCTTTATACTATTGTGAATATATCCCTTCAGATACTCAATGACTCAATGTTGTCTAACTTTAAGTCTAGCCTGCTCTCGAAAGCTCCCAAGGTCTCTGCCTCATCAATATGGTCAGGCAAGCTATTCCACATCAAAATTACTCTTTGGGTGAAGAAATATTTCCTCATATCAGTGAGATACCACTGACCACCACTCTTTGTGTTCTGTCCTCTAACCAGTTTTGAATCCACTCCAGAATACCTCCTGTAACCCCAATGGAGCTCATTTTAAAAATTTGTCTCTTATGCAGTACTGTATCAAATGCTTTCTGGAAATCCAAGTATATGATGTCATAAGCCCTGCTCTGGTCAAAAGTCTTGGTGGCCTCTTAAAAAAATTTCAGAAGGTTTGTCAGGCATGACCTTCCCCTACGGAAGCCATGTTGGCTATCCCTCAAGATACTGTTACATTCAAGTCCAGCTCATCTTTTATGATAGATTCCAATATTTTGCACAAAATGCAAGTTAAACTGACTGGCCTGTAATTTCCTGGCTCAGTACGGTCCCCTTTCTTATATATTGGTATTATATTGTCCTGTTTCCAATCATTTGGCATTTCTCCAGTTTCTAAAGACCGTCTGAAGATGGTGGATAGTGGCTTAAAGATGATCTCATCAACTTCCCTGAGCACCATCAGACCCGCCGGCTTATCTGCCTTTAGTTTATGCAACTTGTCTAATACTTTGTTATCCCGAACCTCAATTTCCGCTAAATAATGTTGAGCATTTAACATGCCCTCTGGCCGAATAAAGACCCCCTCTGAGGTAAAATTCTCAACAAAGTAACTGTTTAAGGCATCCGCAATATCCTTGTTATCATAAAGCAGAGATCCATTTTTATTTTTCATGCACTTAACCTGCTCTTTGACTTTCCTTTTTCTGCTACAGTACTGAAAGAAACGCTTAGGGTTAGTTTTTGCCCCCTCTGCAATTTGTCTTTCATACAGTCTTCGAGCATTCCTCAGCTCTTTTTTGACCACAGCCCGCATTTTACACTATTCTGCCTTAGTGTTCTCACTTATAAAGATTCCTCTTTTCCCTCAAAATCCTACGAATACTTGTGGTCATGCTCTGAAGATTCTGCTTTTTCAGCTTACTTTTGGACACCTTTGGAATGAATTTGCATCGTGAATCAAGTAAAGCCCCCTTAAATCTTTCCTACATCTCATTTACGGACTCGCAGTCCAAGAGTGTCTCCCATTTTATTTCACTTAGATATGAGCACATCCTGTCAAAGTTTGCTGGCCTAAAATTGAAAATTTTTGTTTTTGAATACACCTTTTTAACTTCCCATGAAACAACAAAATTAACAGCAGAGTGATCACTTGTCCCAAGTGGCTCCAGTACCTCAACATTGCTAATTCTATCTGGGTCATTACAGAGCACTAAGTCTAAAATTGCCTTCTCTCTTGTAGGTGCGTTAACATACTGCACCAAGAAATTATCATTTATAACATCTAGAAATTCTTCCTCCCCCCTATCCTGTCCTTTCACCATTTCCCAATCAATACCCGGATAATTCAAGTCTCCTATAATAATAGTCCCTCCACCTCTACAAGCTTGCGTAATCCTCCTAAAAAGCATTTCATTGACTGTACTGTCTAAAGCTGCTGGTCGATAGCATACTCCTATGTTTAAACCTGTCTCGTGTTTGCCAATGAGCCTGACCCAGATATCTTCACAGGGCAAGGAATGTTCAATTTCGGGAATTTCCTGTACATTTATGTTTTCGTTCACATAGATTGCTATGCCCCCTCCTCGCCTATTACATCTGTCCTCCCTAAAGAGCTTATAACCTTCTATATTATATTCATCTCCATCCTCTTCACTGAGCCACGTCTCTGTAATCCCAACTATGTCATAGCCCTCACTAATCATAACAGCCTCAAGCTCTGGAAATTAATTTTTTATGCTTCTTGCATTTAGATAAAAACATTTCAGGTTATTACGAGCCTGAAACAACAGGTTATTACTAACCTGTTGTTAGTTTATGCTGGATTGAGGTTACTCTTAGTGTAGTATTCCGTTAGATGTGTAGCCTGTGATGGTGGTGGTGATGTTAGAATTTAAGGTGGATTTGTGAAGCCGAGCTGAACAGTGAGTTGGGCTTCCCGCTCTGTGATGCTATATTTGGGGAATGCATGTTTACGACGGAGCGGACATCTTCCAAACTCGCGGCCTCGACCGCCCCGGTGCTTTTCGCCAGCGCCTATTTGCTGCTCGGTCGCCCCGGCAACCCTGGCCGATGTTTACGCTCCTCGCGGGAACCATAGCAACAGAAACATTTAGTCACTGCAAGCGATTTTTGTTTTTAATTTTTAATTTTTCGTCAGCGTTCCCCCTCGGTAGAGAGTGAGCGCAGCGGTGCTGCGCGGGCTTTTCCGGAAAGAGACGCCATCTGGAGAGCAGGACTGGAAGAGCGGCAGAGAGAGGAGCATTCGCTCGGAAAAAGGGATGTGAGTGCGATTCCCGCGCCAGGAAACGCATCACCACACCACGGGAACATTCTTCTCAGTTTTCCCTTACGTGCCCTGGATTCCTGAGGCATTTCTCCTGAGTGGTGTGTTAGAGGTTTTCCAAGACCTGAATTTAGGTGCATGATCTGGCGTCCAAGTGGGCCTCGCCTTCAGCATCTGGCTTTGGAAGTGATGTACACAATATTCAGGAAGTGCACCCCCGGTGGTGACCTCAGGTAATGCAACTGAAAAGCCCTGCAGCACATTCCTGTGAGGTGGCTACAAGAGCACTCGCCATGAAATCTTCATTAAGATGACCCCTCCCTGAATTACTGCAGTTTGACCAGGCCTCTAATTAATAGTTTCTCTCCAAGTTCCACCTCCATGCCTCTGCTCTCTCCGGTGTACTTTACTACGAACTCTTGTTGTGTTGGGCGATTGCTGGGTTATGTTGGATTGTTAGCCGGAGCAGAGCTGGGAGGATATCGGGGTGAGGCCCAGGCCATTGAGTCCAGCCAGCCCTCAGTGTTATTGTAAGAGCTTAGCTTGGTTTGCACCGCAACTGGGTAGGGCGTGAGGAGGTGGGGTGGGGGGGTGGGGTGGTGGGGGGGTTCAAGTGGCACAGGCCAATCTCTGTTCCCAGAACTCCTTTCAACCACCGCCACCACCCCCTTCCCAACAGCCGTCCCGGACTCCCCCAGCTGCGAAAACGGTCCCGAGCTTGACCGTGGACCTTGGGTTTAACCGCGCTTTGCTCTCGCTCGTAGGCCGAGGAACACGGCTCGATCCATTTCCTCTTGCTCCTCGCCGCTCGCATTCCAGCCTAGACTCGACCCAGCGCCGAAATCGGCTGAAATTGCATAATTCCAACCACCCCGAATAACCCCTCCCCCCCTGCCCCACATACCTACTTTTTACAGCCCAGAGAGTCAATGAAGCAAAAAACAACAACAAGAACAAGGAGCGGCTTTAACTCCTGAGGCTCTTACAGCCGCGAGCGGCGCGAAGCAGCTATTTGGGTCACTAACGCCGAGCGTGTAATTATCCGGCTGCGGGGTCGGGAAATTCTCGGCACGTGGAAGTTCTGGGAAACGGCTGCCGGCAAACAGGAAGCCGGCGGCTAAATAAAGTGTCCCGAGGAATCCGAGGCTCTCGTAATCGCTCAAATCGCGCTGCATAATGGACGCCGGAGGGACCGGCGCACGCCCCGCCATCTTATTGCCCTCACCCCCGGGGGCGTGCTTGGCACAAACCGGAGTGGATTTATTGAAGTGCGGAGGTCATTAAGGCCGTGTTTTCTGGGGAAGGGAGGGGGCCTGGGCGTGATTTTGTTATAATCTTCTCTTGAGTGCATTTCCAGAGCCCACAGAATTGGACGGGGTGGACTGGAGGTTGCTGGCGGGACTATGACCTGTGTCACTGACTTCACACAGTGGCTTTGAGGTCTCAGACGCCAGTCCTGGTGGGGTGGGGGGGGGGGCACAGTATCTGCGTGTTTTCGGTGCCTCTCATTCACTCAAGGCATTCATTTAGCTGATTTCCTGAAAGATTTTTCTGTCTACAGATGGGAAGTCGATCGAAAAACACGCTAACACTGTGGACGTCTGCCGTGTGTTTGGTATTGCCGATTTGGGTGGAGGGGGCTGTGAGTCAGGGGTGGGTAATAGTGGGGGTGGAGCAGGGTTCATGAAGGCTTTTGGGCGGAACTCCAACCCCCTCAACCCTCTGCACTCTCCGCGCCAAGTTTTGCAAAACCGCAAGGCTTTGTTGGCCTGCGCTAGGGGGAAAGCACAATGCCAGCTTACACACAAGGCCACCTCTGTTTTGCTGCGGTGTTGTAGCTGTACCGTTATATCATTGTCCGTACATGTCGGCAACATGGCGATGATACGGTGTTTTCTTGGTAGCTCTCCTCTTCCCATCACTGGTCCTCATAATTTGCAGCAGCTGATTTACTGAGTGGTGCTCTGTGTGTATATTTTGTAAAGGCCTGAACTGATGTGTTCCTCCTTTGTCTCTCTACCCGCTGCCCCTCTCTGGCGCCCCCAGGTGGAGGGGGTAGGCCGCTACTTCCGGGAGCAGCTGCTGCAGTCCCGCCACCGGGGGGCGTTTGAGCTGGCCTACGTGGGGTTCGTGCGCCTCACCGCGATGCTGTGCAGGTGAGCTGGGCGTAAGGGAAGGGCAAGACGCATTGGGGGGCTCGTCCTGTCAACGTCACCTTTCATCGACAGGCGAGGCTGCTGCGGAGGATTGTGTTGAGGGGAGTTTGGGTGGGCTCCCATGTGGAGACGGGTGGGCTGTGTTTGGGGAGCAGGTGGGTTATTTGGTCTCTGCCTGTCTGTGGCCCAAGATGTGTGTTGAATCTGTGTGGTGGTATTGCACACGCTAGTGCCGAGCTGCTGGAGCATGTTGGTGAATTTAAGGTCAACACTGTGGAGGTTAACGATGCCCTGTGTCTGTGTGTGTCTGTGAGGGTGCTTGAGAGAGTGTGTATATGCCTCTGTGTATGAGAAGGAAAGATCATGTTTTTGCATGTAAGTTTGCTTGTTCCTATGTTTGTATACAAGAGAGAAAGAGTTTGTATCTGAGTGAGATGGCAACTGCTTGTTTGTGTGTATGTGTGTATGTGTGTATGTGTGTTTATGAGAAAATGGCTCCGGTCACACTACTTTGTGCAGTTCTCTGTGCATGTGAACTCCAGTGAAGTTATGGCTGAACGCCTCATTAACACACACGGTTATTGTGTGACCGAACCGCTCGCTGTGCAAATATTTGCCCGTCCCACTTTTAAACTTTGTGCTCCCTGCTCTGTCAGGGCTGGCCACTCTGAGCTGGGCCTGTCGAACTCGAGCCCCGATCGGCCTCTGGAATGTTCCACTGTGGGCTGGGCGACGTTGTCCTTGGCAGCAGAGCTTCATACCTGAGCTAGGAAATGGCTCCGTTTGGGATAAAACCCCACAATTCCCAGCACCCTGGGACAAAAGGCTGGGTTCTCGGGATTATTAGACCTTGCACTTAAAGCTATTGTCTCACAGGGGACACAAGTCCCTGGACTAAATATTTAGAACCATATATTTCACCATTCCAAAATCTGAACGACTGTAATACTCAAGTTTTTTTGCTTGTGGTAGCTCTGAAGGATGAGAATTGCGGTGAGTGTCGGTCCGCAGGAATAGTGCCATGCTCAGTTGTTCAAAATGGAAATATCCAGAATGAATGGAGCTCTGAGATGCCGAGTGACCTTGGTGGCATGGTATTTTTATTTTTTGGTCCCCTGGGCGCGGCTGTGGTGTAGAGGGCGTCACGCAGTTGCCGTCCCAGCGGCTCGCCACCCCACCGTCCCGGGGTCCTGACCTGCAGGGTCTGAGTCATCAATCTGACCGACCTCAGGAGCACAGGCCGGAGCGGAGGGAGGCCAGGCCTGCAGTACAGTGGTATACAGTGGGAGGAGAGAGTGGTACTGCGTGATTGGACAGTTAGAGTTGTGCTGGTGTTTGTGGTCCGGCTTAATGGGCTATTGCTTGTGTGTATGTAGGACAGGGTTGCTGTGTGATTGGACACGATGGCAGGGCAGATAGTGGGAGGGGTTTGCGACGCCACACCCTGTGTGTAGGTCCGGACCACAGTTGTGACGTAGGGTCACGCAGTTATAGGGTGTGAATTATGTATCTGCTTGTCTTTTTCAAGTGGTCTTGGGCTGGATGAATTACTCCTGTGAATTTTGAGGGGCTTTGTGCATGTGCATGCCTGTGTATGCGCGCGTGTGTGTTTGCACATTTTGAGTGTGTTTTTATGACCCTGTTTCTCCCTTGTCTGATGTTTTCTCTATGCTGGTCTCAGCCGCAGCATGTGAAACAACAGCCCTTTCATAGCAGGGGGCCTCATTCCTCCGAGCCTTTCACCCGCAAACCCGTGTGTATGGGTGTGTGGGTGTGGGTGGGTCTGTGTGTGTGCGCGTGTGGGTGGGTCTGCGTGTGTGCGCGCGTGTGCGTATGTGTGGGTCGATATGGGTCTGTGTGTCTGTGTGTGTGTGTGTGCGTACGTACACCAGAGCATCTCTCTGCTCAATATGCCTCCACATGGATCTCCATGTGTGTGTTGGAGCGCATGCTGGACCTGTTTATGTTGTGTCTTTATGCATTAGCACTTGTGTGTGAGTTTGCCTGTGTGTGATCAGTCCCATATAGATGATCTCTTGTGCTGTTTGAGTTGGCGGAGTATCATTACGCTTGTGCAGGGGTGAGTGAGAGAGCACGTCTTTGGTCTTCTGCCTGTGCCTTTTGGATTAATATGGAGGGCTGTGTGTGTCTGTGTGTGTCTGTGTGTGTCTGTGTGTGTGCATGTGTCTCTGTGTGTCTCTGTATGTGCGTGCATGTGATGGGGTGTGTGTGTGTGTCTGTGTGTGTCTGTGTGTGTCCTGTGTGTGTGTGTGTGTGTGTGTGTGTGTGTGTGTGTGTCTGTGTGTCTCTGTATGTGCGTGTATGTGATTGAGTGTGTGTGTGTGTGTGTGTGTCTTTTTGTGTGTCAAAGAGAGTTCAGTCCCGTTTGTGTGATCTGTCACTCTGAGTAGCCATCTGTATTAGTTGAGTGGATGGGTTCTGTCACAGTGAATGAATTGTGTCCTGTGGCCCTGTATGTCAGAAAAGACCTGATGAAATGCTCAATCAGGGCTAAATACGCTATGTTTTGTCTGGAGAGTGGATTGTATGTTCTCTGTATCGGATTTAACCCCCTTGGAGACCACAGCAACAATGAGCTCAGTGTATGTGGATTGACCTTGGGGATTTTGAGCGTGTATGAGAGTGTCTGTCCCATTTAGCTTTGCCCTCGCATGTGTGTTCGTGTGCGCCTGCATGCGAATGCCTACAAAGTTGACCTCTGACCCTTCTGACAGGAGCGGGAGCCAGCGCTTGCAGCAGCTGCCCTCTCATTGGCTGAAGGAAGTTCTGGGGGAGGTGAAGTCCAGCGACCCCTCGTCTAAACTGTGTGCCACTCGCCGGAGTGCGGGCATCCCGTTTTACATACAGGTGTGTCCACCACGACTCTCCTTGCGTGTCGGTGTACAAATCATGGCTGTGCTTGTAGTGGACGCCCTACTTTTGGTTACTATCCATCTAAGAAGGATTTCCACAAGATATTAAAACATTTCTGGAGGGATTTCATGCCTTTCAAGCCATTAATACATCAGGATCAGTTTGTATGGTGGGCGATGAGGCCTTTCTCAGAGTTATTTTAGATGAGCTCGTAGGGTTCTGATGGGGTTGAGGTCTGGGCTCAGCATGAGCATTACCAGCCTTCTCCAGACTGTTGAAGCACAGAATCATCTGGAATGTCGTAGAATGCTGTAATGGCAAGACTTTTCTTCAGTGGAGCCCAGAGGCCTGGTCCAAATTATGAAAAACTGGACCTAGGCTAATGAGTGCACACATGTTAAGCCTTGTATTGCGTTTGTTTGGCCATATATTGTATGCATTTGACCATGTATTATATGTATTTTTGACCATGTACTGTATATGTGTTTGACCATGTAGTGTATGTGTTAGGCCATGTTTTGAAGTTGTTTGGCCATGTAGTTTGAGTATTTGGCATGAAGTATGTGTATGTTTGGCCTTGCAGTTAACAAATATGTTTGGTTATGTAGTGTATGTGTTTGCCCCTGTAGTGTAGATGTTTCACCCTGTAGTGTATGTGTTTGGTTGTGCAGTGTATGTAATGTTTGGTCATGTGTACGTGACGTAGTGTAGAGATGCAGGACTCATCAGTTATTCCCTCTTCCCTCTCTATGGTCTGTAGGCCCTGCTTTCCTCAGAACCCAAGTCCTCCAGCTGCAGCCTGCTAAAGATGACCATGAAGGAGCTGAATAGTCTTGCCACGCCCAACCCTCAGCTCCCCACCAACCACAGCACTGTCCCCCAGGTACACATATGCTGTACTCTCTCCTGATTGGATGAGGCTCATACCCTGGGTGTGTCCATTTCAAATCTGTCCTTACCCCCTTTATTTGAAGCACCAGTGACCCTAGTCCAGTTTGGACACTCTTGCTCCAGTACAAATCGATGGCCTGTCCCATTAAAGCCATCTTTAACTCTGTATTCACAAGTACCAACCATCCCACTCCAGTTGAGGTGACCCTTGTTCAACAACATTTGGGCCACCCTCATTCTACACTTAAAGACACACCTTCATACCAGGACTGACATCCAAAAAATAATATAGTTGTTATTTCTTATCAGCTTGAAAGGCTTTTACTGTCAATTCCCAACATCCTCATACCATTACCTATATCCCACATTTTTACTCTCCCAGTGCCAACCTTTGACACCCTGGGGTGTCTTTCCCGAAAGCACAGATGCTAACTTGAATAATTGGAACCATTGACTTTGAATAGACAAACTATGTAAATTACTAACTTTGTTAGCAACAAAGCTTTTGGGAAACGCACCCCTATTTGGTTGGTCTGGAAGAGCCCATCTGCCATTGTTTTGAGTCGTCTCACTAGTAGCACCTAAAAACTTTTGCACCTTATTCTGAGAAATTCGTCCAAAAACTTAGAATTCACCAAGGTTTACTGAAGATTTGAGGTCAACTCTGTTAACCTCGGAAAAATTTTACCGAGGTTTCCTGAGGTCTGTCCAGTTTACTTCAGTTTGGACGACACCGCAGTAAACCTCGGTTAAATTTTCCCGAAACACACCGAGGATTCTGGCCCACTGAAGTTCAGAGACCACATCGGTATTGCTTTGGCCAGACAATCCTCGGTGTGTTTCGGGAAAATTTAACCGAGGTTTACTGAGGTGTTGTCCAAACTAAAGTGAACTGGACAGACTTCAGGGTACCTTGGTAAAATTTTTCCGAGGTTTACCGAGTTGGCCTCAAATCTTCAGTAAACCTTGGTGAATTCTAAGTTTTTTGTTGGAATTTCTCAGAAGAAGGTGCATTTTCTTTGTTTTTGGGCCCCACTCTTGTCTCTGCTGTCCTCTGTCGGGCTTGGAGCTTTTAAAATGGCTGCAGTGGCGGTGGGGAGGTGTATTATGCATGACGATGATGTTCTCCACACACACACACACCCCGGCTTTTTGGGCGGGGGATGTGGGGGGTGCAGTTGGGCGTGTGGCAGTTTCCTGTGCTCTGGCTGTGCAGCGCCGTCATGCTGTAACAGGAGAACCCGACAGCTAAAATTAACCTCCGCGCCACCTGATGTTTCCCATTAGGAGGTTACATAAGCAGCAGGCTCCCGCACGCTGCCAGACTGCGGCATCCCTGCCCCCCTCCCCAAATACACCCCCACCCCCCCACTCTTTCACTCTCGCCATCCCCACACGATTCAGGATCGAGTGCACCATTATCCTGTGTTTTTTTTTTTATGTAACCGTGTTTGTGTGCTACATAGATCCTTGTTCATGCATGTGTTTGCATGCTTGTGCATATCTGTGTTTCTGTACGTGCGCATATCTGTGTTTGTGTATTTCAACATCTGAGCACAGATGTGCTTCTTTGTGTGTGTGTGTGTGTGTGTGTGTGTGTGTGTGTGTGTGTGTGTGTGTGTGTGTGTGTGTGTGTGTGTGTGTGTTTGTGCATTCTCATTTGTGTAAATGGGTTTTGGAGTGGCGTGCGTGCACGTTGGATTTTTTTTTTTCTTAGTTTGTGTGGTGTGATGGAGCTCATTGTGTTCCACATGCTTTACAATGGGCAGCGAGAATCGATGAGAATCTTAAACACAGTACTGAAAAGAACCAAGACAGTTAAACAGTATGACTATTGAGTAAATAGTTAGAAGATTAAATGATAAGATGCACTGTTTGACCTACCTCTTTCTCTCTCTATCCGTCTCCCTCCCTCCCTCCAGGTCCATGCTCTGAACATCCTGAGGGCTCTCTATCGGGACACGCGTTTGGGGGAGAACATTGTCCCGTTCGTGTCCGACGGGGTGCAGGCTGCCGTGCTGGGGTTCACCTCCCCTGTTTGGGCTGTGAGTCTCTCTCTCACACTCACACACACACGCACGTGTGTACACACACCCCTCACACACACAGATCCAGAGACGCACGGGTTGACACACAGAGGCAGACACGTACATTAATATTCACTTCCCACCAAATGCCGTTTTATGCTTCATTTGCTGGGTACTGTGCCTGAATGTACAGTAAGGACACACACACACACACACACACACTCACACACACTAATGAATTTTTCCTCATTTTCCTCTCCTATTAAGCGCCGCTGAGCCTTCCAAAGAACTCGATGTGCGCGTGCAAATTCGTTCCTCTTCCACTTGCTTTACCTCCATCCTACCACCTCCTCCTCTCTTTCCCACACAGTTTCTCCTCCCTCCACCTCCACCCCCCCCTCCCTTTCACATTCTCTCTCTCCTTCTCTCCGCACTGCCCACTGAAAGAGAGAGAGTGCTGACTCACCCCTGACTGGGGCACGGGGGTGTTTTTGGGAAGAGGAGCTGGGACGGGCTCCGCTCAGAGTATCGGCTGACTCCGGGTCAGGCTAAGAGTGCGGGGGGGGTGCGGTGCTTTTGGGCTCTATTTTCTGTTGCCCCTCTGGGATGTTGGGTCACGGGGGGGTGAGGACGTTGGGTGGAGTAGTGACTAAGAGGGTTGAAGTAGGCAGTTAAGATTTTTGGGGTGTTGGACCTGCCAAAGAATGTCGCAAAAACACACACGGATGCTCACATACTTTAACTACCGCTTGACACAGGTCACATGGTCTGTTATGACCATTTTATACTCATTCGACATTTGTCAACGGATGTCTTATGAACAGTATTGGATGCTGCAAATTCTTTGATGCTCAAACAAAGTATTGGAGGACATCTGTGGTGCAAGCCCTCATCTCTGTGGTAATTATACATTTATTATTTTATAATGAACTGATATATATATTTCTTTTTGCAGACACTGCTGTATCAGCATTCCATACTCTTGACAACCACCAAATTCTCAGTCCATTTAGTAAATAAAAGTATAAAACCATCCATGACAGTGTCTGTGAAGTTTGATATTCAACGGGAACAAGACTCTGTCAGAAGGCACATTTTTTTTTTCTGTCTCTCTGACATCATTGTGGTCGGCGGCAGACACCGCTGACAGACGCATCTCACACAGTGTAAAATGGCCATTACTCCTTGAGGGCACCTGTAACCAAACTAGTATGAACACATACTCACCCTGCCCTGATACCCATATTCAACCCCGTCAACCATCCATCTCCACCCGCATGGCCACAGAAACCCTGGCCACTTTCTCACTGACCAATAAGAGGTGAATTCCTGACTGGGGTGTTTCCAAGATGGTGTGTTCGGATTCCTGCTTTTGGAATTTTCCGGAAGCAAATTGAACGGCTGCGTCCTGCAGTTCTGAGTGCGGTTCAAGGCGATGATAGTCAGGCCCAGCCTCTTAATCCCTCCCACAGGAGCGCAGTAATACCACCCCCCCACCCTTCTGCCTAAATCCCACTGCGTACCCCTTCAGCCTCCTTGCCCGCAGCCATTTATTCTTTTAAGCTGCTCTGGGGGGGGTCAGACCCTCATCATATGACTCGGGATCAAACCAATGATGACGTGCTTAGCTGGCCAACATACAATTTTACAGGAGTTGCAGGAATTTTTAAACAAGTGTCAAACAAGCTAGACAAAGGCTGCGGCTGCTCGTAACCTCAGTCTCGCACTGCTCCAGTGGATATACAGTGCTCCGGTGTTCTATCGTAACTGGTACGGTGGACATATTTTGACAAACATGATGGGTAATTCCAACACAGTTACTTCCATATAAATGTGAATGGTCTGAGAGGAACAGACTGCTGTTTTAACACTTCGAGCGCTAAATGCAGCTATCCTTGCTCAATGATATAAGACCAAAATCAAAGCTGACAAGGTGATAAAATTTTTATCTTTTATAAACGTATTTCGGTACTGTAAGGGTTGAGCTTTAATTTTAACGTTATTTGCATTCATATCCAGAGCTCTGTGTAGGAATTGCAATTCTTCTTTTATAGTATCGCTGTCAACGTAAGCTCAAGACCTGACAATATATTCAGAAAGACTATTTTTGGTTCAATGTAGTAGAACAAATTTAAATTCAGTATTATCACTGTTAACTGGCTGCTGCCATTTTGTTAGTCTGATTTTTTATTTTTTTATTTATTTTTTTTTCTGCATTCTGGCACCCAGATTGGTTGTGGAAAGTGGGCTTGGCATGGGCCGGTTCAGCTCGGCTGGAACTGATATCGTCTGTCCCCTGGTGGGGTTGGGGGGTGGGGGGTCGTGTTGCAACACTTGTGAGTTATCAGGAACAAGATCTCCGCTTTCCAAACATCTGTGCCGCTGGAGTGAGGGATTACGGTGGGGGGAAAAAATCAATGCTGCCAAAAATACCATTAGGGCTGAATTGCGAGAGCCGGAACACCGCAAACGCATCCAAAATTCCAGAAGAAGAGTGTAAATAAATGGCTGCAGGCCTGCTTTTCTGTGTGCAGGCAAGGGCTAGCCTAGAGCAGATGACGGGGCCTGTGTTGGTTTTTTTTTTTTGTTTTAAAAGCAATCTCCTGATATACAGCATGAAGTGCCCTATTGGGATAATCAGATGAGAAACTGTGTCCCTAATATGCTCTTTAAGCTGTGCGATTGGTGACTGTGTCAAACTCTGCTAATGGTTGTTGGTTAAGGTGCTTGCAGGTTAAGGCCCTTGACTGGAGTGACTGTGGGTAGCCAGTAACATCACTGCAGTCGTTGCCTGTCATTAGTCCGCGGGGTTTGGTTCCTGCTTTAGGCTCCCGCAGTTCGTGTTTCTCAGACTCTCTGCTGGTCTCACACACTCTTCTTCTCTCTTCCTGCATTGAGCAGGTGCGGAACTCCTCCACCCTCCTCTTCAGTGCCCTCATCACCAGGATCTTCGGTGTTAAGAGGAGCAAAGATGAGCATTCCAAGAAGAACAGGTCAGTAACACACACACACACACACACACACACACACACACACGCATGTACGTACGCACGTTCTCTCTCTCACCCTCATACACGCCAGCCTCTGTCCCATTCCAGGTAGTTTCACACCTCCTTACAAAAAAAAAGCCGCCAAAAAGTACCTGGAAGTTGGATGTAACAATGCCGGTTTATCTGAACGGACCTCTGTTGGCGCTGCAGGTTGTATCATCATCCGCAGTGGCGATCACCGATGCTGTCCGTTGTGACAGTCCCGTTACCACTTCGCGCACTGGTGAGCCTTGGCCACTAGGGGGCAGTGTGGCCCCAGCTGTTACCGCCTGTCCCCTGGCGCGCAGCCTAGGCCTCGTCAGTGTAATCAATCACAGCTCCTCTGTTTATTTGCAGCAGATGTTAAGTGCTGCATTCAGTTTCCAACTTTAAATGCTGTTTATTTAAAGAATGCTGCCTTTTTACAAGATTCGCAAACACGCTGTTTCGCTCGCTCTCTCTCTCTCGTGTTGTTCTGCAGCTGTGAGGTTTCTCTTGCTGGCCAGTGCTCTGCCATCTCTCCCTGTCTTCCTCTTTCTCTCTCTTTCCCTCAGTCTCCATCGCGCTTTTTCCCATCTTTCTCTCCTTTCTCTTCTTTGTCCCTCTTTCCATATTTCCCTCTCCCTCCCCCTCTGTTTCTCCCTCGGCTTCATTTCTTTCTCTCTCTTTCCTTGTATTGATCTCCCTTTCCCTTTTATCCTGTCTGCAGTCCCTCTCTTTTCCTCTCTCTCTCTCTTGCTCCATTGTTCTCCCTGCAGTTCTCTATAGGTTGTTTAATGAATGTAGGACAAGCGTGATTTTGGCTCGGCCCGTATCAGGCCCGTCCTGGTTCATGCTCTCCCACATTGAGATAATGATCACCTGACCCAGGACACTCATTTGTTTCTCTACGGCGGAATCTGGGGGCGGGGTCTGTATGTATAACTAGGCGCTTGGTTGCCCCATTCCTCCCTCCCGCCGTTTGACTGTGCTTGATTGACGCGCGAATGTGCCTGATGCTTGCGTCACTGTACAGTCGCTCTGTTTAAGATCCACTACCTCCAGCAGTGTGAGTGTGTGAGTGTGTGTGTGAGTGTGTGTGTGTGTGTGTGTGTGTGTGTGTGTGAGTGAAATGCAGATGTTTTCCTTGAACAGGCAGCATACCCGTGGTGTGAAGCTATGTTCCCGTCACCAAACCACCCTCACTGGCGCAGAGGAGCTCAGTTCTGAGTAACAGGATTGTATTCTCTGTGACCCGCCCTCTACCCCCCCGACCCCAACCTGAATTTGGGTGTCACAAAGCAAGGGGAGACGCCCCAGATCAAACGCACAGTCTAGCTGCTCAAGACCTCACCTTCAGCTGTTCTACAGAACCTTCCAGAACAGCCACGGGTGCATGGGGCCTCCTAACACGGCCTGACCTTTGACCTTTGGCGGTGGCAATTCGAGCGAAGAGGGTGGCTGCCTCTACTTCTCGTTGTGTGGACTCATTCTATATGGTGACCGTCTGTCCGTGGCCCAGTTTCTGCCGGGAACCTCAATGGGGCACTGAAGGGCTCCAGAGGTGAATAAAATGGTGGTTATGGCAGCGCATTCGGGGTTTGAATAATTGGCGTGCGCGTGCGTTCTAGGAGGCAGAGTGGGGCTGTTTCCATGGCTACCATTCAAACAGCAAATCTGCTACCCTCATCAAACTTCATCTTTTTGCCTCCTTTGGTACTGCAGTGAATTGATGGTAGCGTGGCCCTAATAGCCTTGCGTGAGAGTCGAAGGTTTGAGACCCCAGTAGGGTCCGTTTACACAGCTTTTGCAAACTGCATTACCTCATTTGCACCACTGTAAAGACATTATGCTCCATTAACAGTGCACAAAGACCTGGGTGTTTATTAACCTTCAGAGTGCTGAAGTAAATTTTCAAAATATTATAAATGAAACAACTTGATGCGTTTTCAACAGCGCATGTGGGAACGGGAGCTCTTGTAAACAAGTTGCCACATGATGGGTTTTCAACAGCTTTGTATTTGATATCTTACATCATTGAGCAACACTATTTGTATTTGCACTCTAAGGGCCTGATTTACTAAGACCTTTAGTACATGCAAAATCTCTTTGCCCGTGCAAAACCAATAACATTGCCACTGATTGGTGTAAGGCAAGTACCCTGGCCAATCATGGGCAATGTTATTGGTTTTGCCCGGGCAAAAAGATTTTGCATGCGCTAAAGGTCTTTGTAAATCACGTCCTAAGGGTTAAGAAGGTTTTTAAACTGCCGAATGAGGAAACCAGTGCAAGTGGTTTATTTGCCGCTGTGTTTTTTATGGAGAAGAATTTGATCTTGGCTGTTGAGTGACACATCTCTCGAGTGTTCCAATCTGTTGTTTACTTTGTGTTTATATCTGCATCTTTAGCACGCATTGCAGATATTGTGTGAAGTATCCCACATTTTCCCAACCATAATTCACCACTTTGCGACCCCCCCCCTCATCCCTCCCTCCCCCTGTCTGTGTGTCTGGCACTTGTTATTACTGTGGTTATTCGATTCTGTGTTTGGGGTGCAGTAAATTTGTTCTGACAAGCCGTCCACTCCAATGTCTGGCCGGGGCGCTGCTGTGTTTGGTCGGGCCGCGGTCTTGCGCCGCGCTGCTTCAGATTCGACCGCAATGCGAATCGGAGCCGTTCGGCCGAGACGTCACGCTTCAGAGAGAAGATGCCTGTCAATATTTTACACTGGTCTCCTATAAACAGAGACTGTACGTGTGTTTTTCTCTCTGTGTGTGATGCAGGAGGCTCAAGGTTTTCCCTCCTGTCAATCATGAAACGGCCGTTTTATTTCTTTTTAACCGGTGTTTGCATGCCTTGTTTATGTTCTCCGAGAGGAAAAGGATTCGCGTATCTCAGTGGAAGGGGGGGGAGCGTCCTGCTCTTAATCAAATGAGAATGATATTTAGACTGTTGGTTACTTTAAAGTGTGTTTGGCTATTCCCGTACTTAAACTGCGCTTACGACTTCAAAAGCTTCTTGTTGAAATAGCTTCAGCATTTAAAGAGAAAAGTCGGCGGTTTCAGGAGCAGATTTATTTTTCGTTTGAAAGGGGCCGACTCGAGCGGCCATAGACGCTGCTCTTGGGTTTGTGTGGGAGAGCGGCGTGCACTGACCCGCTCGTCTGACCCGCGAAATCTGCAGAGGGGCGACCTTTTACCCCGGCTGGCGGAGACAGAACCCTGAAGCCTCCCTCTGGGGCCGTTGATAATGAGCAGGCCTGTTCATTGCCCTCAGTGCAAGTTTTATTGCAGTGAAAGAGCCAGAGATGGGCCTGCACCACGAAGCGCAAGGAACAGTGATAGCTGGGTAATTATGCTTACTCAAACTCGGAGCAGCATTTTACCTGAGCCCGCCTTCCTGAATTTGGAGGGTTTTTTTGTGCCATTTCCTGCTTCAGTTACTTGCAGCTTCTGTCATTTTGCTACAAATATAGGCCCCAGATCAATTTTCTTAAATAGGCAGACAGCTTTGATGTCAGAAATTATTTCACCCAGTATCAAATAAGGCAGCACTTCCTGGCAAGAGTTTTGTCACAACTTCATTGAACTTCATAAGAATTTGGCTTAACTTCAGTAACATGATGGCTAATTTCTCTGAAAATGATCTGCACAGAGCTACTGTCTTCTTACTCACGTGCTGCAAATGATTGTGTGTTTTGGAGTTAAAATCTGCTGTCTGATGGTTATCGTGTCCCTCTCCTGCTATGGCTTTTTCAATCTATGCAAAACTTTCTAAGTTGGTGTGCGATTACTACTGGCTGTGCATCGGTCATGCTGTTGCTCGATGTACCTGGGCGGGGTGTGAATGATTGACAGCTGTCAGCCCAGCTGCTGTGCATGTTTCCAATAAGAGTGAACGAGTAACGGCTCTCTGCCTCCAAACCTCCACTCCCCCCCCATGCTGCCTGGCAGGCGACGGTTTCGTGACCAGACTGTGGTGGTGATGTTGGGGTCCTGTATGTAACCACTGATGGACGTGATTGGGAGGGGGGGGTAGGGTTGGGGTAAGAGGGGTAGTTTGACAGGGTGCGGTCAGGAAAATTAAGGCAGTTTCGCCCTAAATGCGCCCCTAATCTGACGCGAAAGAATACGAGTCTTTGTCTGGGGTAACTGCTTCCACATTGGGCCGTGTCACTCCCAATTGCGTGTGCCGTGGACGTTTTTCTGGGTTTCTGCGTTCGCGTGGGGCCCCTGGCACTCCGAATAGTCGTCCGCCCCCCCCCCCCCCACCCCCACTAAGGGTCCACGACAGCATTCATTGCAACCCAAGCTAAGGCTAAATGGATACTGAGGGTAGCGGTCACACACTTGAGTGTTGTCACGATATATTGGTTCAGGTGTACGATTCTGAACTGTGTACTAAGCACACATTTAAGCAGTTTTTGTGTGTTTTTTTTTTTTTGAGGGAATAGGTGACCTATCCCTGTAATGTAGCCTTTAGTATGTTCAGAGTTGAAAGCCAGATGTTTCAAGCCTCATTTGTCACACTAACTACTGCTATGCATGCAGCATTAATTTGTGTGTGTGTGTGTGTGTGTGTGTGTGTGTGTGTGTGTGTGTGTGAAGTCAGTTTTGTATTGAGTGGAAGGTATGTGTGAACTGTGTTTTATCATATGTGGATGGTGTGAGTGAAGTGAGTTTGTTGCGTGAATGATGTGTGTTAAGTGAGTTTTGTGATTAGTGGATTATGGTGTGTGTAAAGTGGGTTTTGTCTTGTGTGGAAGGTGTGTGTGAGTTTTGTTATGTGAGGAGGGTCTGTGTAAAGCGAGTCTTGTGATTTTTGGAAGGTGTGTGCAAGCAAGTTTGGTTGCGTGTGGAAGGTGTGTGAGTTTTGTTGCATGTGTTTTGCTCTGTGTGCGCGTGTGTGCGTGCGTGTGTGTAAGCTTTGTTGCAAGTGGAAGGTGTATGTGAGTTTCGTTGCGTGTTGAAGGTATGTTTGAGTGAGTTTCATTGCTTGTGGAAGAATTGTGTTTTGTTGCATGTGGAAGGTGTGTGTAAACTGAGTTTTGTCATGTTATTTCTTTAACTCATTTTCAGCACCTACACGACCCTCCTTTGAGTCTTGACCAATATTTTGGACACTGCAGTGCTTAACTCGGTTTACTTACGAAAGTTTAAAGCTATATGATGGCCGCGTAGAGTTTGGCACCGTGGGCTGAGTTTTGGTCAGGCTGTGAGCACGAGTGCTGGACCAGACGCAGCGGGGGAGGTTAGTCAGGCAAGTCTGTCCGCCCCCCCCCCTCCCCCCGCTGGACCAGTGGTTTGCTGCAGATGTACTGCTCTCAGAGGAGTAAACAAACATTAAATCCAAACCTTGTTTCTCTCCTGGTTAGCATCAAACTCACAAAAAAACATCCCTTCTCCTAATGAGGCCTTTATGGGGCTGTAAGGCTTTGATATTTAAGGAAGTGGTCAGGAATCCAGACCTTGGATGCTGACGGATTTTTCATCTTGTTTTCCCTCTCGTTGGCCACCCCATCCTTTACAAAATGTCCTGCTGCCTTTTCCTCTATCTTTCCCTTTTTCCAAACACACACACACACACACACCCGTGCATGCAGACAAACTCAGACTGCTACACGACTGGTCGTTTAAGGGGTCTAAAAATGTAAATTTTTTTCGAAAATTTCAATATTTTTGATTTTCACATGAGATGAATAAAGGAATGCTGTGAGATGCCAGTAAAACGAAGAATCTTTGTTTTTCCTCAGTCTCACTGATTACTTGTGACTTTAAATGCATATGACCGAAAATCACAGTTTTGACTGATTTTTCAACCTTGTGGCATTCATAAAATCATTAATATTCATCTGATTGACTTGAAATTTGGACTGAAGTTGTATCTGTTGGAGATCTATGAAATGATTTGGGATTTGCCAGATAGGTGCATCCCTAGGGGGTTAATTTTGAAAATGAAGCAAGTCGATGATAACGATTTTTAATACGGTTACAAAATGGAGCTCATTAAATATTCATAAATGTTCCAAACAAAAAAATCCTATGTCATTTCTTAGAACTATTTTAAACCTTTCATATGAAACTAATTTGACTAAAATCTAACCATGGGTGATTGAAATATCCTTGCCACAAAATATTTTCAGATTTTGTCATTAAAGTACCGTTTCCATGGCAACCATGTAAAATTTTTATCAAAATACTACATTTTTTTAGGTTAAAATCACGTTGAGTATGTTTATTTCTTAGTTTTTATATTATCATGGTTATATCTACACTTCACCCTGAAGACCCCTGAATAGCTATTTGTAAACTATATCCACTTGTAGACGCCCTCAGCATTAGCACACTGCTTTCCCTCAGGCAGCGGATTATGTGCCCTGTGGGGGTCGAGTACTCATTCAAAATGGCTCCTTTTTCCCCCTGACACGGCGTCTCCTGAAGAGACTAGCCGCAAGAAAATGCCGCGTTTGTGAGCTAAGGGTTAACCGCCGGAGCTCCGCATCCAGATGACTGACATTAAGGTTTCCTCCCTGACGGCCTATCACATGTAATTAGCTAACAGTCAGCAGAACGTGCTTATGTAACTAAAGGGTGAGGTAAAGACCCCACTTATCCAGACTGGGACAGTGTGAGGTTTCAGCCTGAGGTCATTTCCCTCCCCTCCCTGGAGCTCACTCCAGCCGGAGTGGAAAGCTCTGCTAGGCCTCTTGAATAGAGGCCCCACGACCATCACACGATTGCTGGCACCTACACTTTTGATATACGATTTTTCTCAGAGAACAAATATATCTTTTCTGGAGCATCAAGTCGGTGTGTGAATTTTCGGTTGCTAAAATTGGCTCTTGTGACCCAGCACATTGGTCAAGTTTTTTGATGTTTTTATTCCCCCCCTCGACATTGACTTGGTTTGTTTGTTGGTTATTTTATTTATTTGTTTGTTCATTAGCAAGATTACAGGAAAACCACTGCCTCATTTTACACCAAATTTGCCCAAAAGTTGGGCAGTGACCCACTATGGATCCCTTTAAATTTTAGAATGAATTTGGTCAGTGTCAAGGTTAAGGTCGTTGGAAGAGTCAAAGGGTTTGCGTTGCCTTGCACCACTTGTTTTCCAGTGGGAGAGACGCACACAAGTTCACGAAGTTGACCCCTGTGCAAACCGACACTGCTCTTTTGAATAGTCTGCCTGGTTACCTGGGCCTCTCTGTACGGGGCCTGCCTTCACTGTTGTTCCTGAATGGGCATATCGTCTGGGGCTCTACTCCTCCGGTTCTGTAAGGAACCTGGAAACCTTTTTATGACGAGCTGATCATCTTTAACTCAAGAAAAATGAGTAAAATACGGGAAGAAAAATGGGGAGGAATCGGTCAAACCAGATTGGCCTGGGAATAATATGTCCACAGGAATTCTGATGTAAACCGCGAACAGATGGCCGGGCTTCTATTTTAAACATGTAAATTCCTACTAAATTTGAAAAGGATGAATTTAGCTTCGCTTTTCTTTGCTTTCACTATTGGCCGTAAGCGGAGACCATTTGACCTGTGAGGTTATTTTGCCGAGATTGTGATTCGACTTAGAAAGATGCATTTGACTGTAATCTTGAGGAGTTATTTTGATCTGCCGTTGTGGCCTCTCAAATGCATTAGCTGACCTCAGTGGCTCATCACTGCACCCCTCTAGCCATCAGTTTTGGCCAATTGTATGTAAATGTCCTAAAAAGTTTCCATTCTGGGCAAACTGCGTGTTAATCTCACCACTAGTCACGACTCCTGTCAAAACGTGTAAAACTGTTGCCATGCCCGGCCAGATGCAAGTGTCCTAAATACTCCCCACTCCTGTCAAAATCTCTGTAAATCTTCCCACAAGCTGCCGCTCCTGTCCAATTATGTGCAAATGTTCCCGTAAGTCAGAATTCTGGAGTAATTGTGTGTAAATGTCCCCACAAGTCACTATGCCCTGCCAACTGTGTTCTAAACGTCCCTGCAAGTCACCAGTCCTACCCTGCCGGGGGAAGAATGTTATAATTTGTCACCATTCCTGACTGACAGTGTGTAAATGCGCCCTCTCTCTCTCTCTCTCCAGGATGACGGGACGGGAGTTTTTCACTCGTTTCCCCACCCTCTACCCATTTTTATTGGGACAGCTGGAGGAAGCTGCTGGCTCTGTGGACAGGTGAGGGAGGAACAAGGAATGCAGTTCTGTGAAAAAGTATTTGCCCCCTTCAGGATTTCCTCTAGGTTTGGCTTTTTTGTCATATTTGGATATCTCCATTCATGCAACTGATTTTGACGTAAGACAAAGGCAAGGCATGTAAACACAAAATGCAGCTTTGATATGATCAATTCCAGAGTTCCAGGGCCTTAGAAATGGCGTAGTGACCCTTTCCAGACAGGTAGATGATAATGACTCGGTGTCTCATCTGTTCTTGAATTTCTTTAGATTGCAGCATCATGTACTGCTTTTTGCCCACTTCGCATTTTAAGACGAGTTCTGTTTAAGTGCTTTTTCAGATTCAACAGGGCTGGGAGTAATTGTATGTGTCTCATGAAAGTGAACCCTATTATCAAACAAACTGGTTGTAATTTGTTTCGTGACGAAGGTGGTATTTACATTTTTACATCTGTCCAGGTCCGATTGGATTGATCTTTTCCTTCAGTAAATGAAATGATCTTTTAAAAACGGTGTATTTTGTGTTCATGGGTTATATTTCTCTAATATTAAAATTAGTTTGGTCTGAAGTGGGGAAGTGCGACAAATATGCGAAAAACATTAGATATTGGGAAAGGGGCAAGTACAACCCCAATTCCGAAATAGTTGGGACAAATTGTGAATAGAATCGAAACGCAATGACTTTGAAATCACCCCAGCCAGTATTCACAATAGAACAGGGATAACATAGCGAATGTTGAAAGTGAGAAATTTAACAATTTTATCCACAAAATGAGCACATTTCAAATTTGATGGCTGCTACATGTCTCAAAAAAGTTGGGACAGGGGCCTGTTTACCATGGTGTAACATCCCCACTTCTACTTAACACAGAGTGTTGAGGAGACAAGTTTCTTGAGTTTAGCCATTGGAATTTGATCCCCCTCTTGTTGAATATAGGCTTCCAGCTGCTGGAGTTTTGGGTCTCTTTTGATGGTCTTTTCACTTAATTATGGTCCAAATGTTCTCAGTCGGTGAGAGATCAGGACTGCAGGCCGGCCAGTTCAGCACACGGACTCTTCTACTGCAAAGCCATGCTGTTGTTATAGCTGCAGTATGTGCTTTTGCATTGTCCTGCTGAAATGCACAAGGCCTTCCCTGGAATAGATTTTGTCTGGATGGGAGCATATGTTGCTCTAAAACCTTTTATATACCTTTCAGAATTCATGGTGCTTTTTAAAACTAATGCATCCCCATACCATCAGAGATGCTGGCTTTTGAACTGAACGCTGATATCAGGAGGGGTGGTCTTTCTCCTCTTTAGCCTGGAGGACACAACGCCCATGATTTCCAACAAGAATGTCAAATTTGTACTCATCTGACCACAGAACACTTTGCTTCAGTCCATTGTAAATGAGCCTTGGCCCACAGAACACAGCGGCGCTTCTAGATCATGCTCAACAATTGTTTCTTTTTTGCATGATAGAGTTTTAGGTGGCATCTGTGGATGGCACGGCGGACTGTGGTTATAGACAGTGGTTTCTTGAAGTATTCCTGGGCCCATTTCGTAATGTCAATGACCGAATCAGGCTGGTGAGTGATGTAGTGGCGTCTGAGGGCCTGAAGATCACGGGCATGCCGTGAAGGTCTATTGCCTAGTCCCTTACACACAGAGATTTTTCCAGTTTCTATGAATCTTTTTGTGATGTAATGCACTGTCGATGATGAGACCTTCAAAGCCTTAGCAATTTGATGTTGAGGAACATTGTTTTTAAAGTATCTCACAATTTATTTATTTTTTTTTTACACAAGCCTTCACCAGTTGGAGAGCCTCTGGCTGTCTTTACTTCTGAGAGACTCAGCCTCTCTAAGACATCATGTTACACGGCTGATGCCAGTTAACTTAATTACTTGCAAAATGTTCTCTCAGCTGATTCTCTTGTATTTTAATTGCTTTTTCATCCCTTTATTTGTCTGTGTCCCAACTTTCTTGAGACCTGTTGCAGCCAGAAAATTTGAAAAGTTCATTTTGTGGATAAAAATTTTAAATGTCTCAGTTTCAACATTTGAAATGTTCTGTATGTTCTATTGTTAATAACATTGGCTCATGTGATCTGAAAGTCATTGCATTTTGATTTTATTCACAATTTACACTTTGTCCCAACTATTTTGAAATTGGGATTGTACTTTTTCGGCGCACTGTACTTGTGAGGGTAGAGGGGACACTTCTGGGACATCTAGGGGAGGGGGGAAAGGGGGATTGTTTTTGGCGGAGACCTCCTGGCTTGTCTTGCTGTTTTCCCCTCTCCCAGCTAGTTTCTCACGGGCCTTTAATTAAATTCATTAAGCTGGCTTCATTTAAACTTAGTTGCCCAAGTTTTGGTGCAGCGATTGTCCGTTTCCCGGACGTGATCGGACCGATAAGGCGAAACCCCCAGGACGGCGTCCCCACAGTCAATGTGTCCCACTCCTCCGCTGAAAGCCCGAAGCTAACGTCTGCCATCCAACCCTTATGCTCTCAGTTCCCTCACTATTAAAGAAAAGGGGACAGAAAACTTGGAACGACATCAGGGGCTTTGCCAAATGCATCCCGTTGTTTTGATGGATCCGTGGCCTGACTCATTCAGTCGCCCCCGATGCTCCCGTGCGCCTCTCTGAAGCAGCCTTTTCCCATGACTGCTCGCTCACAGTGGCTCTGCCAAGCATCTTGCAGGGAGCGGCTGCCTGTCATGCCCCAGACTGAAGCATGGCACCAGCCCCGCCGTGGAGAATGAGGAGGGTTTGGATGGTCTTCATGGGGGGGTACTAACCCTTAAGCTGGATTTACGGTTCGGCGTCGACTCCACGCCGTCGCGGACCTTTCAAAGTCCTGCGTTGAGGTCGTTTTGCGTTGTGCTGTGCTGCGAAGCAATTCACCGCCAAACCGCTAGGTGGCATCAGGTTTCCAGAAGTGATGTGGTAGAGTGGACCAATCGGTGCCCTTATGGTCTGCATCACTTTGAAGTGCAGTTAGAAAATTTTTGAGGTGCACGGCAGGCGACCCAGAAGCTCTGCGGTGGGGGCTCACGTCACCGCTGAGGCTCTGCGTCGCGATGGCGTCGGTTTGATGCAGAACCATAAATCCAGCTCAATGATGTAAGACAGGGGTCCCCAGTCTTCCCAGAAAGGGCCAGTGTGGGTGCAGGCTTTCATTGCAACCAACCTGATACAACTAATCAACCCCTGGACTCTTTGCTAATAAGCTTGATTAGTAGCATCAGGTGTGTAGCTGCTTGGCTGCAGTGAAAGCCTGCACCCACACTGGCCCTTTCTGGGAAAGATTGGAGACCCCTGATGTAAGATCTCAAAATCAAAGCTGTTGAAAACCTTTCATGTGGCGACTTGTTTAACCTTGGAGCACCCCTAATTAGCCCCTACCCTAAATTAGCAGATCTCAATTTTTTATGCTAAGTTCATATTTTTCTTGAGGAAAAAAGGTGTTTTGTGTTCTCCTCAAGAAAAATATGAACTTTGCATAAAGATTGACATCTGCTAATTTAGGGTAGGGGCGAATTAGGTGGGGTTAAATTTGACCCCGTGCGTTCTCCTCGGGTTAAAAGAGCTCTCGCAGGGGAGCTCTTTTAAACGAGTCGCCACATGATAGGTTTTCAACAGCGCAAGATAATAAAATATATACAACGTTGTCAATTTTTAGAATTTATTTCAGCAGTCTTGAGGGTTAAGCAGGCTGAGATGGGTGAAGCCTCGTCTCCTGTCCCAGTGTGTTTCTCTCTTCGCAGTCTCGGCAGTGTCATCGCTCATAGTTTGGGAGTGGGGTGTGAACTCTGGGACGTGTGGCGGACGCATTGACCTCTGCCGCCGTTTCATTTTCCACCTCAAAATCGGCTGCGTTATTTCCCTGGGAAAAATATGGATAAAAAAGGACAGATTGAGGTCATTTTCCTGTGTTGATGCATCAGCTTTTTGGACCAAAAAAAAAAAGTCCTTCTGTATCATCCAGTTTAAAGGACGTTCCATGGTACTAATTCCTCAGAGGTGGTTGCCAGTTTTAGAAAAATGTCAGCCTGGTTGTCCCATTTAGGTAAATGGGGTTTCGTAAGACCGCTTTAGACCATTCCTGGATATCTGCGTTTGTTATTTCTTCTGACAGGATTCCAGAATGTTTTTTTTTGTTGTCAGTTATCAGTGGGTCTCATGGGTAAGGGCTCTATTGGGTTAGCTCGGTAGGATGATGGTGGAAGAGCTAGGCTTTTAATCCTTGCAGTTGCTTCAGGTATGATCTCATGGTAGGGCTCTGTGTTTTTGCCCTTAATAAGACACTGTTGGGCCCGAGCATGCGCCATTAACTTGGGAGAAAAAAATGGGCAGTTTTTTCACATTCGTCACTGGTGGAAGTTGCTAGTTTATCTTGGGGTTTGGCATGGCCATCCCTGGGCTGTTCTGAAATGCATTATTCACCATGGGCAGGACTCATTGTGTGTTTTATTTTCGTTTTTTAAACATCCTTTGTACTTGAGCAAACGGAGTCAGATTTGTTTATGTGCTGCTATCTTCGTGCACGGCGGACGTTGTCCCGCAAAATGTCGAAGACGAATATTTGCCTCAAAAAAGCAATACCAGTTACGTTTGGGGAAAACTGACACAGATGCACTGCGCTCGTCAACTCTGTGTACTCTTTTTGGGGTGCTGCTCAGCTTAAGTGCGGATCCACAAGTCACTTGGATTTTGCACACCATCTGCTTTCTCTCTTCAGGCAAAGACGATGTCTTAAGTGCTTTCACAAGCATTTGTTTTAGCACCAATTTATGAATGTTATTCAATTTGGGTTGTTGTTCCATAGGAAATTCAACTTTTCAATTCAAATACATCAAAGGCCCAATATCACTAGTGAAATTTGACTCCTTAAATGGATACTCTAAAAAAAAACATAATTACCCTTGTTGGAATCTATTACTTTACAGACTTCACTGTCAAAATATTTGACTAAACCTGGTATTGTTAGCTAGTAAATAAACGAAAGAGAGGTTAAAACATAAAAATCGTAGGTATCCACTATGCAAGTTCAGCTGGGACAGTGCCCCTTTAAGGAAAGTGTTTAATATAGCTTCAGTAAATCCAGCTGTGTAAATGCATCGCGTTTGATAATTTTAGCGGAATGTGGCCGACTGCCAAGTACACTACAAGGTAACATAAGCAAAAAATAACAATGAATAATTATTTAAATGGAGGTTACATATGTGTCCCTCTTGTGCTCTCATTTCCTCTATATACTCCCCCCCGCTCCCTCCTTTCCGATCTTCTCTCCGCCTTATTACCTACATCAGCACAGACCTCTGTCACTTTTTACGGCCCGTAGGCTCTCGAGTGCTTTGATGACATCACGTGCGGGTCCAGGGCCAGCTTTTCGCCCCATGCACTGCCAAAACAACACTGCAATCGGATGCTAAAGGCTTTGCGCAGGCCATAATTTGCTGGCTGTTGCATTCCCCCAAAGCTGCGATCGAGTGGCCTCCCTCTGGGAGCTCTCGTGATTGGACGACTGGCTTTGGACTAATTTAATAATTGAGCAATGAAAGGCAAGCTCCGCATGATGTATTGATTCTGTTTGGCTCGGGAATGGTGCTGGGCTATTAAAAAGTCAAGGCTTTGAGAAGAGCCAGCTTTCGGCTGAAAGAGGGGCCTGTTTCCCCACTTTTTTCAGTTTTAGCTGGTGGCTATGTTCCAGTTGTACGTGTGATTTTTATTTTATCCCTGTTTTTAATTTTCTGTGATGTTGCCGGTCAGTCTCGTACCGAGGACTCTGAAATGGCTCCTGGCAGTGAAGCCCGTGTATCCGCTGTGTTGAAATGGTGTGGCCTGAACTGTCCCCAACTGGAGCTCTTCCAATGCAGCTGTGCGTGCTAGTCTCACTGCCCCCCCCCCATTTTACCCACAATTCACTTCTCTCTCCCTTCCATCTCTCACCCTTCCTGTCTCCGTCTTCACTTTTTGATGATTGATTATGGATATTAACTATGGGCATTGATTTACTGATGAAATAATGAGAAATATTGAAATATAATGCCCCACAATCCCACCCCATCATTTATATATTTTTTAATTTGCGTTCTTTCTGCATGTGTCACTGGTTCTTAAACTATTCAGCATTGATTTGTTTTTTAACCCTTAAAATCCTAAAAAAAAACCTTAAATTCACTGCTATAGGCATACAAGGCGCAAAATATACGAGGCAAGATTTCAGCCTTCAAAAGGTCAACAATTTTGTCAATTTTTAGTTGGGAAATTAGTTGGCAGTGACCTTCAGAGGGGTTCGCAGGTATTTTAGAAGAGCAAAAATTAAGCACGTTAAGGGTTAACATTCTGACCCTAATTGGGGCGGTCCTTCTTTCTATCGACCTATCAAATACATATTAGCATTACCTAGTGACTGGATAAAACCACCCCTCCCTTGAGGCTTGATTTTCCTAACGATATTCTTAGCTGCCACATCCTTGCCTTTATATGCACAAGACTTCAGGCTACAGGTCTTCGTAATGCCTGTCATGGCAGTACTCTGTGGAATTTTCTGCGTAAATAAATTTGTGTTTGATTTAATCCTACTACAGACTCACTCTGGGCCTCGGTCCTGACCTGTAGTGGAGAACCTCTGCTGTCTGCTGGGAAGTGACCCTGTGTTTACTGATGTTCTGCGTATACCCTGAGCTGGCTTGGTTCTCCTGCCTTTTTTTTCCTCACTGACTTGGCTCTCCTCTCCCCCAGTGACTCCGGAGAGGTGAGGCTGCACCCGAGTCTCTTCCTGCTGCTGCTGATTTTGGGGCGTCTGTACCCCTCCCCCATGGACGGCTCCTCTTCTCCCCTGGGTCTGGCTTCCTTTATGCCTTTCATTATAAGGTGAGTCTCAGGAACTCTGTTTAGTGAATATTTTGCATGTGATCCATTCACCCCCACCTGTCCTGTCCTTTTGCTTGGCTAATATTAATGCTGAGACACTGTACAGCCGAATGAGCTGCTGAAATTTTTCTTCCTCCCTTATCTGGCTTAAATTAACAAAACTGTGATAATTTTACGTTATTCTAATCCGAAAGGTAGCTTGGTTTATTTCTTGGGAGAAATTATACCTTTTAAAAAAAATTATGCTCTGTTTACCAAAAACCAACCCACTGATTTTCCCATTGGAATCAATTTCCCATCAGTCATTGCAGCAGCCTCTCATGAATGCTAGTTGGATTTACTGTGCAATGATCCATGGGAGTTTGAGGCAGAGTAAGCTGAGGAAGTACTCCTTACCCGTTTTGAATTTAATTTTGAAAAAAATAGTTGACCGTATTGGCAGAGGGGGAGAGTCCACCAGCGTACTGATAATTTATAAATTTCCAAGGTGGTGGTAGGAAGCCAAGCGCATGACTACCGAAATGCATCTGCTTTTCGTATTACAGGAGGGCGTCTTGTTTAGGGGGTTTTTTCCAGCCCATGTCATCAGGGGTTGGTGTTCGGAGTCTCAGGAGGGTGATATCATGGGGGCGGAGACGGGTGTTCTGTAGGTACGCCGTGTACCCCCGCGTCTCCCGCCGCATCCGGATCCCATCACTGGAGATAATCCTCGCTCATGCTGATTGGTCGGCTCTCCCCGCAGAGATGTAACCGCATTCCGACCTTCTCGTCGGTGCAGTTCTTTTTATTTTTGTTTCTCGGGGCAGGAGATGGAAAATGTTTTTGGTAAGGGTGAATCACCATCTGTTCCTGCCAGCTGATTGGGGGGGGTTTACAGGCCACACCTCCCTGTAGGTCCCTCAGCCAATGGGAGTCGAAGGTATCTAGCGCCCACTGTGGATGGAGCCAATCACGCGGGAGGAACTTGTCCTTATCGTCTCTCACATTACTCTGGCCGTAAGGTGTTCTGCGCTGGAACGTCTTCTGATAACGTTTAGGGAAAGTAGCAGTTAAGAGATAACAGACTGAAGAAAGGCTGTAAATTTCAGGCTGCTGTTGGGCGAGATGAGCACTCACTGTTCAGTGTAAGGACACAGTACACTGCTTAGGCAGTACACACACACGCACACGCACACACACACACACACACACACACGCGCGCGCAGACAAGCAAGGAAGCTCATACCTGCTGGCACATCTGGCTGGCCAGGTTATCGAGGACTTCTCGGCTTGGGATTGCCTCATGTAGCTGTGGCGTAATCAGCTGTACCAGGTTCAGGGTTTAAATTAAAACCTTTGGTCCCCAGGAGCAGGAATGAAAGTTTAGAATGTCTGGGGTGAATCAATATTACATGTATTGGAAGTTGTCTCACTCAAGACCGTGCTAAAGCTTGTTATTTGTAAAAGTATTGGGCAGTGTTGAAGGCATTTCATAGTCTGAGAGGCAGGGTTATCATGAGCTGGATGTAGTTTTTAGTTCAGTATGTTTGGCTGGCTTCAGTTTGCAGGTGGTATGTTCCTGTTTTCTTCTCCTTAATTGTGATGCTGGTGGATTAGAGCTCAGCCTGTGTCACGCTGACCTGAGATTTCCCTCTTGGCTCAACCCCTTAACCTCCTTACTCCCCATTTGCAAAACTACAACCCCCATACTCCCCTCATTACGTGCATTGAACTGATGCCTTACTCCCTAAGCAGCCTTATCCAGAACCTACCTGCAATGAAGCTTTTGTATATGTGCTCTTTATTGTGTGTGTGTGTGTGTGTGTGTGTGTGTGTGTGTGTGAGAGAGAGGGAGAGAGAGAGAGAGAGAGAGAGAGATGCGTGAGGGAGATTGTGTGTGTGTGTGTGTGTGTGTGTGTGTGTGTGTGTGTGTGTGTGTGTGTGTGTGTGTGTGTGTGCCCCATTTCTTGCCCTTGCATGTTTCACTTCTGACCTCTCCCTACTCCTCTGTATATCAGAGGCTTTGAAGTGAGGGCTCCACTCCCTCGTTCAACCGTTTCCGCCCCTCCCCTCAGCGTGACCAACTCTATCTCCCTCTCCTATATCAGCAGTCCCTCATATTTAGTCATATTTCTGCCGTTATCTTTGTAAACGGAGGCGCACAGGAGGTGAGGCAGGGCACCGTCTGATTGGATAGCTGATTTCGTGAGGCATGGCAGGTTCACACCGCCCATTCTGTTCCTGGGACCACTAAAAGGCGGGCGGGAGAGAGAGCGAGAGGTCAGTGCAGGCCTTGGGTCAGGAATGTATTGACTTCAAAGATGAGGACATTCAGGCATTATTTATGGAGCAACAGGCAGGCTAATTGGTGTGTGAGTGAGAGTGTGAGTGTGTGTGATGCTGGAGTGGTGGAGGATTATGCGTATGTATTTCACGAGAACATTTGCAGATGGATGTCAGTGGTAGTGTGGGTGGAATTTGGCCGATTGGCTGAACGACAGACGAACATATGGCTGAGGTCAGAGTCGGACAGGAAGGCGGAGTCGAGCGCTAGGCACAGGCGAAGGGTTAAATGCTGACGAGCGGCGTGCTGGCGTTGGTCGGGTCAGCTGGCGCATGCATGTGGAGGTATGCCGCATGTCCGCTCAAATGAAGCCCACATGTTGGAGACGGTAAATATAGCGCGTTCCCCGGGCTGCGTACGTGTCTGACAGTCTAATGCATTCTCCATGTCCAGGGCCCGAGCTCCTCTGAAGTTATTTTAAATCTGGCACCATCCCGCACTAGATACATCACTCATCTCCATTCTCTTTCTTCTGTCTCTTTTCTCCTGCGTTTGACCTCCTCAACCTCTCCTCCCCTTTGCTCCTAGCTTTCACCTCCCTATATTTTCCATGTCTTTTGCAGGTACACATTTATTAATTTTACGATACTTTTGTGAGAGGCAGTAATTTTAAATGTGCTACATCTATTGACCGTTTCCATCTTGGATGCTCCATCTCGAAGTCTCTCGACTCCTGTTACCCTGCTGACTTAAAACCATCTGGGCGTGCCCGGTCTAAAGGGATTCTCTCTCTCGTGATGGCATGCGAGATATCTGGCCCTTTCGGGTGCAGTTGGCCTTACGCGGCTAAAAAGTGAAGAATGAGATCATCGGTTTGCGCTGCGGTTCTGAGCGCTGCGTGATTGCGATGGTTGTGTGTTTGTAGCGAGCGTCGTTCTATTCCCGGGCCTGTTTGGTGATGAAAATGAGAGTAATGCTTTTTGCTCAAGACTGTTCCCAAGGCCGCCCTCTTCCTCCCCCCCCACTTCCCGCTCTTCCGAAGTGTACGGAATGTTCCAGTTTCTGGTATCAATATCAGCGCTCCGAGAGTAGGGCTTGAGTCCTCATGTGCCGGTCAGAGCGAATCTGAAAAACAGCCGCGCAGAGATCTTTTCCGCCGGAACAGTGTCCAGTTAATCCCCTCGTCCGCCTCCCAAGTGCCCGAACCTTGACTGTGTGTTGGAGGGAAGAGGAGGGTACATGTTTGGTGTTTTAGCCTGGTCATACCGGGTATAGTCGACGATAACGATGGTAACTACGGAGGTTTTAATGAGGGAGTCTTTGAGTCCGGTCTGTGTGTCCTCAGCCCAGGCCACCCTCATCCTCCAGCCAGATATGTTTGGGAGATCCCTCCTCACTGCGGCTCCGTCCAGAGCCTGCCCTGGCCTGCCTGAGGCCCGAGGGACCCAGCAGCTGCCAGTTACGGCCTGGACCGATTCATTCCTTTTCCTGTTGTTGATGCCTGTGGAAATCTGATAGTCATATGATGATCTGTGCCTTTGTCTTGTTGGGATTCCCTGATTCACTAGACTTTCCTCACCAGCGAAGTCGCTTGCAAATTTTAGGGCAAGGGAAATGCTCCTCAAGATGGTCGACACTTCTCTTTCCCGTCTTATCGACCATCTTAACTTCTCAGTTGCTGTATAGGTGAGGCAAGTAAGACCTAGGTGCTCCATATGCCTGTTGAAACGAGACTTAACCTACTGACTGAGGTCTTTCCTTCTTGGGGTCGGTGCTTTGGCTGGTACTGTTAGATACAGTTTGAACAGTCTGACAACAGTCTTTGTTCCATGAGGCAGTACCACTTTGCTACCTGTTCTGTAGGTCCACATTGTGTGACAGCTCTGGGTCAGTTAGGCTTATGGAGGAGTTCTTATGATCCACAGAACAACTAGTAAACCTGTTGGGGAAGGTTTACCTCCTGAGGGTGAACCACCTCTTTGAAGCCCTGAAAGCTATATGATTTAAAGGATAAACTGCCCTCTTTCAGTGAAGTTCTGGGTCCATGATATTTTTGTCCCCAGCCTTGAAGTGGATGGAGATATAGGAATGAGTGTTGTCCATCCACGTGTCCGTCTGTCTGTACTTCATGCTTCTTTTCCGGGCCAGAAACCGTTCAGTGATCCTCTATGAAATTTACTTCAGGGATACATCTTATTGTGTTGATGTGCCTTTTCATTCTTCTGTCAGTCTTCCTGTCCGTCTGTTTGTCCCTCCACCAGTTTTTTTTTACCAGACCAGATATCGGCCATCCTGTTCTTTTCTGGGCCAGAACTCCTAAAGCTTGCAAGATTTCTCAAGGCAATAAATAGTTTCATCGCAAAACGATACATATCCATTTTTGCTGTTTTGAGAAAAAGGCCTTTTTTCTTCCAGACAAAACGTTTTCATGAAAGCCAGTTATTTCATGAAAGCCAGTTATTTTTTTTTATTTCTCAGTCTTGCTCTTGACTGACCAAACATATTTAGCCAGAAAATGGAAATCTAGCATCACTTTGATTATTTGGTACTGGTAATGCATTAAAATAGTTTGAACTTTTCTTTACAAAAGGAGATATATCAGTGGATATGTCTCGTTTTGCCAAAAAAGTGAAATGGATATGTCTCACTTTGCGAAAAAACACTTATTTCGGCATGGTGAAATAAGGGCTTAAATCGCCGTTTGCCCCAAAACGGATACTTGGATATGTGTGGCTATCCCTTTGCTATGTTTCTAATATCACTACTAGAAAATTTAGAGTTTGGCGCATGTCTCATTTTGCGATGAAACTCCTCAAATGTAGTATTATAACTTTTTTGTGTAGATGTGGCTTTTCATACTTTTGTCCATCCTCCATTCCTGCTGTCCGTCCCTCCACCGCATTTTATTTCCAGGCCAGATATTAGCCGTCCCTTGGGACGGATCTGAGTATTTCATGCTTGTTTAGTTTTAATTCAGTGAAGTAATTGCTGTCTAGCAAGGATTTGCGTATTTATTCCATTTTCTAAAAGGGTCTTTTCATTACCACTTTCATTTGGGAGATAGTTGGGTGAATTCTATACCAGCCAGGTGCTCAGAGCCTCCACTCCATGGAGAAAAATATTCCGGCAGTGACCACCATCAGTTCCTACCCCCCATAGTCTGTGCTCAGTCCCCTGTGAGTATCGGACAGCTCCGTTTCTCAGATTACTCCCCCTCCAAACTGTCATTTCCTCCCCAAAGAGTTTTAATGGGACAAATTAGCCATGATGGTTAACATGTGGCTCTGAGCTGGGGCTAGATTAGCCTTTAGAGTATCATGTACCGTTCGGAAACTTAAGCCAGAGATTCTGTCTCTAAGCGAGGCTGTGGTCACACTGAGACCTGTATTAGTGCATGTCACGTCTGTCTGTCTGTCTGTCTTCCTGTTTCTGGTTGATTTAAAAACTGGCTGAAAGTTGTTATAGCCTTGCCCTACAACACCTGGCTCTACTTTATAAAGGTCTTCATTGAAGAATTAAATTAGTTAATAAGTTGACTCAGGTGTTTCAGTGCTGTGCTCAAACAAAATATTTACCCTCCTTGGCCCTTTTTGGACATCCTTGGTGTATGGTCTATGGTCTATGGTCTAAGGTAAGAGTAGTGGTGGTACTTTGCAGTCACAAGTTGAATCGATCATGTATTGAAACTGCCCTCTTTCGACGCAAAATATTTTTTCTCAACACACTTCCTTCACAGCTTGTAGCAGAGATTCCAGCAATTTCTACAGTTTTATTTTAGCTGTTTTGATGGGGCAAGATGTTTTGCTACGACTGGAGTTTATATTGGGGGGAGCCCAATTCTGGTCCTCAAATTTGAAACTATCCCTGGTTTTTCCTTCATTCCTATCAAGCAAGTGAACAATTATTTCCAGTCATTGGTGTTTCCCAAAAGCAAACTTGCAGGCTAACTATGGCAGTAACTTACATGGTTCGAACTATGTAGGGATGTGTTTCCCAAAATCACAGATTCTAACTTGCGTACTTGGACCCATTTGACTGTGAATCGACGAACTATGTGAGTTGCTAACTTGGTTTGCAACTACGCTTTTGGGAAGAGCATCCCAGATTATTATCTCACCTGACTCTCAGTTAAAGGGAAGATGGGGTAAACCAGCAGTTCTCAACCCACGACCACGATTTCGGGATCCCTAGTTGATATTCAAGCTTGTTCGTAGTTGCAGCATGCAATTCGTCGTGTGCAGCATGCACATTGCAGTTATTGCTAGGCATAGATGATTTGAGAAAGATTCCCCCCCCCGCCCCCCCACTTAGTCCTCTACATCATCCTGCGTATGAACACCCAGTGCTCTTTGGATGATCTAAAACCTTGTATCCCCCCATCCCCTCTGTCTGTGGTCAGCAGACATCAGGCGCAGCACCGAGCCGCAGTGCTGTGCTTATAAACATGTCCTCCCTCTGGCTGAAAGACGGGTTCCACGTCTTCATAGCATCACATTGCAGTCCCATTGTATTTGGACCAACTCAACCCACCCCCTGGCTCCCTTACCCACCCCCTTCCCAACCCAGCCCGGATTGATGTCTTTCTCTTTGCAAGCCTTGGAACCGCCAGCGAGTTTTTCAAATGCGATGTTTTGATTTAGCGGACGTTGAAACCGCATGGCCCTCCGGATCATCATGCGCCGTTTAGGGGGATGTCGAAACGCAAACCACAAACCCCCCCCCCCCCCCACTTCCCGCCTCCCCCCACCTTTGCCATCCCCACTGACTGGTCTGCTGTGTAAATGAAATGAGAGATTTTATCTGCGGTCGGGTTCGACGGTATCATCTGGCAGTAAATGGTTCCATGTGGCTCACGATGCTTGAGGGCCTGTGTACGGGAGGCAGACCAGATCGAATGGGAATTTGGGGGAGCGCTTGGGAAGAGATCCCCACGATTTTGGGGGGTGTGGTCCCTCTATAGAGCGTTTTCCCATTTCGGAATGGAAATTCAGTGGAATGCTTCATTTGCCCCATTTCCAAAGCCCAATTCCAATGAAGTTGGGACGTTACGTAAAACGTGAATAAAAACAGAATACAATACAAGCTTTTTTGGAACATGTTGCTGGCATCAAATTCAGAATGAGTGAATATTTCCAAGAAAACAATGACGTTTATGAGTTTGAACATTAAATATCTTGTCTTTGTAGTGTGCTCAATCGAATTAGGTCTGAAAGGATTTGAAAATCATCGCATTCTGTTTTAATTCACGTTTTTAACAACGTCTGAACTTCATTGGAATTGGGGTTTGTACATGTTTTTCAAAATGCCATTCAGAGACTGCACTGAGTGTACTGAGTGGAAATGTTGAACCCTCCCCTTAATTCAGTTTGATTCAATTGAACTTGTATCGTGCTTTTCACCAGAGTAATGTCACAAAGACAATTTACCGAGTAAAAAAACGGGCAGATCCTGGTCTTTTCTGCGTGTTGCTCTAGAAAGTATCTTCCTGACATTCCTTCATTAAATTTTCAATTTTTGAGTCGTTGACTCCCATTTGAAACTGTCGACATTGTCGCGAAATGGTGTTTTGGACAACTGTTAAATGCGGGGTAAATGCAGTATTTTGCAGGCAATCTTTCAACTGTTTTGTGCAGTATCTGGGACGGGGTGAATATTATCTATGGTGGCCTACATTGTGATTTCTAGCACCCTCCACTTTCTCCTCTATAGCTCTTCCTCTGTATGTGCATAAGCACACACATGTACAAGGACACACACACACACACACACACACACACACACACACACACACACTGTCTGCTCCAAGCTCGGTGTGAATGCTTTTATCAGCATGCCAAACGGCCTTTCCCGCTTTGTTCTGCTTGCGCAGTTTAGTGTTACATTGAAGCGCAACTGGAATGTGATAAAGAAATTGCAGTGCTGACTAATCAGAGGGAAAGGTGAGTGTTATTCCATTAAGCTGCTTTCACACCGGACGCGAAACAAATTTTTCGCACGGCAGATTACATTCAAAGTCGATGCAAAGGCGAGAATACACACGTTTCGCGTATATTCGCGTCTTTGTATTGACTTTGAATGTAATAACCTTTGTAATAACCTTTTAATAACCTTCAGTAATAACATTTTTGAAAGTTCAAGGATACGGTCGTATTATGTTTTCACTTTTCACTCTTCTTTAATTTTGTCACCTTCTCGCATGTGCTTTAATCTTCTTCTGTAAATCCCTGACTTTATTCACATTCTTTTATTAACATAAAGCAACCAATTAACATAAAATCTCATGGGCCTTCTCATGGGCCATTCCATAAAGTAGTATCCTCGAGTATTAATAACTTCCTTGCCTAGTAATATAGTGTAGTCTAATGAAAGTACCCTCCTCTGACGTGTATATACACATGTACAACATTTGTACCCAGCGAGGGGATACTGCGCTTTGCGTTGCCCTTGTTTCTCTTAGTATATCAGGGAATACCTTCAACCCATCATGAAATTGCCGTAATGGACCAATTTTATGGGTACTTATTTTCTTTGAATTCCTACTTTAAAGGGAAATGAATTGAAATGGCTTCATATTTTTTTGTTTTGTATTCATCCCAGTACTTTATCTGTGGAAAGTGTCGTCTTATTTGTAACTCATGGTAGAGTGTGTCTGTGTCTGTGTCTGTGTGTGTGAGTAGGTCTTGTTTAAAATAAAAGTGAATATCTCCTGGGTGCGGTTAAAAGGAATGAATGAGCTAATCTGGCGGCCCTCCACTTCCTGGCGTGGTGGCATGACGGAGTGCTGATCTATCTTGTGACAGAGAGCTGAATGCAGCAGGAGAAGGGTGTGATTGGATTGTTACCTTGGATACGCTTGAGAGGGTGTAGTACCAGGAGGGTTTCCGTGGTTTCAGCTTCCCTTTCTAGCTCTCCCCGTGAAAGCGATAAATAAAGTTTATACAAACCGCTTTTTAGCTCGCCGGGACGAATGTCCGGAGGAGAGCTATTGTCGTACCCCCGGCGTCCGCGTCCGTCCGCGTGCAGAAAAACTTTAACCTTGCCCCGGCGAGCTTTGTTGTCTCTCTGACAACTCTTGTTTTTCCTTTTATCCCCTGCTGCGTGTTTAGCGCGAATGTAAAAATTTGGCATCTCCAATCCCGCTGAAATGTGGAATACCAAATTGGTGAACTATGTACAAGTCTTGCTCGTATGCAACCCCTTGTTGCCAATTCAGGAGAGAGGGACGGTTCACGGCTCTCCTCCGAAGCACGTGCCCATCAACTACTGCTTCTTATACACTCATTGGTTGAATCTTCGCAAGTTCAGAACGAGGGCGGAGGATACCCGGACACGACCAGGCTTAGAATCTTCCTGACGAGCGCCCGTCTGGCCAACAGGAGGCAGTTGAGCGACAAAGAAAGTAACCATTATATTTCCCTTCCCGGCAGTCCCTTCCCAATGTGCATCCCTGTAGCTCAATAGCCAATTGCGCTCTACTCTGAAAAAGCTGCCGACCGGGGCTCGAACGCGTGCTGTAATAGTCACTTCTCTGCAATGCTTTATGTGGTATTGACGGAAAACAGATGTCTGACGAAGATCCAGGGTGATCGAAACGTTGCTTGTTTTAATTTAATAAAGTTTATTTTTGGAGCTCATTTGGCAGTGTGCAGACCTACCTTTTTCAACGAATTGACGGAAAATGGAGCCATAATGGTGGAAGGTGGAGCCGTAATGGCGGAAAGCTGACTGATAATGGTGAAATACCGAGCCATAGCCGTGAAAAGCCGTGTCGCTCTGTCCTCAACTATAGTGTTTTTCTGCAGGTGCGGTCGCTCTGCGGTATACCGTACTCGCGTGATGGCAGCCCGAGCGCTGGTCCCCTTCGTCCTGGTGACTCAGGTGCCCTCCACGATCCGGGCCCTGTTGGAGTCTTTGCCCCTGGAGCTGAGGCCTGGGACCCAGCAGAACCACATCCACGGGACCCTACTGCAGGTCAGACAGCACCCATCTACTCCCTCTCAGGCTCTCGATCCATCCCACACTCACAAGCACATATTCTTTATCTCTTTCGATCTGTCACTCACACTCCATCAGTATCTCTCAAGAACTTTCTCTTCCTCTAACAACCCCTGTGACCATCTCTCACTCACACAATCTCTCTTCATCGCTCTCACTCACGCACAGTAGCTGTAGATCACCTTCTTGTTCACACACCATCCGTCTCAGTCTCTGACGTTCTTCTCACAGGTTTACTACGGGGATTCAGGGTTTTGTTTGAACAGTGCGGTATAGCATGTTAGCCGTAACCATTCACTACATCTCCTCAAGTGAACCAAGAATGTTCTTTTGGCGGTGAAGCTGTGTGTGGGGGCTTTACTACTCAGCGTTCAGTAGGACTTACTGTATCCCTATGGCTGGCCTTCTAAACCCTAAATCCTGCCTGCTATGTGGTCTGCAGCTACCCACTGTTGCCCTGCACTATATGACCTGATTTCACGAAAGCGCTTGTACTCTTAACTACTTAAAAATTACGTGAAATGAGTTGGTTGGGGAAAATTCCTGCAGACTCTGGCCTACAGGATCTGAAGTGCAGTGACACTACCCCTGGCATTGAATGGTGTAGTTGGTTGATTGGTTATGTAGGAGAATGCATTTCATGAATCTGGGGGGGGGGGAGATAAACTGTAAGGCTTATGTTATGCATGGGTGGTGTAGAACAGGCTTCTGTAGGGGTAGGAACTGTAGGGATTAAGTTTTGTGGGGGGTTTACTGTAGGGATTGAGTTCTGCACAGCTGAATGCTTTAGGTTTCTATTGGGGGGGAAGGACTGGTGGGATTAAGTTCTGTTTGCAGTGTACTTTAGGGGTAAACTTCTGTATGACTGTAGGGGGTAACTTCTGTATGGGGTGTACTGTAGGGGTTAACTTCTGTATGAGGATGTACTGTAGGGGTTATCTTTTGTATGAGGTGTACTGTAGGGGTTAACTTCTGTATGAGGTGTACTGTAGGGGTTAACTTCTGTATGAGGTACACTGTAGGGGTTAACTTCGGTATGAGGTGTACTGTGGGGGTTAACTTCCATATCAGCTGTACTGTAGGGGTTAACTTCTGTATGGGGTGTACTGTAGGGGTTAACTTCTGTATGAGGATGTACTGTAGGGGTTATCTTTTGTATGAGGTGTACTGTAGGGGTTAACTTCTGTATGAGGTGTACTGTAGGGGTTAACTTCTGTATGAGGTACACTGTAGGGGTTAACTTCGGTATGAGGTGTACTGTGGGGGTTAACTTCCATATGAGCTGTACTGTAGGGGTTAACTTCTGTATGGGGTGTACTGTAGGGGTTAACTTCTGTATGGGGTGTACAGTAGGGGTTAACTTTTCATGAGGTGTACTGTAGGGGTTAACCTCTGTATGAGGTGTACTGTAGGGGTTAATTTCTGTATGGGGTGTACTGTAGGGGTTAACTTTTCATGTGGTGTACTGTAGGGGTTAACTTTATGGGATGTACTGTAGGGGTTAATTTCTGTATGGGGTGTACTGTAGGGGTTAACTTTTCATCAGGTGTACTGTAGGGGTTAACTTCTATATGGGGTGTACTGTAGGGGTTAACTTCTGTATGGGATGTACTGTAGGGGTTAACTTCTGTATGGGGTGTACTGTAGGGGTTAATTTCTGTATGGGGTGTACTGTAGGGGTTAATTTCTGTATGGGGTGTACTGTAGGGGTTAACTTTTCATGTGGTGTACTGTAGGGGTTAACTTCTGTATGGGGTGTACAGTAGGGGTTAATTTCTGTATGGGGTGTACTGAAGGGGTTAACTTTTCATGTGGTGTACTGTAGGGGTTAACTTCTGTATGGGGTGCACTGTAGGGGTTAATTTCTTCATGAGGTGTACAGTAGGGGTTAACTTCTGTATGGGGTGTACCGTAGGGGTTAACTTCTTCATGAGGCGTACAGTAGGGGTTAACTTCTGTATGGGGTGTACCGTAGGGGTTAACTTCTTCATGAGGTGTACAGTAGGGGTTAACTCCTCTATGGGCTGTACTGTAGGGGTTAACTTCTCTATGGGGTGTACTGTCGGGGGTTAACTTTTCATGAGGTGTACTGTAGGGGTTAACTTCTGTATGAGGTGTACTGTAGGGGTTAACTTCTGCATGAGGTGTCCAGTAGGGGATACCTTCTGTAAGGGGTGTACTGTAGGGGTTAACTTCTGTATGGGGTGTACTGTGGGGGTTAACTTCTGTATGGGGTGTACTGTAGCGCAGTGTTTCCCAAACTGTGCTGCTGCTGCCCAGGTGTGCTGCGAGAAAACCCACTAACTTTTTTTTTCTTTTTCCTGATAGCCTAATAATATAAAACAGCTGAACTTACAGAATATAAAAATAAAAATTCATGTCATTATCAATTCATTCAATTCAGTTTTTTAAAATGACCATTTACGATTCCTTCTCGATATTTCTGCATCATGTATTAATTATTACAATTGTCTTTTGTTTTACCATAGCTTCCATTCATTCATAGTACTGTTGTGACTAGGGTGTTTGACTTTTTGTGTTTCTGTTGCCAGCCATTGGTTGGTTTTATTGGGGAGCATGCGGCCATGATTGGCTGCCCAACTGGTGGGTTTTGGACAATCATGGTGGGGCTGTTCGGGCCAGGATTGTTTTTGTGCTCTGGCAATAAAATACAGTTTGTTTGTTTGTTTGTTTGTTTTTTTGTTCACCCCCCCGTATCAACAATAAGTTTAAAAGTACAAAGTTCAGGTGTTCACAATATTCTCAAACAAAAAAAACACAAGGCTTCACAAACATGCAACGTTCATATTGCTTTACTACATATTTGCAACATTTTTTTTTTTTAAACATTTATACAATATTCAAATTCGATTTTGAATATTTGCCCATTTGCATTTGTGATGTGTTTTCTTTCAAAATGAAAATGAGTCCTTTAGTGGAAAGCTCGAGTGGTTGCCTCGTCCTTTGGTCGCACTAGCGGAACGCTACAATATCATAGTGGTGTGCCGTGAGATTTTTTCACGGTACACAGTGCGCCGCGAGAGAAAAAAGTTTGGGAAACACTGCTGTAGGGGTTAACTTCTGTATGGGGTGTACTGTAGGGGTGAAGCTTTGTATTGTGATGTACTGTAGGGGTTAACTTAGGAGTTAAGTTCTGTATGTGGAGTACTGTTTGGGTTTAGTTCTATGTGGGGTGTTGTGTAGAGGTTCAGTTCTGTTTGGGGTATACTGTTGGGGTTAAATTCTGTTTGTGGTGTACTGTAGGAGTTAAGTTCTGTATGAGTGGTGTAATATAAGACTTAACCTTTGTATTGCGCTGTACTGTTGGTGTCAAGTTGTATATAGGATTTATTGTTGGGGTCTGTAGGGTGTGTGATACACTAAGAATTGCGATGGGTAAACAGAAGGGATCAAGGAATTGGAGGACAAGGCTTTGTTCTCATGTGTTTCACATTTCATTCACAGTATTTATTTAATTTCTCCTCCCTGGAGAACATGAGAAACAGAGCGCACTCTGTGTTGATGGAGGAGCTGAACGGAGAGTGTGTCTCCCAGCTGCTGCTGAGTCAAAGAAAAGAGGGAGGAAAGGATAGGACGGAGGGAGGGAAGGAAGGGGTGGAGAGTGAGAGGTAAGGAAGGGATGGAGAGGGGCAGGAAAGAAGGGATGGAAAGGGGCATGAAGGAAGGGATGGAGAGGAGCGGGGAAGGAATGAATGTAGAGGCGAGGTAAGGAAGGGATGGAGAGGGGCAGGAAAGAAGGGATGGAGAGGGCAGCAAAGGAAGGGATGGAGAGGCGAGGAAAGGAAGGAATGGAGTGGTGAGGAAAGGAAGGGATGAAGAGGGGCAGGAAAGGAATGGATGGAGAGGTGAGGAAAGGAAGGGATGAAGAGGGGCAGGAAAGGAGGGGATGGAGAGGACAGGAAAGGAAGGGATGGAGAGGCGAGGAAAGGAAGAGATGAGAGGTGAGGAAAGGAAGGGATGACGAGGGGCAGGAAAGGAAGGATTGAGAGGTGAGGAAAGGAAGGGATGACGAGGGACAGGAAAGGAAGGGATGAGAGGTGAGGAAAGGAAGGGATGAAGAGGGGCAGGAAAGGAAGGGATGGAGAGGTGAGGAAAGGAAGGGATGAAGAGGGGCAGGAGAGGAGGGAATGGAGAGGGCAGGAAAGGAAGGGATGAGAGGTGAGGAAAGGAAGGGATGAAGAGGGGCAGGAAAGGAAGGGATGAGAGGTGAGGAAAGGAAGGGATGAAGAGGGGCAAGAAAGGAAGGGATGAGAGGTGAGGAAAGGAAGGGATGAAGAGGGGCTGGAAAGGAAGGGATGGAGAGGTGAGGAAAGGAAGGGATGAAGAGGGGCAGGAGAGGAGGGAATGGAGAGGGCAGGAAAGGAAGGGATGAGAGGTGAGGAAAGGAAGGGATGAAGAGGGGCAGGAAAGGAAGGGATGAGAGGTGAGGAAAGGAAGGGATGAAGAGGGGCTGGAAAGGAAGGGATGGAGAGGTGAGGAAAGGAAGGGATGAAGAGGGGCAAGAAAGGAAGGGATGAGAGGTGAGGAAAGGAAGGGATGAAGAGGGGCAGGAAAGGAAGGGATGGAGAGGTGAGGAAAGGAAGGGATGAAGAGGGGCAGGAGAGGAGGGAATGGAGAGGGCAGGAAAGGAAGGGATGAGAGGTGAGGAAAGGAAGGGATGAAGAGGGGCAGGAAAGGAAGGGATGGAGAGGTGAGGAAAGGAAGGGATGAAGAGGGGCTGGAGAGGAGGGAATGGAGAGGGCAGGAAAGGAAGGGATGAGAGGTGAGGAAAGGAAGGGATGAAGAGGGGCAGGAAAGGAAGGGATGAGAGGTGAGGAAAGGAAGGGATGAAGAGGGGCAAGAAAGGAAGGGATGAGAGGTGAGGAAAGGAAGGGATGAAGAGGGGCTGGAAAGGAAGGGATGGAGAGGTGAGGAAAGGAAGGGATGAAGAGGGGCAGGAGAGGAGGGAATGGAGAGGGCAGGAAAGGAAGGGATGAGAGGTGAGGAAAGGAAGGGATGAAGAGGGGCAGGAAAGGAAGGGATGAAGAGGGGCAAGAAAGGAAGGGATGGAGAGGGCAGGAAAGGAAGAGATGGAGAAGCGAGGAAAGGTGTGTTTGCCTGTGTGTGTGTGTGCGTGTGTTTGTTTCTGGCAGACAGGCGTGTTTATGCGAGTGTGTGCATTGCCTGTGGTGTTCAGTGTGGTGTGCTCTCTGGCTCATGGCTGATGCAGTGATAGCTCTCTCTCTCTCTCCACGCTGTTATGTGGTTATGGAAATAAGGCTGGTGTTTACTGATTCAGCTGAGATATGATTCTGCTGCTGCGTCAGCTGCTCAGGCCCAAACACCTGAGTCTACAGTTAGGAGAGGGGAAGTGGGGAACGGCACTCAGATCCTGGAGATACTCTGTGTGTTTGTCTGTGCACATATGTGTAATGTGTGCGCGCGTGTCTCGGTCTGTGAGAGTGTATGTGTGTGTGCTTGTGTGTGTTTGTGTGTACATATGTAATGTGTGTGCGCGTGCACATGTGTGCGTGTGTGTTTGTGCGTGTGTATGTGCGCAAGTGTGTTGGGGGAGGTACAGAACACAGACAGCAGATGTTCGTGTGCATTTGTGCTTCATGCTCTGCAGCCTCCTGTGTTTGCAGATGAAATTAGAGATACAGACACCGAGATCGTCCTATCAGTGAAGGGCAGCTCGCTGGTTGTCGTGGCGACCTCAAAGGACTCCCAAAAGCCCTAGCTTTGCGGTCACTGGCACTGCAACCAGAAATTATAATTGAGGCCATTAGCGAGGACGGCTAGCACCTATAGACTTACCCAGGGAGGGTTGCTGTGCCTTGTTGTAAGAGGGCGGTAGGGTAGCCTTGTGAGCCGCTGCTTAACTGTAAACTGTAGTATAGTTGCTTCAAACCCCCGATAGGAACTTGTAGAGAAATGAAGTTGGGTCCTTGACCAAAGCAAAACAAAATTCCCCCTGTTCTCACTCTCTTTCATCCTACTTAAAACTGTTCTCTAATAGGCGTGTGACAATCCAAAATTTTTCCATCACGATAATTGCTTGGGATTTTATCACAGTTCACAGTAGTATCGCGATAGTGTAATTGGAGAAAAAAAAAAATGCCTCATTGCAACTTAAGTCTAAAAGATCAACATTATTATTGTATGTTGTTGTTGAACAATAGTTCAACAGAGTTTTTACTGAATAAAAAGTTTGAGAGTAATATGAGAGCCATCTTTGTGTATTAACAATTTACAAACACTAAGTACCAACCATCTGCACCCCTTCTCATGATGACATTTGGTACAGATTTTCCAAACTATAACAACAACACCACACAAAGACAGAATTGCTCAACAAATGTTGTCAGCATAACAATCATGAAATGAGCAAACTACCCTGATGAACCAAGTAAATACCCTAATAATTAAAAAAAAATAAATTTCATCAATGTGATTCTCATTCACATACATTCCGTCAATAATCTCATTCAGGCATTTTCCCAATTTGGGAGAAGAATTTAATAAAAGCTTCACTGATTATGGAATGGAGGCCAATATAAATACTAATAAATACATTTTTCAAAAGCCTGAAACGAGACCAGTGAAGATGCAGTACTTTGGTACATGCAGAGTCACCCTCTTTGGAATGTTTTGTTAACTCCTGCATTTACAACACATGGGATATACAACATTCGGTTTTTGTCATTCTGGTTGCTAATAAATTTGCTCCTTCGGCTGACAAACGTCACGTTTATTAGTTCGGCTTTGTTGATTAATGACATTTCATTGGCCGTTTTAATCGGAAAGTTGTCCACCGCCAGTGGGTTGTGCTATGAAGCAAGTTCAACATTAGCTAGGCTTTCTCTGCGTGAGCTGCCTCAACAAACCCTACACTAGCAATCAGAGATGCTAAGTTGCCATGGCACCTATGACATTGAAAACCCCAGTTTTAGACTCCACGTACCTCACTAACCCACTAATCTCGGTCTGTGGTGTGCCCCTCAGCTGAACTGCAGCGTCTTTTCGGAATCCGAAATACTTCCATACTTCAGACTTCACCCCTCTTTCTAGGTGGAAAACTGTTTTGGAGGCTATTTGTCTGTCTTGCTAACTGCTTGCAAAGTAGCATACACCGTGTTGCATTTGTTTACACCTGAGGGCTCATGTCAGATGGGACATAGTACTAAGGAGAACTGGGCTCTGGACAGAGTCCGTGTGCTGTATGTCATGGGGGAAGGAGGAATTTGAAGAAACTGCAGCCTGGGTTTTTTAACCCTCAGAGCTAAATGCTGCTATTGTTGCTCAATGATGTAAGATATCAAAGTCAAAACTGTTGAAAACCTGTCATGTGGCGACTTGTTGTAAACGGGTCGCCACATGATAGGTTTTCGACAGCACAAGATAATTAAATTTATCATTTTAAAAAAATTGATTTCAACGCTGTTAGGGTTAGAGTAACTTTTAAATCATGGTACATTGACCTCTCCACGTTAGTTCTGTCATGCAAGGTGGCTATAACAATGTACGATGTCATTGTACACTTCCACATGCCTATTCTCTGAGAGAATAAAATAATAAAAATGAGATTTTGGGTCCACTGGTTCACTGGGAGGCTGGGCCAGTGGTCTGGGGTGACGTAAACAGCTGAAATGATTGGTCGCTGGTGTTTCAGGGGTGGCGGTCACGGGGCAGCTCCTCTGGTACCGTGAGACAGAGTGACCTCAGTGACCCCTCATAGGTGTGGTCAGGCGTCTGCCGGGCGGGAGGAAGTGGGAGAGTTTGATTATTATACAATTATTGAATTCAGTTATCGGTGAATCCAAGGTGGATAAATCATTGGGTTCACTGATAACTGAAGTCAATAACTGTTTTATTATATGACCCTACTTGAAAATGTGAAATGACAGAAGGGCGACAACTTTGACGTAAAGCTACTCACAGGGAAGAAGAAATACAAAATACGGACACTGTCCCACTGTGGGGGAGCCCAATTTTATTTTTACCTGGGATGTCGTCAGATCCTTACATTCGGTTTTCGCGTACTTTCGCAAAGTGAATGTCACTGTTTACAGTGACTGGCGGAAGCTCGCCTCTACCAATCAGAAGAGAACGAATCCTTGCATCACATAATAAAAAAAAAAAAAAAAAAAAAAGATATTCCGCAAGCAGGCGGTGAAATCAGCTGGGATGAGCATTCGCGCTCCATTAATGTTCCTGCAATTCATGCAATGCCTGTAAAAAATGCCTGCCAGCTCGACCTTCACTGCTGCATTTCCTATAAGAAGAATATTCCAGAGAAAAGGAGCCCTTTTTTTTTTTTTTTTTTTAAACCTGCTTTGGGTTCCCGTGATTATGCATAATGCGGGAGCCTAATGGAGCCTTTTTAACTCAACCTGATGTCACCATCTTCTTTCACTCACCAGCTTTCTAATTTTTTATTTTTATTTTTTACCCACTATGCCTTGACTGCCCTTCAGTTACTCTGCTCCTAAGGAAGATGGGTATAGTTGTCAGTCACATTTGTTTATGTGTGATGCCTGGCAAAAGTGTTGCGCAAAAATAGTTTGCCCAAATTATAAGAAATTTTGAGGAAAAGTGTGCATTCGTCCATGGATCACCGAATCAAATTTTGGACTTAATTAGGTCAAGGTCGCTGAGCAACCAGGCGGGGAACATTTTGCCTGGCACCACTTGTTGTGTTTTTTTTTTTTTTTTTTTTATTGCTTCGCTTTCTTGTATACGTTTTTGATCGCTGAACCCTGCAAGCCTGAACGCCTACTCAGTGAAACTAGTCGTTCAGTGACTGCAGTCCTGCAAGTGACGCACCCGTCCGTCTGTTATCTGAACCGGTTATGCCTGGTCAGGAGGTTTTGGAGCCGTGTGTGGACTGTGGAAGCAAACTCATGTCAGTGCCATGCAGAAAAGCCCAGGGATTGGCGGATTCGGATCAGCAACCTTTTCGCAATGAGGTGCCACTGTTTCCCTCTGCTCTGCTGTGCCGCTGGTGAACTTTCCATTGTACAAACGACACCTTCCGCATAAAATTCCCAAGCTCGAGGAGTCTGGACCGATGCTTTGAATGTGCACACAGGCGTATAGGTTTGGCCTCATTCCTCCAGTTCAATATTGCATTCATCTCCTGGCTGTTTGGAGTCCATGTGCTCCATTGGCTGTAGCATTCATATGTCTCTCGTTAGCATAGAGGCCTCTCTTTCACGTTTTTTTGCCACTTAGAGGCCTTAATGGAGTAGAAAATGATAAGTGCATTTTAATTGGTCGGGATTACCTCGAGCTTTGATTGGCTGCAGAACAAAGCCTGAAGTGGGAAGCATTCTGGGAGACCCCTGCAGAGGCAATGGAAACGGGAGAGACACGCACTCCCCACTTCCTGTCAGAGACGCCACGCTTATTAGTAAAACTTGTGAACGCACATATGCCCACCACCCCAAGTGGTGATTTAGGTAGCGACTTCCTGACTCCCGTTGTCAGCGTTCTGACAGTCGTCTTAAACCATAACCTGGTTACTTTCCTCTTAATCAATACCGGATGAGTCTTGTCGGCCCGCGCCAGAAGTCTGAGGTCCTGTTCTGGAATGTTCTCTTTCGAGAACCCACGCACATCCTCTCTCCTAATGAGCTCCATTCACGAGAGCCAGCCAGCTGCTCCAGATCTCTCTTCCACGGCCGCGCTGCCAAACGTCATCTCAGGGCCTCTCTCCAAGAGCAACGATCAAATTTCCATGAGGTTTAGCCTTCAGTGCAGTCAATGGCCTGGATTTTCGAGTGCTGGATTTGCGGGCCTCTTGGACAGGCATCGCCTTGGATCTCGCGCTGCAAGAACAAAATAATTCTATCATGGGCTTGCGTGCATCGATTTAGCATATTTTGCTGGAAGGTCCTGGGTATCTGCATAAGTGCTTTCAGACTGGCTCAGCAGCTGCCAAGGAATTAAACAATTTCAAATAAAGTCAGATCTTTTCGCTTGGGTTCTGTTGACAACACGCAAGATCGTTAACCGTAATTATGGTGACCGCTTGGTGCATTGTCCTAGTGACCGGTCTCAGAATTTGCCTGCTCTTTCTGCCACTATAGTGGACGGCTGCCATCATGTTGAACAAGTTAAACTGAGTTGTTGAATTCATTAAGGGCCCAACTCCATGTTGAAAATGTGTGGAGTTGGGCCATTCTTGAATTCACCAATTCAATGACCGTGGTCCAGCTGGCACCTTTATCCCAAGCAACAGTTGATTGGACGAAGCAGGGGCCAATCCTTGTGGGAGAAACATGGGGTTAAGGGCCCTTACTCCGAGGCCGCAGCATATGCACTGATCTCATTGAAGCTCAACTTGGTATCAAACCACCGACCTCCCGAGTCCCTGTCTGACGCTTGAGTCATCCACTTGGCTGTAGGCCGCACCAAGCCTAATGGCGCAGTACGGTCCCTCTCCCATCCCCAAACTCCAAGGCAGTCTCCTTCATAAAATGTAACATCTGCTGCTAAAGATCTGTGATTGAACTGTAATGGAGTTCAGGTGGGATTTTATCTGTCTCAGATGTTTCATTTTAGCTACAGTGGAGTAAATACATTTGTACTTAGCATTTGTATTTGGCTCTTGATCAGAGTTGATCATTCGCCATTTTGCCTGAGCGATGGTTGACGTTTAACTGCCGGTTTGGGAATGTTATTAGCCTAGTCTGCCGCTCCATATTGCATGAATAAATCACAAAGAGGTCCTAGTGTTGTCCAGCATTGTGACCAACCCTGGGTATGAGGAGCCTGGTAAATCAATGCAGCACAATGAAATGGGTGTAAATTTAATGACTTTGTCGGCATGTACTAGGACAGCGACCTTCCCTGCTTGCAGCTCTTCAGTGGTTTCAGATGTTAAGAGGAATCGATGCTACCGTGGTGCGATTGTGATGGTTTTTGAAGGGGACAGAAGTAGGGAACTGTGGAGGTTGGAGAGGGGCCTGGAATTACTAGGGTGAGCAGGCAGAAAGTGAGTCTGCCTGCAGCTGGTGGGGGTTAGTGACATCACTGCCCTGCTGGAGAGGAAGTGTCTGAGCTTTACATCTTCTAGTGGCTTAAACGTTACATATCTGTCTGTGACTGCCTGTGTGTATGTGTGTGTGTGTGCGCGTGTGTGTGTGGTTGTGTGTTGTCTGTGCCTGTTTGTGTGCATGCCTACATGTTCATCTCTGTACTCACGACTGCGTCTTTATCTACACATAGGTGTGCTGTGCCTCCATTTTGTGTGTGCGTATGCTTGTACAGTGTATTTTCGTGTCAGTTTGTGCCTGCTCTGCGTGTGTGTATGAGTGCGTGTGTCTGTATTTTTCCACGGGTGCATTATGTTTGCGGACCTGTAGACCGGTTGGGTTGGTTTCTGTGTCTGAGCTCTTGTAAGGGTTCGAGCATTCTGCTATCTTATGTTCCAGTTCCCATTTCTACCTTTCGTTCTGACACGAGCAGGTCACCTGACTCTGGTGGCTGCATCACACTGCCCAATAACAGTTTGAATGGGCTGTTAGAATAGGAACACACTGAATTTAATGTTGGTTTTTATGACACCTCTGCTTCCCTTCGCCAACCCCAGACCAGCACCCCCATCGTACCTTGCTCTGACCGTCCGCCGCTGGAATTCGGGGAGGGGCAAATGGCCAGTCATGCTCTGGTATCTACGACCTCGGCAAGGACGTTTTCAGGCGAAAGGGGAAATCCTGCTTCTGCCCTTGCAGTCTCATTGGCTTTACACAAATAGCACGGCGGTCAGTCCGCTGTGTACTGTGGTCTGCGAGAGGGAGTGGATGTGGGAGCGACCGAAGCGTGATAACAGAGTCGGCGAAACCGGCGAGCACTCGCTCATGGCCTATTTTTACCCTCCGGCCACAAGTGCAGAGTGACACGGCTTTACGCTGCGTAATTGGCTAAAGAATGCGCCGCGGGCTCCCACTGACCAGCCGACGGTCTCGCTCGATCCGCAAGCGACACCAGAGGGGGCGAACCCGAGTGTCGAGAGTTCGCAGGTGTTGTGAGAGGATAGGAAAACTGTGTATGGCCATGTCTGAGCCCTAGACAGGACACTGGTGCAGTCATGTGCTTATTTGAGTCGGTGTGTGGTTTTCAACATGTATACCTCCAGTATAGCATCCAGCGTAGTGCACATGAGTTAGCGCACAGGCTAATTGTAGCCTGCAGGGCAGCTGTAATTATCTCGCAGGAAACGGCTGGTCAGGGCATAGAGCTGCTTGGGCGGAGTCCTGCTTATGATCACTTTGCGTTTTCGTTTTTGTTTCTCTCCGTATTTTTTTCTTTGGCCGGTGTCTCTGTCACGACAATCTCTGGCCCCCTCAGGCTGTATACCTTGATTCGCTCAGTCTCGCTCGTGCTCACTCTCGCTCTCTATTCCAGTTTTGCAGTCGTGCCCGTGATTCAGGAGCTCGGGAATATTCCCACACCTCCCTCGCTCCCGGAATAAAGCCGCTCTGTTGGGGAGAACACGATCCCTGCGTCACGAGCCCGGAGCTCGAATCTCCAGAGAAAACACCGAGTGGTCCAGAGGCCGGGCTGGCGAGGTGAAAGGGTGGGGAAGCGTCCGCTCGAGTTGCGTAATGACACCGCCGTGGTCGTAGCCGTGCCGCGGCGTTGCAGGCGTGGGCGGCGAGCTGTTTTTGGGAGCGCGTGTGGTGTGTAGGGGGAAGTCCGCTGCTCTATGTCCAAGGCTCAGCGCACTGTGGCCAGGCCGGTTTTCCCCAGCGCCTCCCCTCCGCTAGATAATGAGAGGCTTCCTTAGCACCGCGGCGGCCAGTAAAGAGTATATTTATGCTCCACAAACACAGCACCCTATCCAGCCTGCGCCGGTTCCCTGGGGGGCAGTGCCCCAGGAGGCTAGCATGGCCGCTAGCGGGGAGTCGCTTACTCGCTCATTCATTCATTTATTCATTCATTCATTCCCTCACTCACTCTCTCACCCTCGTTTTCCCCCTGCTTCTCAAAGTTCTTACTTGTGACTATGAGAGGCTCTGTATAAATTGAATTGCACTGCCTTCAGTGTTTGTGTTTCACCCGTTTCAAAACCACCTTCCTGTGCTTATTACCACAGAAACTGGCACTGGTGTCTGTTGCTCCGAGCTGAGGTGCGTCCGGGGGGCAGGAAGTAAAATTCTCACCATATGCTACGCCGAACCGTTATTTCGCCAAAAATCTAAGAATTCTTTGTATCGTGATGTTTTGGTTCGCTGGACTGAGATGGTAAAGTTAGTGGATCCCAGTGATTGGAATAAGAGACTGAAGGCCTTTTACACTCAGGATTTGACCTCTGAACTCCCGGTCCTGAGTATGGGTTGCTGGGGAGGGACTCGATCAGCTGTTTATCTGTCTATTTGTCTGTCTGTCAGGTGCTGCATTTGTCGATCTCCTACCAAACAGATGCCCACAGGCCCCAGCCAGGGGAAATTGGCGAAAACTCTGACATCGTCGCTGCCCTTCGACCTCGACTGTGGCTGGCCAGCAGGTATGTATGTGTGTGTGTCTGCATAGAGTGTGTAATTGCTCCCTCCAGTGTTGCTTGCGTGAGCCGTGTACAAGAACTGGCCTGTTCTCATGAGCACGTCTTCCGACACGCGTGAGAAACTCTGTGTCTCCAGGGAGGTCTGCCCGACCTTCGACGATCGGTATCAGCTTGTCGCTCACATGTAGCCCTCCTCCTCCCCTCCTCTTCTGCTCCTCCTCATCTGGGGGATGAATGGCTCCTTTTTCCAGGGGCCCCCACCCCCTCAGCGGGCTATCTGACCTTTGACCCCTGCCTGAGATCTCCATTTCAAAGCCGCTGCTGCCAGGCGACTCAGATGGAGAGATAGCGGGACATGGTTAACTCGGCCTTGCGTAATTAAATGGCAGCCGTGGCTAGACCCTCGGTGGCCGGGGGACCGTGACGGACAGCGGGAGCTGCAGAGGGGACGCTGGGGGGGGGGCATGGTTGGGCGTGGCGGGCTGTCACAGTGGGGCCCCGTCGTTTTGGCTCTTGACATTTCTTTATTAGGATGACCGAGGGAATTCTTGCTCAGCGGTGCGGCGCTGCATCTCCTTTGATCGCTGCTGCCGAGAAATCTTCGGATTCCTCACGTTTCGTGCCTTTATCGCTGCCTGATGCCCTCTCCTGCTCCCACTCCTGGAAGAAGGCCTCCGTTTTGGCTTACGGAGGGGGGCGGATTGAGTGATGGAGGGGGCTTTCGGAGTGGCCGGTTCGGGAATGCGTAGTATGGATGGGAATTTAGCGGAGCCTCTTCTCCTTTAGGAGACCTGGCCTGGATCTGACCCGGGCGGGGCCATGGCTGAGCCCTCGCTGCTGGCAGAACCATCCGTGCATCATTTTGCCTGTTTTTTTGCATGTTTTTCCTTGGAGTTATTCTGCATATGGTCATTTGTCCTTCTATAAAAAATACAGCTCATGTGTAATTAGCATAGTAGAGCGAATGGCATGTGTTTGTGTGTGTTTAAGTTGTTGCCTAGAGGCAATCACTGGCCTCTGTCCATCAACCTCCTACATCGCCAGCTCGCCTTGACAGCGTCCAGCTCGCGGTTCAGCCCGCAACTTCTGCCAAACACGGCCCTTTCTGGCCACCAGACGATCTGTTGCAGAACCCAACCGGAGGCCGACCCAAACCACGTCTCTCTAGGAACCAGGGTGTCACCTCGTCCGTGTGAGCCGGGTTGTTCTCTTGACGAGGCAGTGAGAGCAGCAGTGTGCATGCGGAAAAACATCCAGGAAGGCCTCAGAATCTGACCGCAGAACCGGGTCGGGCCTTGCCCGTCATCTTAGTGTTGAGTCCTGGTGTTTGGATGTTGACTTGGTGAGGCTTCAGGAGAGTTGGGCAGTCGCCCTGATCAGGTGTTAGTGGTTTCAGGCCTGGCTGATGGTAGTGCGGTTAGTAGGGGATTTGGGATCGTTGCGGTTGAACCCCAGGATGTGGGTTAAACCCCACAGGGCACTGTGGGTTTGCGGATTTGGGCGCGGTTCTGCAGATCGCCCGTGGCGTCTCTCAGGCGGGGATAAAGGACGAGATGGAGCAGAATCCTGTGTAGAAGCGTTTGGGCCGGCTCGTCATGCGCTTCTGTTATTGCTCATCTTCAGAGCGTGACATCACGCTTCATAGTGTCCTCTTGTTCTATCAGAATGGCCCAGGGACACGAAGCAGCGCTACGCCAACAACCCCGCGTGGTAAACGCAAGATCCGCTCGTCTCCCAGAGACGTGTTTGGCTCTGTGAGCATATTGTCCGGGAATACCCCGATTAACACCCCGCCCCACTGCCCCCAAATGATCCCGGGTGTATCCCAGCGGCTCTCTTCATGGTTTCGGTTGGAGCAGAGAGGTTATTCGTGCACTCTCCCATGCAGTCAACATTGCATTCGCACCACTGCATCATTAGAACAGGAACATGAAAGTATGAATGGTTCTCAGACTGTTTCTCTGTGTGTTATGTTTTATTTTTGAGTTCTGAGGTGAAAGCAACTATCATGATGATGCGCAATTGTGTTGCTCTATCTGTGCTTCAATGGTGATATGTTATGCAATTCGATTTTTTGTAATATGTTGATTATAGTATATAATTATTGTTACCCTTGTACAGAAGTATCGGGAGACTCTATGGATCAGCAGTCAATATGCAGCCGCTGTCGTCGCGCCTGCGGAGATTTAGTTGTTATCGTTCTGGAATCAGCTTGACTGTTTGCTTGTGTGTTTGCGTGTGTGACTATATGACACTGCTTTTTTTTGAGGACAAAACCCAATGATCTTGCGGGGTGGGAAAGCATAATGCTTAAAACCATGAAATGATTTTTTGTTATCAGATAAGGCCCCTTTCTTTCCTTGGTTGCAATTTCAAATACATGACTTGTTTTGGTGGAACTTTGGTGAGCAGAAAGAATACTGGGCCAATAAGACTTCCTGAGCCCATAGTACTGTCATGCGGCCGCTGTGGGTGCAACGTCAGGTTTTTATTGAAAATGGGAGAGGGCTCTTGTTGAACTATCTGTCCAATAACCTTATGGCTTGGTTACAGTTATTATGAATATTGTTTTCTGATACCAGTAGCTTGAATTAAAGGTCTACTCCTGCGGGTCACATTAGCAGTTGCGGACAAGAATTTTTTCTGCTTGTATGTCCCACTCACCCTGTCCTTGTCTTTGCTTTTTCAGGCGAAACCCATGTTTCGTGACCCGGGCTGCTTTCCTGGACGTCCTGATGAGCCTCTGCGGTTCGGTTGTGGGCTCTGCTAAGGGTAAGCTGAGCTGGGACTGAGCCATTTTGTGTGGCGTTGGGCCTACGTTAGCAAGGTGTGGTTGACGCCACACTCTCACTCAGAAACTTCTCAGAAACATTTATGGATTTTTCTCAGAAGAAACATTAATTTTTCGTGACATTAAGTAGTAGGATGAAGATGCCGAATATATGAGCAGTTGTTAATCTTTGTTTCCTTTGCGGGACAGTGAGTCGCCCTCTGACATCCACCTCTCTAAATCTGTTTGGGAAGAAAACATCTTAAAACTTTTTTTTTCGCTGGAATGTTGGTCTGTCCTTGACTTTGAAAAACATTTGAACATGCGGGGGTTTGGAGGAGTGGTTATGTGGGGGTGTAGAGTGTTGGTGGGGGCTGGTGGGAACTTCGATAAAGGAGGAATGCTTATCCGAAGCCAGAAAGCAGGAGGTAGTGTTTGTGACCCAGTTTAAATTGGAGATGGTAAACTCCATGTGCTGGTATTTGTGCTGCGTCGCCACATGCTGCACACATGCAAGAGTGTGATGGAAACTTTTAAAACAAGCCTGCATTCACCGGGTCCAGCTCCTGCTTACGTAACCCGGCGCTGCACAAACACGTGAAATTTATTCAGCAGTTGAGGGATTTAGGCAGGGGCAGTTTTTGAAGAATGCCACTTCACCCAGTACCCTCATATCTGCCCCATTACATATACTACTGCAGTTGCTTATCTGTCTGTCCCGTTACATACATCACTGCTGTTCCTTAGCTGTCTGTCCCATTACATACATCACTGCTGTTCCTTGGCTGTCTGTCCCATTACACACATCACTGCTGTTCCTTGGCTGTCTGTCCCATTACATACATCACTGCTGTTCCTTAGCTGTCTGTCCCATTACACACATCACTGCTGTTCCTTAGCTGTCTGTCCCATTACATACATCACTGCTGTTCCTTAGCTGTCTGTCCCATTACACACATCACTGCTGTTTCTTAATTTTCAGAAACATTATGTACATATCTGGTGTTACTATATTTTCATTCATATTACATTCTCCTTTGCTGTTCCTCAGATCTCAGTCAAATGACACACACCACTGCTGTTCATTGACTATCAGTTCCATTGCATATATTACTGTTGTTCATTTGTTTTCTGCAACATTTCATACACTACTGCTGTTCTTTAACAGTAGGTCCCATTACAGACTCCACTGTTGTTTTTCGGCTGTCGGTTTCATTGTATACACCACAGTCAAGGCCTCAAGCAACCGGCCAGATGTGCTACAAAAGCTGTCAAAGAACCAAACTTTCTCTCCTCTCAACACCAGTAAATATTCCTCGCTTCCTGTTTTGACATCCAGTTTTTATTTTGTGAATAATTATGCTACACTGCTTTGATCATCTCCATAATGGAAAACTAAAAGCTGGAAGTACAGGGAGTCGGAGGAAAATTTTTACCAAAATCGGTTGCACAGGCTCCAAAAATTATTGATTTTTTTAATACAGTACGTCAATGTAGAGCACAGTATTGCTAGCATCCAATCTCTATCACTAGCTATCTTTCAAATACATTATGAATGCCATATTATTGTAGCCCGCGGACAAAGTCAGGGCTACTACGGATTTGGCCTCATCACGCATCCACGGCTACTAGAGATTGCCTTGTGGACACTCTACAGGCCAAAAATTTAAAGATATTTCTTTTATATTTGCTATGTATATGGGCAGTGTATAGGACACAGCATCTATTGATTTTAGTTGTCATGGTAACATAATTAACTAAATAATACACAATTTTGTGTCAAAAATAAGCCAAAATGAAAAACGTGGACGATCGGGGGGGTGCACCCATTAGTCGCGGGCGACCGACATCTCTAGTTTTAACCCATTCATGCCCAAATTTTCTTTTTTTACTTTTTTATGTTATTATACTTCAAAATACCACTCTAATAGTCATTCAAACAGGACACTTTTTCTTAACAGTCCTCATGTGAGGACGCTAGGCATAAATGGGTTAAATATAGATTATGTATTCTAAATTTCCCATATGTTTGAGTGTGTGTGTGTGTGAGTGGTGTGTGTGATCGCTGTTTTGGACTGGTGAGAGATTTTTTCCTACCTCTTGCTCTTTATATGCAAGAAAAGTCTTTAGCTCATTGGGACAATAACCTGGAATGAGTGGTTAAAATATTGAATGGATTATGTTCACGACTGTAACCTAGCTGTCAAATGTATTCATCCCTCCTGCCCTGTTGGCTTTCAAATGTGGTAAAACCGCTATGACTTCAGTTTTCAAATTCAGCACAGAGTGCTTGTTTCTGCTGGCAGTCCCTCTTGAAAAGGCACCAAAGTCTGATCTGCGAGCCAGTCTTCGTTTCACTTCATGGTTGTGATGTCAAATCCAGGAGCCGCGAAAGTTGCTGCGTTTGAACAAAATTAATTTAAGGAAGTCCAGGAGGGTTTGAAAAGAAGCCACCTGAACTCTCTCTCTCTCACGCATTCACTCACATGCTGCCCGTTTCTGGAGTCAATGTGCCTGATAAAAAATTGCTTGGCCCCGGCAGATCCAGGTGGAATTTTTGGCTCGGAAACGCAGGTCCAGGGCGGGCCCTGAAAACACTTCGGCTAGCAGAGTTTACGGAGTCCTGCTCATATAGGAGTGTGTGTGAGTGAGTGTGTTTGCTTGTGCATCCTTGCATTTGAGTGTGTGTGTGTGTGTGTGTGTGTGTGTGTGTGCGCGCGTGTGTGTGTTTGCGCGCGCATGTGTGTGTGTGACAGAGTGTGTGAGGGGGGTGGTGGTTGGCAGGCTGTCCCCCTCCATGTTAGAGGGGTTTTATTTCAGGTTTCCTGCAGCAGCGCAGAGCTCATCTGGGTCTCACTCTGCGGCCGTCTGTCTGTCTGGGTTTTGTTTTTCACAGGCTGGGTAATGAGGGAGCCTGATGTGCAATCCAGCACGCTGAGGTGTGTGTGTTTGTGTGTGTGTGTGTGTGTGTACATGAGTGTGCAGTTTGTTGATGCATTTATAGATACTGGTAACGGAGCTGCTTTATTGCCATGGCCTGCAGTAGTTTTCCATTCTCTGCTGTATGAATACTATTGTCTGCTTTGTCCTGCCGCTCGGCTTATGGTAGGGGGTGAGAAAGAATCAGTCTTCAGCCGCGTTTCGACCAAACACTTTCAATACAATACCCTCAGAACTGGCACAGTCTGTACGGACCGATACCTAAACCCTTGATCAGGATTGTGTTTCCTCTGCAGACAATACTCTTAAACTTAGGCGGGGTTGTTGCTGAGTTGTTGTAGTCGCTGCGTCAACCATTGAAGCAGCTTGTTTGTGTTTAGCCCTTGTGGAGCAAGAGATGTGATTCACTTTCAATCAGACGACTGCTGTGCCTCCAGATCCAGCTTTTCAGTTTAGATCTGCATGCTAGGTAGCACAACAGAGGGTTAATGACCAGCAGGATAGATTGGAATGTTTTTATTTGTTGATACTGTACTCAACTTTTGACAATTAAGATTCAAAAATCGCCGTTTAAGTGTGTAAAGGAACTGAAATCTAGTGAGCGGGACTGCTGAGAGGAAACGAGGCTTTAGTCTGCGGTTATCTGTACTTGCATATGCACACATGCGCTTGCACGCACTTTCTTACAAAATATTGACAATAAAATTATTGTTTTTTTAACATCATAACATTTGCCATGGCATTATTGTAACATTGTGAGAATGTTATGTGTCTGTGCGCGTGAGAGAGGGAGAGGTGGAGAAAGTGGGCACATTCAGGCGTCACGATTCAGGAGGAGAATCGCACAGCAGTTCTGCACCAGGTCACACAGCAGTCAAACCTGCCCCCTCACCACAATGCCACTGCACATCAGCGGAGTTCACTGCCGGACCCGGCTTTAGAGAAATGAAACCATGTAAATAACTGAAATAGACGAGGTAAGCGTGCAAGCTCTACTGCACTGATCGCCCTCTGTCCCGGGACCGGCCTCTGGTGTGTCTCTGCTTTTCTTATTAAAGAAAGCACTGGTACACTGACCTAGCCAGGCCAACCCCCCCCCCGACAGCTCAGCCCATCCCTCAGATAAACTGCTTTCATTTCCAAAATGAATCATTGCTGTGGCCTCCGGTGCCTCTATTTTAATAAAGCCCCTATTAAAAGCTGGGCAACACTGTCCTAATTGTTACTTTCTTTTTCACCCAGTGAAAGCAGAGCCTCAGCAAAGGTTTTGCACAAAGTTAAAATGGGAAGAGAGTTCGTTGTGAGTCATTTACCAGCAGAGTAAAGTGTACCGTCCTCTCGCAGGATTGTAAAATCTGAAAAAAATGGCGCCCTGGGGACATATTTTGCAGTTCACCATGAGGAACAAGTTTAATTTTGGGCTTGGCTTCGGTCTGGAGTTACAGATGGGCTTATGATTAGGTCTAGCCCTTATTCTATGGCTAGGTATTACAATTATGCTGTAGGTCAAGGTGAGGTGTTAAATTTAGGTTAAAAAAATGTGTTGCATTTACAGGTAGGCCTTGACAGGTAGAGGTTAATTAGGGTTGATTTTTAGGGTTGGGGGGTATAGGAATAGGATTTTGGTTCAAAAATACTTTTTTCGTCCCCACAAGGATAGAAAAACGAGACTGTGTTTGTGCGAGCACGCAGTACAGTACGCACAGTTCTCTGGGAAACATTTAGGCTCTCCGGCCTTGAACAGAACCCCTAACTAATAGGTGAAACTTAACACCTCACTCGCTCCGGTCACACACCAATCCTCGGCCCAGCGGCCTGCTGGTATTCCTGGGGAACATCAGGGCTGTCATTCCGGTAATGGTCCCCATCTCCATCATTATCGCCATTACCGCCATTATCGGACCGGAGCAAAAGACTCGGGGACGGCGACTGCGTGGTCGTTCGGGCTTTGAGGACGGATCAAGTTCCTGTATATCCTGGAGCCCCTGCACTACAGGAATGTGTGATTATACCCCACCCTATTAGCACCCTGCCCATCCCCTCTCCTTTATTGGGGTTTAGCGCTGTGGCGCTCAGGGCAAGATTGAATTGCCTGTTTTTCGGAGGTGCGTGTTAAACTAATTGAGTTGGCCGTGAAGAAGGCGACTGCATTGAGCCCATGGTGGGGGGGGGGTTGGAGGGGGGAGTTGTGTTTCTGATAACTGAGACTGGGGGGCTGTGCATGAGTCACTAGCAGGCAAATCCCACCCTCTGATTGGATGGAGTGGCAGCAGGCTTTAGAGTTTGGGTTCAGGCGGAGTGTCCTGGGAATATGAAGGTACAGCACTGGGTGAAGGAGGTGGAGCAATCGATGTCCTTTTGCTGGTAGACAGAGGGCAGTGTTGAGCTGATTTTACAGCTAGGTGTGAACACTGGTCCCCCAAATATTCCCTGTACTTTTGGAAAATGCCTCCATTTGTCCAATTATTTGTACTTTTAGTGCTTTTCTCACCATTTTCATGCAACAGTACTTTACATTCTTTGACTTAAAATCACTTTAGCTTGTTAAATCTGCGATTACATATCAGATAGGATAGTGCTGGAGGACATGGATCATCTTGGACATCTTTATTAGATTCACATCTGATGATTTGCGTGATTCTTGCCTTTCCTATCTGATGTTGCTGTGGTCCTGCTTCGAACGAAGGCGGACAGTCGGCTCTACAAAAGGTTTTGGAGCGAAGACTTTCTCTCCAGCTGCTGCCTCATATGTTAACATCATTCATACAAATGCATAGGGTTCCTGTGGTTCAGCGGGTCTTTTCTGTGATTGTATGAGGGACAGTCTTCTCTGAGTTTGGAATTAACATGCATCAAACTGCCTTGCCAAGTTGCAGTGCAAATCTTAATCTTAATCTTAGTCATCTTAATCGTTGCATGAATGTTATGGAGTACGTTCCCATTATACAGTCTCTCAACCACAACATGGAAGTCTCACCAGAATCCTCTCCCATTCTTGCCGAGACGCATTTGCTGAGCTGGGACGGCCAACCTGTTGCCCTTCAGTGTGATACAGGCCAGCGTAGCTGTTCTGGACTCTACAGACCGCCTCTGTCTGTGCACTTTCTGCCCTGGCGGCTGTAACTTCCTGTCGGCCTTTGGTCTGTAGCCCTCAGGGTTTTCCCAGGGCATTTTTCTTCCCGGAAAACTTGGCTGACTTGAGTTGCTTTTGGACATTTCTGAAGCTCTATTAATGGTGTAGATAAAGGCGCGAGATTTGTGTTTGTGGGCTGCATCTGTTGGAGAGAATTTAATTTGTGTGAGGGAGTACCTTTCTGTTTCTGAGAGAGGGTGTGTGTGTGTGTGTGTGTGTGTGTGTGTGTGTGAGACTGTGAGTAAATGAATGTTTATGTGAGAGGTTGCAAGTGTGTTTGCGAGTGTGTGCTTGAGAGCTTGCGTTTGTGTGAGTGAGTCAGTGCGTGTTTTTGCATCGCTATGCATGAGGCAGGTGAGAGATTATTTTTGTTTGTGTGACAGGCGGCAGCTCTTCCGGATGTGATTATGGATCCTCACTTTCAGATCCTGTGCTCTTTAAGGAGACTCTGGAGATCCTGACTGATTCCGAGCTGCTGGCCCCAGAGGGCCCCAGCTCAGTATCAGGCCCTGGGGCCCCACAGTATCTCCAGAGCCTGGCCCGGATGGCAGCCAGCACCAGCGTGGAAAACCCAGAGCCCTGGGGCGCAGGTTCGCGAGGACCCCATATCCTGGGCCGTCTACTGCAGTGCCCACAATACGAAGTCCGGCATCTGGCCTTGGAGGCGGTGCTCAGGAGGCTAGAGAGGGGTGGAGTCACTCCCAGTGACCTGTGCCCCGCCCACCTCAGCTTCACCAGCATGGCTTTGCGTGAGAAACACCCTCAGTGTTTGACCAAGGCAAGCAACCCCTCACAGCACATATCCAATAAAATGCAAGGCAGCGAGCCAGTCAGTCCTGTTTACCATAATATTTTGCTAGCACATGGCAGCGAGTTCACTGCTTTTTAAACTCTGTGGTTTCTGGTCATTATGTTGTATTAGGCTGTCAGAACACTTGATTGCTGGAAATTACATTTATGTATTTTGCAGTTATCAAAAGCAGGTTTACGATGGAGCAGTTACTTAGGCAGTTGAATAAAGTTATGGTGCCTCCTCGCGCGCATATGGGTGGGTGGGAGGGTGCATGTGTGTGTTGGATGGGTGGGGGATGCGGGAAAACAGCCAAGTTCAACAGAGGGGCAACTGGTGTTTTGGAGGAGCAGAACCTGGGGAAATAGTTTTAAAATGGCACCCCACTGGTGGTCCCTGTTTGCCATTGTTCCAGAATGTTCTGGTATGCCTCCCCTCTGCCCCCTTCCAGTGGGCGACTGATGTGGTTTGGGAACTGAATGCCTTGCAGTCACGTCGATGTGTTTTTGCCATGCAGTCTGAGCTGGTGCTTGAAGTTGGGAGTTCTTTTAAAGTGTTGTGAACCTGACCTGACTACACACACACACACGCACACACAACGTGCACGCACTCATACACACATGACATGCATTCAGAGGCATCGATAAGCTCACACATAGATGCATTCATGCATACATTCAGGCACACAAACGCTGACTCGCAGACATGACACACACACACACACACACACACACACACACACACACACACACACACGCACAACAGGCGTACACTCAGAAACGCCCTTACGTATATACACCTGCTTATGGACAGACCAACGGACACATACGCAACGACAAACACACACATGGACACGCGCATATATGTTTACTCACTCAGCTGCGTGCGTGCACACACTCTCGCAGAGTAAGAGCATGAGTCGCTGCCCGCCCACCTGCTCTGTGTGTCTTTAATATCTGTTTGAAAAATAATCACGCACGGGGGCCACAGAAGCCATTAAACCTGCCGCAGGCCTCCGTGCCGTCCACAAAGGGGCTTATTTAAAGCTTTAATAACAGGTTCCCGCTTTCTTCTTCTTTTTTTTCAAAAAAAATAATAATCATCGAAATATGCAGCAAAAATGTAAACAACTATTTGAGCGTCCTTTGCTGTGTTTTAAAAAGCCAGGGGTGTTTTGCGGAAGAAAGCAGCCCTTTCATTTGTGAGTTCATCCTTTGAATCTTTGTTAAAGGTGGAACTGGCTCTGCCAGCACGCTACAATTGCACGAGACAATAACATCGTGAACCCATGATGCTTCATTCGGTGTTTCTCTTCCTCATTTAAAAAATTTAGCATTTCCTAGACCTCAAGCCTTTCTACCCCACTTTGGAGTCATATCTACTCCCCATTTCCAGCATATCTCTTGTCCATCTGAATATTGCTGGCGGATTTTGGATGCCAGAGAAGAACACTGGCTTCTTGGGTTGCCTGCGCAGGCAGCAGGGCCTTTGGACTTCATTGAGACAGGTGCAGGCTTGAATAGAAGAAATTCCCCCTCCTTCTTTTAACATTTCCTCTGTTAACACTACAAAAACTCCAGATGGACCCAAAATGGACCCTTGTGGCACTTTTTATGTTGATCTCCATGATTGGTGTTCACAGATCTCGAGTCTCTTGAATTTTTTGTCTTGCTCTGATCTCACACTCTGACGGGGTTGTCCGGCTTCTCTAGGTGTTGCAGGTGCTCTATCGGCTCCCCTGGTCCGCTGTATTGCCCTGGACAGATGGAATTAGATCTCTGACCAATGAGGAGGCCCTGGACTGGCTTATGAGCTTGACAGAAGAGTCCATTCACAGGTGAGCACTTTCTCCTGAGTGGACGTAAGAAGGCAGCATGGTGAGTGACACAGGGTCTGCTTTCTGGTGGATACAACCAAATTGCTCCAAAACAAATCTGAGTGTTTACTACCCGTGTGCCAGCTAGTCGTGGGGATATTTTAAATGAGTTTGTGAATAAAGCCTGATGGGGATTAATGTGCAAATTGTGACTTCATGTGAATGACCACACACTAAGGTCCATCGTTATAAATATTTTATTGTGAGAATGCCAGTGTAGGATCAGTCTGCCTGTGGTTTATTATGGACCAGAGAAAATGGATCCTGGATCACCGCTCCTGCTGTGAGTGGCTTAATGAACGGAGCCCTGAGAGTTTAGTGTTCTCTCCAACATGCACCTGTTGGCAGGTGTGCGGCCTGCTTTGCGTGATGTCATCCCTGAGAGTGGGCATCAAACTGCTCTCGAAGAGAAAACTAACAACTTTGTTATAGGACCGTCGCCGACTAAAAAACAAATCTTGGTCGACCAGCAGTCGGCCATTTTTCCAGATTGATCAATTGGTTGAAATTTTTGAACTCTGTTTGAAGCGTCTTCCTCATGCTGTTTCTGCAGGTTTTGCCGTTGAACTTGTGTAGTTGAAGTATGAACACATAAGTGTCTTACGCTTTTATTTGACCCAACTATAACACACTGCAATGCAAAGGCTGTGTATTATTGTAGAAACCTGGTTTGTTTGTTCAGGATTTAAAAGCTATTTTATAAAAAATGTATTTTATATTCGGCTATAACAATCTCGAAGTCTGAAATTCTCATGGAATTCGAAAGTCTCCGATAGTTTACACTCAGAAAAAGTATGAAGTGGGCTGATTTACCGTTTTGAAGTCGTAGTTCATGTTCGTGTTGAACTGAGGAAAGTGAAACGTTACTTGTAAAGTCACTCCAGTTTTTCGATATTCAGCAACTAAAAAGAAATGATGCCATGGTCCAGATTTCTATCCCCTGACAGGCGAAAGCCCAAAAGGAGGATTATGTAGGTACTTTGGTGGGGAAATGAGCTCCTCTTACTGTTTTAATAGGACATCCCTGAAACTTTGCAGACATTCTGCAGATAGACTGATAATGCGCATATCTGAGTCGCGACTCCAGCGGGGGATGTTGAGCTCTCGGCGCGCTCTCGATTCTTGAACATTATGTTCCAAGATTGTATCGAAATGAGCAAGTAAATTACGCCTACATCACTTATCTTAACTGAGTCTTCGGGCGAATATTAGGCTACAGTGAAAATGTGCATTCGCGTGCCATGAAGAAGGATACAGTGTAGGCGTGAAATACTCTTCCAATTAATTTTGGTGAATTATTCACAACATCAATATTTTCGTAATTGCCTAATACATTTTATTAAAGGGAACATGGGCCTGCTTAAGCGTGAAGGGACTGTCACTGCCTTATACTGCAGCCTCCACAATGGAATATCTGAGGATTTGGAATATTCACGATTCTTGAACAAAAAAATCCTAACCAACCCAACAGCTCATCAACCCAACAATCGACCAGCGGACGAAATGGCGCCAGCCCTATCTGTTATCCATCTTTATTTCATACTCCGTTTTCTCTCTCACTCTCCCTTTCTCTTTCCATCCTTCCTATGCTCCTCCTCCACCCTTTCTTCATCTCTCCCCTTTTTGTCTCCCCCCTTCTTTCTTTCTCCCCACTCTCTCACTCCCCTTATCTTTCCCTAATCCACCCTTTTTTTCCATCTTTTACCTTCTCCTTTCTGTTTTTCTGTCATCTCTCCTCCCTCCCTCTTTCTTTCCCCCTCTCTCTCTCTCCCTCTCTCTCTCTCTCCCTGTGTTGTTCTCTCTTTCTCCTGTCTTCTCCCCCCCCCCACACAGCAGCCCTGGAGCCATCCTAGCTCTCCACCTGACCCCACCTGCCCCCACCCTCTGCCTCTGTAAGGAAATGAGGCCGGGCCTCACCTAAGACCTTAAGACCCAGGCCCCGGTGTAGGGGGGGGGCGGAGAATCACTTCCGATCTCTTTAACGCTGTTTGTAGCTGGGCTGAGTTGCCGCTAGCGGAATGCCTAACACGGGTCGAGCGTAGGGGCGCCTGTAGTGTCCCGTCTCAGACTCCGTGGCCTACAGTAACGTGGGTCTCTGTGCCACTTGTTTGTGTGACAGCGTGGAGCTCCACTGTGCCGCCCTCTCCCTGGTGTCTCGGCTGATCGTACATCTGACGGAGACGGCCCCCCAGGTAAGTCTGACCCCCAACCCAGAAAGGTCAACACCTGATCTGCTCATCTGAAGACTTCTTCAAACTGCTCTGGCCCTTTAAGGAATTAAGGAAGTTGTCATAGAGTATAGAATGTTTCTTTAGAATGTAATGGGTCAGCGATTTAGAATTCTATTGTTTTCAACGACCAGTAGTCTTTGTGACATCAGCATTGGAATGCTCAGTGAAGAACTTTCAGTGGCACTTTTATGATGTCACAGCTGAAAGGGATTAATGTCCCCCAGTGCCGAGCAGAATGAAAAATTAAGTATTCAGTTACCCTTGACACGCCCTCAGATGGAGAAATACACGTCTGCTCATTTCACTGGAAGTAAATTTATAGAGGAGAGGGAGGGCATTGCAAAGAAGCCTGTGGGACAGAGGTTTAGATGAGTCAGAGAATACTGGAAGCAGATTTCTTCTCCCTCCTTATGGCTTGGATTATGCTGTTCATATTTCATTGAGATTATGTGATGACTCATACGGTCTGCGTTTATTTAAAAGTAGACCTCATGCGTCAGATCGTTTTTGGAATCATTGAATTTGTGAAAGTACTCACGATGCGTTCAAATGAACCAGCGTCTTTGGTAATTCCCACTTCTCCAGTGTTGAAAAACGTTCAAGTCACTACACAACTGGTAATCATCTGCTGTTCACTGCTAGGTTATTAGAGATTATTTTAGAGCTTCACTGATCACCGGTTGGTTAGCAAATCGGCGGAAGTTGAGGAAACCGAGGACATTTTTCTCAGTGAAGATGACAAGAAAATGGAGCTGCGCATTCGTATCAATGTTTGCATAAATATTATGCGTAGTTGCCATCTTGCAACGCACATACAATGACAGACAATTCGTGGCCAGTTAAATGCTAATTTATGTATTTTCTCTTCATAAGAATTTTAAGATCGCCCGTATAGCCTGTTATCAGTTCACAGGTTGGTTCAACCAATACTTCATGGCTTGCTTTACTGTCAGGACATTTTGGGTAGAACATTTTAGGAATTCCTAAACAACACCATACCAACGTCTGAATCACTCACCCCACCAAAAACATGTAGGCTAAATAAATAAAAATACGGTAACATGTCAGTGGATGTTCGTTGAACATCCATCTTGCAGCAAAGAACAATTTGACTGCTCGCCACCTTCTCAAGTGGTGTTTGCAGGTGGTCATTTCGAGCATGAAGAAATTCACCACCACCATTTTAAAGTGGCATTAATGCACCTTTCTGAACATGATTGAAATTTTGTATTTTTGTTAACACTAATGCGGAAAATTGCATGTTTGTTCATTACGTGCAGGTAGCGAGACAGCATGAAGTGATCATCGGTTGTCCTTTATTCATGCGATTGGATGCATTAATGTATTATATAAAAAACTTAAAACTGGATTCACTGGTTACATTCGATTAGGGTGGTTTGGGCACAGAGTTATGTAAATGCAGGCAGGCAGGCAGGCAGGCTGACTGAACCACCGACCGACCGACCCACCCACCCACCCACCCTCCCTCCCTCCCTCCCTCCCTCCCTCCCTCCCTCAGTGTACTCTGACAGTGAGAAACATTTCATAGACGAGTTGCACAGAGACTCTCTGTGATTGTCCCAGCTCCAGTTAACTCCGCTCTTGAGCAGCTGGCTGCATCCTGGCCTGTTAGCAGTGCAGATTTTTGGGCTTTCGCAGCCTGTAGAATTAGGCCCCAGTCAGACACGGAGATGTGCGGCCTGGAGAGTGCCAGGGTTAGATCTGGTGTTAATCTCCCGCGGTGTTAGTGGAGAGTGATTCTTTAGTCTGGCGCAGTCATTCAGCTGGTGTTCACAAAACATGTGCATCTGTGCTGCCCTTCTGCCTCCTGTGGGGGATGTGTTTGCGTGCGTGAGTGTGTGCGTGAGTGTGTGCGTGAGTGCGCACGTGCTAGCTTGTTAGCTTACGCACTTTAAGAGAATGTCAAACTACGCACATGAAGTGTGTGTTAGCATATACATATGAAGCATGTGTAAAGTTATACACACAGTGCATACGCATGAGTGTATTGACTGTTTTTGGTGAAGTGTGTGTGTGTGTGTTGCACGCATGTGTATGTTTTTTGAATCCCTGTGATTTGTCCCTGCAGGGTATGGGTGTGGCTGCAGTGCCTGTCCTGAGCCGCTGGGGGGTGCTGGTGAGCAGGTGCTGTGGAGAGGAGCAGCCGGCGGAGGTGAAGCTGACTGCTGCAGAGGTTTTGGTGCTGACCACACCCACCCTGCTAACCAGCCCGGCCTTACCACTGGGTGAGTCACTGTGTGTGTGTGTGTGTGTGTGTGTGTGTGTGTGTGTGTGTGTGTGTGCGCGTGTGTCTCTCCGCACGTGTGAATGTGTGTTTGAAACCTCGTGTGAGTACTAAGTACTGCCACCAGTACTGTTGTCTTTGTTTGGTGAGAGAGAAGTGTTATTGTTGCATTGCAGGATGTATATTTGTGTGTACAAGGCTGTGTGAGGAGAAGTGTTATGTTTTGTGTAAGTGGTGTTTTTTTGCAGTGTGTCAGGTCTGCATGACCCTGCTTTTGTAGTTGTTTATGTTGCAGGTTTGAGTGAGTCAATATCTCTTTCGTTGTTTGTTGTGTTGCAGTGTTGTGTAGCAGCATTTGTGTTACGGGTTTGAGTGAGTCAGTATCTCTGTAGTTGTATATTGTGTAGCATTGTTTGTGTTGCAGGTTTGAGTGCATCAGTATCTCTGTGATTGTGGGTTGTGTTGTTGCTGTGTTGTGTAGCAGTGCTTGAGTGACTCATTTGCCCTGTGGTTGTGTGTTGTGTAGCAGTGTTTGTGTTGCAGGTTTGAGTGACTCAGCGGCTCTGTGGTTGTGTGTTGGGTTGTGTAGCAGTGTGTGTGTTGCAGGTTTGAGTGAGTCAGTATCTCTCTGGTTGTGTGTTGTGTTGTTGCAGTGCTGTGTTGCAGTGTTTCTGTTGCAGGTTTGAGTGAGTCAGTATCTCTGTGGTTGTGTGTTGTATTATTGCGATGTTGTGTAGCAGTTTTTGTGTTGCAGGTTTGAGTGAGTCAGTATCTCTGTGGTTGTGTGTTATTGCAGTGTTGTGTAGCAGTGTTTGTGTTGCAGGTTTGAGTGAGTCGGTATCTCTGTGGTTGTGTGTTGTGGTGTTGCAGTGTTGTGTAGCAGTGCTTGTGTTGCAGGTTTGAGTGGCACAGTGGCTCTGTGGCGGAGCCTCTTCACGTTACTCCAGGACGAGGACCCTGACGTGAGGGAGCAAGCGTCGGACTTCAGCAACTCCGTCCCAGTACAGCTGCTGCACGCTGAACACTCAGGTACAGGGCTGGTTAGTGTGCACTGCATGCTTACTTTCTGCACCCTCATAATGCCAGGGTGCAGAGCGTGTCGATGGGGGTGAGTGTGAAGCTCTTGGATGGCATTGCTGGTCTCCGTGTGGTTCACCGGTGGAGAATGCTGGCAGCAGTGGCGACTCTGTCACACTGGGGAGGGGCAGCAAGTACAGACTTTTCCTTTGTCTGTGTGTCTGTGTGCGTTTGGGGGGGTTTAGTGGGGTCAGACTCCGCTTCCCAGCAACACTGGGTCCCGTTACGGGAATCGGGGTGCTCATTCCTAGCAGGATGCAGCTGGATTCAGACGTGTTTTGCGTTGATCCATGGTGCGCGGCTTTTTGTATCCGGCTTGAGGAACGCGTACGCTGCCAGACCCCCACAGATCGCTCATCAGCAGACCTGCTCGAAAAGCAGCTGACGCAAACAAAAGGGGCTCCGACGAGAAGTCACTTCAACAACGATGCGCGAACAGAGGCGCGCTAACAGCGACGCGCGAGACGAGAACTGTCCCTCGTGGTGACACACAAGCCCAAACGATATGACTGAGAAACTGTAGCGCACTAACAATGCTACACAAACGGCTACATGAGGCAATCAAAGCTACGCTGACGATAGCCTTCGCAAAGAGGCGCTATTGAAAAAGCATCCTAACGCCACCACACACAGAGGGACAGACCATCAGAACGGCTCTAATGAAGATACGCAGGCAGTTATTAGTAAGAAAACTGACACACAAGCGGAATTGCTAACAGAAACTCTCTAACAAAACCTCTGCCAATTAACACCAATCCCCTCAAAGTCATTACCTGAATGGCTTTCTCTTTTACCCTTGTGTTCCATGACTTTGTCTACTGTGGGTACAAATTTAGGGCACAGATTTGTTCCTTTTATCTGTATGTGGCCAAGGCTGTGAACTTAACCCTGGGGACATATTGGGGGTAAATGGGTGGGGGGGGGTCTAACATCAAAAGCAGTCAGTGGGGGGGGTATAGAGGGGCAGGAAAGGGACGCTGCTCCCCGAGGGCGGGCGGGTATTTTTACTGTAATGGAGGAGCGGACAAACAAGGCCGTTTGTCTTGCAGGAGACAGAGTCCCTGGCAGCGAGCACTGTTCCAGAGACCCCTGTGGCAAAGGTCTCCGAGCCGCCGCGTCTGGCTCGGTGTCGGGGTCGCAGGGAGGGGGTCCCCTTACACGCCCGGGCCACGGGACGGGGAGGGGAGGGGCCCGGAGTTTAGGGTTCATCTGGTGTCAGAAGTCAAGTCTTCTGCCTTTGAAATGGGAGTCGGCCGTCGAGGCAGAGCCAGGGGAAAGTGCAGACGACCTGGTTCAACTGTAATGACGGTCATCAGGGCCTGTGTGATCTCCGCTAACACCTTTTACTGTGTGTGTAAGTGGGTGCGTGGGTGTGTTTATGTGTGGGTGTGTGTGTTTGAGCGTATTTGTGTGTGTGTGTGTGTGTGTGTGTGTGTGTGTGTGTTCTTGTTCATGCTAAATGGTGAGAACCAGAATGCCTTTCAACTATGGAGTGCAGGCATTTTTGGGAAGTGAAAAAAATAGGGAGTCCTCATGACTACAAAAGAAAATTGTGACTTATTAGTTGCGGTTAGGGGTGAGGGTAGAATTGGGGTTAGGTTAAGGTTAGGGTTAAGGGTGGTTTGGGTTAGGCATGTGTTGCTTTTTGTTAATATGAGGGAAAAGGTAGTAAAAACACACAAAGAGTGAACTGAAATCTGTGTTAAGTCCTCACATGGATAGAAGCACAAGAATTTGTGTGTGTGTGTGTGTGTGTGTGTGTGTGTGTGTGTCTGTGTGTCTGTGTGTGTGTGTGTGTGTGTGTGTGTGTGTGTGTGTGTGTGTGCGCGCACCTTTATGCATCAGGCTGTTGGGAGGCTCGCTTACGAAATCCATTAAGAGAGCGAAACTTGCCCATGTTTCACACACTGGAATGTAATTTCAGCCAGACAGTGCGAGACTGACGGCCTTTGTTTTTGGGTTAGGAGTCACATTGCCCCTCAGACTCATGGGAAATGATCTCTCGTCTGATTTTTACCTGCACCATTACAGGCAGGGGGAGGGGGAGAGCGTGCCAACTCGTGTCCTATCTCTTCATTCGCCTCGCGGGAGGTTTATGGCCCGGCACATCGCAGTAGGCTGTGGTCAGGGTGTGGGTGGGGAGTGATGACCTCCTGTGTTTATCTACAGAAGAAGAGAGGAGTTCCTCGCGCCTGTTTTGAGTTAAATCAGATGAAGAGCTCGCTCCCCCCCCCCCCGGCAGTCGTCTTGCTTTGGCTCACACTGGGGACCATTGTGAGAGACTGGAGGAGTAATCCGATTTAACACGTCTCCAGAATAATTCAATGCAAACCGCATTTGAGATCGAAACCAGCCTCTCCCGCCTTCCTCAAGGATGGTGGGGGTGGGGGGTGGGGTGGGGGGGGCTTGCAGTTAATGCAATTTGAGGAGAGCTCGTTCCAGGGAGAAACGCACCACCGTTACTAACGCAGTTATGAATGCTCTGGGAATTTGAGCCTCTTTCCGCTCCTAACCGAGGTTTCAGTCCCGCTTCGTTAACTTCCCCGAATTCCGCTCGGCAAACTCGTCCTGGAGAGTGGAGAGGAGATCTGGGGGGGGTTTAAGGGAGAGGGAGGACGGGAGGGAGGGTCTTTGGCCTGACGGATGTTAAGGAGCGCAGTTTGAAAGGGCCAAAAACACAAATTTGGTTACCGGTGTGTAGTCTGTGCATTAGCACTGCATGTAATGTAATGAGGTTTGTAACCTTGTGGCTTGCCCCTGTTATGGTCGGGGCATTCTCTACCAGTCTCAGGTGGAAGCAGTCAGATCCTTAATTAAGGCCGCTCCGCTCCCCTCCTCCATGGTGAAATATTAGAACGGGGTGCCCAGTGTTTCGGGAAGCAAGACTGGCAAACTGGATTAAAGGTCGGTCATGCTTTGGTTTTCTGGATGAATTTTGATTTTGGGGGCCCTCATGATTGCAATCACCCCAGGCCAATTAGCAATAATGTTAATTGGGTCAGAATGGACACATTATTCTCTTCGTAACCAGAAGAAACTAAGTGACACGATTTAACCCGCTTAATGTATCACTTAGCTGTTTTACTGACTTAGCTGGGTCGCTGCCTTAAGGAAAACATAGACCAGCCATTTTTTAATGTTTCAAATTCTGCAGTTAACCGGCTAACTGAATAATCTTGCTCCGTGATACGGGCCCCAGGACTTAAAAAAAGCATTAGAAAACTGATCATTAACAGCTTCTAGAAACTTCAATTAAGCAGTTCTTTTTTTCTTATCTACTTGGCTCACTCCTCTTTGTAGATAACCCCCCCACACACCCTCCCTCCTGGCCCGCAAGTCCGTTCAATTTTTTTCCCAGTTAATGCTGCTGTTATTTAACTTTTATTCTTTGATTTATTTCTTTTTCCCGGAAAGTTCCATTCCCAGCCTGCGGTGACATCACGGGTTCGGTCTCCCGTCCAAGTCCCAGACGTCTTGTGTCAGCTCCTTTCTACATGAGTCAGTGGATTAACTCGTAAACGATTTGTGAGGTTCATTCACTCATTACTCCAGATGAGGAGGGGGGGTGGGGGGGAGGCGATTTGTCATAAAAAGGGATCACTACTCAATCATTAAGCCAGGATGTCCTGATTTAGCAAAGGACAGCACATTCGTTAATGTAAACAGAAATGTCGGTAAGGAACGGGGGCTTGGTACACAAGTTTACTATTAGACTGGGATGGCACACTTTTCTCCCCGTTGTGGCCCAAAATAGGACAAACTTTGTTTTGGCTTTATTTCCATATTCTCCCTTGTTTCATGAGGACATTATATTGCCCTCATGCTGGAGTTTGGCCTTGATTTTAATGCTCCTCTTGCCATGTTAACCCCATAAAACTGATGGACCCCTGTGTGGGTTTGCCAAATGCAGCTGCTGTATTCAAGCCTGAGCAACTTTAGGCCCATTTTAGAGTCTAGAGGAGACGCCAAGGTTTCCAACGATCCCAAATATGTCCTGCTGAATTACAGCAGGAGGTGTCTATGAAATGATGGACAAGATTTAGATATTTTCCATTTGATGTAATGCTTTGGCTATAAAAGTATGCGTCATGGATTCAAATATTTCTCTCAGTATAAGTGTGATGTAGTTTGGAGGACTTCCGCCGAAAGCGCACAATGTCTGTAGTGTTTCACGGAGGCTCCTCGGGAATGTGTTTTTAAAATACTTTAACTACTGCATAAAGTCTGTCCGTCGTTTGCTACGACTACGTACTCTTACAAGGATTGGGTATCTTATCTCCAGTGCCGTAACCGGATAAATGTCGAGCTCCAGAGCGAAAAGTGAGTCTGCTAAGTCCGGCCTGGTTAGGGCACAACCCAACTCCCCAGTGATATCGGATGCTAATGCTGAGATGCCGCGCAGTATTAAAGTGATGATGAATGACCTACGGACTGAAATTGTCACGGAATTCGTGGCAATCATATCGGCATCAGTTAAGAAAGAAGTGGCGTCCGCTCTGAAACCGCTACAGGACAGAGTTGATTTGCAAAGTGAGACTATTGGCGATCAAGAGCACTTGGCTAGTGAGCATAGCGACAAGCTAACTCGCATGCATGCTAATGTGGCTAAACTTGCTGCTGCGGTGGAGACTCTGAGCAAGAACTGCAAAGATTTGGAGGCCCACTCTAGGTGGAATAATATCAGAGGCCTACCCGAGGGCACCAAGGGACCTAGCCCCACGGAGTTCATGGCTGAACTTTTAAAGGATTTACTGAGTCTGAGGAGAAACCTGGCATTGACGGGGCCCAATTCACAATACTAGCTAAACCAAAGGAGGGCGAACCGCCGCGTCCGATGGTCATCAGGGTGACCGTTTTAAACCAGGAATGCTATTATGCGCCATGCTGGTGAGGCTTTCCCCCCTTTTATCTCATTGGTTAGATTATTATACGCGTCTCCACTCGCCTCTGTTGGAACAAATGGCACAAATTCTGAATATTTTCACTTATACCACTCTACGAGGCAAGAGTGCCCATTGAGTCCCCTTTTATTTGCCCTATTGATGGAGCCTTTGTCAAATGCTTTACGATCCAATCCTGATATCCGGGGTATAACGAGATATGGGGTAGAGCTGAAAGTAGCCTTGTACGCCTTCGATCTTTTTGCTGCTTTTATCCGATATTGCACGCTCCATTCCTGCAGCCCTTTCAGTTCTAGACTCTTTTAGTAAAGTTTCGGGATATAAGCTGAATCTTGACAAAAGTGAAATATTCGCTGTTAACAAGGAGGCAAGAGAGTACTCACTTCAAAAGTTTCCATTTAAGGTCGCTAACTCTGGTTTCGTTTATCTTGGAGCGTATATAGCTGACACACTGACTAATCTCTGTCAGAAAAACTATCTATCTCTGCTTACGCAAATTAAATCTGACTTTGAACGATCGTCCCTCCTAAATCTCTCTCTTGCCGCTAGGATTAATACAGTCAAAATGAATATTTTTTCGCGTTTTCTCTAATATTTCAGTGCATTCCAATTTTTTTCCCTCTCTCATTTTTTCGTAAAGTAGACAGTCCTGTCCTGGATTTTATTTGGAACAAAAAGACTCCCAGGCTGAGCCGCCAAGTATTACAAAAACCCAAAGCTTCAAGTAGAATGGCATTGTCAAACTTTTTGTACCATCACTGGGCGATAACGGTTAGAAACTTGAATTATTGGGTTCGGTGTGAAGATATTGAGGTTCTTCCATCATGGCTGGTTATGGGGGCTACGTCTGCTCATCCAGTATCTTTGAAAGCCTTATTATACTCATCCCTTCATTCCTCTACTTCTGTTTATACTAAAAATGGGATTGTGGCCTTCTGTCTTAAAACTTGGGTTCAATTTATATGCCATTTTGGCCTGCATACACTCTTTGTTGGGGCTCCTTCATCAGCTAACAACAACTTCCCTCCATCTTTACTGGACAGCACCTTATTACCAGTATTGGCTAGGCTGGGCATAAAAACTATTAGAGGCATGTACGTTGACGCTATTTTTGCATCTTTTCAACAACTAGCTGAAAAATTTTCGCTCCTAAAGGGACAATTTTTTTAGGTACCTTCAAGCCCATAACTGGGCCTGTATCAGATTCCCAGAATTCCCTGCTCTCCCCAATCCTTCAGGCTTTGAGGTGTTCTTGAGATCTCTTGTCTCATTGAGGGGGGGCGATCTCTATAATTTATTCAAACAATTATGACCTCTCTCTGGGTCCCTCTGCTACTCTTTAAACGACCTGGGAGACAGATTTAGATAGGAAGATTTTAGATGAGGAATGGGTAGAAATCCAGAGGAAAGAGCAGACAGTTTTTAGCAATGCCGGATCCTGCATCGAGCTCACTATACCAAAGCTCGGCTTGCAAAAATGTTTGTTACTGTGCCGTTTTTGTGCGACTGATGCCAACAGACCACAGCAAGTTGCGTCCACATGTTCTGGAGCTGCCCCTCATTGAATAGATTTTGGTCGGAAATTTTTGTTACATTATCCAAGGTGATTGGGAAAGATCTCGCACCTAATGCCCTGACCGCTCTGTTTGGTGTGTGGCCTCTTTCATTAGTTCTCTCTCCTGTTAAAAAAGACTTAATAGCATTTACAACCCCACTGGCCAGGAGGTTAATACTGTTGAGATGGAAATCCACAGTCCCACCCACCTATACGCACCGGGTTAAAGACGTGCTTTATTTTATCAAGCTGGAGAAAATTAGACAGACCTTGTCTGGGAAGACTGCTTCATTTGATGGGACTTGGAACTCTTTTTTTTTTTATTTTTTTCTTATGTTAACTGCACAAATTGCCAGATCTCTTTGGTCTGAAATGAGAATTATAACACTGTACCTATGCATGAGGCGTTCACTTATTTCTGTTCTTCCTTTCCTATTTATAGTTTCCTATGAACTTACTTACTACTTTACTTAATTATTCATTTATCATTGGTATCATTTATTTATTTATTTTTATTCATAAACAGATTGTTTAAAAAAAAAAGTGTGAAGTGATGCAGCCAGCAGACACAGAATGTGCATGAGACGCCGTTTAAAATCAAATGTTTTTACTGACTTCGAACCTACTTAAGAGAGAACTGAAGTGAAATGTTAAGAGTTTAAGGGGTTAAGTTCCTGTTCTTTGAGCAAATGGTGATAGAGATATTGTCTTCTGATGGAGGGGGGGGGGGGCGGCATCAATGATCATCAGACCGATTACCCAACCCCCCCCCAGGCCCTCCTGACTCGCGCTTCCTCTAGGATGAGATCAGAGCCGTGTGACCGATGACATCGCCCAGCAGAGTTTCGTTTTTCAGGGCATGGGGGTTTGGGTTTGGTGTTGGTGTGAGGCGGGGTCAGTGGTGTCACTGCGGGGCGTTTGAGGTGGGGAGGGGGGAGGGCTCTGCCGCAGGTTTCATATGAGGCCTGCAGAGGAAGTGAGGGCTGTAAAGGCCTGCTTTTCTTTCTCAACCCAACACCTCTCTCTCACCCCAACACCTCTCTCTCTCTCTCTCTCTCTCTCTCTCTCGCTGTGGCTGCTAAGCCTTCTGTTACAGGCTCCAGTGCTGCTACCATCTGTGTGTGCATGCGTGTGGTGCATACATGTCTGTGTGTGTGTGTGTGTGTGTGTGTGTGTGTGTGTGTGTGTGTGTGTGTGTGTGTGTGCGCTTCCCTCTGTGACGCATGCATTTGTGCATGCTGTGTGCGCGAGCAAGTGTGTGTGTGTGTGTGTGTGTGTGTGTGTATGCAAGGATGTGTGTGTGTGTGTGTGTGTGTGTGCGCGCCTCCCTCTGTGATGGATTCATTTGTGTGTGTGTGTGCGTGTGCGTGTGCGTGTGCGTGCGCGTGCGTGCGTGTGCGTGTGAGCGAGCTCCTTTGCGCGTGTGTGTTTGTGCATGTGTCCGTCTGACATGGAGATTGTGAAGCCACGATGGCAGACTTCATCACACACGGCAGGCCTAAAATTATCACTCGCACTCAGGACGTACTCCCGGCTAAGAAAGCCCGTCTCCACACCGCTGTGAAATGACCCACAAATGAGCTGTTCGCCTCCTGCTGTAGTATGAGCTCTGTGCTGCTGAGGGCACCACTGCATACCGCTGGCTAACCACCCACACCTGCTCCTTAAGGTGCACTGTTGGAGAGGACAGGTGACGGAGAGCACTGTGGCCTGGAGATGCACTGAGCCTGTCAGCACAGGAGCTGCGGTGTGCTGTGCATGTGACTCCCCCCGTTAATGTAACCTCTCCCAACCCCCAAATAAAAGTGAGTGCTGATTCCCTTTACAGTTCAGTAATGACACCACGCTGTGTTCACAGATAAGAATGGTATAAGTTACCCATGTAAGGGGTGTGTTTAGAGCAGGAGGTCGGTCATGTGGGGGGGTGGGGGGCTGCTTGTACACATCTCTTTGATTTCCCGGCCTGGACTCCAGCTCCCCAAAACTTGCTTACCGGCCCGGGACACCCGACACCGTCCAGCTGCAGGGCAGGAGCCGCGGATTTGTCAAACACCAAAGCTCCTCCGACGTTATTTAATAGTTTTTAATTAGTTCCAGACCAGAGGGCTCCCACGGATCGATTACGGGAAACGCACCGCCCTCCTTTCTTGCGTCGTTCGAAGCTCGCCGGCCGCAGGAGGGCCGTCCGCCCACCGACGCGAGACTCGACCCGTTGAGCAGAGACTGCGCTTTCTAAACCATGTCTCCTGCGCTAGTGTCGGGTCTCGCCTCATCCCAGCCCGATCCTGTCCCACTTCAAACTCCCTTCCCACCCCACGCCCCCCCCCTTAAATTACCGCTTCCCGTAAATCCGTGTCACTGGCGGGAAAACTGAGTCTTTTCATCCCCGGGAACAAACGCAGGGGATTAGTGAAAACGAGGAGGGCACATCAAACATGACTGTGTACTACACCCGCACGCAAATCGAAAACAAACACACCAGAATGTACACCTCAAATGTGTACTAAACACACACAAATCAAACACCAACACGCCAACATGCACACATCAAACGTATACTACACAAGCACAAAACAAACACAAGCACGCCAACATATACACATTAAACATGCAGTTATGTACTGCACTCTCACACACGTCAAACACCAACTCGTAAACATGCGAACATCAGCCGCTGGTGCGCTTACAAGTACGCACGAATCTTAGAAAAAATGCACGTACGGATCGCTGCGCGTGCATCTCTCAAAAACGCATCCTCAGAGTCTACGCGCGGGCAGCGCACAAAAATACATGTAAAAAATACAAGTGCTCACACATCACACACAACTGCATCTGCAAATTCAAGTGCACGGATCACACAAAAATTTGCGTACAAATACAAGTACACACTCGTCATACAAAACACAGGTATACATGTAAGTGTACACACCAGTCAAACCCAAACAGATGTCAAATCCAGGGGTCAGAAAGTAAAAGTCCTGCCAAGTTTTTCTCCTTCCCACACAATGAGTTAATCGCTCATATCGGCTCGATCTCCTGTCCGAAGTAAATCCTGGTGGTTGGAATAAAGTTTTGGGGAGGATTTTTACTTTCTGAACCCGGACTTTACACCCCTGCATCCAAATACATATACATATATCAAATATAAATGCGCTGAAAGAAAACGGATTCAAATGAGATGGCTGGCCAGGAACCCTCACCATACAGCAGACATATATTTACACACACATCAAATGAACATGTTTACTAATTCATGCGCATGTCAAATGTGCTTTTTTTTATGTGCACTGCAAACACTGATGCATATAAATGCAATCACACCCATTAAACATGTATGCATACAATGATTCACATCGACAAAAGCATGAATCCACATATAAATCAAAAGCTCAGTATGCAAACATTTAGACACACTGACGCAACCTGCAGGGTCCTACGTTCAACATTCATGTCAACATCAAGTGCATGGCGTGCATGCGTCTGTATGTGTGTGTGTTTGTATGTATATATATATATATATATATGTCTGTGAAATGCAGCGTACTCCACCATACCTCAAATTCACAGACACACAACAGACGTGCACGCAGTCACCCATGTGCGCGCGGTCACACACAGACTTCAGAAGCACTATGAAAGAGTGTGGGTGTCTGTTTGTAAGCTGAGTAGAGTCTGGGAAATTGCGTTACCGAAGTGCGAAACCTCAGAACGTTCCGGAATCGACAGCAGCTTGAGTTTCCTATTATGTTTTTAATGTTTGGGATGTTGTTTTAGACAGCCTGGACAGGTTCCAGTGGTAAAGCGCGTCAATTTGCGCTTTTGCGATCAACACCCCTGACACTCGAGCTCCGAGGTTTGGGAGACTGGTTCGTCAAAGGCCTTTGGCAGAGAAAGGACGTGTCATTTAGTTCTCAGCTATAAATCTCAGCTAATGCAGCACAATCTGTGGGTCTTACAGCCTGTGTGAGGCTCTGAAATCACAAGCCCTGGCTGTCCCCTCGCTTCAGAGTGCAAAACTATCGCCTTTCATTCGCGGGCCGCTACACTGCAAATAAGTGCCTTAGCAATTTCTTTAGTCTCATAATAAGACTTACAGTACTTCCATTTTCTTCTTAAGCGGAACATATTTGCGTGTTTTAAGTTACTGCTTGCCTGACAGGTAGGACATTTTCACCCGCTGGAAAATCTTGAAGTGAGTTGAACTTTCACTTCTTTGGCAAAAATAATGTTTTATTTAAAAAAAAAATCGGTATAAATGAGACTTAAGTCTAAATATATGACTAAATTACTTGGTGAGATTGACTTATTTCTGTATTTTTTTTTTAATGGTGTAGCCCTTGCTTGGCAGGGCTTTTTCAGTGAAAGCGAGGCTTGTTAGGACATCTTGGAAGGATGAATGGGGAGAAGGTGATTGTTTGCTCAGCGAAGCCTAGTAGTTTCGACTGACAGGTGCTGTTTTGGGAGAGCGCTGGGGATTGGTGAGGCCTTGCGGTTGTTGTTTTAGTGTAGGCTGGTGTTAGATTAGTGTGGAATGGGCTGGATCATGTTGTCACACACAGAGGGGACACTTTGATGTCGGGACAACTGGAGCTGTAAAGGCCTGAGGCGAGGAGCCGACGGGGGGGGAGAGAGACGAACGGCGTCCTCACGGGAACCCCAGCACCTCAATTTCCCAATACTTCCTGTCCCTGTCACTTAGCCACTTCCTGTTTGTCTTCGTCACCTCTGCTTCCCGTCTGCTGTGAACGTCCTCGTATCGTATTCATCTGTGAGATGGAGGCTGGTGTGTGTGCGTGTGTGTGTGTGTGTGTGTGTGTGTGTGTGTGTGTGTGTGTGTAACATGTTTGTGTGAAGTGTATACGCACGCGTCAGCGATACACGTGAGTGTGTGTGTTGCGTTAAGTTCCCCGAATGACTGCCGCACGCAGCCTGCGGTTATACGCTAGCCTGGAGAAAGTGCATCAGTCTCCCACTGCGTTCTTACGTGGCCTCTTTTTGAATGGGGCTGTTTACATGGCAGACTGTGGGACCGGTTTCCTGCTGACTGTCTCTTCTGCTGAGGACTGAACAGTTGCGCTCCTCTCACAGCCGATGTGGCCCCCGTCCCACTGTGCCCCCCTGTCGCCCTGGACCTGGGGGTGGGGCTCCTGTGCCGGCTGCTCCAGGTGTGGGGGCAGGTGCCCGCTGGCGTGCTGGCGCTGACCGAGTGGCTGCTTGGAGAGGGAGAGGGAGAGACTGACGGAGAGGAAACGCTCCAACCGGTAACGCCACCTTTCATGTTGGAAAAAAATTTCAACTGATTGAGGATGTGGGGTTAAAAAAATGCATGTCGAAAGTTTTTATCATGTGCAGTTCTGTCTCAAAATAAGAATGAAGATTTTCCTTACTATATCACGCATATCAGCTTTTGCGCACTGATCAGAATGGTGACACATGCAGTTTGGGTTTGGTGAAACAGCCATAGATGTAGCAGAAAACCTCTGGATCATTTTTGCATTTTCCTCTGTCAGTAGCCATATTACTAAACCTGAAATCAGGATTAGTCATAAAATATTGTCTTTAGAATCAATATTACATGTGAGAATCAGCTAAGAGTTGAACACCCGGCTCAGAGGAAGATGGGGAATTATGTTTTTCTGGAGATGAAGGGATGATACAAGACCTTAACCTTAACGAGCGGTTCTCGAGAGTGACTATGCTATAAAATGCAGGATACATTGTGAGAAAATATGATAAGATCGAGCAAAACAGATAATATTTTTGAGTCAGTGCCCCAAATTAGTAAGGAACAGGCATTGGATTTTACTCAGCGGCGATCACATGACTCCATGCACAGGGATTCACAGCCTTACCCAGATGGGGGCTGGTGAAGGCTTGTGTCCCAACCGCACATTTACACGGCTGATGCTACCAAACAGCTGCTGGAGTCTTGGCTAAAGACCTGGATTAGTAGCGGCACGGGTGTAACTGCTTGGCTGGAGTGAACTCTGCACCCTCACTGGCACTTTCTGGATAAGGTTGAGATCCACTGTCAAGAATTTATTACAGCTGCTGTTCAATGGAGACCAAATGACTCCAGCTCCTGTGCAACCTTAGTGAGGAAGTGCTGGTTTAGGTAATTATATGGGTAGAGGCTAAACGGGAACTGGGGGGTCCACATATTGTTGTCTGCTAATTTGTTTGTAAACCCTGTTGCAGATGTTGAGATTTGTCTCCTGTCAAGCTCTCTGTTTTCTCCGCCCCTTACCCTTCCTTCATCTCCAGGACGAATACGAGGAGGACTTCCTGTTTGAAAAAGGGGAGCTGAACTTGTGGGTGGAGCCTCTTCGGTGGGCGCGGCTGCTGCACCGGCACCTCTCCACTCTCCTGCGCGAGCCGGGCGTGGCTGGGGGCGTGGCCAGGGTGTGGGAGGCGGAGCTGGGCAGAATCAGGGCCCTGGCGGAAGGCTGCGCCCACACTGCCCAGCAGAAGCTCCGCCTCCTGCCCCCTCTGCCTCAGTTCTGCTGCACGGCTGACCACGCCCGTCTGGAGGTGCAGAGGGAGAGGGCGGAGCGGACCCTAAACCTGCTGGGGTCCCTAAACCCTGCAGCCCCACCCCATTAGGACTCCCAGAATTCTCCTGGGCTTTTGGGTACATTCCTGCAGTACAGTACTGCAGCCCCAGTGCCTCAGAGTGAGGGAATGTCAGATAGTCAGTGAGCGGTATGGCAAGTGAGGGTTGTAGCGCTGGGATGATGATGATGGGACTTGGAGAAACATTGTACTGGTTCAGATAGTGATATTTTCTGTGAAACTGGTGTAATGGTACAAATCCTTTCAGCTCAACGGCTGAAGTCACTGTAAATTTTAGTGGACTGTAGGGAATTTTGGGTCAGTCTGGGGGATGGACTGTTGTGTACACAGACTTGTGCATGCGCACACACACTCACACACACACACACACACGCACACACTCGCACTCAAATGCAAAAACTGAAACGGAAGCACATTTGAAAGATGCATACACACACAGGAGCCCTGTATACATACCCACAGAATCACATCACCCACCTACAGAATCACGCACGCAGGGGCACACAGTTAATTTATAACCTCCAGCTGACCTGGAAAGTTATGAGGTGCCCGCGGTGCATTTTAATCATCAGATATTGCTTTCTTTTGTTTTCTCTCCCAGTTGACCTGGGGGGGCGGAAGAAAAATTTGGTTGTACTGTACATTGTGGTTTTAAATGGTGCCTTGCATTTTATTATTTAATTGAATGGCGTCCATTTTAAAAATGACATTGAGTTTAAGTTGTTGCATTATGGAACATTAGGTTCAAAGTACTTCTACACAGTTCTGGCAGTTTTCCCCCAAGTAATAAAAAAGATTTGATTTCAGTCGCGTCTGGTGTAGTCTTGAACATAACTGTGGGAGTATGTGTGTATGCGTATGTGTGTGTCTTTCAGTGCGTACCTTTGTGTCATTGTCATCGTAAAATCTCTATATTTGAGATGTAGATCATCTCTCGGGTTTACAACAATATTTTTACATGACATAGTCAGGTGCTATTGTGAGTGTAAATCTATGCATTTGTGTGGATGTGTGTCTGTCAGGGCAGATATGGTGTCTGTGTTTTTGAGGTGTGGTTTGTCCGTGTCAGTCAGTGTTATGTGTTCTCAGGATTCTAGATTCATGCCTCTGCTTGGTCTTCCTGTCGTCCCACAATGCATTTGGTGAACAGGAAAGTGTATGCATGATTGATATCAAGGAACACTTTTTAATAATGAAGAAAGACCGTTCCTGGTATGGCAAGAGGTTATTTTTAGTGTGCAAGTAACTCGAGTGAAACTGGGGCCTCTGAAAGGGATAGATCTGCACATTTAATCCGTAATGTTGAACAGAGCTAGCCAAACCATTTTAGTACATCTTTAAACTGGTAGAAGTGTTCATCAAATATAACTACATTTCCTATCCGTGCGAGTGAGAGGATGGTACCGTCCGGAGGGCCTTTTAGCTAGACGGGGGAAAACGTGGGCCTCGTTTTGGCATGCTCTAGATTAGGCATTAAACGAAGTGTGGTTAATCTGTGTCAAAGTCCACCCCCAGCTGACTTTGTCGCTGCCCCACCAAAAAACCTCTTCGTTTGTGCCGGTCTAAAAAAAAAGCTGGCACCTCCCCAGAGTCTGTTTTTATTTACTCGTTTTGTTTGTCGTGTGGTCACCCGAGAGATGAAATCACTTCGTTCTCAGCGGGCAATCGCTAAACAAAACTGAAAGAATAGTGGGGCTAACTTAAGTTGCGGGTATGAAGTTTTGGATTCGGGTTCCTTCGTGCAGTGGTTTTTCTTTCTTCGCTCTTTTCAGCGGGACTTAAGTGTCAGGAATTTTCATATTTGAAATCCGATGCAGGAACAAAATGTGGTTTCGATTCCCCTTTCGAAAGGGATATAGAGAGTAATTTGTTAATATGGCATTTGGCGGAGGAGGGGAACATCAAGTTTTCTCCTTGTCGCCTTGGCTACGCTGTAGAAACATTACAAAGGCGCAGTGTCAGATGTGACCCTGAGCAGAGGGTGCAGGATGTGCTCTAGGGTTGGTAACAGTGTTCCTTCACTGTAAAGTGACGTAATGTTTTGAAAGTGCTCGAATGTCCTCCCTGAAAATACATCTACAGTAGCTTAATGGGCGCGTGGTTTTGCGGATCGGGTCCTCCCCCCCCGCAGTTCTCAGGATGTCGTCGCTGTCTTTACATCAAACCAACTCCTGACATAAGACATGTTCGCAAATACTTTTTCATTGTTGATAGACCTCTCAGGTAAGGGTTTCTAGTAAATTCCCTCATGTTACTGTTTGTATTTATTTTTCTTTCTTTCTGTGGCCCCTGCGTAATTGTTAACCCCCCATCCCCTGAAACAAAATTGTGCCAAGAGTTCTTTAGTAACCCAACTTTTAAGTAACATGAATGAATTGATTTAATTTTATTCTTTGTATAGTCATGGCCCTTAATGGTCCAAGAAAATGGGATGCCATTGTGGTGACTGGAGTCCCAGTACCTGGCAATTTATGGCAATGGAAGTTTCACAAAATTGTTACGTGCAACAAACAAAAATAGGCGCGTTGTGGGTTCCACAAATAGCGTCTCTCCACTGGATTTTACAGCGCTCCCTCACTGAGACGAGCCAGATCGGGGGAACCAGGGAAGTAGGGTACGGAGTACAGACCGTGTCTGGGCCTGTGGAACAGGAAGCTTCTTTAAAATCAGAAACTGGTCATTAGCATGATTAACCACTGATAACATTTAAAAAGTTTCCCTGCTCATCTTGAGATGTAACCATTTTAATTGAATCACGTTTAAGTGCTATATACGTTATATTAAATTTTATAACTAGTTTAGACTGCATTATCTACAACCCCAATTCTGAAATAGTTGGGACAAAGTGTAAATTGTGAATAAAATCGAAATGCAATGACTTTGAAATTGCACCAGCCAGTATTTTATTCACAATAGAACAGCGATAACATAGCAAATGTTAAAACTGAGAAATTTTACAACTTTGTCCACAAAATGAGCTCATTTAAAATTTGACGGCTGCTACAGGTCTCAAAAAAGTTGGGACAGGGGCCTGTTTACCATGGTGTAGCATCCCCTCTTCTTTTTAACACAGAGTGGAGGCGTCTGGGCATTGAGGAGACAAGTGTCTTGAGTTTTGCCATCGGAATTTGATCCCACTCTTGTTTAATACAGGCTTCCAGCTGCTGGATAGTTTTTGGTCTCCTTTGACGTACTTTTTGTTTAATTATGCTCCAAATGTTCTCAATGGGTGAATGATTAGGACTGCAGGCAGGCCAGTTCAGCAAACGGACTCTTTTACTACGAAGCCATGCTGCTGTAATAGCTGCAGTATGTGGTTTTGCATTTTCCTGCTGAAATACATAAGGCCTTCCTTGGAATAGATGTCGTCTGGAGGGGGGCATAAGTTGCTCTCAAACCTTTATATACCTTTCAGCATTCATGGTGCTTTTCAAAACATGCAAGTGTCCCACACCGTATGCACTAATGCATCCCCGTACCATCAGAGATGCTGGCTTTTGAACTGGACACTGATAACAGGAGGGGTGGTCTTTCTCCTCTTGAGCCCGGAGGACACGACGCCCATGATTTCCAACAAGAATGTCAAGTTTGGACTCATCTGAGCACAGGACACTTTGCCACTTTGCGACAGTCCATTTTAAATGAGCCTTGGCCCACAGAACATGGCGGCGCTTCTGGATCATGCTCAACAATGGCTTCCTTTTTGCATGATAGAGTTTTAGGTGGCATCTGTGAATGGCACGGCAGACTGTGTTCACAGACTGGTTTCTTGAAGTATTCCTGGGCCCATTTAGTAATGTCAATGACCGAATCATGCTGGTGAGTGATGCAGTGGCGTCTGACGGCCTGAAGATCACAGGCATCCAGTAAAGGTCTTCGGCCTTGCCCCTTACGCACAGAGATTTTTCCAGTTTCCCCAAATCTTTTGATGATGTTATGCACTGTTGATGATGGGACCTTCAAAGCCTTTGCAATTTGATGTTGAGGGATTTTTTTTTTTTTTTTTTAAGTATTCCACAATTTTTTTTACGCAAGCCTTCACTAGTTGGAGAGCCTCTGGCCATTTTTACTTCTCAGCCTCTCTAAGACATCCCTTTTATAGCCAATCATGTTACACACCTGATGCCAGTTAACTTTATTACTTTCTAAATGCTCTCATGTATAAATTGTTTTTTCATCCCTTTTTTGCCTGTGTCCCAACTTTTTTGAGACCTGTTGCAGCCAGAAAACTTGAAATGAGCTCATTTTGCTAATAAAAATGCAAAATGTCTCGGATAACATTTCAAATGTTGAAACTATGTTCTATTTTAAATAACATTGGCTCATATGATCTGAAAGTCCTTTCATTTTGATTTTATTCTGAATTTACACTTTGTCCCAACTATTTCGGAATTGGGGTTGTATTATTGCATACAGTAATGTACGACATATTGCTAGTTTCTCAAAGGTGGCCTACGTATTAGTCAGACTTGGTGGTGAAACCTGATGAATGATACAATATTGAGGGTACTCGCGATCATTAAATTTGGTTGGACAGTTTGGTCGGTTCATATGTAAATCTACCAACCGGATTTTTTATTTATTTTTAATAAGAAAAACTTCTTTAATTAGACACGGTCGCGCTGGAGCCTGAATTATTTGCCATGATAGTAAATCGAATGGTGTAAATGTGCGATAGTAAAGGTTAACTTTAATGTTGATGTTTGCTTTCTCAGTTTTTCCGGAACCGATGAAGAGGAAAGGTACTGAGCAACATCAATGCTGATTAAACACGAGGGGGCAGCATTGCACCACACCATACCAATACTTAAATATTACATTCCCGTAGTTTCTTTGGCGAAATTTGCCTGATGGGAGGGTTCTCTTTCCAAAATGCGGGAATTACTTTCCCTGATTGCGTTCCACGAAACCTGCTCATTCATAAAAATACGTCCTTTGCAGGATAACACATTTCAAATGTTTTTCAGCGCAATAATTTGCTACATTTGTTTGCTGCCGCACTCATCCCATGTTGCGCAGAGCTGTAGTTAACAGCTGGGGGACGTATTTTACACAGCAAAGGAAAATGTTTTGGTCATTGTGCCATGACTGGGAGCTAAAAGAATATATTCCTTTGAGGGGGGGGGGTTCACTGGGGTATGTGTTCGTAGCGTCGGTCTTCAGACTGGGGCCAGTTAGCTTGACGAATTTGAAGGTTGTGCAAGCACTTCAACCTGAGGAACTTGTCTTCACGCTCCGTTTTCCCTCCATTCCAAACCTGGGTGCACGCGCACATGCACACGCATTCCTAGTGTGCACACGCACTCGGATCAACTTGCTCAACTTAGGTTGAAATGCGGGAAAAAATCGGAAAATGCATCAAACACCCAGTTCCTCAAAGCATCCGCATGTATTCGCGTGGGGTTTTAGTACATGCACGCAATACTGCTCATGCAAGTTCGTTGAGCTATAATCACTGACATAAGACAAATGGCTACGGAGTATTGGCATTTTGTAGCACGAGCAAGAAGGAATCACACCTTATTGCGGATTGAGAGGACCTGAGTATGCACAGTTAATATACACAAACGCTTCCAGTGAAATAAAAGCTGGACAGATTTTACTTAGCAAATGGCTTTCTGTGTAAAAGCGGCGATCTAACTTTGTTCAATGAACTGGTTTATTGCAGTCGAGTCTTCGAGAACAAGGACTTCAGAATATTCTCGAAGAGTGCATGCACATGAAACAATGCCTTTTTTTTCGCAGGACAGTGTACGCATTTGAGAATTACTGTTATTAAATGGTTTAACTGGCAGGTCACTAATATAGAAACTTAGTGTTCTTTACCAGGGGAAATGTGTTGCTTGTGAAAGGAAGACATTTACGCGTTGATTAAATCCCTATTATATCAACGCATTCCAGCTGAAAGACGAATCCCAAAGCTTAACATCTACTTAGAAGTCCCGTTGGGTAGATGAGTAGAATTCCTACAAAAAAAGTAGTAACGACCCTCATTCATACTGAGAGAGTAAACAATTTAATGATCAAAACCTGCATAACTGTGCATATGGTATAACGTCATCAGGGAATAACTTTAACCCCAAATAAAGTTTCGGACGCTGTATTTGTACACGGATTTCCTCGCATGGATGTCAATTTGTAAAGTGGGTTAAGAAACGAAACGAAACTTCACTGTTGGTCGCGATCGAGGTTTACTAAAGCTGCCTTCACACTGAACGCGAAACTAATTTTTCGCACGACAGATTACATTCAAAGTCAATGCAAAAAATATTCGCGTCTTTGAAATTGACTTTGAATGTAATCTGTCCCGCGGAAAAAATCGTTTCGCGTCCAGTATGAAGGAGGCTTAACTTCGCATTCACAGGTTGCTTGTTGAGTAGTCCTGGGACTCTGATTTAGCTCGACTCCAGCCGTCTCACAGAGCGGCACTGGGTAGAAAGGGGAGGAGCCGGCCAACCGACGATCCGACGACGTTCGAACACGAAGCTCCGCCCTGACGAGCAGCTGCGGAGCATTTATATACATGTGCAGGCGAGACTCACATTTGCAGCACTCAGGCGCGGCGGTTCTGGAGAAGAGATCCTGCAGAAAAAAAAAAACACGAAGGAAACTTTGCGCTTTCAAACAGATCACCATTGGATCGATTCAGGAATTGCACGTTTCTCTCCCTCCCGATTGCGCCTCTCAAAACTTCAGTCGTGGCTAAATAAACTGATTCGTGCACACAAGGATCCCGATTGGTCCTCCATGAGAGAGCTATTGCGGCCGAAATCCTCAGAAAAAGAAATGTCTGCGACTATTTTGTCCGCTTTCTACGACATCGACATGCTGTACAAGGTAATTATTTTTTTTCGCAATAAAATTCAGTCCGGTGTATCTATGTGCAACTCCAGTTTTTATTCAGCTCGTTTGCTGACAACTTGTAGCGTTACTAACGTAGTTGTCCTGAAAGTCTAGGCTAGTAAGTCGCCACGATGTCGTTCTGCTTTCAAAAAGTCATATTAGGAGAACTTTTGTGTACTTCTCTCTACTTTTTGTGTTTGAGTGCCCTATATACTAACTGTACTTAACTTTTTCAACAGCAGGAGAAAAGCCTGAACATAAACGCTATCCACCTAAATAGTATGCTGGACAAGAAAGCCGTGGGAGCTCCGGTAACGACATCCAGCACGTCCAACAACTGTTCATACACGCCTGGCTTTTTCCGAAGGAACTCGACCAGCAATGCGGACTCCTTGACCAACTGTAACAAGTTTCCAGTGAGCTCCTTCAGCAACCTTAAGGAAAATGCGACCAGCGGCTCCTCAACTGCCATTATGAACAAGGAAAACAAGTTCCGTGACCGCGCATACAGCGAGAACGGAGAACGCAGCCAGCAGCTACAGGTTTTGCAGCAGAAGCCGGGCTCGCAGATTAACTCCACCCGTTACAAGACCGAGCTCTGCAGGCCGTTTGAGGAAAATGGGGCGTGCAAATACGGAGAGAAGTGCCAGTTTGCTCATGGGTACCACGAATTGAGGAGTTTGTCTCGCCACCCCAAGTATAAAACCGAGCCCTGCCGCACGTTCCACACCATTGGCTTCTGCCCCTACGGTCCTCGTTGTCATTTTATCCACAACGCCGATGAGCGCCGACCAGCGCCCAGCAATGCCAATATGCCCGGTGAACCGAAAGTGCCCAGGGAGCTGTGTGGCTTTGGTCAAAGGGAGTCTGTGCAGCAGCACGCCGCTTACAATCAAAGGGACAGACCGAAGCTGCACCACAGCCTCAGTTTCTCTGGCTTTTCGACTCACCACGGACTCGAATCTCCGTTGTTAGAAAGCCCCACATCACGCACGCCGCCACCGCCTTCCACCAGCTCCTCCTGCACGTCCAACTTTTACGATGACGTTCTGTCCCCCAACTCGATGTCATGTGTGAACAGCGCCTTCTCTTTCCCCGGACAGGACTTGAAAGCCCTTCTCACTCCTCTGGCCATTCATACTCAGAATGGTGGATATGGCGGCCAGTCCAACGGTGCCTTCTACGGGAACCTTCAGACCAATGTCTGCCCCCCTTCTCCCCCGTATAACATGAGCCACTTGCAGTCCCTGCGTCGCCTGTCAGAGTCGCCGGTGTTCGATTCCCCTCCCAGTCCACCCGACTCCCTGTCCGACCGGGAGAGCTTTGTGAGCGGGTCCCTCAGCTCTTCTGGAAGTCTCAGCGGCTCTGAATCGCCAAGTTTGGATGCTGGAAGACGTTTGCCAATTTTCAGCAGGCTGTCGATCTCCGACGACTGACTACTACGTAATATTACTTTATCTGCAATAGAGGAGGTTGGGAAAGAGTTTGATTTCAATAGTCGACGCGATTTAATGTCTCCGTGACGAGCAATTTTGACGAGTAACATCTAAAGCGACATCTGCTTTAAAAAACTGCTAAGAGACAGAACCCACTCTTGACTCGGCATTAGTTTTTTTTTTTTTTTTTTGTGTAACATTAGCTATGAAAGTAGACATCACCAGAAGGCATTCCATCGGTGACTTTTGAGCTGCAATTAACGGCAATCTTTGATCTATCAGGCAAATTACACCCCGGGAGAAAGATCCAGGACACATTTTGAAGCGAAAAGACTGAGCAGTTTTGAATTCCTCCATCCTGCCAAGAATATGCCTTGATATTCAATTTCAGAGTTGTGTGCGTTTATGTAAGCTTAAAAACTTCCATTCCAAAACTAATCTGTTTCACAGCGCCACACAGTGGTTTGTTTGGTTAGTGTAGTTTGAGGCTTAGTTAAGAGCACTCTGAGTTCGGTTTGTTTGGGAAATCACTGCTGATGGTTGAATATATATTTTTGTAGCTGTTGAGTGATTACATAGCGGTTCGTTACTTGCTATGAACTATTTAACTTATTTATTATCTTGTGAAAAGTATAGGCTACATCGGTAATTTTGTGTCCATACTGTATTTATCGAGTATGATGAAGCAATAGATCTATATTCTTTTATGTTTAAATTATGATCGCCATTATTAATCTGCATAAAGTGGAGTGTATGTACTTTTCACAGTAATATATATTTTGTTTTTGTAACTTCACTTGGTTATTTTATTGTAAATGAGTAAAAAAAACAAATCTTAATTTAAGAGATTGTATGTGATATTTATTTCATTAATTTGTTTACGTTTATTAAAAGGTTTTCTGCGTGATTGCTGTTTGTTTGGAGGTCTCGTGTCAACGCTGTGGAAGGTGTTGTTAAGCATCCCTCAGTAGGGTTTTTTTTTTTTTTTCTGTAGAATGTGATACTGATGTGGTATACAGACCGTCCAAACATTAGCCTTAAGCTTTTTTCCTTTTTTAATTCTCAGACAAAAGTGACAAAGAACCCCATGCAAATAAATTAACCAAAAAAGTATTTTGCACGCGGTCACACTGTGATTCCAGCCTCGTGCTAGAGAATGTAGCAATCCCTTGCGCCCCAGTGTTATCCTGTTTAGTGCCTGCAGGGGTCCACGATCTTACATGCCTTAAGATTTATCCAAATAAAGTATTTTTCCTAGATGTATATTTTTTACACCAGTTGAATTGAATGTAGTGTTGGCTTTGAATTACATTTTATACCAGGTTGTTACCACTTAACTTCACCTGGAGCTGCCGCTCTTTACTGCAGCTGTATTGGTTTATTACCCCATTCCTAAATGTTTTTTTGTTAATTTTAGAGATGGAAAAAGGTCTGAATCTTCCTAACTTGCTGGACGGGGGAGTGGTTGAACAAGATTTGTTTGTACATAGTAGGTACACGGGATACGCACTATGTACTTTTTTTGACTACTTTATCAGAAGTAAAGCTTTTTGAATGTAACTAAAAAACGGACAAAAAGGCAACAGGAGTTGTAATATAAATATTTTTTTTGGGGAGTCAGTTCACTACAAATTGAGTGTAAGACTGTTAAGTTTGTACTGTACATTTTTGTAGTTCTCCCAATAAAATCATTTTGGAAAAAAAGTGGTTGTCCTGTGTGTTCATTCATGATAACTCTGGGTTCTCAGTGAGAGAACTGCAGTAAAAAGACCTCAAGGAATGACACTTTTGAACTGCTTTAGCAATGAAGGCCCAGTTTCCTTGAGTTGTCTAAAACCTTTAGTTGTCCTTGCGCCGTCCAGTCCTGTTTGGCAATCAGACCTGCCCGCTACCTGGACAGTTAATGCATCTGCCAGATGTTTTTGCAAGATTTCACCCTTCCCCCAAGTTTTGAGTACACTTGTATCATAGGTCCCATACTACACCCTCCCCCGGCCCCGCTCACATTTACAGTCCCCCAGAAGGCATTGTGAAGATTGCATGCATGAGGAGAAAAATCTGTAGGAATTTTTATCTTGGGACGGGAGGAATCCAGAACTTCCTGCGGCCTTTGTCATGCACCTGGGCCTCCTTTTCTGTGCTAAATGAGCCGTTGGCAGGTTGAATGGCCGCTGTTCCTGCTCTCCTGCATTTCAAACGCAGCTTTCCTGAGGTACCTGACGAGGACCTGACTCGCACGCTGAGAGATAATATCACAAAGCTCAGTAACAATGGGGATCTCGCTTGTTAGTTTGTCAGGATTGCCCCGGCAGATACCTCCGTCAATAAGGCAAACGGAAATGGCTATCCTCGAATATGCGAGTATCAGAGACAACAGGGGAATGATAAAATTTTGCTGAAGACCGCAAGTGGGGTATCATTTGTCTTGTGTGGCTTAGCAGTTTTGGTATAGGATATAGATTTATTTGTATTGTGATGTAAATAAAAGGGCATAGATTCAACTATCACAGGCATCGTGGTTACCCCCGTCTCTTTCAAAATGCACTTCATTTTTACATGTCAGCTGTGTGCATCTCATCACTTATCTGTGTTTAAAAATGCGGCGTTTGCATTTTGGAGTTTCCGTTTTTTGAAAGGGTGTGCCTCTCCGTACAAATCAATTTATCTTCGAATGCAAAATATTGACGTGAATAAGCACGCCACACCTTTTTGCTAACGGGGCACAGCATTGCCTGTGACTCTCTGCAGATGATTTGGAATCAGTTTTCTCTAGAGCCCTGGGGCCAAGAGGAACCGTTTCCTGGTGGCACCTCTTTCAGAGAACGCCGCAACCTTTGTTGCCGTGTGTGTGCAGTATCAGTCTTCTAGGAGAGGGCTGTGCAGTTTTAGGCCTTTGGGTTTGACGTGGTTCTGCGAACCATCCTTTTTTTACGCATTATATGTCTCCTCAGAGAGGAACAGACAGACAGAACAACACACAATGTTTGTATGTTTAGGTGGCAACATTGTCCATCTACCAATAGTGCGCCTGGCCGCATATTCACAATGACCTCGTCCAGCGAAATGCCTTCACACAATCTCCCACTTCTTTTTCGATTGAATTTGCTCGCTTGTTGATAAATTTTTCAATTTTCGTGAAATCACTACCACTGCCACAGCTTATCAGTCAAACTTTCAAGGCCTGCGCAACACACCTAGCCATCGTATTCGCGTACATTTTGGTGCAAGATCAGTTTTTATGCTTGATTAGCATTAATCAAATGGTATTAACATTAGTTGACTCTTGAAGCAACATGAAAACATCAATGTGGGTAGAAGTCTTTAAGTTAAAGGCGAAAGGAATATGTTTGATAGCGTTTTCAGTGGAGTTCAGCGAGTACATATGAGGGGCTGGGCTTTAGATATTTAAAATAACAGCTCTGTTTCTTTATTCAAAGACCTTTCAGAAGCGCTCGGCTTTTTCAATGGTCTATTCTATTAGGTTATCAGAGCCGTAAAGTGATTAAGAGAATAAAGCTGAAGTGGTAATGTAGTGTAGTGAGTTCACGTCAAGATAAGGCGGAAGATAACGCTTCGCAAATATTTACAATGTCTTCAGGATTTCAAAATGAAGTGTTTATCAGGAGGACCTGCTAGCCTCACAATGTGAGTTTTCTGTGCCAAGGAGGGCTTGTGTACCTGCGTGCGCTCGTGTGTATGTGTGCACGCGCGTTCATTCTTGTAGTGCCTATTGGTTAATGGGTCTAGGTTTTACAATGACAGGAAATACTCCGGGTTCTGATTAGGAGCCGACAGGAAAAGCAGGGTTCCCAATCGCCACCCATTTCCACCTGTTCTCTCCTGTTTTTGTGGATAACCACTCCCTCCTCCTAGCTTCTCCCTTTTCAACTTCTAGAAGATTCTTTTCTGCTGGGACCAATAGTGGAGGCAACCCTTGGATCTTGCTGGAAATTAACAAGAAAAATTTCGCTGTTAAGAGGGAGTGAAGTCCCCCTGGATGAGTTGTGCTTGGTTTGTCGTGTTGAATGACTGTTACAGGAATAACTGGTCCCGTCCAAGGCCCTTCCCCCAGTCCCTGAGTGGCCTGTGCTGTTCTCCAGTACCAAGAGTCGACTGGACTGGTCGGGGGGAGGGGAATGAAGCACACTTGGGACGTACACAGCTGGTGACTGGTGTTCTGTGTTGTTTGCCTCGCCGTCTGCCCTGTCATAAATATTTATATTGCGTGCATGAGGTCACTGTTTACTCGCGGGTCCGACGGTCATTCAGAATGCGGGCAGAGCCAAACTCTGAGTTAATAATTGACCACCGACCTAATATGCCTGGAGAAATAGTTCCCACTGTGGACAGGCACAGGGCTGCATGCATTTTAGACTCGACTCCCAGCTTCTCCCAACAAATGGAGCTGAAATGGACAAAGCAGCGGTTGAATATGTAGCGTGGCCACTTTTAGCTCGGTGCAGGTGTGGGGCCTTCGAGCGAGGGCCTTCACCCCACGACGCCCCTGGGGAGATTGTTATGGCTGCAAAAAGTTCCTGCTAAACAACCAACGAGTTACGTTTAATTTGGAGGTGGGAGCCAACCTGTGGCCAAGTTACTGGCCATTTTCGCATGGCTTCTGTTCTGCTAGGTATATATCAAATAATAAATTAATAAATTAAAAAATATAATTTATTTATGTAGCACCTTTCAAGCAAAGCCGTATAAAGTGCTTCACAAACAGGTTAAAAAAAGAAAATTACATAGAAAGCAATAGCTCAAGGTAGAAAAAAATCTTGGGAATTGAACAACCTAATAGGAATAATAAGGATTTTAAAAACACGTACACAAAATAACACGAGAAAAAAGAAAATAGACTCAAAATAGACTAATTTCCTCTTGTGTTGCTGGCGTTGAGTCCAGGAATATGCATGAATGATTCAGGGCAGCATTTGCCTGTAGCAGAGCTAACACCTTTTATTTGCTTCACTTATACGCTGATCAGCCACAAGATCAAAATCAACTGCCTGTTATAGTGAAGGTTTGCCTTCGCTGCCAAAACGGCTCCTCCAAACTGATGTCAGTTGAATCCCGAAACTTAGGGTTTCCCCAGCATATCATTTCCAAGAATATCAGACTCCCTTCAACAGTGTCTTTTTCCCCATAGTGCATTCTGATGTCATCTCTTCCCAGGTAAATGGCGCTCGTACCCAGCTGAAGCACATGATGTAAAAGAAAATGGGACTCACTGGACCGGGGCGCCTTCTTCAACTGCTCCAAGGTCCAGTTCTGAAGCGCAGGTGCCCATTGGGGACGCTGTTAGAAGTGGGCCAGGGTTAGTGGGGGCACTTTGACTGGTCTGCAAGCTGAGAAATGCATTGCGCTGCAGGATACGATGCACTTTGTTGTTCTGACACATTCCTCATGTTAATATTATTGAAATTCTTGGCAACATGTGCCGCAGTCACCCTTCTGTTGGTTTGGATCCGATAGGTCAGCCTGCGTAGCCCTCACGCATTGATGAGCATTGGGCTTCCAAAAAAAATTGTTTGTCCCTGTTTGGATTACAGCCAATAGGGACCACCCCAGAAATCTTGTCGCTTCAGAGATGCTGTAACCCGCTCGTCTGGTCATAACAATTTGGCCCTTGTCAAAGTCGTTCAGTTCCCATTACTCCCACATCCAACACATTGGATATGAGAACCAACTGTTCGCTCGCCCTCTGAGATCTGTCTGCAGACCTTGAAGTGCTTTCGTTACGAGATAATCAACATTATTTGCCGCATCTGCGAGTGCTTTTAACGTTTTGGCTCATTGGTGCGTATGAAGTGAAGCATGAAGCAATAACTGCCCTTAAATATACATCTGCTTACTCGATCTCACTAGAAGCCGTGAAGGTCCCTTTCTTGGAAGTGTTGCTCTCTGCGATATCGGCCCTTCCATTAAAGCTGATAACCTTCTTCGAAACTTACCATGCAGCTGCTTCAACAAATGATGTTTTTGCATGTTCTTGATACCACCTTTCATGGGGTTAATTTATCAGGGTTTGCATCCAGTGAGGAACTGACCTTGTGCCCGGGCAATATTCTGGTAATCATGGATGGAAACTTATTGTATTTCCCTGTCATGGGGAAACTTTATTGCTGTTGACCCAGTGCGGCCTGCTGAGATGCTAAATGGATGTAAAATTCGCTGTGGTTTCCCTGAATGGAGTGAGAGGAAGAAGACCCACCCTCCTCTTCCTCTCTTTTACATTCATTCACGCCTCTGTTCGCTGGAGCACACACTCACTTCCTGCTTCCTCCGACTGATGGGGGCCCACTATATGTTATGGGAAAATACTAGAATATCGGGGGGGTGTTTTATGACTTGAATGTTAAAAGCTGCGCACTGCTCGCCGCCAGCACAATATGTCCCCATAATCTTAATGTTATGTTTCTCATTGTTTGTAATATAAAATTGGGAGCGGATATGCGAGATACTGAGAGGGTATGTTGGGTTGTTTGCTTGCTATGGGCAAATAAAAAAATCATTGCTTTTAGCTGTCATAAAAGAGTTTAACGGTGCTTTGTTGGTAAATATCTTTGAATAATGTTTCCTGAGAATACCGCACATGCTGTTTGTGTTTCGTTTCATTTGTTTTGGTGAGTGCTCGTGGGTAGACTGGCCCAGACTGTGGTTAGGGGTGTGTAGACCGTGCCCCTGTCACAGTGTCAGTCTTACGCACGTAGGAGACCAGTAAAAATCCCCCGACGGCGGTGTCATTCAGTCAGTCACTGCAGCACAGACGAAGCAGGTGTGTGGGTCATGCTGTGGGATCGAAGTTTAACAGTTTTACAGCGCGAGCTATAAAATCGGATACAGACGCACAATAAAATGGAAGAAATAAAAATCTCATCAGATGTTGCTTTGATTGGAGGGGGGGGGGGGAGTTGGCTTCTCTGTTTTGTGCCTGTTTGTCCATGACTGGCCCGATAAGAGCCTGCCTGTCAATAGTGTAAAGCGGCTATGACTCAAAGCAGACAGATTAATGCCCTACCAGATTATTTTTCAGGCGTACGCCCATGACACATAGATTCGTTTATGTATCCATCTGAGTGGATGGTTGAGATATTATGAGAAATGATTTACCGTATTTTCATAACCGCTAAAATTCCAATACTGGGTTGTTTTTACGGTCAGCATAACGTTTAATGGTGTATGAAATATAATGGGTACAGAATGAAGACTGTTGCTTTTCAACACCAGTTTAGCCCATGGGTGTACAGTGTTTTTCGTGTGACCAGCTTGCAAAAGGTCACCCCTGTTTCCTTCCACCAGTTCTAAGAGCATTTTAAAAAGTATTTAAATAGCATAGCTGCATTGTCACGGCGCTACCCAGGGACCAGTGCTTCCTATAAAACAGGAAATATCCCAGCATTCCTCTGTGCTGAGTCAGAGCCGGTACTTTAGGCAGAAGGAGGGGAAGTGCCCACTCACTCAGTACTACAAAATGCGCTATTGTTTGGAGGCGAGAAACTGTGACGTTCATCTGGAAAACAAAATGTTTTCATGTGGTGCCGTGGAAGTTGGAGTCAAGGAGTTAGCCTTATGAAACTCAAACTCACACACACACACACACACACTCTTCCAAAAATATGGACCACACAGTAACCATAACCACATTATTAGAAAATGTAGAATCGGGCTCCATGTAAAAGCTTGGATACAGCATGTGTACATGCTTGTGAGCAATTGCACACTCAGATACTAAACAGTTCTAGGCACAAAAATATAGCTTTTAGAATGTCCTAAAGGTTTGTGTTTTGTATTTGGCAATCGCTAAGACGGTTCTTTTCAATTGTCGCACAGCAGAAATCACCGATAAAGAGTTATTATTTAAGCCTGGGACAGTGGCCTATTTGAAGTTTCAGGCAGTTTATGTTCTCCTTGGACACGGGGGTCAAAGGTGACCTTGACTAAGCTGTCGGGAAGGGAGTGTGGGGAGCGTTTTTGAGTGGTGTGCTTATCCACATCAATATTTCATATTTCTGGTTTTCAAACAAAGGCGAAGTTAATACAACCTCCAGGGGTGGAGAGGAAATGAGTGTTTGTGCCCCTTAATGCCACCCCCCCCACCTCTCTCTCTCTCTCTCTCTCTCTCTCTCTCTCTCTCCCTCTCTCTCTTCAAGGGCAGGATATTATTAAGCAAGGTTTGTGTTGCCCTTTGCGCGCCCTTCGGAAAGGAAATTGTGAAAAAGAGGAAAGAAAAAAGAAACAGAAAGCAAGTGAGGGAGGGGGGAGGAGAGAGAGAGAGAGAGAGAGAGAGAGAAAGAGTGTGTGAGAGAGAGAGGCTGTAGTGGTCCACATATAGCTGCCTCTGTAGTTAAAAGTGTTCTTCGCTCTGATGCCTTCACCTCTCAAGTGTCTGACCGCACATAAGAGTCCCAACAAGAGAGGTGCCTTTAAATAAATGCCTATCTCAGTCCTATACAGGCCCTGCACTTCAGTGTGTGTGTATGTCACTTCAGTGTGTGTGTATGTGTGTGTGTGTGTGTGTGTGTGTGTGAGAGAGAGACTCTGTGAAGCTCTTTCCATTAGAAGATAGTCTGGCATGTGCTCACCCCACACACTAACACACTGTGCAGTGCTCACGCAACCGCGCGTATGTGAAGGTGCATGTTTTTCTTTGTTTGTGGCTTGCGGGGACAAGCCTGTTGCGCTGCGTTACATTTCCTTTGAGATCCGCAACCAAATGTGAATAAAAAAACACAACAGACGGCTGAACAGTTTTGTTTCTGTGTGGACCCAGTTCAACCCCCCCCCCCCCCCCACCACCACCACCACAGTTTCCTTTTCTCAGCTCGGCTTCAGAGAACAGGCCTACACCTGTCGGTGTTTTACGCCTGGGGAGCTGGCCAAACCTCGCCCCCCACAGGGTACTGCAGTCACTGCACCTTCATGAATAGCTTTACGGAGCAGAGCAGAAGCACGGGCAGGCCAGCGACATGCAAAAAGTGTCTGAGGGTGGTAGCACTGATCTGGAATCAGTGTTACCCTCCGCTGGCAATAGATAAGTTAAGCATTCAGAGAGGGGGAGGATGGTCCTAGATCAGAGACACTTTGCGAAGGCCCTTTAAATGCAGGCGGAGGTCTTGCGGCCCCCTGCTGGTCTGGTGTCTTAGAAGCTTTCCTGAGGCTGAGAGGTCGCTGGTTCACACCCCAGTGTCGGCGTACTGAGATCAGAGCAGCTGTTGGGTCTCTGAGCAAGACCACATAGCTTGATGGTGGAAGCATGGTGTAATCGACTGCAAGTGGCTCTGTATAGAATTGTTCTCTCATTAGCTAACGTAACGTCCTAGTGGTCAGCTCTCTCCTGTTGGCATGGAAGTGTGCCATACACTCGTAGGTTATTCCCCCGCCTCTGCATCCCATTTTTGGCCAGGGCGCCGATCGCTCCCGTCGCAAAGCTATCAATGAGCCCCTTTACTCAGCTCAGGCGGGCTCGAGGTCGACCTCACGGAATGGTCCGGAGAAAGCCTGGGGATTACAGATGGGCTTTATCCCTCCCGCTGAGGCGGGGGTATTCATGGGTATGGACTGGAGCTCTACCTCCGCTGTGGCCACAGAAGGGCCGGCCTGTCCCCCCTCTAAGCGGCTGCAGTGTCCTGTAAACTCTTGGACCAGTGCGCTCTCCTCACTTCTGTCTTAGTGCTGCCCGACGGCCCGCCGTCAAACAAACACGCAAACGACAAACGCGCGTTCGCGTGCTCTTGCGTGCAGACATGCGTGCAAACACGTGCCTCGTGTTCAAATGCGTGTACACACACACACCGACACACACAGAACCATGCAAATACATGTTAACACACTCTTACCCGCAACTGCATTGAAAAATGTGCCCTATGCTCAGACACGCTGCGCAAACGTGCACAAAAGCATGCAAAAATGCTAATTTCTTCATTGCAGTGCTCTATAGACACACATTCACACTCTTGTATGCACAAACTTGAAAAAGCACACGTTTTTCAAAAATGCGCTCAACACCCCCGTAACTAAACAGACATGCTCAGAGATATGCCAACATATGCTAACGAAAACGCATGTGGTCAACTCCTATACACATAAAATCATTCTAACCCAAGTGTAATAACCCACCAGCAAAAATCTTTCGCACACACGTACAAATAAGCATGTCTTTAGCTTGCCAGCAGTGGTTTTTAATCCTTTTTACCGTGACTTCTGAACCGCCCAAATAAAAAAATTCCATACCTAAAAAATGTGGTGGGAAGCCATTGGGCTGGGGCAGAGGCATGTGTGCAAGTGCCATACTTCTGCTTTGGCTGACCGCAAGTCTATGGGCAATTGGAAATTACAGTCACATTCTGTAGCTCTTAAGGGACCGCATGAACTTGTTCAAAATTTACTGGGGTATCAAGTGACTGCTATTGACTCTTCACTCATCAGATGTTGACCGGTTTCACAGCAAATAATATGTTTTAACAAGGTTTTCAGTCTTTTCACGAGACTTGAGCTCTTAGTTTATTATCAAGAGTTGAAAACAGTTGATAGTTTTAAATTTCTATTTCCTTGACAAGTGAAGTTTTCTTACTTCACTGGCAGAACCAGATATGAGTCACTCTGCCTCACCACTTTTAAGGTAATATTTTTTTTCCTTATTTGGGGAATATTTTGCCAAGTCTGAACCGTGGTACGTGCGGCACATCATCGCTCGTTACGGTAAAGGTACATGTACGAGAGGCGCATTTCATCCTCCTTCGTCATGTATTGGCTGCGTCTCCCACCGCCATTAATGGACGAGAAGCACTAGGCGGTCCGGTGAGTTACCGAGCCGGCGTTATTATAAAGGGAATGCTGAAACTCTGACCTTGTCACGGCCTTGCGGCAGTTGCAATTTAACTTGCGATGTGTGCTGACAAACATAGATGCGCCCGTTCAATGATTAACTCCCCATCGGAGTGGAAAAGGCGCGCTGAAATCAGCGTTTACCTTGGGTGAGCAAATTGTGGACCTCGTGTGCGATGTGCTGTTTGACCAGTTTCGCAGAGCGGAGGAAAGTTTATTCACGTGGCCTGTAAGAGGGATATTTATCCCTATTCTGTTTGTGCAAGCGTTCATCTGGGTCATATGTCACCGATGACAAATGCACATGTGACACATTTCTGACTTACTGTATGCAGGTGGTGCAGGTTCTGTGACTAAGCTCAACTGGCCTGCCGGAGGATGAGTCACAATCAGCTGAGGCGTAATTAGGCAATTCATTAAAACCGTCACGTGATAAATCATTCCGTATTTGCGAAAGTCAGTAAATTCTGTCTGGTGGCCTTAATGTAAATATTCAAGAGCAGTGGCGTGTGGTGGAAAGAGAACAAGGAGGACGTTAAACATGTCTGCTTATTAGTCTTGATCTGTTTTCAGTCAATTTCCCTAGTAAAGGACGCTTGAACTCTCCCCACTCAGTTGTTGCCAATTCTATTCGTTAAGACGAGAAATTAAACGCACCAGTTGAACGCAAAAAAGCGCATTTCAGTCTTTTTCAATTAAACAATCATTACGCAGAGGTTTGACAACTTGCTTAGGATGTGACAAAATTAAATGCGGACAAACCACAATGGATTTTTTTTGTGAAGAGTTGCCTTCTAAGGCATGTGAATTAAACATTTTATAGAATTTATTATTCACTCGCCTAAACATTTCATTATAAGGAAAACTAACATGTTGACCCAGAACAATGATTGGAATCGGTGTACTAATCTCATGTTTCAAGGGATGTTTTCCGCCCCACCAGTTTTCCGTCCACCACCCGCCACCGTTGAAGAGACAGGACAGATAGTTAGAGCACCATCAACGAGCCCTGAATGAAGGGGGAAAAAAATTTACATTCAGGGGCCACTTATTTAAGTGCCTGGCAAACGTCACAATCCTCAGGTAGCCATGTACTTGGCTGGATATTTTCATCATTTTAGTCTAAATTGCAATGACTATTTGCTTACAGTTTAAATTGGCTACAAAGCTATTGAGACACATAGAAACGCAGCACTTATGGCCCATAATAAAAAAAATATCTATCCTTAGAAATTCCTCTTGCGCGCGGTATCGCGTCCGTCAAACATATCAGGGAGATGACCAAGCTTTTTACCCCACTGTCGTCAGTGACTGCTCCATAATATATGCACAGTTATGTTTTCAACCAAATATACTGGTTAGTGAGTCTGGTCTCTGCTCATCAGTTTTCAGGCTTTTTAGAAGTGAAGTCCAGAAAAAAGTCCACCCCAATCATAACGTAAATAATTTATTGCACTTAAAAGACAACGATTTGGAGGCCACGTGACATCTGCATTTCCAGGAAATCTCCCCATATATGGCTTGCTGTGTACGTCATAATTTTTTTTTTTTTTTGTGTGGAAGAAGGCAGCAATGGCGGCCGGTATGTCTTTTGACCGTCTGTCAAGATATCTGATGTGCAAATAATTTAACGTGTGTTAGTATAAATGCAGCAATAACTTCATAGAAACTAATCGTTATGTGCAGTGACTTCTTAGAAATAGGAAGTGAGTTGAAAGAGGTTAAATAATCACCAAAAATGGGGGTCAAGTAACCCCCGGGAGCTCGAGGCAGATCAGAATTTCGGGTTTCTGACAGACTCTGTGATTTGCTGGTTATAATTTGATGGCTTCATCTTTTGTACATTATAATTCTGAAGGATGTCTGATGTCATTTAGATGCTCCACTGAAAATAGGCCAGAAACTAGGATTTTCTTTTCAATGAGTAATAAGTGCACACTGTGTGGCATGTTTTTATGCATCATTGCACAGAGTGTTTCATTTGGAGTTCATATTTTTTAACATTTCTAAAAAGTTTTACTGGTTTAGTATTATGAAAATTTGTGCAGAAATTCCCTCGATGGGTAAAAGTGCCCATTGTGCAGCAACGTGAACAGTGCTTCATTGCACATATAGTGTTGGTCCATTTGGAGTTCATATTTTTAACATTTTTAAAAAGTTCCACTGGGTTAGTATCATGGGAACAGGCACATTAGACATGCCTATTCTGAAAGGCTGGGGAGTTATTTCACTCGCCTAGGGAATGCAAATGTTCATTTTGGGCCATCCACTTCAAAAATGGTCTTCTGCACTGTTAATTATGATCTCTACTCTACCTATCAATATACTTCCCTGGCTTCCTTGTCTTGATGTTTATAAACAGATTTCCTGTCTGGCACTGCTATGATATAAAAAGGCCCTGTTTACCCATAAGTTAAGATGGTCTGTCAAATATAACATGCTTAAGTGTCCCCCAGGTGAATGTGATTCTGCTTCTTATGGGTTTGGTGTTTTGTTCAAGGCCTTATGTCATGGTCCCAAATACAAGTGTGATGCCATTACTTGTAGCTGTATTTGCCAAAATCTGTGTCAGTCAGTAGAATAGAGGATATATGCTAACAGATGGTTCATGCGAGTTACACAAGGGTCATAGATCAGCTACATGTACTTCCAGCATCCTGTTTGGATTTTTATGAATTTGTAAACATAAATTACTCGTAAAAATGTCTTCCCTCACCTGAAAATGGCGCTACAAGGTGAAAAGCAGCAGAAATCACACCATTTAGTCTGTCAAACAATAACACGCGCAAGCAGTCGCATCACTGGTGAAAAAGTCACTTTTTAAAAAAACTGGGCAAATAACAACTATATTTTCTTTACCAAATTAACTCTGTTCAGTCAGCTTTTGTAAAACAGTCAGAAAATAAATGATTGAAGAGGTCTAAATTTTGACATCAGTGTTCCAGTATATTACGCCTTCGCTGATTGTGACTCATGTATGAAAGAGGTGGGGTTGCTCACAATGAGCATGTTACTAACGAACCTCCTGCTGACGAGCAGTTTCCTTCTGATCTCTTACTCAATCCTCCTTCTTGTCTTTACGGTTAAAAACAGAGAAGCGTTTTCTTTATTGGGAATACACACTCCTATGATTTCATTCTTTTTGTTTTGTTAAATTTCTGTTGGGGTAAGTATCGAAAGGTGTGTCGGCCAGTTGAATGGTGCAGTAAATGCCTTAGGCATTTGCCCCGAGTGCAGGCCAGGCTGCTCAGTTGAGAGAAATCACAGGAGGTTTCTGCTATGCCGTTAGCTACCCATGCGGGGGTTTCACGGTTGGCATACAGCTGTCTTTTTCCAGTGAGGGGTAGGATGGGTTTACGTTGAGTAGGGCTAGTGCTTATAGCACTTGTTGTCAGGGAGAGATGCGTCTCTCCTCCAATCCCTGTTTACCCTCCAGTACAGATGGTAACTTGCACAGCGAGCAGATTTTGGGGTGCTTGTTCTGTGGGATAGGAAAAAGACTTTCCCTGAAGATACAGAAGAGGTGGGGCGGCTCAGAATGACCCCCATCGGTGGTCTCAAGGTGTGGCATCCTTCTAATAAAGCCCAGTAGAGAGCATTCTTTTTAAATTTGGTGAACATTGGTTCGGACTTTTGGAGGCCCAAGGCTTAGATAATTTGTGGGTCCCTCTAAAAGAAATAGTGATAGTTCTAACGTCTTTTCAAAATCGGTCAAAGATGGGCAAGAGGGTGGGACTTAAGCGGAGTGCCCAATCTGCCAAGTGGGAGGGGTGGTGTATATTAAGCCGAGATGGGTGTGGCTGCATGAGAGCTATAGCTACTGCTGTTGGAACATAAGAACTGTGCTGGGTTTGGGCGATTTACCAAGCCAGCGGGGTGTGTGGTTTTGGGCCGGAAGGAGTGGACTGGGGCTGGCAGCAGTGAGGTGTCAGCTGATCTGTCAGTCGTGGCCCTTGCACCCCCCTCTGCTGCAATTACACGCGCACATGCTCCACATGTGTGACCCCGAGCCCAGCGCCGCGCCCCAGAGGCCGGCCTCTGTATTACTGCAGGGTCGGGGCTCCTGAGCATGGAGAGCTGTTAGATCATGTGGCTGCGGTGCACGCTGCACGCCGCAGGGGGCTGACCTGTGGAGATGGACAGGCTGGGTCTGCATACCTGTGAGGAGAGACCAGAGTATGGGCACACGTATGGGCACATGCACACTCATGCAAAGTCATACACTCTTACACACAAATACCCACACTCATACATTCAAAATGACACACACACACACACACACACACGCATACTAAATCATGCATACACACACTCACGCTTGGACACATACACACACTCTTACTCAAAGTCAGACACATGCATACACACACACATGCGCACCTAGACACTCAAACACACACATGCACTCAAAATGGTACACACATGCGCGTACACTCATGAAAAGTCATTAACACATGGCTGGCACTCAACCTGCAGCCTGGAATAATCTCTGGCGGATCCTGGCCAGAGAAAGCCCCACCACTGTGCCGGAAATGAAATGGGGAGATTCGTAGCTCTGATAGTGTGATATTTGGCCTTTGAGTAAATGTTTTCATAACCGTACATCACATGGCTGTCGCGCTTAAGCCGAGCAGTTCGGTCTGATTCCATTTTAAGCCGTCCTCAAAGTTTTTTAACCTCTGTGAGACGAACTCGGGACCAACTGTTTATAAACCGCTCATAGTTTTACGCTTGGAAAAATATGTGGACCCATTTATTAAGACTGAGTGTTTTGCCGGCTTGAGGTCGACATCAATCCCCTTGAAATGCCTCGGTTATATAGTCATATTCATGGAGCGGCTTCTGCCCTGTTAGGTTTACAGCATTTTTTTTTTATTTTCTGGAGGAAAAACAAACTAGTAATTGAGGAAAAGGCAGAGTGTGGGACACACACACCCTGTGTTTTGCGTGCTATGTGCATAGCTAATGAGCATTCAACTCTCCAGCTTTTGCCAGCTCCCTCTGAATTTGAGTGATTTTCTCACTCCCAACCGCCGGGCCAAACTCAAACTGTGCCACCGCACGACTGGGAAACCAAGCCCACTGTGGCCAAAATGTTACAAAAAGCGTTCAGTCGACACAGCCAACGTTAGAGCAATGCGAAAAGCGGGGCTGTCCTTGAGAATTTGGTAAGCAAAACCATTTTAGCATTTGGCTGCGTTCTCCCGTAGGCCCTACTTTAGGTTTGAAAACAATAAATATGAGGTTTCAGTAGAGACTGTCAGCTTTATCTTATAGGACGGGGGTGTCAAACTGAACCATAAACGGGCCAAGAGGCTGCGGGTCTTCAATCCTACCAAGCAGAAGCTCGCCTGAAAGCACTGATTTAATCAACTGATCTAGGCCTGCACAACTGATTAGTTGTATCAGGTGCGCTTCTGCATTGTTGGAGTGAAAACCTGCAGCCTCTTGACACCAGTTGACAACAGTTTGACACCCCTGTTATAGGATATTGGTTGTGTCAGCCATCTTCCATAGTATGTGCACACTCTTTATATGATGAAGTACTGCTGTCTAAATACTTGCAGCACTGCATATTTTAAATAGTAGAAAATTATTCTTTTTTTAAATCGGTGAATAAGAGTTTGTTTGTTGTGTTGAATGACCCTTCCCATCGGCTATTTGAAGGTGAGATGTTTGATTACCTGAGACGGAGGTTTCCGATAAGAGCATGTTAAGGTGGTAGATGTGGAGAGGTGGCCTTTTTATTGAAGCAGTGCATCTCCTTCTTTGCACAGTGTTTGACATTTTGAAAGGGCTTTTTTGTTATTGAAGGCGAAACTGTGCTTTGTTGTCCTGGAGACCAGACCAGAATGGTTACCTGGTTACTGGGCGAACATGATCTATCCTGGACCTGAGGTGACATTGAGGAAAAATTGCGTGGTTATGACAGTGACCTACTTTGCCCGTCTAGCAGGTGATATGAACGTCAGGTGTTGCAGGCGACCTGTGTTTGTCTCGCTCCGAGTTATGGCGTATAAGGTGAAAACATACTGCCATGTAATTAAAATTATGCTGGCGCTTGTTGAATTAATTTAATGCCGCCTGAAAATATTTGGAAAGTAACACAAAATTTGCCTTTTGGTGCTGTAATCCAGTGCATTGCATTTAAGAATCATAAATATGAGGGCAAAGTAGTGAGCGTCAGTTTTAATTTTTGCATTTGTTTTGTGCGAAGCATGAAGGAATTGCACCCTTTTTATATTGTGTCCGTGTTCATCAAATATATGTGCACTGCGCTGTAAACTCCAAATGCACGTGCGATACACTCGATGCAAGTCAATAAAAATGTCCCCATTCCAATTACAAGCAAATATCAGCGTAATGTTTAACTTGAACATGATGTAGCTGTATGTTATTTTAGGCAACAGTTTCAGAAATAAGTCGCTGTTCTGTGTATGTATAAGACAAACAAACTCCACGCAGAGTACATATAGGCCTACCCTTAGTGTTCACAAACAGAGCCTGGGTTTACTACCAAACAGAAAAGCACAGTACCATCGTAATGCTAGTCTTGATGTACACAAAGCTGCTATGTGACTAGCACTAACGCTATCTCTGTACCTCGTACCCAGGGACCAGTGAGCAAATTATGCTCCATCCAAGTTGCCCTCCCCAATTTCTCCAAGGGAACCTCTTTTCCTTCTCAATGTCTACATTGAAACATCTCCAACATCTCGTAAATCAAAGTGTGTTTGTATATCCGTCCAAACCGCTGAAGTCTGCATTTACATTCTCAAATACTGTACATTCCAACTGCAGGAGAAACTAACACATTCGCGCTGGCCTGAAATTACTGGAAACGTTCAATGCGTATAAGCAGGGACAAGGACAGCGCTTAGCACAGTTTGCTAATAGCCCTCGAGATCCGCTTGGCTCAAAAGTGCACACGGCCTGAAAGAGTCTTTATAACTCGTCCTCCCTGTCGTTCTGTCTCCGTCGGTCACATGGTCTCATAGTCGGGACTCACCTCCACTGACCCCTCTTCCTCTTCTAATCTCAAGAGGAGGAAGAGGAGTCGACCAGTGCATGCACTGTGAGAGTGTATTTGTATTTGTCCTGTGTAACGTGAAAATACTGACAGTTTGTTTTTGCTTGTTGTACTTTCGTCTTTTGTCTGGAATTGCTTGACAATGAGATGGTACATCAAAAGGGGTGTTATTCTGAAGATTTATAGATTTGCTAGAAAAAAAAAAAAGGACTCCCGCTGTAGTATTTTGGTTGACTATTGTCTGACAGCTGATTGGATGGTCTGGGCATCTCTCCTGTGCTTTCAGGATTGGTGATGTGTAATGGGTCGGGTGTGGCAAAAAAAGTGTAAATTACACTGGGAGGCGAGCTGTAGATTATCACTCCCAGGGGGGATTAACCCCCCTCCCCGCCCATATTTTACCTCAGCGAGTCCCCAATTACATGCAGGCTTGGACTCAAAGAAAATGGCTGTCATTCCGTGAAATGTGCTGTGAGAGTGATGTTATAGAAAACTCGTATGTTTGCTCTGAAACACACCCTCCACTATCAATTCTTAGCCCTCCGGTCATGTCCTCTCGTTCCAGCTCCCCCCCACCCCGTCCCCCTTCATAACATCACTCTACAAAGCAATATTGTCAATGCGCACAAATGGTGTCTGTATGCCTTACAGGCTTTTTTTCTTTTTGCTAATAATCCACGAATGCTGCTCCGCGCTGGGTGGACGGCCCTTTCATTATTCCGTCAGAATGGAGCTCTTTTCTTAAGGTGCGGTTTGGAGCCGGCGATTGTTTGTAGTATTATTTTCGTTTACGGCTGCTTCAGGAGAGGAAGTTCGCAGCCGAAAGCCAGGAGAGATAGAGCTTTGTTTGCGCTAGGGAGCGAGGCCTTGCCAGTGTGACCTATCCTGTTTACTCTACGAGGCTCAGGGCCCCTGGTGGGGGGGTGGGGGGGGGCATTGAACCCAAATGCTCTGGTTCCATGGCTCTGAGGTGATGGCTGGGGAAACACACCAATTGTTCTCTCGTCCATAAAGATAAACAGAAGAAACACAGTACCTCGCGGTATTTATTTTTCAAAGCGAGACCGTCTGAGATGAAATTGCGGTTCTGAAAAACCTCTTCCGAAACCTGGGATGGTATTTCATGTAAAGGTTTGTTTGTTTCTTTGTTTGCTTATGTTTCAGTCTGTTTTTTTTATGTTGAACAGATGTGCTTGGGTTTCAGTTTTTTAATGAAATTTCTGGAAAAATCTGCGTACCGCGCTTGCCAGTGTGAGGCAGGGAGAACCAGGTCCATCAAGGTTAGTTTCCTGGACTGTACAGTGAAGCACACTGAGAAACACCAAGCATGTGTTACAGCGTAGGCCAGGGCTATTCAACATTATCCGGAAAGGGCCGGTTTGGGTGCAGGCTTTCATTCCAACCGAGCAGTTACACTCCTGATTCTTCAAATCAACCCCAAGAGTCTATGCTAAAGACCTTGATTAGTAGAATCCAGTGTGTAACTGCTTGGTTGGAATTAAAGCCTGCACCCACACCGGCCCTTTCTGGATAATGTTGAATAGGCTTCATCCACGCTAAAATATTTTCATTTTGAAATGTATACCTTTTGCTACATCTCTGCCTAGCGTCCGCTCTACTCCAGCGCTTTCTAAGCCCTATAAAGGAGACTTTTGAAAACATTTTGACCGCTGTTTAATTTTAAAACTCTGGGATTGCGTTTTAATGCGGACGGAGATTGCTTCCGTTTTAAAATGCTGCTTAAAGGTAAAAATCTGTATTAATGTTGATGTCGCTGGAGTCATTGTGCTTTCTCTCAATGATCTTGAACTCCAGTCAATTCATGTACTTGTTGTGATTGTGACGTCATCATTATTCTGACCATAAATGTGTGATTTTGCACCTTGAAAGGTCTTGTAATGGCCTGGTGTCCATTATAGACCCTGCATCACATTGCCACTTGCTGTAGTACTGGTACGTTGTGCCTGGATTTCTTAACTGCGTCTTTGTTCAGGGTCAAGGCCCTGAAACCTACAACTGAATACACAGGACGATATAAATGATTTCCTGCTTGCAGCCTTAAGCTGTTTGCTTTGCTCTGAAGCACTTGCTAAGCCGTAGAACAAAGAGCTGTACATCAGTACAGCCCTGGATTTGTGCTCCACGCTCACGGGTGTAGCTCTGTCACGTACTTACGAAGCCTGCCCCGAAAATGTCAAACACAGCAAGATGAGCTGGGCCCTCGGCGCTCCTGGGAAAACATCCGTCGTGTCCACAGAAGCACTGCAATACCAACCTGTATTTCCAGCGTTAACGTCATTCTGGGATTTGGGTGAGGGCCGACCAGCGCGTTGCCCCTTCTCGGGGCGATGTTGACCGGCTTTCTCTTCGACCTTTGACCTCGTCGATCTTCCAGCAGCGCTCACAGCCCTTCCTCATCGGTGGAATGTTCAGGGGCGGACCTGCGAGAAGTGGGTTGACCTGGTTCACTGCAGAATCTGGCGAGTGGGACCACGGAGATGGCCCCCAGGATGACACTTGAGGCCAGGCATCGGCGCTTTTTCCGCACCGGGACGCACTCTATACTTGTTTAACTTTCTTCCCTGCTGAGGCGGGATTGGGGACAAAATACCCTGGGAAAAGAGTATGGATCCTTGTGAAGGCAAACAACGCAAGACAAGTAAACAGGGAGAAGGAGGGAAACGGAAAGAGAGAGAGAGAGAGAGAGATGTACCTGTGTGGCTGGGGTTACTGGCCAGGAGGTTGCGCAGGGGAGCGATAGAGCGAGAGAGCAAGAGCGAGAGAGAGAGAGCATTGCGCAATCAGTGGTAACATCTCCTGTAAAGGTGATTCATGTGGCCTGATTGTCCCTCCATAAATGGGCGCATGTGACTGCCTGTGCCGCCGAGTTCACATTTTCATGGGTTTGTCCGCTACCCTCCTGTCTCCAGCCCCACACTACAGTACAAACAGCTCACCCTGAGCTGTAATTACATTACCTGATACTGTTTTGTGGAGCAGGTACAGTAAATATGGCAAAGACAGAACTGAACAGCACAGCAGCCACAGTGATATCTATGGCACCGCAGGTGCGGCGCAACAGAGGAGCTGATGCAGCCGTTTGTTTAGTAAAGCAGTTACCGCAAAGAGGAGCTGTTACTGTGATATTTATGGTAAATCTGGTACTTCGCACTAAAGCAGGCACTGCAATATATGTCGTAAACTCAGTACGGTCCGTGTATAGTGATATCTGCGGTAAAGTCGGTGCTGCACGTTGAAGCAGGTAAATGTCTGTTGGGCTCATCGGTGCCCTCCATTGACGGTGCATCTATCGGGGCCGCAGCCAGAGGCTACACGCCCAACACGCCCGTGCAATTCCACAGCATGAAGTGCTCCGCTCAGGTCAGGCGCCGAGAACGCCATGCCCCACTTTCCGCGCCCTCACCTGCCAACGCTTCACCTGTCGATCTCCCATAAATCATCTCCGACACGTCAACTGCTGGAGAGAACATCCAGGCCTCTTTATCAGGGAACTTTGCCGAAGCTTGTCAAACGCTGCGAATGGGTCTCATGAAAGTCACTCCATCGTGCAGAAAATATTAACACTGACATGCCGGTGGGAGGGAAAAAAAAAAAAAACCTGGCAACCAGCTCTGAGAAAGACTTAACTGCCAAATATTGTGGGCTGACATTTGACATTAAGCCACTGGAATTTCCTGGAAAGAAAGTAAAGGTTTTTCTGCGATCACTGCCGGATGCCCTCTAGATGCTTGTATTAGTTTTATAGTCAGGTCCAGTTTTGGTGTTGGGGATTTCAAGATGTCCTCTGGCCGTCCGGTCAGTGACCTGCATAGTGCCCTTGGCTGGTGATGAAGAGGCTTGCCAAGTGTGTTTGTGGCCAGGTTAATGCCAGCAGCCATGTGACTATTCGATCTGCTCCAGCTGTGTGGCTGAAGCTAAGCAGGTGTGGGTTTGGTTAGTACTTGGATGGGAGACCACCTGGGAAAATCAAGTTGCTGCTGGAAGAGGTGTGGTGGTGAGGTGAGGTGAGGTGGTGGCCAGTAGGTTGCGATCTTCCCTCTGGTGGAATAATCCCCAGTGTAGTGATGGGGACACTGTGCTGAAAGAGATGCGTTTTTCGGCTGAGACGATAAATCGAGGGCCTGACTCACTGTGGTCACTAAAGATCCCCTGACACTCTTCGTCAGGAGTTCCCCGTTGTCATGGCTAAATTCCCAACCTGGCTCTTCCAACCTGCCACCTAATCATCCCCTGATCTAACTGGCTGTGCAAATTGTCCTCTCCCTCCCTACCTCAACCCCCAGGGCTCCCTTGGAAAAGAGATTTCAATCTCAACGGGACTTCCCTGGTTAAATAAATAAAATAGATAAATAAATAAACTAACGAATAAAAGGGGCCTCCATGTCTCATGAAGGAGGGGTGAGGGGTGAATCTGGTGTGACTTGGTCAGGCTGTATCTCAGTCTTCAAGCGCTACAGCCGCTTCGGTGGCCTTGTCATGGACCGCGAGACAGACTGAGGTGTGGTGTTGATGGGTTGAATTGGAGAGCGGGGTGGTGGTAATATCTCTGTACGTGTGTGTGTGTGTTTGGGTGTGTGCCTGTGCTTTGTGTACTTGTGTTTGTTTTATCTGTTGCTCTTGTTTATGTGCGTTTTTTCCAGGCCAGCCGCTCGACCCCCCTCGCCTTCTCTCCTCCTGGGTAGGAGACCCAGTTCTTGCTTGAGGAAGTGCCTGATTGTTTTACCTTCAGAGCTGAGACCCAGAATCCCCCCCCCCCCCCCCCCAGTAGGGTTCCTAGCAGGAAATTAAAGCCGTTAAAGACTTGGGCTGAAGGGCTATTTCACTAGGAGCGGAGAATATGTCTGCTTATCAAATTACCCCCAATTAAATTTCACATCAACTAGCATCCTTTCCAACTCACCCCGACAGGACAGGTTTGCTGAATCAGAGGCTGAACTATGGGTTGAGGAAGTCACATGACTGGTGAGAAGAACAACATTTAACCCCAACGGACGTCACAGTGCTGGCCTGCAATATTTATTTACTTCTCATATGAAATTGTTTGACAGTGTAATTTCTTGTATCATTTTTTTTTTGTTTTTGGGTTTATTTTTTCTGGTTGCAGTGGTTTGAGTTGTATAGCCGCACCCAAGCTATGAAACAGTGATCCCTACATCCTGTTCATGCCTCAATCAAAACAAAGTGCAAAGCAACCCCCCCCCCCCAAAAAAAAAAGGCAGGAGCGTGGCGAGACCTGTCTCAGAGATGTTTGCTCTTGGGACGGTTCTGACATCACTCTGATGTCAGACGCCTGCAGTGGAGCCGCGTGTTGCGGGGCGAGTGCAAGCATGTGCGAGGAGTGCCTTTCAGGCAGCGTGATGATGAACAGCGAAACTCTGGGTATTTTTTAACCCTCTGAGTGCTGACTCATTTGTGACTGTTCAGGGGTTGGGGGGGTGGGGGACCGGCCCCACACGCTGTCCTCACAGAAACTCCATCTCTGCAATGCACAGTTGCACAGAGACCGAGTCAACCCGAGCGTCGCTTCCCGCAAACGGCGTTTGATTTTTTTTTTTTTTCTTTTGTGCTACTGAAAAAGAGCTCGCCCAAAAAAGCGTGCACATCTCGGCTGAGCAGCGAGGAGCGCAGGCCTCAAGGCCCAGGGTGTGGAAACTATCAGAGGGAGGGGAAACCTTCAGGCCTCTCGCCCGTCAAAACAGGGTTAATCTTCCCTCGCTCGGAGCAGAAATCAGTCAAACCTCTCGCCCTGCGGCCGCTGGTGAAATCCCACGTTATGGAACAGAAGCTTCAAATCCAAAACATAATTTGTTTTCTGTACCTACAAGAATTTCCAGCTGTTATTTTTTGTTCAGTTTGCTGGAAATGACTTGTTGAGAAATTATTTATTTTTTATTTTTTTACCCCATTTGGACCTGGAGTTGGGCGCAGACCGTTCAAGGAGGAGGTTAAAAAAGCGCTGAAAGTTGAAATTTGCGGTGTTCTCAGGCTAGTTGCAAAGAATGTGCACCTGTGTGTGTTGGGGGGGGGCTGCAATTATGGGTTTAAGTTTAGCACTGAGTCTGTATTTCAACTGTCTGTCAGATTCTTGTAGGGGCAGCATTGGGCACCTGGGGGGTATTTTGCAAAAATAACTGGATAGCTGCACTGAGCAGAATTAGGAAAAGCTGCGTCTACATCAGTCCATGCCCTACTTTTATGACAGCTACCAGTTTTATTTGGACCACTTATCCAGCTAACTAACCCTGCTTTGTGAAATAGGACCCCAAACTCCAGCTCCTGAGAATGAACAAAGTGAATTTATGCATCATGGCCTGTATAACTGAATGAGTCTGGCTGGGTCATTTTGGATTAGGAGGGATCGACATTTGCGCTTTCTTTTTTTTTTTTTTAAAGATTTATTTGGTTACACTTTACTCGAAGGTACCGTCATAAGAGTGACACGACGCTGTCATAACTGTTACATGTTTCATGTAACAGTCATGACAGTGTCATGTCACTCTTATGACGAAGTTGTCATAATCAAGACAACCCAAACAATGTCAAATTGTCATCTCAAAAACCGAATGACACTTAATGACAACGTTTATGACACATTCATGACTGTGTCGTGTTACTCTTATAACGATGCCTTCAAGTAAAGTGTTACCGATTTATTTTTGGGAACTTTTTCCTTTATTTGACAGTTGTAAAGAGACAGGAGGGTTGGGGAGAAGAATGGGGGAAGGCATGCAGCAAATGACCCGAGCTGGAATCGAACCCAAGTCGCCGCGGGAAGGACACAGCCTTTTATACGCACACTTAGACCAATGAGCCACCGGGGCGCCCCCATTTGCACCTTCTTAGGAAAGAGAAAAACAGTTGCAGAGCATTGGGGAGCTGAGGCTAGGAAATGGTGGTAAACCGTAGCAGAATCTGACTCGTCAAGCCAATTAAAGCGAGTCAGTACGGCTGCATTTGGTCACTGCTCGGCGATACTCGGAAATGGCGAAGACGGCAGCGCAATCCTGCTCTGAAATTCTCCAAGTCCAATACTGAGACGTGACCCCATATTTTAGGCTCTTGCTGGCTGCGTGTCTACTCAGCTCGACAGTCTACTCGACTGTCGTGAGTTTGGAGCTGCGGCCCCTCAGTGGCGCTCATACTGAGAGTGAGATGACGTGCTCTGGTGTGTAATATTTGTGGTAAGGTTTGTCGGGCCCCGGAGCAGGGACTGGGTATACAGTCAGACAAGCCCCCGTAACAATCAAACTGGAAAGTCCTGAGAAAACCTGCTAACTGCCGTGTGGGACACACAGAGACCACCAGGGGTAGGACAGGTTGCTACATGCCCCCACGTCATCATAGACCGCTACGATGATCTGGATTTCATATGAATGTCTGTGTTTATTTGTGACTTAATGTCCTTTTGTGTAGTTTAAGAAAAACATGGCTGTCCACGCACTTGTTTTGTGCTCCCAGAATTTGAAAGTGCACTATTTAGACCACTCAGGCCTTCATCTGGCAAAAAAAAAAACAATACTTGATTCATATCGCTGACGCACACTTTTTATGTTTTTTTTTCTTTTTTTTTCTCGGCAACATTTACCCTCAGCTTTTTTGTGTAATTAAACGCTAGTTATGAAACACACAGGTGTCTGAGACAAACTTGCACAGCCCCTGGGGATGCAATCAGGCCCATTGAATATGTGAAGCTAAGGTTCCCGGGGTCTTCCCGTTGGTTATTCAGTTCTGGAGCTGTGTTTACCAGCTGGACGGGCAGTATGTTTATCACTGAGAGTGGAAAATTCATCAGCTTTCCTTTTCTTTAAAGCATGATCCCACTATACCCGCCTCGAATTGAAGTCTAACACCGCATTTACTTGAAGCAAACTGTACTTCAGGGCGCGAAGGCTGGTCTTTTGAGCTGAGAATAACTCTGTGATTAAAAACTCTCTGATGTGACTCATACAACTCCATGCTGGTTGTGAAACTGTTTTTGTGTGCTGTGAACATGCCATATCTCCTTGTAGGTTTATTTCTCCCAGTGGTTGTGGGGGAAAAAAAAAAACCTGACTGTAAATCTTTGTGACTTTACTGTTTGCAGGTCTGATATTTGTCCTCCACAGAAGTGCGGTTAAATTTACGGGTCGAAAAATTCCCTCCTTATGTGAACTGGAAGGATGTTTTGATGGAACAGCCATATGGGTGACTATCGGCTGTTGGATTAGCATTGGCTCCCTTTTAATATCTGATGTGTTTTATTCCTCCTGTGAGAACTTGAGAATGAAATTGGTTTCACCCTGGAAAAAGCAAACCGCATATTGACTTTTAAGTGAGATGTAAGGACACATGGTCATTTTAAGGATAATTATTAGTGTATGTTGTTTAATGGACTATTTATTTTTTTTGGTTGTACTCCTGCTGAAAAGTTTGGAAGCACTAGTAATTTACTCGTGTAAATTCAATTAAAGAAACTTTGTGACGCACCAAAACAAGGGGTCAAATCCTAAATGGGAATATTGTGGGGACTTTGAGTAAAGGAAAGAACTTGAGGGACAATTACAAAATATCATCTGATTTAAACACCATCGGTTTGGGATCCCCTAAATCAGAGACTCCCTGAAGCATGTTCGTCGTCAAAGACGCATCTGGGACATGTCGTTCTGCGTAAGAGAAGCTACTTACAATGATGCTACGGTGAAATTAAAATCTCAAACACCTAAAATTTGCCGACGCTAATCAAGTGTCATGGCAGATGCTGAGATGATAAATCGGCTAAGTACATAACAATGTTATTCATCATTTACACTCCCTTTGCCTCCAAATGCTTGAAATACTGAACAAAATATCTTGAGATACATTTTGGTGTTTATTGTATATAGATGCATACATGCATTTTTATTGATTGAAAGATCTGGAATGACATCAGTGGCAAGCGATTCCAAACTGAAGCATATGTTTTTAGCTTTTTGGGTTGAGCAAGCAACTCCTATCGATGAAACAGGGGAAGGGTCGCTAACTGTGCTAGCTTGAAGGGAATGAGTGAGAGACTAATATAGTGGAGGCTTCAGTTTAAGCCTGATTGTAATTGACAACTATGAGACGGAAAGCCCATTGGTTGAGCTGGTGTAGCAACGGGGAGGGGGAACGAACATCTGCCAAAGCTGCCCTAAAGTTTTATGGATGAAGGATGGCTTCTGACAGGAAGAGCTATGATCAGCAGGGTGAGCGAGGACCTCTGGGAGGGGAGGAATAGACCCGTGGAAGATGAGTCCAGCATTCTGTTTGAGAACAGACAGGGAAGAAGTATAAAGGGAGGGCTGTTTGAGGAGCCCTTTGGAAGACCAGTTCGATGGAAGCATCGCGAATGGTCAAGAAGGAGCGGCTGGAATGGTAGAGGAGTAGGGTGGTCGGGGGGTGATAATCCGAGAGGGGCGGAAATGTCAGTGTTGAGCTGAAGACAGCTTTGGGCAGTGTCATCAAAAAGTACAAAATTGGTAGAAATCATGGGGTTTGGAAGCCAGAAACCAGTCTGAGGACGGAATACATCGTATTTGGTTTCCATTCAAATGTTTTGTGAAGTTCAGCAATTTTTTGAAGACTCCATCAAAGCAAGATCAGTTTTTTTTTTTTTACCTATAACTACATTGTACAAAGTATCCTCGAGATTCTACATTATTAATACAACCAGAACAACAATATCTGCCATCGTTGCAGGCAGAGTTGTGTTGATCAACTCAGTGTATCATCTTGATGAGGTTTGATTGCTTTCATCCTCCTATGAGACGTTGTGGCCTGTTTGATGCATGAGCCAAACCACCACTGCCAAGCCGGTAAAGTTTTAATCGACTTTTGGGAGTTTTAGCGCTGCGCATGTGTTTCCAGTCAGGTTTTCGTACACTCAAATTGAAAAATTGATTAAAGCTGGGGGTGGGATGTAAAAGGCTCTTGTATCTGATGAAGCAGCTAATTAGCGTGCTGGAGCATGCAGTCAAGTTCACAGCTTATGAGTGACTACAAAGCTGTGTATGCTGACAAAAAACACCCTGCCAGACTCTTGTATCAGATAAACTATAAATACCCACATGTGTCCACAGAAGGACTTGGTTGTTCAGATGATTTCACAGTAAAGGCTATGAATTCAGAGAGGCAACATTTGTCTATGAAGGACACATTCATGCTGACACAAATGATACAAAACGGTACATTCTTTCTCTTGCAAGCGCTCGAATGTCCGCACAAAGAAGTCGTGTGCTCCCTGCTCACAACCATGCGAAAGCACATACAAAAATACTCATGCTAACTCAAGTTTGACACACGCGCAGTTCCTCGGGCGTTGGCGCGAGCGTGTTTATGGCCCTGTCCTCTCGCTCGACTTCCTTATACAGTCCACTATCAGCGCAACCCATGCCCCACTGATAATGGGGCCGCGCTCTCTGCGGCCACACCTATCGGGTCACGTGACTCACAAGTTTCCAGGCCAGTTGATAAGGATGTCTGGCGCAGTGAGTATGACTCCGGCAATGACACAGTGAAATCTGCTGCGGGAAAAAAATAAATAGGTCAATATGCTGCGAAAGTGTGTAAGTTTACAGTTGTTTTGAGGTTCCAGGCCTGTGCTCTTAAGTTACCTCTAGATCTAAGACCAGTTATGTCCTCTGTTTCAGGGACAATGACGTTGGGAGGGGCGGGGGGGTGGAGACAGGAAGCTCGATCCTAGAATGATTCTTCTTGAAAACTGGTTCAAAGCCATATTCTGTTCCTTCAAATTTTGAATGATTACATTTTAATGAAACCCTGTAGATTCTTTTGCTGAGGGGGCAGAATTAAGCTTCTCCTTACTTGAGCTAAAGTGGGGTTAATTCTGTCGAGCCTTTTTGGATGAGTTCTGCGGTCATTTCTCCCAACACTGTATCCCACACTCATCGACAACTTCCACAGTTCTGAAAAGGCACTGATGCCCACAAATACATTGTTATAATTTGTTTTCTTGGACAAGCCTCTCCAAAAAAGCAGATACTCAACTCAGTGTTCTTGAAAATGCGGTCTTTCCTCCATCCGTCTCAAAACATGCCTGTTTGATGCAGCTTTTTGAAGATTCAGCACAAAAAGTGACAAAGAGAATTGTAATTGATGTTTTGAAGTACAAGGCACTATAGTTATCTGAATCTTCTGTAGATGCTGTTAGACTAAGACAGAAAGCAGGAGGTTACAGTGCAGACTGATAGATCTGCTTCGCTCGAGTACTTGGCCCTTTGGCGTCGCAGTTAAAGGTGTACATTTATGGTGACAGAAACAAGTCTGAACTTCAAGTTTAATTACATGTACGGCTATCTGTTGTCTTTGTTCCCTGTTTGGTCTCCTGTTACTTTTGTTTTTCACAAAACACTCCGAATTCCAAAATTCTCAGCCCCCACCCCCCAGAGAGAGTAAAACTGTTTCTCTTCGAGCCAAAATCATTAATGCCTTAAATCTTCAAAGCTTGCACCCTGGGCTGATCTTTTCATTCCACAACCCCAAGGCTACTGGCAGTGCCAGTCTGTACTGACCTCAAAATGGCGGAACAAACTCTCAAAGTGGTCAGAGAACCACATTTATTGGCCCGCCTCTTGCTATTTCCTCAGGCTGTATCTTGGTTTCAATAACATTGTCAGCTGCCGAACTCTTATCTTTGCTGCTAGTATTTCAGGTTATGGAATGTTCTAAAGTATAGCAGGTTATGTATTTTAGCCTTTTTTTTTTCTTCTGAGACTTGGCCTTGTATGTTTCTAGAATTTGATTATTGGTGGGAACCCATAAATTTCTCTGTGCTTTTGTGGTATCGTATCTTGCAAGAGTGAGAATGTTGTTGGCCATGTCTTGAACTGTATGTTTTTTGTACTCAAACGCTGGATCATCCTGCAGTTCATATGGTGGCCTGTAGCCTTGAATGAGGTAACGATCTTGGGGCACATTAATGTAATATAAAGTAATCCGTTCAGAAAGGGAATGTCCACATGATGCACAATAAAAAGGACGATGTATGTGGAGAGAAATGTCTTAAATATGGCTTAGAAATTGAGCAGTATTTATTATGAGCAGCATATATCCACTGCATGTTCAGACAGCCCACAGTCCCAAGGATACAAGTGATGTAACGGTGCCTTCAGCTGAGGGGTTTTAGAAAGCTTTGGGAGAGTTCCTCTTTGGGAAGCTTGTGAAAAATCAAAACAATATTTTTGAGATTTGGCTCTGAGGAAATGGCGAAGTTCTAAAGGAACCATTGAAAAGCAGTATGGGAGGGGCTATTCTGGGGGATCGGGTGTGGCAGTCGTGTGGAGGGGGAGGGGGGGTGGGATGTTGACAGGAAGTCGCATCATAGGAGATGCACTTTTCAGCCAATCACTGGGAAATCGTGTCACGGCCAATTTATTACTTCTCAATATCGGACGTTTTTCGTCGGGTCGCGTGAAACTGACTGACTGTCTGGGGCAAAAAGGCAGAGCTTGGAGATCTCTTGTTGCCTTTGAACAGGTTCGGGAAAAGTGGTAACGGCTCCAATTCCAGCTCTCTCAGGCTGGCACGAAGCCTGAAACCTCTGCACAGAGACTGACCACTTACTCTCCCAGTGGAATTCTGGGAAGGTGAGTCCCTTACTGATGAGTCCCTGGTAACTTCTGTTTGCTGGAGTTTGTAGTTACAGGAGCTGCTGTCCCCCTATACATAACGTCCTCAAAGAAACTGCTATTCTCATCAAATCGGCCCATATCACCAAGTACAAGTGGTGCCTTCTCCAAATATTCTGGATCTTGAAACCAGAATTGCAAATATGGAAAATATCAACTTGTTTTCTTCTCAGAAGGGCAATGCCCTTTGAAGAGCGAGGCAATTGAAAGTGACTTGCGGTAAATGAGAGCGCAAGAGCTGTTAACCCTCTGTGGGATATGACTGCTCTGCAGGCCTGCTCAGTGGGACGTTTCCATTGTCTGTCATTTCCTGTTTTTCAGACTTGGTGGAGTGCCAGTGATTGTCAGAGTATTCTCAGTTTTTCCAGTCCGCATATTATTTATTACAGATATTTCATTTCCAGTCTAATCTCATCTGCTTAGGCAGGAGAGATGGACCCTGTTGGTAATAATGTATACTGAAGTGCAGATGAGTGGAATATATCTATGAACACATTTAACAGCAATAGGAACTGTTCTGGAAATAGATAAGTTGACTAAGCTGCAGTAAGTAATCCGTTTCCCCATAGTGTTCATTCTGTAAGTAATAAACAATACACTGTGCCGGTATTACAGTGTTGTATGTATTATTCTAGTTTATATGTAGTTGTAGTATATGTTGTAGTGTTTCTTGAGTAACTTCTTGAGTGGCCTGAGTAATTTCGCTTTATTGCAGCCTGTTGAGAGAAGTCTAGAGACATTGTTTGGAGACTTCGAGAAACAAAGGATGAACCAAAAGCTGGGGGAGTGGTGGTATTTGAGAGAAAGGGAAATAGGGGGAATAAATGAACAGAGAAAGTGAGATGGACTAAGGCACAGACCGGGTTCGGAGGCTCACAAAAGCCCCGTGACGACGTGCTTCCTCAATTACGTTGTAAACCCAGTAGTCGTAATTTGCGTGAAATATAAAGGGAGCCTGAGGTGATTGCTTGAAGTGCCCTCATGCGCGTAGAACCCTGGTGACCCATTCAGGCTTTAGTGCTGCGGTCAGCTTTCCCGAGGCTTGATCGCTCGCAGGGCACCGGGGACAGATTGGTGCAGTGAAGGTCGTACCCTGTCCCAGTATCTCTCCCACTCCTCCGCATCTTGGCTCTCGAGATAAAGAGTCGCAGGCTAATTTTAGAAGGTGACTGAGGACAGTTTTGTTTTTTTCTATTTTTTTCTTACCCGTCAAGGGCGCAAGAGGTTCTGGGAATCGGCTGCCATCTGAAAAATTAACCCATGCAGAAAATTTTGAATGCTAGAAAGGAACTCGTCAAATTTTGGCGTCGATGACGCAAATTTAGACGAAGGGCCGAAAAGGTGTGTGACATTGTTGGAGTGTTTGGTTGAGACGGAGAGTTAACAGGGGCGTGCAGGAAACTCCCCGCTGTGTTTGTACCCACACCTACGCGGGGAGCGGAGCTGATTGCTTTGAGAATCCAGCCATGCCACAGGAAGCCCGATTAAAGATTGACAGACCCTTTTTGCTGAGCTAACCCCCATGCCCTGTGAATGATTTACCGCCAAATATCGTAAAAGCCTTGCGGGTCGACGGCTATGCCTGGAGGACTGCTGAGCCACTTGCGGTCTCGCAGACAGCCTTCGACGATAAACCGCGACCCCTGCGACCTTCACTGGCGGCCAGTTGATTTTAAACACCTTGTAGTTTTATGAGGAGAAGAGAGGCAATGATTACCAGCTGCTTCAAGGATAAAGCAAATAGTTACTCAGTGATTAAAGCCAGTCTACTTGCCTGGGTGCTGTTTGCAAAACATCACGTACTGTACACCACTGATATTTTAATGTGTTTACCGGCATAAGCTCTTTGGGAATGAGGACATGCCTGTGTGTTGTGTCGACTCAGGGTCAATTGTTGTCATTTTGAGGCCCTTAAGTCTGTAGAAGCAAATGGTTGGTTTGGCCAAGTAGAACCCATTTTAGCAGTGTATTTACAGAATAACACTGCACTGAGATAGAGAGAGAGGGGACACCTGGATATGCAGCTGATGGGTAATCTGAAAGGAGTGACGCGAAAGTAAGATTAAATTCTTGGTCGCTGAAACAAATGAGCTGTCTTTGTAATGGGGTTGCCTTCAACAGTGCAATCCCTGAATTTCACAATCGCTATGAACATGGTTGAAAGGCCATGATGTAGAACACAAGCCATTTCTGGAAATTTGGGGGCCGGGGCTAAAATCCGTGGAATGCAAACATAGGTCATAACTTCTCGGTCAGCTTCGCACGGAGAGGGCAGCCTGTGTCAACAGCAGGTCAAAGGTCGGAATATCACAGAGGACAGGGAGAGAGTAATGACCTTGGCAGCCCCTAGGAGATGGGCAGTACAAAGGCATGGGCCTGCGAGCAATGCAGGGCAGGAGACAAGAGGAGCATGTCAACCCTGTACCATGGGAATGGTCATGAATTACTACTGCTGCTGATGTTACTGCCGTTACAAAAACTACCACTGTCTTGGAACCAATACTGTTACCTCTACTGCCACTGCGAGTACTGCTACTACTGCTAAAACTACAACTGCTAACACTACTCCCTTGCTACTAATACTGCCACTACTGCTGCTAACTCTACTGTCGCTACGAGTACAACTGCTACTGCTGCTATTACCACTGCCTATACCACTACTACTGCTGTTATCACAGCTACTGTAACTGTTGCTGCTACTACAACTACTGTAACCACTGCTTATTGGGTCATGTTCGACCTGGGTACCATCAACTGTGCCCACGGTGCAATTAGCTGTATGGATACCCACCTTGGATTCTGGCACGTCTGTCTAAATGCATCTGAGTTCCATCGAAAAGTGACGGAACCAGGGTGCGCTTTGACAGACATACAGCTCATATACAGCTCAGTAGTACTCAGGTCGATCATGACCGAAATGCGTCACTAGTGATGCTATTACTGCTACTGCTACCATTAATACTGCTGTATCTACTGCCACAACGAGTACAACTGCTAGTGCTTCTACTGCTACTACTAGTGCTAACACTACTGCCTCCTTCTACTACTGCTACGGCTGTAGTCACAACTACTGTTGCGGCTGCCACTGCTATTAACACTACTACTAATGTTACCGCTAGTGCTAGCGGCAACTAGCACTACTGCTGCTATCACAGTTACAACTGCTGATGCTGCTACTGCTATTGTTATCAGAACGACTGCTGGTTCTGTTACTGTTACCAGAGCCGCCACTACCACCTCTGCTGCAGCTAATACCGTTGTTGATTACAGTAAGCGTAATACAAGTGGAATAGACTTTATTCTGGCTGCTGCTGATGGTGGCTGAGAGGCTCACAATGAAGCCATTCTTGCAAGGATGTATTCAGTCTGGACCGGGATCTCTGCAGAACCCTGCGCGTCTCTCCGGAGACTGAGAGACTCGGCTGCGAGATCCGCGGGGGAGAACAGCTGTGTTTATGGCCAGCTTCGGGGTCTGGTCCCCTCAGAGTGGGTTGGATCAGTTCAAAGACGACCGGCCTGTCAGGACAGGGGAGATGAATGGGGCAGCGAGCCCTCGGTGATGCGGTCCATATGGAGCTGATCAGTGCAGTGTCCACCACAGCACACACACACACACACACACACACACACACACACACACACACAGTGACCACACTAAGGACATAGACAAGTCCTTGCCTGTCTTTGCATTTCATCTGCTTGTGTCCCCACGGTGTGGTCAATGATGCATCTGATTCCACTCATCGCTCCTATGTGACGTGACCTGTTTATTCGGAACAGGAAGCCTGGAATATGAGTAAGTTGGGAGGCTGCAGTGGAATCTCCAGCGACATGACTATACATTGCACCTCTGGGCATTTCGACTAAACCAGCCATCGCTAGCAGATGATGGTAGAGAAGGGTAGATCATTGACTAACTCTATTTACAAGTAGGAGAAATAAGATACATGTAAGTACACTGATGGAGGATTGTGATGTAAGAGGACAGGCCTAGGGTGTCTCCAGATGCATTCTGGGTGATGGGATTTTGGGTTGAGAGGAGAACTCGACAGAGACTGAGGGGAAGAGCAGGCTGCCAGACTTGCCATTTTTACTTTCAGGGCCTAAACTGGTTCTTGTGTTCACAACGACTCTAAAACTATGATTCCTGTGGTTCGCCTCGCTGGGTAACTATGTACTTTAGCACATCTGTGTGTGAGAGTGTGTGTGAGAAGGGGAATGAGAGAAAATATGCACGAGGGAGAAAGGGAGAGCTTGTTTTCACCAGGGTCCTTCCTCAGCCTCTGGCTTTGTGACTGAGCTGTGCCGTGCCCCGCCGCCTGAACTGTGACCCTTACAGCTGTGACTCACGTCCGTCAGCCTGCCGCTCGCTGTCACGCCGAATGAGCCACCACAAACGGGCACCACATCGGGGAAAATCCTGTCCCGCATTCTCGATGAGGAACACTTCTGCTGCTGCAGTTCAAGGAGGAAATTTCAGACAGAGGTATGCATGCGTGACTTGACCTGGATTTCAAAGGAGCCCATTATTATAGTCAGCTGTCAAAGATTTAAAATATTACGCAACGATCCCCCTCCAGGAGCCTCCTGATGCTAGTCGCCCCGCAAAGTATGAGATCAATCTCTCAGATAAGGAAATAATAAATAAAGAAAACCTCATCGAGGACAAAAGAAACACTTGGGCTCCATTGCGGCTCTTTCATTGGCTCACAAGCTTCTGTGATTAAAATAGGCAAAAACCACAAGTTTGGCGGTCCTGTATGTTTCCTTGGAAAGTACTGTCCTCGAGCCCCTCCAGCCAATGAGTTCAGGCATGTAAATTGGTGGATGATAAGTTACTAGACTGAGACTGTGAGGGAATTCCATCATCTGTGCTGTTGTACATTCCTTCTAGAACCTTCTCTCACAGGAAGCACGACACCGTGAGTTTCTGTGTCCTGAGATACGAAAGGCAATCGACCATCTTCGAATCTCGGTAAAAACTGTATGGGCAGTGACAGTGGCCCCTCGCTGATTAGCTACTGCAGTGACTGTGGCTCTTTGCCCATTGGCTGCATTGTTTCGGATTGTTTGCAGTCATGTGTTGTAAGGAGTGGCCTCAGGTCCTTGGCTCATATTCTAATTACTGTGAGAAAGTTTGAAGGCCTGTTATTGGCTTGTCAAAGCTTGCTTTTGCGCTGGGCGGTCACCAGCTTTTTTCTTCATGGGGTGGCCAGGGGTTTCACAAACTCACTGAAGGCGGGCTACAATAACAACGATACTTATACAGCATAATCCAATGGTAATGCTCAATTTTGCGCGGATCAACAGGCGAGGCACCTGGGGTGGCCAATCATATTCCCGCATTGACCAGCGCCACCCTTACGCCCCCACTGGTCATGCCCCTCCTTTCACAACTGTACCAAATAGTGGAAAAATGGTTCAACTGCACGGTCTATTATTGCCTATTACAGAACAAAACAAAGTGTTGTGTGATGCGTGATCAATCCTTTATGAACGGGTTCTCTGTAATGTACCAGCAGTGAGTAGGGAACTCTCTTTTCTGGGTAGGAACCCTTCCCACGAGAACAATAGTACCATAAATCACTGAGTCAGATGCAAACCACGGCCAACGCCTGATTATGAAAGACTCTGGCTCGCAAAACTCAAACAACTCCTGATTTAACCAGTCCCTGACCTCCTTTGGAGGAAAGATGGGACTTTTTCGAGCAGTTCCTCTCTGAGTAGGTTTTGTCCCTGCTTTTTCGTAAACCCAGTGAATAACCTTTCTGTGATCTGACTGTAGACAAAGGTTACCAGTTTCACGGGACCAGTGAACTGCAGGGAATTGCCTCTGATCAACTGCGCCATTAACATCAGAGTGACTTTGCTAAGGGTTTGCCTGTGAGCTCTTTCACATGAGCTCTCTTGCCTGCTCACTTGCTCGGGGGATATGGGTGGTAAAGGGAGGGATTTGCATGGCGTAGAACCCAGTAATTTGGGTGTGGCAAATTAGCCAGCAAGGCAAAGATAAGATATTGACTAAGAGCTTCATGCCTCACGGTCAAGTTCACAGTGCAGATCAGCGTGAGCGCTGAGTGGGTACAGCGAGGTCACCTCTAGACAGGGATCTTGAACTGAAGGTACTCACTCCAGCAGGCCTCTAAATTATGCTTTTATGAAAAATACCAGTGCTTTCGACATGAATGTGCCGTCGGCGGTAGTTTGTCATCAGGGGTTCCTTCTGAGAATTCCAGCAGAGGACCTGCAGGTGTTAAAATGTTTGCCCTTTTGATGATAAATATATAGGTTTCCTGTCTGTCTGTCTGTATGTCTGTATATTCGTCCATCCATCTGCCTGCCTGATGGTCTGCACCTTATTTCCTGCGTGTGTGAGTCATGTCTTTCATTTATTAGACATACCAGGAGTGAACAGGTTCAAAATCTGGAAAATGCTGCCCTGTATATTGGCAATGCACAGGCAAACATTCACACTACAATACCAAAATATTATGGCTAAAATACAGTGCTACAAAGATCATTATAGATCAAATATTCATAATTTCTTCTTTGAGCGTGCCTTGTTTTATTTTTCCCTCCATGCATGTTGTCAGTTGTCACATTACTGGGTTAAAGTGCAGAGAGGTGGATTTAAATAGTAGTTTAAATAACAACCCCAGGGAAGAATCAGGCTTTGTAAAGGGCCTCTGGCACTTACAGCATGCAGTATGTGTGGGAACACACGTATATGCTTATCAGGAAGCTCCGTTTTCTGCTTTCTGACAGCTCATAAATGGGCATGGTTTTCTTGTCATGCGTGATTTAAGCTCTTGAGCGTTTTGCGTAATGGACCAAAACGGACCAAAGTCATATAGCATTCCTTGGCAAAGCTGATAGTTACCGGATTAACAGTTAGATGACTGCCGACACCCAGAGTTCAGTCATTTGTCCTGCGAGGGGTTTTTGCACAACTGAATGGGACGGGACTGCCCCATTTCATTCTAGTGTCACATTTTGTTTCTGAGCGTCGGTGACTAAGACACGCTCACTCACACACAGGCGCGCACGTGCACGCACACACATGCACACCAGCGCTGGCGCACATGTGCACAATAACACACATGCATGCGGCGCCTATTATTCTTGACCGAGAGCAGAAACAATAGGGAATTCTGGGAACCAGTGGACGTGCCCACACTCCATGATGTAATCATGGCTCAATGATAGGGTAGCGGATTACTCATGTAATCATTAACCAATTACAGCCAAGAGGCTACAATTGTAGTGCGCTGCTCTGTAATCCTGTGCAGGCAGAGGTATGTTCATCAGGACTGGGACTGCGGCTCCTTTTCTTCTTTGGTTTCTTTTCGTAATGGTAGCCATATGGCATCAGAAGTGCCTCACTGCTGCATTGTAAAGCCCCTCTAAGGACGCACGGTGGGCCTGGGCCAATGGGTGACAGTTTGGTACTGCGGACTTCCTCTGCCAAGTCCAGCATCCAGCATAGTTTCTGGTCCTCAGTTGTAAGATTGTATGGAGAGAGTGAGGTTAAGAAATGAGAGAGGTATGCAGAGAGTGAGAGAGAGAGAGAAAGAGAGAGAGACCGTTAGAATGGTAACACGGACTAAGGAGTAAAAGTAAGGAATAGAACTTTTGAGAGGTTGAAGGAAAGAGTGTTGAAGTGTTAAAATATAGTGTTACAAGGAAAACGGCAAAGCGGTAATGTTTCAGCCCGAGTTTACAACAGCATTTTCCCCATAAACCCAGCATTAAAGCTCATGTAGGGCGTTTGGTTCCCTGAGTGCGACTGGCTGTGTTGCCAGGACACACAGAGTCTCTGTAATGAGGAGGACGATATACAAACCTCCCAGTAACACAGACGTGTTTATATATCAGACATTGTGAATAAACACAACATTTTTTGTTGGTTATTGTCTTCCTCTTTCTCAGGTTAACTCTAAACATCGTCCCGCTTCATCTTTTTAACGACGAGAACACTGAAGGCAAACTGTTCATTTTGAGGATGTATTAGGAATTAACGATGAAACTGAATAAACCAAATTCTCGATTTATTTTGAGCTGAGAAATATTTGAAAACGGATCCCTTTTGAGTGAAGCCTCAGCTGTCATGTCTGAATCATTTGCATTAAAAAGAGTAATTCTCAGGCATCCCGGCCTTTGTATTTTTTACTTTAACTTTTTTTACGTTTTACTTATGATAAGGCATCTATTCACTTCTTTTTAAATTACTTTTTATAGGGAGTTGATTCACGACATCTGGATCTGGAGTCCCAGATTTTTTGAAGAAAGTTAACGTACACATTTCATCCACATTTGAGAATAACACACACAAACCAAATCCCAACAGGTTTGATGCAGCGTCCCGTACGATCAGTTAACATACAGGGATTTATAGCCAGCTCTACTGGCTGCAAGTTTGTTTTCGAAGATTATGCCATCTTTATAGCTTAGGGCAGGGCAAAGGAGAGGTGTTGAAACAAGTCTAGTTATCAAGAACTTCATTGTAAGATACCACGGCATAGTAGGTGGCAGGAGAAAGTCAATCGTAGGTGATTAGCTGAGCAGATTATTATGAGTTGCGTGTCTCGCCCTTTTATTGTCTGCCAATGCGGTACTGGTGACTCACTTATTCAATATTAGTGATAATGAATTATTGATGGAAAACTCGCATAAACCTTTGACAGATCTTTATTGATTGCATTTAATGACGACAAGAGGCCCACACGATTATCTAAATGACGAGATTCTCATGAAGTGTTGAGTATTCTTTCTGGAAATTGCACGGTGGGCTTATAAGAGTATAAAAAAGTCCTGTAGTGTAAAAAGTAGATTACCTCGTTCCCACGCCCTGAATGTCATATGAACATAAGACGGGTTTTTGGCACAAACAAGACAGACAATGGCTTGGGGCTAATCTAAATTTGTCTCTGCTTTGATTATATTTTCACCTTTATGTTCAGTTATCATCATCTTTTGGTTTGATACGCCAACTCGTGATTACGGTGACTTGCTGACTACAGGAGCTTTGGAAAAAAAATACATCAAAAAAAAACAGTATCATGTAGAAGTACTCTGAGAGTACAAAGGGTGTCATAGTTGAATAAAGACTGTCGAGATTCTGGCATTATTCAGAATCATAGAGAAAATGCCTACCGATTATAATGAGATATGTTGCCAAAAGTACACGGAATAAATCAAGTGTAGTGATATGGGTGCTATCTATATATTGCATTTCTCAGACTCCTTTTCAAATTTTGTGTGCCGTTATGGTCTGTAGTACCTATGAAACGTACATAAATGTTCTAAAAAAAAAAAAAACAGATGAAGGCTGTCAGAATTGTCATAAGTTGAGCATTAATTTGAGCTGCAGGTTCTCTTGTTTTTTTTCTTTTATTCATAAATAAGCCACACTACATGAACCACAGAAGGTTTTTCAGGCTGTGTTCTGTCAGCAGAATTAAATGGCACCATGTCAAACTTGGTTCAGGATATATTATACAATGTTATCAATTTATGGCACAGATAATCTGAAAGCCATTGGTGACATTCACAGATCATGTTGTTGAGGAAGAGGCCTTTGCATGCTGAAGTCCATGCTTTGCACAGTCGTAATTTGGACACTTTTGATTCTTCAGGCAGTGTGATTGAGTTGGTCTTGTCAGGTCTTTCTTCTGTTTATACTTCTGATGTCTAGGTTCCATAATCGCTTGCTGTGGTAGCAACTGCGTCATTAATAAAGAGATGCTAGGACAATGACTAGTCTACACGGCAGGAAATAAACTTATCTCATCATGCGTTCCATAAATGATACAGAGTTTTGAATTTGCAGCGTATTCATTTGTCTGACTGGAATTTTCCATTTCTCATTTCAAAATGTCTCTGTTTTTCAAAAATAAATGGTCAACTGTTGAAATTCATGAATATATTCTTTTTTTTCATATATAAATCTGGTTTACTGTACTGTTTAACTAGCTTTTACAATAAATTTTAACTGCATTTTTCTGGCTGCTAACTTGTAATTGACGAGCAGAATGAGTGTAACTATCTTCGCAGGGCGTTCTGGTGATTCAGGAAGACAAATTTGCATCATTCACCCAAACAAAGTTCTATTGCAAAATGACGACAATGCATTAAATGATTAAACCTTTATAGCCTGGAATATTTTTAATTGTCGTCATCACTTGATTTTAGGGAATAAAAAGAAGATTTATAATGTAACACTACAAAAGGGTTGTAAACCAAGTGACTACACAATATAGCAAGTGCCCATGCAATGAAACAAGTGCCATGCAATCCCATAATGCAATATAGCTAGTGCATATGATGTGATATTGACTCTTTCCATGCAATATAGCAAGTGTGCATGCAACATAATGATTGCCCATGCAGAATAGCAACTGCTCACACAATATAACAAGTTCCCATGCAAAATAGGAAGTGCTCATGCGGTATAACAAGTACCCATTCAACGAAGGAAGTGCCCATGATGCAATATAGCTAGTTTCCACACAGTACAGCAGGTATGCATGCAGCATATACCAGTGCCCATAATGCTATATACAGTTTCAATCAAAATTATTCAACCTTTCATTGCAAATTGGGTTTCCTGGCAAAATTTACAAACTTTCAGCAGTTTGTGATGAACGGATTAAACAAGAACATTTTAAATAGCTCAAAATAACTAATATTACAAGTGGTTACTCCAAATTTAACTCAAAATGCCTCTTTTAAGGACTACTGCAGTCTCAAAATTATTCAACCCCCGAAGAATAAGAGCATATTTGCAAGTCAGGTGTTGCCTCAAGCTCACCTAATGCAGCTAATCAGGAGCTTAATTACTTGCACTCGCTAGGGGTTTGTTGACAGTGACATTTGATTGCATATCAGAAATATGGCTGTCAAGAGAATTGTCCAAAAAGCTAATAGTGGAGATCATTGCCCGGCACAAACAAGGAGAAGGATACAAAAAGGCAGTATGGGGACTGAATGTTCGTAGAGATAAAGTTGGAAACATAGTTCGCAAGTTCAGAGTAAAAAGAAGAGGAGCTACAGTACCAGGATGTGGCAGAAAGAGGAAGCTATGAATTGCTGCCACCAGATTCCTGACGAGACAGGGAGTCAAAAACCCTCGGGTGACTACAGGAGACCCGCAGCAAGGCTTGGAGGCAGGAGGCACTGAGGTTTCAGGTCGCACAGTAGGGCACATAATAAACGTTGAAGGTCTCCAAGACACACACAACTGATCCAAAAGCACAAGCTCCAATACGTTCAAAAAAACCATATAAATAAGCTAGAGAAGTTTTAGGATACTGTACTGTGGAGTCATGAAACAAAACTGGAACTTTTTGGGCATATGAATCAGTGGTATATCTGCAGGAGGAATAAAGAAACATATGCTGAAAAGTACACCCTGCCTTCAGAGAAGAATTGTGGGGGCTTTTTGGTGCTCTGCGGCTGCCTTGCTTCCTCTGGCACTGGAAACCTGCAGAGTGTGGAGGGCAAGATGGATTTAGTCAAGTACCGGGATATCCAAGGAGAAAATGTCATGCCTTCTGTTCGGGAGCTGACGCTTGGTCATCCTTGGACCTTCCAACAGGACAATGATCCTGAACATACCACAAGATCCACCAAGGCTTGGTTTCAGAAGAAGTCTGGGAAGATTCTAGAGTGCCCATCACATTCGCCTCACTTGAACCCCATAAAAAATCTCTGCTCGGATTTGAAGAAGGCTGTTGCAGCTGCAGCATGCAAACCCTAGAATATTAGTGAACTGGAAGCCATTGTCCATGAGGACTGAACTAAGATTCCTTGGGAATGCTGCCATTAGCTGTTGTCTGCCTATGCATCACATTTCCAGCAGGTCATAGTGGCAAAAGGGTGCTCTACTAAGTATTAAAGATGCTTGTCATGAAGAAGTTGAATAATTTTTGAGCCTGCAGTAGTCATTAAAAGTGACATTTTGTGTTGCATATAGAGAAGGCACTTGTAATATTTGTTGTATTTAGGTATTTAAATTGTTCTTGTTTGATTTGTTCATTGCAAACAGCCGAAAATTTGTAAATTTTGCCAGTAAACCTAATTTGCAGCGGGGGTTGAATAATTGAAGCACCTATTACTAAAACCCCATAAGTCACACTTGACTTGACTTGTGGGGTTTTAGTAATCAATGCTTCAATTTTGAATGCACCTGTATACAGCATATTTTTTACAACTTTTACAACTTATTTTCTTTGGGCGAATTTTCTTCAAACTTGTTTTTAAACCAGGCCTTAGTCCTTGTATTCCTTATTGAATTACAAATTAGTCCATTAATATTTAAGAGTTTATAAAATACTCTTAATTACATACATTATGACCCATCTTAACTGATGCCTAAAGAACTATTGGATTTTTCCTTCGTCTGGCTTTGGATGACTGACAGTCACTTTTCTAAGTCAGTAACAGACGTGTCTTACTCTCAGGCAGAACCTGCATCAGGAGCTGGGTTTATTCCCTTTGCGTAGAATACAAATATTGCCAATTTTTTCCAATTTTTTTTATGCATTAGCCTAGTAAAGGCTTAGTAACTCAGTATTTGTTGTCACTGAGACTTTGGAAAATTATTCCAGTGAAGCAAGACAATTAGAAATTCAATTTCAGAATTGTTTAGGAATTGAATTTTGGAACTTACGGACGCCGGCGTCTATATCTCAGAAAAGGGGTTAAATAAGATGTTGATTAGCTGAGAAATGCTAAACTGGCTTCCTGTACACCTCATCAATCTAATTTGCAAAACCAAACACTGGGGTTAGCAAACCTGATATGAAAAACTGCAAAGAAATGTAGTTTATCAAAGATTTTCTTTTTTGTTGCAATGCTTTGCTACATTTTGCATTATGTAAGTAATTTATGAACATGGCTACCAAACTGAATGATAGTTTAAACCATACAAGTGAAGCTGTTAAAAGGATGCACTGTTCTCCAGCTCACATTTGGTCAGTGTTTTTGGGGAAAGAAAAGACACAGCTCTGAGACGATGATGCCTTTCACCGAAGGGATGCCTACTAATCATCTGGAGGAAGACGGGCAACAACAACTTCACCACTTCCTGAAAGGTATCCTCTGATATCTGTTTTTAGTTTGGGCGACCAGATTCACTGTGGTTCTGACCTGTTTTCCACCTGGTTCGGAGAAAAGCTGTTGATGATAGAAGATCTTCGATGAAGCACTGTGTATGATCTGGGGAATGAGAAAGCGTTGACACGGACTCCATTTCAAAAGTTTGTTTTCAGCGAAGGTGTTGTGAACAGGAAACCTGTAGGTTACACATCCGGCACATTCTGCTGTTCCTCCCATCTTTTCTAAGAGATTGACATGGTTCAGTCAAAATTCAGCCGCAGAGTGTGATAAATATTTGCAATAGACAGAGGACAAAGATACAAATCCAAATAGAATCTCTTGGTGTACAGCCTGTAGAATTAGGACGGCAATCCCCAGAATTTCTTAAAATTTCTCGCTTTGGATGACCTACTTTCTAGAAGATCTGTAGCAAGTCCTTGAATTAGAGCTCTCTGGTCCACAAGTGTTAGGGGCAGGATGTATTTACAAAATATATTTTGTTGCGAGTGACAAACAAGATAGAAAATGAATTACTTAAGAATGACTTTTTCCGTGGTAACCATTGTCTTCATTGGTTTGTGTGTTGAGCTTGAAATGTTATTGAAGTTGATGTTCGAAAGCAGTACATGCTCCCCTGAGAGGAGTACCCTACGGAGTTTGGCTCGGTAATGTCTCAGAACACTCATTGAGACAAACCAAGAAAAATATGTATATGGGTTAGCTGAGCTGAAAGAATGTTCACCTTTGCCGGCCAAAACTACATCGATGGCGCTCTGCCTGCGATATCTCCGCAGTGCCACCAGAGAGGTTCACACCTCGCTCGAGGCGAGCAGGCCTCGCTGCACCCATGACCTAGCCGCGAGTGCACAGTGGTGCAGCACTTCTCTCCCACGTGCGCTAAAGGCAGCCACCCTCGACCCGCCACCCATTTCCGCTCTACTAAAGGGACCCGTTCTCTCCCCCTCGCTCTTTTTTAAGGTGTGAAATCATCTCACACACACGCGCGGTTAATGCAAGCGTTGTCAGCTGAACGTTTTTCTGCAGATCTAACAATTGCTACTGTTCATTGAAAGTAATATTGCACTGGAATGCTCTCAATTGTTTTGAATAGACCATGCCAAACAAGCCTACTTTAGAAATGAATGTTAATAAATGTCACAAGGAAAATCAACAGTAGACTATTGTTTAGCAGATATCCCATTACATGACGAAGGTCATTTTATTTTACCCCAAACGCGTGTACCTGGATGCAGGACGTGCAGAAAGTCTGTGTTAACTCTAGCCCCTCCCACCTGGCCCCAAACACTAGGACAAGGACGACGAGGTGTGCGTACTCCAGCGAGTACATAACGTTCGAGCAAGTGTGAACCTGGCTGCTCTCATAGGTCCTCTGCCAGAATGAGCTGCCATTTACTCAGTCTGAGCCTCTAATTAATCATCAATAGTCTCTCAGGTATATGAATCTCTGTCAGGTTTTGACTCATTTCCTTGTTCCTGAACACAAACAGCTCCTGGAAAACAATAACAGTGCTTCCTTTCATAAGTAGCATATCGCCTCGGTGACTCACTGGCCTATTGCTGCCGTTTATTGCACTTGTTTTACCCTGCCATGATTTCATAATTTTAATGGTACAGTTTTTAAAATTCAGCCTGTTCACTCCAGCAGCTTAGTCGAGGTTTATATTGCAAGGTCTTCTTTCATTTATTTATTTTTTTTAATATCCTGTTAAGGGCAAAGCAAAAAAAAAAAAAAAAAAACAATTAGAGGAACCTGGCGGTCAGAAGTGAACTAAACAAATATCCCCTCATCACTCTGCTCTTGCTCCTCATTGGCTGAGAGGAAATGAGGGCCACGGGGCCAGCAGGCAGCTGGATGCATCACTTCCTGTTGGAACCCTGCAGACTCTGTTCCAGGGTTGGAATCCTGGGAATGGTGCAGGGTTGGATTTAGTCTCTGATTGGCTGGCTGTTTCTCCCAGAGATACCATCCCTGCTCTAAAGTGACCTTGGTAAATAAGCTTAGTTTTCTGGTGGGTGTTGTACCTTTACCATGGACAAGCTACCAGGAAGACGGGAAAGAGGAAGGAAGTGCCCAGCTTCACAAAGTTCAGACAAAGTTGCTGTATCTCTTTGTCTCGGCTTTCTGCAGGTTACCGTAAGATACAGAAATACTGTTTCTCTTTCACACAAAGGCCCAAACATGTTTACATACTCACTAACACAAGTGCATGTACAGGTATGCACGCACACACTCACAAACGTGCATGTAGCACGTATATTTTTACAACGTACCGCATGCGCGCGCACATCTGCTTAATCTTGCGCAAGGACACAGGGACATGCACACTGACAGGCACACACCATGCGGATGGGACGTATTTATGTTAGATGGGTGTATAGGGTGGTTCTGTTCACGCCGTTAACAGATACAACATCAAAACAAAAATCCCCACTCTTGTTTTCACTCATGATCTCTTAGGTGAGATATTGCTGTCTGGCACCCAAGAAACGTTCTCTTACCCCAAGACACAGCCCAGCACCACAAGGGGAGCTGATGTCAATTTAGGACTCTTCCTGAATAAACCATTTCCCAATCTGGCTCAATGCACAGTTCGTTAATGTTTTATTTTTTTCCTGCTCATTTCAACAGAATGAACTCAACAATTAGTGGCAATTAGGATTCCACAGACAGAGTCTTGACCTATTCATAATTGTGCAAAAAAAAGCTTTTGGAGTATAAAAATAGCCCTGCACCATGCTGATTCCTGATTTGACCTGGTTCCTGGGTTGTGTGTTCAGTTGAGTCTGAAATGTGATGACTGACAACTGGGTTTATAGGCCCTGATTCACGCTAATCTTTGACCACCTTACCTGACATAACATGGCGTCATCCCAGATTAGCCCTAATGGGGAACAGGAGGTCATCAATGCGGACTTTGCCCAAAGGGTGAACTTTGCAGCGTTATGCGTACACCCTGCAAACTCGGGCTAAATATTAAAAACCCGTCTCTGCATCGCCGGACTAATGCGCGAGAGGCCATTTTCTCAACCCTGACATGTAGTTTCATTATTATCATTCATCGTCGTCATCATTATTTTCCTGTGCTTAAAATGGCAGCCATCAGTATTTCAGTGACATCCTGTTTCAAGAACCAAATGCGACCAAAGGTCAGACCTTAGGAACCTAAAGCACACTGCAACTCTTCGCAGTTTATTCGCTGTGTTTTGAGCAGCTGAGAGAGAAACTGTGAACCTTCTCCAAGCCTGTTGTGCTGGTAGCACATTAGCGGCATCTCACCAGGCCTTTCTGCTTTTCCCGGCACTGCAGGTTTAGGGCTGAATGTGAATTGTGTTCTTTCACTTTTAGAGGGCCTCACTTTTTAGTTTTTGTTTAGTTTCTTTTTTTTGTACGACCCGGTGCTGAAGAGAAGGGTATTCACAGACCTCCAATAGAGACATCTGCAATCTGTCCTTTCCAGCAGCAGCTCCTTCTTCTTCTTTTACTCTGAAACCCACCGCAAACGAGGACAAATTGACCGTGAATTATTCCATTCCTGGCAGCCGCGGTGCCCAACACTCGGCCTTCCTCTTTTGTTTTCGGTCCCGAAGAGCCTTTTTTTTTTCTCCTCCTTCTTTGTGTGTGTATCCGTGAGCCACTAAGGCCTCTCTCTCTCTCTCTTCTTCTGTCTTTTCTGGTTTTCACTTCCCGCTCTCGGCTTCTCTCTCTTCCCTTTCCGAGGAGCGGTATAGAGAGAAATGCCGAAGCGGTAACAAACTGCATTCCGAAAAGGCGCATTTACATTTCCAGTGAATGGGATTCTGTTTGACAACCGGACCACAGACGACAACCATTCTTCTCTCACCCCCACCCCTACTCCCCACCCCACTGTGCCTCCAGCGAACATAATGTACAGAAAGGGGGACCTGCTAGTTTTTGGGGTTGAGGGAGGGGGAAATTGAGGCACAGGTCAGGTTTGGGGGTACAGAAGTGATGCAGGCGAAGGCGGGGGGAGATGTAGGGGAGGATTTGAGAGCCATTGCTAGCGAAGCTCTCATTCGCTATTATAGCGGAGGTGAAGGGTGACTCTCTGCACTGTATGGAAAAATAATCCCCATACAATCCAAGAACATCAAAAAGGAGCTTCATTCAGATCCGGATAAAGCACCTCCACTGTGTAGGAACTATAAGGCACCCTCCCCCTCCAATTACCAAACTCCAGTCCATTCCTTAGCTCCTTTTACGCACATTCCTCCACTGCGCTCCGGCAGTCCTTAATTTTCCTGTTAGCCTCATCTCCCGCTCGACTGTAACCGAAGTTGACCGGTTTTGAAGAGAAACATTCGGGTTCTTGCCATTGGAGGGAAGCCTTCTCTTTGTGAAACATTGCCTACACCAATCTCAAGCCTCAGTGGTCAGTCGTGTGGACATTTTTATCGAGAAAAACCTGTAGAACTGCATCGTGGCGTACAGGACAAAAGCTGCCAATGTTGGACAGAATATTCAAATTTAATTTTGCTACAGCTGGGTGAAACCTTTTGTGAATTAGGGTTATCCCTACTTTGTCTCCATCCAAACATCTCTGAGGCTAGCATTCCATCTCTCTGTCCAAGTTTTGGCACTCACTTTCTGGCACAGTATTGACTTAGTAGGTATCGCAGTGAGAGAAACTGTACTTCATTTGGAAACATGGTGCAGATCATCTGAAGACAATGGACTGAAGGTGAAGAAATGTATGGTGCGGGAATCAGCCCAACGTTCCGCCAGAACATTGGTCCCATCTGCTCCAATTGTCTTTCCAGCAAAAGTTCCTGAACTGTGGGAATTGCTAACAATCGTCATTAGTCATTTCCTACACCAAGTAATAGTTCCTTCCGTTGTTTCCGTCTAACGTCACATGACATTTTTGCTCTATTCCGTGACAGGCTGTATGATGTTCATAACATCCCACCATAGGTATACTGCCCTAAGTTATTTGAAGGTCATTCAGGATCCTGTTCCCCCCCTGCCCCGGCCATCCTAGTTCTCCCTCCCCACTCTGTGGATATCGCTCATGCCGGGACAGAGTCTCTTGTCCATACATCTGCTACGGAGAGAAGGTCGGGCCACCCCGAGGAGGCCTGGTAGAGGGGAACTTGGCTTTGGGGCCGCCGGCAGATGCCTCGGAATACCGCCGGGGCTGCCATGGCGATAGCCTTACAGTGTTTACAGCCTTCTGCCCCCGGCCGCTTTCTCTGCGTCCTGCACCCCCTGACCACCAACCCCCACCCCACCCCTGTGCGCCTACTGTCCCCGTCCCCTTCTAATGTAAATGCAGGGCCCTGTTCAGGAGGGAGTGGGGGTGGCGTTGGAGGGGCGAGTGGGTGGGATAGCGGGTTGCCGGGGGAGCGGTTTTTTTGTGTGTTTTGTTAGCTGACCCATTTCTTCCCTCTGCCCTCTTGTCGGGGCTGTCTGAGGCCCGATTCTCATGCTGTGGTTTATGGCGGGCCGCGCGCTCGGTCTCCTTTTTTTTTCTTTGTCTTTTTGTCGTCTTATTTATTTATTTTTATTTTTGTTTTACAAGGGGGTGGGGTGGGGGGGGGGGGTCTGCCCTCAGGGCCTGCTGCACATGGGAGAGCCAGGAATGATAGCATTCCCAAATCCTCCATCCCCCCCCCCCCCCCCCCCCATCTCTGGGCCTCTGTGTGCAGGACGGCAGTGACCACCCCAAGCCCCCACGCTAACGCTCAATCAACAGGGAGGAAACCATCTATCGAAGAAGCCTGCTATTTTTCTGCCCTTGAGTCGAGGAAACCTCGCTCCAGTTTGTAGTGGGCGACGGCGTCCTTGCTGCATGAATTGGCGCTCATTATGCATACCTGTATATATGTGGCATGACCGCAAGGGTGCTTTTCGCCGTGTTTGAAACCCAAGCTCGAAATCTGCCAACCGTAATTCCCCCATTCTGGGCTGTCATGCAGCATCATGTTACACATTGTCTCCCAAAACTCCATTCTGCAAACCTGAGATGTCTGGTGGTCATACATCGATGATGAGCCACGTAATCTTTAGGGAAACATGAATAACAACAGATCTTTTTCGAGAAAGTCCACAGCTATTTTACTTTTGCATTCCACTGATTTGGAAAATCTGAACCCTCTTGTCATTTCGAATAGTCTTAATTTGTGTCAAAGCCTTTCACACTGACAACAAACAACTAATTATATCAGCTTACGGTTCATTTATCAAACTCTACACTGGAAAAAGACGGAAGGACTCTTTTTTTTTTTTACGACCACTGATGTTCACAAATGAACCAGGTCACGGTAATTATTTATTTTGGGTGAAAACGGTTTGTTACCGACCAGTTTTTTGCCGTTTTCACCCAAAATAAATCAAATGAACAAAGTTCGCTATTTTGCTTTTGAAGTACTAGGGAAGACCTTCACAAAGCCATTTAAATTGTAACTCTATCTTACTTAGTTTTGGAGCTTTGGTACAAAATACACAATTTTGTCACTCTGTTTCCGCGTGACCTGGCCCAAATGCACGAACGTGACAGAATATGTGGTACATTTTGTGCCGTTTATGCAAATATGGCATAGTCCTTTCAGTTATCTCGTAACTTGCATCATCACTTTCAGAGTGAGTAAGATCTGCTTTCTTTTCTTTTCCTTGAGACAAAGTGGAATCTTTACCCCGAAAAAGCAAAGTGAAATATACAGGGAGAATAATCTGTAAACATCAGATGAGTTTATCTTTTGTGGTGCGGTTTTACGAGGAAGGATCTCTCAATAAATTTATTCAGACATGCTCTGAGTTCCAATGACCTGATATGATTAGATCAACAGGACGATTTTTGATTCAAACAAGTTTATTTTATCAGGCAAACCAATGCTCCCCAACTCTTGCTCACATTTAGTTAATGATACTTATTTTACTATTGACCAGACTAGGCTCTGCAGATATAAACTGCCATTGGCAGGAAACCTGGTCATTAGCAGTTTGTTTTTGGTGTGAAGGCAGTTATTGTGGACAGTGCAGACATCATGCTGAATGGTCAGGGGAGTTTGGAGAGGAGAATAAAGGGTGGATGGCCCTTCCCATCTGCCTATTGTGATTCTTTCTCTTAGTTTCCAAACCCATCAGTAAACCATTCATGCACCGCACCCCCCCCAACAAACACACACACACACACACACACACACCTTTCTCAGAAATCAGGAGGTGTGAGATAGCATGTGCTGGTGTATAAAAGGTGGACAGAGCAAGATGGGAGGCAAATCAATGGGTAACGTTTCACACTCATAGCTCTATGTGTGCGTGTGTGTGCGTGTGCGCGTGTGCATGTGCGTGCCTGTGCGCGTATGTATGTGTGTGCACATATGTGTGTGTCTCTGTGTGTGTGTGTGTGCACATGTATGTGTGTGCACTTATGTGTGTGTCTCTGTGTGTGTGCACGTATGTGCCTGTGCGTCTCTGTGCGCGCTTGTATGTGTGTGTGCGCGTATGTGTGTGTGTCTCTGTGTGTGTGTGCACTTATCTGTGTGTTTGCGTGCTTGTTTTTTTTTTATTCTTCCTCTTCATGACCACCTTCCTCTTTCACCCAGAGATTGTAAAAGAGGATCGCTGAGGGAATAAAGCGTTTCTATTGCCAGTCTTTGTCCACTGTCATGGTCAGGCCGTAAAAAATCAATATCTGGAGAAAATGGAACAATGTGCCCTTCCCAGGGTGAAAGGGAGTGAAGGATAACAGTCTTGGCTTTGCATGGTCACCCCCATGGACTTGGAGAGTCTAAGCATCCGCGACAGACAACCAATAGTTATTCGCAAAGCCCTTTAATGGCCTCGTAAGCACAGTGTAAACTCTGAATGCACTTTGGGGGTTGGTGGTTAGAGTTGGTCAAAAAAAGTTTGCAGCACATCCATTGTGCTCAATTCCCGGCATCAGAGAACAAAAGTTTCGGGACCAAAACTTCCCAGCCCAACAGCACGATATTCATAGTCACGGGGGATTTCAAAACACTTTTTTCACAGCGATGAGTCATGCGACATTTGCATTGATCTAAACGAGAAATTTAAATGTTCGCTTGAAATCCCAAATGATGACGCGCTGTGTATAAAATTGCAGAGATATATATTTAAAAAAATATTTTTCCTGATAAACCATTGGATGAGTGATGAGCCACTAAATGCGGTGTCGTAAAAACGTGTTCCCTAAGTTGGGCCTTTAGCGCACAACATTCATTTGATTTGAATGGTGTATCACAGCTAATGGTTTCCTTTCAAACTTTTAATTCTCAGAAACCCATAAAACCAGGCTGACTCATTTCAAACCGATAAAACAGTTCACAAAAACATGAGTTACCATAAAGTGCTTTCGTTTCACAGACTGATATACAGAATGTCCGATCCAAACCTCAATAATCGTATTCTTAAAAGAACGCCAATTATTATTACAGTAAAGAGCGCGTAAATGTTAACGCGTGTTGGGCACTGCTGTTTGAGGATGTGCGCCCTGTTTTCACTGCATCACGTGTTAGCCGAAAACGTGCGGGAGACACGACTTCTGCAAACCTCTTCAAAGGCGCGGCATGTCAGCTTGCGGTTCAGACCGCCGTTTTTGAATGAGGGCCGGCAGCGCCGGGGCCGTGTGGCAGAGGAACAGCGCGGAGAGTAAGTGCGGCGTGGTTGATACCACCCGAACACCATGTTTCTTGTCTGTCACGAGCCGCATTTTCTTTCACTCCCTCTTTTTCCGGCAAAACAGCTGATCTGACACCGAAGACACTTTACTGGAAACGGCTTTGCAGCAACTTTAAGCGTCTCAGGTGGAGTGAGTGTGCATATGTGTGTCATCCTTATGTGTGTGTGTGTGTGAGTCAGTGAAAGAGCTTTGTTTTTTTGTTTTTTTTTTTTTAGAATTGAATAAGCTCATGGGTTAAAATTTCCCCAGGCCCAGCGGGGAGGGAGATGTGTTAGCCTGAGACAATGTGTAGCACATGGCCAAAAACCACGTGTGCTGGCATAAGCGAGACCGCAATGATGATTATACAACCACAAATCCAAAATAGTTGGGACAAAGTGTGCATTGTGAATAAAATCAAAATGCAATGACTTTTAAATCACACCAGCCAGTATTTTATTCACAACAGAACTGAGATAACATAGCAAATGTTGAAATTGAGAAATTTTTACAAGTTTATCCACAAAATCAGCTCATTTCAAATTTGATGGCTGCTACAGGTCTCAAAAAAGTTGGGACAGGGGCCTATTTACAATGGTGTGGCATCCCCTCTTCTTTTTGACACAGAGTGGAGGCGTCTGGGCATTGAGGAGACAAGTTTATTGAGTTTTGCAATTGGAATTTGACCCCACTCTTGTTTAATACAGGCTTCCAGCTGCTAGAGAATTTGGGGTCTCCTTTGACGGACTTTTCATTTAATCATGCGCCAAATGTTCTCAATCGGTGAAAGATCAGGTTTGCAGGTAGGCCAGTTCAGCACACGGACTCTCCTGCTACGAAGCCATGTCGTTGTTATAGCTGCAGTATGTGGTTTTGCATTGTCCTGCTGAAATATACAAGGCCTTCCTTGGAATAGATGTCGTCTGGAGGGGGGCATATGTTGTTCTCAAACCTTTATATACCTTTCAGCATTCATGGCACTTTTTAAAACATGCAAGTGTCGCACACCATATGCACTAATGCATCCTCATACCATCAGAGATGGTGGCTTTAGAACTGAACGCTGATAGCAGAAGGGGTGGTCTTTCTCCTCTTTAGCCCGGAGGACACAACACCCATGATTTCCAATAAGAATGTCAAATTTGGACTCATCTGACCACAGGACACTTTGCCACTTTGCTACAGTGCATTTCAAATGAGCCTTGGCCCACAGAACACGGCGGCACTTCTGGATCATGCTCAACAATGGCTTCCTTTTTGCATGATAGAATTTTTGGTGGCATCTGTGCATGGCCCGGCGGACTGTTTTTTTAATATAGTGGTTTCTGGAAGTATTCCTTGGCCCATTTAGTAATGTCAATGACAGAATCAGGCCGGTGAGTGATGCAGTGGCGTCTGAGGGCCCGAAGATCACGGGAATCCAGTAAAGGTCTTCGGCCTTGACCCTTACGCACAGAGATTTTTCCATTTTCTCCGAATCTTTTGATGATGTTATGCACTGTCGATGATGAGACCTTCAAAGCCTTTGCAATTTGACGTTGAGGAACATTATTTTCAAAGTATTCCACAATTTTTTTACGCAAGCCTTCACAGGTTGGAGAGCCTCTGGCCATCTTTACTTCTGAGAGACTCAGCCTCTCTCAAGCACCCCTTTTATAGCCATGCATGTTACACACGTGATGCCAGTTAACTTCATTACTTGCTAAATGTTCTTTTAGCTGATTCTCTTACACTGCTCAAAAAAATAAAGGGAACACTTGCAGTTATATTGTGTTGTTTAAGTGTTTTTTTTTTTTTTGAACAGTTTATGTTACTTGCTTTTTCAGCCCTTTTTTGCCTGTGTCCCAACTTTTTTGCGATCTGTTGCAGCCATAAAATTAGAAATAAGCTTATTTTGTGGATAAAAATGTAATATGTCTCAGTTTCAACATTTGAAATGTTATCTATGTTCTATTGTAAATAACGTACTGGCTCATGTGACCTGAAAGTCATTGCATTTTGATTTTATTCACAATTTCGGAATCGGGGCAGTACATGCATCCTTGTTTGCATGGCGACCCATGGGCCGATGGTTTATATGCACTTAACTGCCTAATCATTCTGTCACATTAGTTCAGCAGAGACTCTAATTGGGCTGGGCAGTACAGAGCTACTGCTGGTTATACTCAGTGAACAGAGCCTGTCTGCTATCCTCACATCTCTCAAAAAAATGTGCTGCACTCTGGCCACCATCAGGGCATTGTACCGCACTAGTACACACTTTCTCTCTCTCGCTCTCTCCCCCACCTTCTCTCCCTCTCTCTCTCTCTCTCTCTCTCTCTCTCTCACCTTCTCTCTCTCACATGCACACATGCACTAGCAAGTACATACACATTGCACGCACATCCTTTCTCACACACAGACTCATGTACGTACTCATTCTCTCTCACACACGCGCATACACAATGTTTCTCTCACACATATGTACACACACACACATCCATTATCACATGCTCACATGCATTGTCTCTCACATGAACACACGCACACTAGCCCACTAGCACATACTCTCTAGTTGCACACACACTCTCTCACACACACACACGTACCCAAACACTCATGACATACATACTAGCACAATCTCACACAATGCACATGCATTCTTTCTCACACACGTGTACGCACACCCACTGCCTCATGAACACACAAACACACATTCTCTCCCACACACACACACACACACACACACACACACACAAATGGTGTGTTCAGATAGCTGAAAGTGATGAGTAAATGTGGGCCACGCTCTCGGCCTCAGCAATTGGTCGACTTCCTTTGTCAGCCACATCAAATGGGTGATGCTGTCAGGCCGTGGCCTGAGATCCCAGCGCAGCCATCTTCACACGCTAGGGTTCGCCAACCTGACCTACCGCCAAAGGCACCCGCCGAGGCCTGCGTGTGACAGAATGTGGTCTCCCCGATTTCTCTGTGAATTGAACCTGCTCAGTGTCGCGCACGCCTGCCGGTGTTGTGTCAGACGTCGTGGACATTCATTTTGAAACTGGCTCGGATGAATGATCACTGAATCACCCGTCAGTGTGGTTCCAGTGTGATTTTTGCATTCATGATTTCATGAGTGAACAAGCACAGAGATATATTGCTCAGCTAGATAGCCAATGATGATTCGGTACTTCACCCTCATTGGAACAAGTAAATGTTTCATGCGACCGACCTAAATATTGCGGCCAGAGATATTTTACCCATGATCATTTTACCATTTGTTGAGGTACTGTAAGCCTTAAAGGTGCACTATGCAAGTTTGTTTATTTTCTGCACGATTATATTTTTGTCTCAATTCACCGACATCTCCTCTCGATCCGCTAGCTGCCTGCCCCTGAATTCACTGTAGAAAAAAAAAAAAAAAAAAAAAAAAATCCGGGCTCTGGAGACTGCACATGCATCACAAACTGCAAATGAACACAAGGGGCACAGGCTGTGCCCCATAACATAACAAGCTGTTCCGGCCAATCACTGACAAGAGTTGACAGTTACGGAAGCATGGGAGGGAGGGAACTATGGGAGGGAGGGGCGGGCTACCTCTGTTTTGTTTGAATTCAAATGTCAACAGAAGTGATGTCACCAAACTTGCATGGCGCACCTTTAATGGGTCATTTACCGCAATTTCATTTCCCTGCCAACAGGTGGGCTGCGCTGAGGGCTGAAACTGCTCTAACACCCAGTTCAGTGGCCCTACGTTGCCATTATTTTTTCCTAATTATTTCCCATTATTTTTTTGCCTAAAGGTGAAGCTACGGTGTCCCTGTAGGGAATGGACCATTCGGTTCTGAGCCCAACTGATTACCCACCATGCAGTGGTGCCAGTCAAAAGGCTCTTTCTCCTCAGGTGAGTTTCAATAGTCTGTGTTTCTTTACGTGGTCCGTAATGTACATGCTGTGCATTTCCATTGCAGAATTGTTCCCGGCTATGTCCCCGTTAGGATTTAAAACTGTTGGCACGCAGGTCATGAGTCTGCAGGTTTGCACACAGTCCACTGTCACTGAAGCTGACTTATCACATGATGAATTGCTTGTCCGCAGATTTGCTCATTCATTTACTTGTTTAAATCTTGGGTGGGTCGCGGTTGGCCCTGAGCCAGCCAGTTAGCTTGTTCAGGCAGTAAATATCAAGCATCGTAAATTGATCCTGTGTCACAGTGTTTCTCGGCGAGGGAGCCTTTCTTTCTAAACCAGAAGGAAGGTCTCTTGAAAATGTGTTCGTGTTTGTGCCCCAATCAGCTCTCTAGCATGCAAGAGAATGTCAACACGCAGTCATGCGCATGCTAACGTGCTAGGCCAAAGTCCTGTGTGTGCGCACTTAAATTGTTTGAGGAGCTGATTTTCTTGCAGTCTTAGAAGCGTCTATATTGCTCCTCATTATTCCCCGCCACAAAGTGGAACGACTGTTGCCCTTCTGCGTGTCCGTCTGTCTGTCATGCTTCTTCCAGCCCACAACTCCTAACTTATTCAACATTTCTCAACAGATTTGAATATATGGATACATCTTATTGTGTAGATGTGCCTTTTCCTACTTCCGCTCATCCTCGTATCTGTACCTCCGCTGCGGATTGTTTCCAGGCCAGATATCACCCATCCCTCGGCACGAGATTTGAGTATTTCATACTTGTTCATAAGTCAGTGTCCTAGAACGCCATTGCTTTGAATTGCCAGTGGGGAATTGTTGCATTAGCATTTGCGAGCACAGCTACCGTGAACGCTCTTGTCACTTGTTTGTGATCTCTCTCCTCAAAGGCTAAACACAATCTCAACTTAGGGCACAACTCAAAGCGTGTGGTTTCGGGGAACGAGCGCGCTTGATTGAGTCGGGTGGTTTGCAGCATGTATCGGAGGCATTTTAGGGCAGAACCTTGGACAGACTGTTCTCGCGCAGGCAAAGGCACGCGGTAATCTGCTCTCTCATCTCCCACGCGTTGTCAGAGGCAGGCTTTACCTGTCGCTGTTTACGTAGGCTGCGGTTTGCGAGCGATGTTTACGGATGGAGGGAGATAAGGGCCTGGTTAATCTCGCCACAGCGGTTTCCTCTCCGGCATACAGCAGCAGCTCTTCAAAGCTGGAGCCCAAGCTGCGAGACTGTTGCATTGCTGTTAACCCTTTACCAGTTGTCCGAGCCCTGATCATGTGCACGAACTCTAACACGCACATGTGCAAACACATACCAAACATGCTAAAAAATGTTTACGCCCTCACCTTCACACATTCAAATACATCCATATCGAACCACAAAATTTATGGGGCAAGCCACAGATTTTACCTTTTTTTTTTCCTGAGAGTTCAAACAAATTAAATGACTTGCCACAACATTGTTTGAAAATTATATCATTGTAATTCAGTGAAAGAAGATGGGCAGTGACCGTGAATTGCATTTCTGGCTTTTGGTCCCTGCTAAACTTTGGCAACTCACTTTAAACTCAGTTAATTTCTCAGGTCGGTCCATAATTTCACAGAAAAGGCTTCTTTAAAAGCAGGAAACATCTTTTTTTCTTCTTCTGCCCTGTATTCAGCAGGTGTGGCGCAACCTCACTTAACTGGGTCACTTGTGTTTGAAAAAGGCGCAGAACTGATAATCAGCCAGCCGATAAGGCGACCTCACAGTACTCCCAGGGTGCACCTCTCTGTCACTGAAGGACAAGGGAATGAGAGCAGATGGATGGGTCCATTCTTTTACAGCGTGAAGCAGCAAGGTACTGAGAACAGGGAGATTGGGGTGTGTTTTGGTTTGGGTTTTGGGGGAGGTGGGGCGGGGGGGTAGAGTCCCTGTGACAGTGCACCTGCCCTACCATAGAGCTACAACAGCAGCGCTTAACCAGAGTTGGCAGTACCTCAGCTTGACCCTGTTTCAGTTAGTGACCATAGTTCTTTCATCCTATTAGGGACTGGACATGCGGGACTGGGACGGGGGGTGGCTGGGGTACCCTGCTGAGCCTTTCTTGCCCTCTGAGAGGGGTCTTGACACTCATCAGGCGCTGAACAAACGCTCCCCTAATCCCATCTGACGGGGACCAGTGGCTGGACACTGCAGCCTCAGGATAGCTCAGGGTTAGTGGAAGGGGTAGAGTGGGGGTATTTGTTTTTGGGTATGGGATTCAAGGGTCAGGGAGTGGGGTTCCTTCCACCGAAGTGAAGTGGTTCCAGGGTAAACCCATGGAACAGCAAGCTGAGACGTTGATATCAAGGGCCCACAGTGTTGGTTGATTTTTAATGATTTTGAATTCAGTATTGTCGAGGCCACATCCATAAAACCGATGATATTGTTGTGTGATCGTCCAGGTTATGGTAGTCCTGAGAGGCACAGCTGTCAGTAAAAGTGATTGATGTTTCGACTACCTGAGTGGAAGTCATCTTCGGAGTCAAATGAGAAGTTGTTAGCCGGCCGAATACACAAGTCTGGTTCATGGTAAGTGATTGGTCAGAACTTATATATTCGGCTGACTAACAACTTTTCAATTGACTCTGAAGATGACTTCCACTCAGGCTGTCGAAATATCAGTCACCTCTACCGACAACAGTCCTTCTCAGGACTACCATAACCTGAATGATCACACTACGATATTATTGTTACACCGGGGTCAAAACATTTCGTGTAAAACCCTTCAGGATGATCTAGGACAAGCCCGTCCTTATCCACAACCTTACCTTTTTCATTATGCTCCAAAAGGTGAAACTGGTCCCAGAGCAGTGCTAATACTTGCCTTAAGATAAGTAATTTGTGAATATGCAGCCTACTTTCTAAAGCCTCAACTACCTGCTGATTCAAAACACAACTAATGCCTGCAGATACCTTAGTCCTCCAGAGTTGTACTTTGAGATCCCCATAGGAGAACATTCCACAACAAATCAAATTCTGACAGGGTTCAGGGGATGAGTTTGGACTGCGGTGTCGATGTCAGTTAATCCTTCGTGCCGTATACGATGCACAGTTTACGTGCTGTGCCCGCTAACTCAATGAAGTGTGAGAAAGGAAACCTGTGGAGCGTTGACGGAGGATTACTCTGACTGAGCTTGCCGACCTCCCCAAGAGATGAGCGGACGCGACTATGACTGCGGTGGGCTAATTTTGGACCGTCTATGAACCATCTGGCAAGAGCGGCTTCCTGTAACTGCATAGCTTCGGAAGAACAGCGCACTCGCCGGGGTTTAAATACGGAGGTCGGGCAGTTGGACGTTCAGACTTGCGGCGAGTGACCCTGGGTGCGTGTTACCATGGAGACGGACCCTGTAACTCCATCCAGGCGCTGACCCGGACTGGAATGCAGAGATCATTCCCGACGACTTTCGGGCGGGGGGGGTCAAGCCGGCCTAAGGCCAAGATTCATGGCAGCAGTCATCATGGTAACACGAGCCCGGTCTGGTCACCTAATCTGGTCTCCCAGTCTGTGCTGCCAGACAAGCTCAAACCTGCAGCCCCCCCGCCCCCCGCCCTCACCCGGCCCAACCCATCCCAACCCATCCCATGCTAACAGCAGCAGACAGGCTGGTGCGTGTAGTCCTCCCAGAGGGTCAACACCCCCCCCCCCCCCCCCCCACCTCACTCCACCCAGACTGGAACAAAAACTAAAATTGAGATGCCTCCTCTCATACTCATACCTATCTGGAGATGAGTTTGGCTTGGTGGGTCCCAGGCTCTCAGTACAGTGCCTGGTGTCTTTATTTAATAGCGAGGCAGTGGATATGAGCCTGATCAGCCCCACCCGTACTTTATAAGTAATAACATACTTTCAAAATGATCCTTTTGTAGGCTCATGGAGGAACCCTACCCAGCTCAGAGTTCTCGGTTGCACATAATGAGAACTTTGACACAGTTCACACTTACAATAGAGGGAACCATAAAGACTTAAGAAATGGTTCACCAAAGGTACATTATTTGTCTGTAAGTAGTTGTTACACATTGCCTAAATGTAACTCAATAATGTTTATTTGGAAACTAATAAGTGCATTAACTATCAAAAAGAGACAAATTAATCATGTCTTCCTAAGTTGGAGTAAAATCTTATGCACCAGTTATGTACCACTGCAGTGACAACTGTTCATAACTCTTAAGAGCGCTTTCAGTACCTTTTTTATGGGACTGTAGATGTCAGAGCAGAGCTTTACTTCCATGCCTGATGCACTCATCCGGGCTCCACATTCTCATATCTCCTCAGAACGAGACAGGCATGTGCTAAGTGAGAGACGGGCGGTACAAACAGACTTATATTTCCTGCACCGAGGGGCCGCAAGTTTAACCCAACACTGCCCCATCCCACCCATCACTTAGCCGCTGCCTCGTCAGAGCCCTCTAACGTTTCTGTTTAATGCTGGTCTGGACCCTGTGTGAGTTGGCTTGGTGCTGTAAAAGGATTTCACCTTACTGGACTCAGTAACCCTGCACTCTGAGTTGGCCGTATACAAGGGTCGGCTCCTCATCTTGAATCTAATTCTTACCCAGCTAAGTTTGCCTTTGGCTGTCTTTTATGCAGTAGTTGGCCCAGACATTCTATGAGGAGTTTCATGAGAAACTCTTTGTGCAATGCGGTATGCCAATAAATTTAGGATTTAGAATGACTTTGCAGGCCTACGGGCAGACCCTTTTTTTAATCAACCTGTGGATACAGTTGGGGAAAGTTGCTTGGGGTCACATGATAGGAGGTCCACCCTGAGAAAGGTCTGATGGGGCGGAGATAAGCACACCTCCCTGAGGGTATGAAGATGATATTTTTGGAATAACTTTTCAGATCTTAATTTTGATAAGCTCCTCAAAGGCCAAGGTGTGGTACACAAGTGTTATGATTGGTTTTCAACTTGTGCGTCCTTGAGCCTGGGTGGTGTCCATGTTGGTGCGAAGCAAACAGACTTCACCAATATTAAGGGAATGCTATACCATCTCTGCTCCAGCAAATGTTGTGCTTTTGCAAAATCAGATTTTATCTTTTTTGAGTGTGGTGGGGTAAGGTGGACAGGTGGTCAACAAGGTGGCGATCAGACCGCCCTCTAGTTGTTAACTTTAGGGTAACAGTCAAGAATGCATGCAACAGTGGTATTACAGAGAGATCCAGGGGTTCATTGGAGGCATCAAGGTTCTTACAATCTCTTGTATGCATGTAGATTGGATGGAAATAAGAACCCAGCTGACTAATCAGCATTCCATGAGTGGGTGCAATTCCCAGGAGCATCTGTGATCAGGCTGTTCCAAGAGAAATTGTACAGCTGACTGCTGCTCTGTGGGCAAGCCAGAGCTTGCTCAGTTCCCCAGAGCTTTACCCCTCAAGCGGACCGTACCATTACCTACCCCCCTCAAATGAATGAGCAGGGATATACCACTATGTGAGTGTGTGAGGGGGTGCACGTGGGTGGATCAGGGGCAGGGGTGAGAGGGATTGGGTATCTGACTGGGGTAAAACTTGGCGCTCCAGTGCATTGGTGCCCTCCACACCTGTCCCCTGGCCTTAGCATCTATAAACAGAATGGGGTCGGGTCGCCTGTGCCAGGGCTGGTCCGCTGGGCCGGCCCAACGTCAGACGCTCCTGGAATCTGCCCGGCGAGCCGATTACGCAAGGCCAAGGGCATAGCAACACGACACCGAGGGCTGCCAGCCATGCAGTCAGTACAAGCTTATAAATACAGCACGCTCATAAACACAACATGTGCTCAGAAAACACAGCATTCACTTATAAAACACAGCACACTGTTATAAACACAGCATTCACTTATTAAACACAGTACACACTTATAAACACAGCATTCACTTATAAGACACAGCACACTCTTATAAACACAGCGTTTTATTTATAAAACACAGCACACTCTTATAAACTCAGCGTTTACTTATAAAGCACAGCACACTCTTATAAACACAGCATTCACTTCTAAAACACAGCACACTCTTATAAACACAACATTCACTTATAAAACACAGCACACTCTTAGAAACGCAGCATTCACTTATAAAACACAGCACACTCTCATAAACACAGCATTCACTTCTAAAACACAGCACACTCTTATAAACACAACATTCACTTATAAAACACAGCACACTCTTATAAACGCAGTGTTTACTTATAAAACACAGCACACTCTTATAAACACAACATTCACTTCTAAAACACAGCACACTCTTATAAACACAGCATTCACCTCTAAAACACAGCACACTCCTATAAACACAACATTCACTTATAAAGCACAGCACACTTATAAACACAACATTCACTTCTAAAACACAGCACACTCTTATAAACACAGCGTTCTCTTAGAAAATGCAGCACACTTATACGCACAACTCACTTGACAAACACAACATACACATACAAAACACAGCACTCTCTTATAAATACAGACCTTGTGTAAACACTGTACACATTTATAAAACACTGCACTCTCTTAAAAACACAACACACTCGATAAACACAGCATACACTCATAAAACGACACACTCTCTTATAAACACAACTCACTCATATAAACCCAGCATGCATTTATAAAACACAGCAGAGGCTTAGCAACACAACACATTGTATAAACACGCAACGCATTGTTAACAAACACAGCACTGACTTATAAATATAACCCTCTCGTGAGCATAGCACAGACCTAAAACCACAACACACCCTTATGAGCTCATCACACACAAACACAACTCATGTTGTATACACAGCACTCACTAATGAACTCAGACCACTACTATCCACAGCACTCCTGTGTAAACACAGCACACTCCTGTGCAGCACTCAGTTAAAAACACAGGAAATGAACGCACACTTTCAGACTTATTCATAGACACAGGAAGAACGCACATGAACACCTGCGCACATAAATGCAGGGCATAAACACAGGAAATTCAAACACGCATGCTGAACCTACACTTATAAACATAGCACAAACTTATACAGCACAGCACTTAAAAACACAGGTAATGGACACTTGTGCTTCTGCTAAGCACTCAGTTATAAACACAGCGCTCCCTTTTGAACACATATTTGCACATATTTGGTTACCACACACGTTAAAGCAACGGGAGCACATGCACATGCATATGCTCACTTATAAAGAACACAAAACCACACACAGGCCATTCTTGTTCATCCATCGAAAACCCACAACATTATATTGATCAACATTAACGGGGGAAAAACAGCCAGACCTATACTGATTCACTAAAATGAGTGAATGCACCTGTACTGTGCTGAGTTTGTGTATGGTCAATTCAAACGAAATAATTTGCTAATTTCAAGTCTGTTTCTCGTCCATTTGCACGGCAAATCTTCAACAAAAAGCAGCTGGTACAGATAAGGCCACATGAGATTTTCACCCTTTAACAAAGTTTGTCAGATGGCTCTGATGACACTGCTACATGCAGCCTCTTTTTGCGGTAGTGCAGTCAGCCGCTGTTGAAAGAGTTTCAGCCACAGCGCCCTCTAGTGACAGGAAGCTGTTGCAGTCTCAATATCAAGCTGGAATGGTCAGGAGAACTGAGGCACCGGGCAAAGCTGGCGATAAAACTTTTTTCCATTGTGTGTGTGTGTGTGCGTGTACTAACCCCTCCCCCTCTCAAATCCTCAAAGCTGCCCCAGGGACACACACACTCTCTCTCTCTCTCTGTCTCTCCCTCTCTCTCTCTCTCCTTTCCTCCCATTCTTTCCTGGCTCCACCTGAGTGGAAAGGCCTGCGCTTTACCTTGACTGACAGGGGTTTTTTAGGGTTCCCAGCATGTCTCCATCCTGTCCTCTGTTTGAATCCCCGTGTGTCTCTGATGCTGAGCTCCAGTCCCTCTGACAGGTCCCTGGGTCGGGCTCATTGTCCGACGGGCCGGGGCTGTGCTGGGCCTGGGTCAGGCTGGGGATGCTGCCAGGGAGCCCATTACTGCTGGGTGGGCAGCCCGCTTTTGAAGGCTCTCCCTCGGGGGCGCTCTCTGGAGCGGGCTGTTTGATGGGGCTCGTCGGCGAGGGTTGGCGGTCGCTAGCGTTAGTCCCCCTGTCTCCACGCTCAAGCCGAGCGGCGGGGCCCCCCGTCACGAACGCGTCTGGGAACTGTCATTATGTTGAATGGAGCTACGGAGTGGTATTAACCGAGGACGCAAATGCTGAGTCTGTTTTTGGGGGGGGGAGGTTGTGCCGGTGGTTTAAATCCTAGTTGCAGGTATGGAGGATGTTGGTGATAATGTACTGAGTGGCCAGTCAGTATTTTCACTGTAAGGAAAGGGCCGCAGATCAGACTGAATGGGTCTAAATATTACATTTAAACACTGTCTAAATGAGCTTTGTCGGAATTACAACTCCTTTAAATTATCTAGCCATACTAATGCATTCAGGCCTCATTTTACAGCAGGCACATGTACAAACACATAAGCGCACCCACCCACACACATTCTCACACACAGACACACACACACACACGCAGATCCCTTTGGGCTCTTCTGGTTCGTACCGCCTCATATGTTGCAACACAAGTGCAACACACACACCCACATCCCCATGTCCATACCCCACATACCACCCTACTGCCCCTGGCCGCACTGCCCTCGCTCAAACGTGCCCAGACATGTTCTTCGCCTCACATTCGTGACGTTGTCGCAACGCCTCAGCAACATCTCAACTACGTGTATCCGCTCAGCTGCGGGCCTACACGAAGGAGAAGGGTCCGACTTATCGGTCGTGCACGATCTTTCGATGAGTTTTTGAGCGCTCGCCTTTTCCCTCTGCGTGCTTATGTCTCAACTTTCGTTACAGCGCTCCATCTTCTTTAACGGGTCTTTAATCCAATTTGGTGGGAGCGCGGAGGCGGGATATGGCAGGGGTGATGATCCCGTCCGGGACCTCAGCCGCAGCGTCTATCACCCCCGCTGTGCCCAAATTTTGCCCATTTGGCCCAGCTGGCTGGAGTTATTACACTCAACAATATTAGCAGGGAGACCGGGAGAGAGAGAGTGATGGAGAGAGAGACAGGGAGAAAGGGAGAGAGAGATGGAGAGAATGGGAGAGAGAGAGAGGGAGAGAGACAGAAAGGGAGAGAGAAAGAGATGGAGAGAGAGAGAGAGAGAGAGAGAGAGAGAGAGAGAGAGGGTACGGCGCAGTGAAAGGCTCTCATTGTGCCTCCTCTATCAGACTGCATTAATTATGGGCGCTCTGACTCAGAGCTTCTCCTCTGATTACAGCACAAACACAGGCTTCGGGCCTGAAAGACCCCCTGTGTCCCTCCCCCCCTCCCGCCTGCATGGACTCCTTAATGAAGCCAGAAAAAAAAGAAGGGAGGAGGGGGGGGGGGGGTGGGAGGGATTTTGGCTGGAGAAAAACTGTCATTAAAGAGTTTATGTATTTACCAGGAGCGGTTCAGCCTGGTGTGCTGGGGTGGATGTGAGGAGAGAGAGAGACACGGAGAGGGAAAGTAATTCTGTTGAAATTAGTATTTTCCATGGGGATTTTCAGTTGGTGGCTCTGGTATAAGTCTGCCGGCACCCCCCCTCCCCCCCCCCCCGAAACTCTCCTCCAACTGGCCCATGCCTGCTCCCCCCCCCCAAAAAAAAAGCCCCCATTAGTGCCTGTAGGGAGGCAGCACAGTGAATACAGTGCCCGATTATGGCCAACTCCCCCATTGAGTTGCTTTAAAAAAGCTGTACAGGCGAAAAGGTGCTGTCCGAGCATAATGGAATAAAGGAATGTGTGCACCCCCCCCCCCCCCCCCCCCCACACCCCCAGCCCCCCGCCCCCACTTTATACCTCATTTAAACGGAAAGGTTCCCACAGCTTCTTTGAAGTTCTTTATAATTGGGGAAATCGGAGCTCTGTTAACGTTAACTCCTCAGCACACCTACTAATACCGCCGTCCCCGTGCCGGCTGGTAATTATGGCTCCGCGCTAATATTCTCGGATCCGCTGTTAAGTTTGGTAAAGAGAGAGAGGGAAAAAAGAACCCGCTAATGTTTCACGGCTGTGACGCAAACGGGGGTTTTAAAACGCTAGGACGCGGCTCGATATGAAATGAAAGCTGTTGCTCTCTCATTGTGAAAACGCCCTGTTCCAGTCATGGCACTCTGAGGAGGCTTATAGATAAAACAGTTGGCAAGCGGCTGAATATCTTTATCTTTAGTCCAAAGGTGGTTTCGACCAATTATCTTACAATACATGCAGGTTGCAAAATTAACTTTTCCGTCCACCGACCAAATGGCTTGTGCATGTTGAAATTTTGCCAGCCATTCAATTACTATTGTTTTTTTGTGTGGTGAGTGAAGTAAATCTGTTAGCCGTTAGCATATTTTAGCGGCATTTGATCGCAAACTTTGATCCCTGTTTCCTTCTCAATCATTTCACACAAATGCAACGAATGAAAGAACATCTTTTCACACACTCCGGACAAAAATGCTCGTTAACTTCAAATAGAAATATAATTATTGTAGTGCGTAAAGATCAGATTGTTGAAAATGAGTGTCTAGAACCGCAGCAATTGGAATCAATGGAAAAAAAAAAGTAATATTTTGATGTATTCCAGGCTATTTTCTGTAGTGCCCCCTGCTGTTAGTGTAACATTAATTGTTCTCTCTGAGTTGATACCTCCAGCATTGTTTATACAACGCTTTCTATGTTTTGGATGAAATAAAATGTACTTGTATTGATGGACCAACCCATGCATCTACCATGATTCACCAGAGCTGGAACATCCTGTACAGAACACATTGTGCATTTGCATACATATTTTGCTGCAGTGCTGGTAAATGAGCTGTAGGAGTTGTTTGGCTCGGAAGCTAGTTGGTTGGACTTTCACGGCCCGGTCACATCTGTACATGCCTTGCGAAAGAGTTTCACATTTCGCCGCAAAACAGGACATGACGCGATCCTGTGCGGCAGTCTTCTGTGCTGACGGCAATCGGCGCACATTTCTGTATATCAGTTTTTATTATCAACCAAGGCTGTATTGATACAGCATTTCATAATGTGAGACCGTCAGAATGCTCTCTACCATTACCTTCTGTCAACAACAGCAATCAGAGTGTGTGTTGGCTGACATCAGGTGGATATTGCAAGTTTGCGGGTCAAAGTTCAACTTTCTGTGATACAAATATTTGAAATTGCTTTGCAGCTGAAAATACAAAGTATTTTCACATTCCGCGGAAATTGTAAGGGGAGTCAATGACAGGCTGAAATTTCATTGTTTTAAATGTAAATTTGACAGCACTTTCAGACGGAGATGCATTCGCCGTCCACTAGCTAACAGCTCCAAACTTTTTGGTTTTTGCTCGCCAGGCTCTTTGGAAACTGGGAGCCGGTTGGAGGAAGAGTGGAAGGGTGACTGAACGAAGCTGAGACACTGAGAGTGAAAAGCGGTGAGTTATGTATGCGAAGAAAGGGAGGGGATATTGTTCTGCTTTCCTCACTATTTCGTATAAAACCACATGCTACGGCAATATTGAACACCATTTTGTATTTCATGTGAATAAAACATATTGAATTTTACTTAAAGAGAGAGAGAGAGACAGAGAGAGAGAATTTTTGGCGCTGAGAAGAAAGTATAGCGAAAAAACCTGGGGACAAACAGAAAAAAGTCTTGGCAATTCAGAGGAAAGTTTCTTTTCTCTCTATTCCGGACCACACCCCTCCCCCACACAATCCTCCTTTCCCCCGCACCCCTCCCGTCCCAAGAGAGGCTGTTACATAACTTATTTCCACCACCTATAACCCTCCTCTCCCCGCCCCAGCAACTGCCCCCCCCACACACACACCCCTCCCCGCCCCCCCGCCCCTCCCCTCTCCTCCCCTTCCCACCGTGCAGCTGTGAAATATTTCCACTCGAATCTCTGCAGGAGACTGACCAGTCTCAGCCACTCATTTAACAACTACTTCTGCACCTCTGTCTCTCTCCTTCCTTCTTTCTTTTCTTTCTTCCTCACTCCCCCCCCCTCCCCTCTTTCTCTCTGGCCTTTCACCTCCCTGACTAACAGGCTGTAGCATTAATCAGGCTGTCCTGTCATTGAGAGCATCTGTGATAATGGTCTGGTTTTTATCATCAGTGCGTCCTCCTTTCCCCAATCTCACCCCCACGAAACACACTCCCATAATGCACTGCCCCAAAAGTCAAATGTACTCTCTCTATATCTGAAATGGAAAAAACAGACATCGGGGGATGAGGACAAATTGTAAAAGTCACCTTAAAAAAGAAAGAAAAACGCTGAGTTTCTAAATAAGAATATTGAATAAAGGAAATGTAACTAATCAAGCCACTAGTCAAAGAGTACAATGAGCGAATACATCCATGTATTTATTTTTAAGTGTTTTGAAAGTGAACGCGTCCCCGCTGAAAGTACGGACTGCATACTCGGTGTATAAAGGAATTTGTGCGTTCAGCGTTATTAAGATGTGTTAAGGATGGATTTTTTTTTTTTTTCTTACATCAGAAGTGCTGTTGGCCTACCTTCTTTTAAAAGCCTAGTGAGGTCAGAATAAATTTATAATGCTCAGCGCGCACAGAGGTGGGCTCGCAGCTTGCATGCAAAATACTTGGCAACACCCGGTGGGCTTGAATAGATGGCTGAATTCTTCCTTGGATTCCGGAACGACACTTTGCATAGCATTATATTTATGGCTCGAGCTCAGACGTCATTGCAGTTATTAAATATAATTTTGAGCGGCTGTTTAAATAACATGACATTTTGATGTTGTCAGAGGTGGAGGGACGGGAGAGAGGAGACCATCATTTCTCGGATGGGGATTATGCGTGTTCGTGTGCTTGCGTGCATGCGTCAACTTTTGCGCATGCGAGAGAATGAGTGTGCATGTTCCTGCGCCTTTAAGCACGGTTCTCTCTCGGTGTTAATTTCACGCTTCAACAATAACACTACTCTGGAACATGGTTAGAGAAGTTCTGTTGAAAAAGAGGCAGACGTTGCTCCATGCCAAGACACTAAACTCTGATGCCAGCAGTCGTGGGTAGCCTATGCAGCTGGCATCACTTTGGCACGCACTGAGCGCTGCCTCGACCTGGCTCTGTCGTGGCATTGGCTGGGTTTGAGAGAAAGCGCTCTTATTATAGTTGAATTCAAGCATGGGATTTCAGGAGCGGGGTTTGAATGGTATCATATTTTGCATTTGTAAAACGGACGACAAAGCGAGGGGGTTCGACCCAGTAACGCGCCGCGGGACGGAGCCTGAGCGGGATGCTAATGAGCGCGCACGATTAATACGTGTGACGGAGCCGAACAAACAGTGCTGAGCTGCGCTGACTGTTAATGAGCGACGAAAGAGCGCTTCCCATACTCTATACTCATTTCTTTTTTTTTCTTCCTCGCTTTTTTTTCTTTTTTTTTTTTGGACGGGGGTGTCAGTTGGGGCTGCAAAACAGATTAATGAAGGCCGCATACCTCAGGGCACAGAGGAAAAAAAAAAAAAAACTAAAAGGCCTTGATGGAGAGACAAAAGTAAGTTTTGGTAAATGCTAATTTCCTGGCCGGCTAGCAGTGTTGACAGAGTGGGAGAGTGAGCATATGAAAGCGATTGGTGAGGTTTTAGGGGGGGCCGGGGGCAGCTTAAGCGCAGAGATGGTTGAGGATGAACTTATTCGGAGGTGAAACCATTGGGTACAAGAGAATGGAAAAAAAAAAAAAAATCCCCCTTCTACTTTGAAATTAAGAAAGTGAAATAATTATTGCTGTCCCCCGTGTTATAATATTGGAATATGGGCGAGTTTATACTAAATCGTAAGGGTATCAGACCTTTTAATTAGCTGCGCCGCCCTACTTTTCATACTTAGGGTGGAGTGGGCTGTTATTTACATTGCATGTAAGACATATAAACTGAACCAGATCACAGCTGAGCCCGGAGAGGTAAGAAAATAAAATAAAGCTGTACATTCTCCGTCTCCAAAATAGCGGCTCTTAAATCTTCCGGAGTTTGGCTCGTCTCAGGTGTTTCCACATGGTTTCTATTGACCCATTTTCTCCCCAAGTTTTTGCGCAACAGTGCAGCAGTTTTCTAGGAGAGAAAATTCGCTCCGCGTTCCTCAAAGTGGGGGAAAGCAGTTGGGAGAGGGTGCACAGAAAATGCACTCTAGGGGGTAAGGTGGGGGGGGGGTGATTAATAGCTACCAGCACTATAGTTGCGCTCACAAGTGCAAAGGCTAATCTCTTGCTCATACAATTTGGACGGGAAGAGTTGGAACTACCCCAGTGGGTGTAGGGGCTGCGGTTATGTCACTGCAGGAATGTTGAGGGAACCTGTTTGTGAGGGGTATTTAAGAAGTCTAAAACCCAGATCTATGAGTGTAACTGCAGTCACAAATACATAAGAGAAGTGTGTATGCCAGTGCAAGAGTCATGGCTTATTTATTATGAACTGGAAAAAACCATTTGGGCATCATATTTCAATGACTGGAGTTTAGCAATGATCTGGGAACGGAATGGATTTTAATGCATGACACAGCGTGAGATAACACACGGAGACGACTTGTAACGAGCTGGCTTCAGAGCAAATGCTTCACTCATCAAAAGAATATGGCATCATTTAACTTTGCGTGATATGCACACCATTTCCTTGCTCTTCTATATGATTTCTCGAGATGTGCGTTAAGAGCTCTTGAATTGAATGTTCCCCTTTGCAACTTTAGCACCGTCGGAGCACAGTCTCTGTTATCAAATTCAGCGGGAGAGGTTCTCGGAAAAAAAAACATCCCTTCTTGAGCTCTTGTCCCAGTTGGCGGAGTTCAGACTCTCCCACGTCAAACTGCAGGTCACATGACCGGCCGTATTCAAACTGACCCACCTCTGCCTTCACCCTTTTGAATGTTTAACAAATAAAATAAAATGATATAAAGCAGACGGCTTGAGTGTCTCTGGAATCAAAGCAAGGCAGCGATTAGCTCCCCGCGCAGCAGACGCTTCTTTTGGGAGAAGACCACGGTGCTCGACTTGGCTGCGGAGCACGGTTGGCGGATCTGGCGCTTGGCGAGGCTAACTGTTGGCTGGTAGAGGCGTCTGGGTTATTTATCCCTTTGCTGGGAATTGTGGGCATAATGAAGCGGTGGGGTGGGATGGGGGGGGGTTGGGCAGGTGGGTAGTTGTGGGCGGTGGTTTGGGGTTGATTGATTCTAGAGCAGTATAGCCTCCAATTCCCAGATGAATCTGAGAGGCTAAAGATGCCTTTGCTCCCCTCTCCTCCATTACCGCAGCGGGTTGTGAGGGTTTGCATGCCGCACCTCTCACATTGGTCACACACTCTAGGCTAATTGATCGTGTGGCGTTTTTATGGTCCGACGTTTAATGGCCAGTCAAAAGCCTCCAGTCTGCCATTTTGCAAGTGTGTTTGGGTGTCGGTGTGCACACCTGTCTCGATGTCTGTGTGGGCGCGCATGATTGTTTCTTCGTTTCTCTGGGTGTCTTTGTGTGAATGCTTTTTTGCGTGTGTTTGTGTGAGTGTGCATACTCCTCTGTATGTATGTGTACACGAAAGTGTGTTTGTTTGCATGTGCATGTTTCTGTGTTTGTATGTGTGTGGGTCATAGGTTTGCATGCATATGCATGTTACTACGTTTGTGTGTGTGTGCGAGCACGTTTCTGTGTTTGTGTTTGTGTTTGCGGGTGTTCTTGCATATCTGTATGTACGTATATGCATGTACAGGCATATGCAATGAGGAACATTGTTTTTAAAGTATTCCGCAATTTTTTTACGCAAGCCTTCACAGGTTGGAGAGCCTCTGGCCATCTTTACTTCCGAGAGACTCGGCCTCTCTAAGACATCCCTTTTACGGCCAATCATGTTACACACCTGATGTCAGTTAACTTTCTTATTTGCTAAATGTCCTTTCAGCTGATTCTCTTATATATTAATAGCTTTTTCAGCCCTTTTTTTGTGCCGGTGTCCCAACTTTTCTCAGACCTGTTGCAGCCAGAAAATTTGAAATAAGCTTATTATGTGGATAAAAATATAAAATGTCTCAGTTTTAGCATTTGAAATGTTATCTATGTTCCATTGTAAATAATATATTGGCTCATGTGATCTGAAAGTCATTGCATTTTGATTTTAGTCACAATTTACACTTCGTCCCAACTATTTCGAAATTGGGGTTGTAGTTGTCTGTAATATATATGTGTTTGTGTATCTGTGTGCATGTATGAGTTTAGCTTTGTGGCTCTATTTGGAAAGTACACTGAGTTGGGGGTCCTGAGTTCTCATGTGGACTCCGGTAGCTGTAAACACAGATTTGGTGAGCTCTGTTTCTAAGCCTGGGAGCCGTGCCTGTGCTCTCCGTATGTAAATAATACCATCATCAGCACAACAGGAGTCATGGTAGGCTGACGGAGACCTCTGCCTGTAATCTGCAGGAAGGTCGTATCTCCTGCCATTTGATCACTGTGCAATACTGGTCGGCATGATATTAATGAAAACCTGGTACTTCATGCTGAAAGGCAAGCACGGTTCATTTGGGAGAAAGAACTAAATATTTTTTCCCTCCTCAAGCGCGTCAGTTCACTTCTACTTCGTTGACATTTTTTCGTTTTTGATGCCTTTCACACTTTTGCGCAGTTTTAATTTTAGTTACCATGGAAATAACAGGCCCATATAATTCTAAAGCCTTAGAGAGGACATGACTATTACCTCAGAGTGACAGCTGGCAGCCATATTGTGCATAACTTCTGCTTGTTGCACCCATTGGCCTACCCATGTAGAACTCTCTTACTTTTCTGATGTCACTGCTGTACTCAATATCAATCAGTCTTACCCAAGATGGTGCTCATTATCTGCGCATTCCAGATAACATTATCCTGTGACATTGTCCTTTCAACTGAACAGAGTTCACTCATGATTGGATTAGAATTAGAGGCGATACATTTTTTTTAAGCGTCTTTGAATACAGTGATTGTGGTGTCACAGTTCAGAAAAGAGACAAAGATGATGCTAAGGGAGAAGATATTTTAAAATTGAATGCACCGTTGCATCTGCAGAAATGGTATATCCTGTTTTCCAACGGCCAGCATGCGATCAGAAAACCACCCAAACTATGGCTGGCGGCCATTTTGTGTGAATCCTCTAGACTCCTCTTCTGGCGCATAGTGTTGTTTCTATTCAAGGTCGTTAACCCTCCTCAAAAACCCCGCTGCTCTGCTTGTTTAGAAGACTTTGCTCCCTCCATCTTCTGGCAAAATATGAAAGGCAGTCTTGTCTTCCTCTGTCTCCCAGAGCGTCACCCCATGTCTCCATCATGCAGATCGAATGTCTTGAAACCCGCTCAAAACCAACGCTTCAGATGTGGCCGACCAATGAGGTGCAGCAGTGTTCTGCCGCAAATGCTGACTTAAGTCCTGCAGGATACACTACACTGCGGCTGAGATCTGGGGCACACTGGATCGAGCTTGGCTGTTTCACATTGCTGAAACAAGCAGTTATTCTGTTAACTGACAGACGTTGGTTCTCCCTCACATGGGGCCGTGTTTGCAGCTCGAAGATTGTAAGCTCAACAAGGCAGTGAAAGCACCTGTTGCATGCAACAGTGAATGCAGCACTGCAGTGTTAATCAGTAATATTAAATCTCTCACTGTACTTGTGTATGTCTCGGGGTATAGGTATTCTCCACGGCTACGGCGAAACGTCCAGTTGGCTTGCTTATTTTTCTCATCCTAGTTCTGGTACTGCTTCCGCCCTGAGCCACACTTCAGCCAATCAGATTGTACGTAACTGGAATTTTTCCCTAAGTTGATCATGAAAAATAATCTGTCGTCCGGGTGACCACGTACGCTTTCTGGCCGGTCAGGCAGGGAATGTCCCAGATTGAACGACCACCGAAGCAGGTGCACGAGACAATTCCTGATCTGCGACAGACCACACTCCCCAAAATGGTGCGCCTCAGGTCTATTTCAAGCACACTGCGTAAAATTTGGGTCCGAGCCTGAGACAAAACATGTTTGTTTCCAGTGGAAGACAAATATGTTGTGAAAAAACCAATTGTGACCTGGACCTGGTTTAAAAGGGTCCTTCGTGCATTTGCATTTCTCAAGATATGGATTTTAATACTCCACATAGCGAAGCTGAAAGCTCACTTCAGCCAAGTTGTGTCAATGTTTAAATATTTTAACACTGCGCCCTATGGTGGGTTATTGGGTTCAGCAGGACTTGGCTGTTTGCGGTCACAAAAACAGAGTTGGCTGGACATGGTAGATTTGTCGCGGGTTGGTGAAAGTGGGGATTTAGCTCTCTCTGTAGGGTGCACAGTCCATTAGATTTGGAAAAGCAAAGTCACCCATCCGGCCCAAGCACCCACCACGGCCCGACCAAAGGTGCTCATTCAGGAATATTTATCGTGCGGAGCGTTCGGGCGCGACCGTATCCCCGTTATTCATTTCATCGTTATTTCGACTTCTTTCCAAACGTCTGAAATACAAGGTTTCACTTTACGCTGCGAGCCAAAATCACTGTGTGGATAAGCCCACTAAACAGCCCGCATCACATGAAATGTGAGTCGGGATGATGGCCCGCTCTGGACAAGCAGAGTGCAGGGATCTCTGGCCCTGTGTTTAAACTGACTAATGCCTGTTTTTGTTTATCTCTCTCAAAAAGCCTGCCAATTAAAGCGAGGGTCAGAGAACACTGTCCAATTCTTTTTTTCAAAAATCCACTGAAACCAAGCCTTTTTTAATATCTTGGGACACTATAAAATCAACAAAATTGGATTTAATCCAGTTTTCACTGTGAGGGAATATTAACGTTTCATTTGAAGTTGGCTAGGTTTATTTAGCAAAAACGCTATTCTGTGAACTAGCGTGCCTGTCAAAAGCCTTAAACAATAAAACCAATCTACAACTAAAGTGAACAGTTAAAAAAGTTCATCGTTGAGTTCTGCGAATCTCTTCCTGGTAGCTCTCTCTGTAGCGTAGCCAGTGAATAGCACAATAAACTCCTCCCAGCCCCCAAACCCCCACCCCCCCTTCATTAATCACCTCCACATGCGTGTAATGAGCTGAGCAGAGAGAACACTAGGGTTCCCAGCCCCTACAGGCCCTGCATCTCCAGGTTTCTCTCAATCCCAGGCCGTTTGAGGCAACTGTTTATTCGGCTCCGTAATGGCCGCTGTCACGGCCTGAGACACGGGGTTGCTGATTTACTTCAGGTGGCTGTTTGTCCATTGTCCTGCCCACACCACCCCCCCCCGCGCCCCGCCCTGACCTGCGACCTCTGACCCCCTTGACCTCTTGCTCTAATCAGCTAACGGGTCAGCGTTTGGCCTGGGATCGGGGGGTAATCCGCGTGGCTCTGCATGTTTTTCTGTGTGGTAATGGATATCCCTGCTGCTCCCGCTCTTTCTCTCTCTCTCTTTCTCTCTCTCACTCTCTCTCTCCTCCACATTCCCTTACAGCACAAGCATCACATCCAGTTATTAGGCTGTGGTTAGCCATAATGGTAATAACTAGCACTCAGTGTCTCTCTTCGCTGTTTGTGAAAGAGCGGTGTACGGAACCGCTATCACCACATTCTATTTTAACGTTCGGGCATTCCAGAGCTGATACCCCTGACCGCTGCTGAACCGCTCCGTTATGTTCCATCCATCCATCTCATTTATAATCTGGGCTGGAATGAAATGAGGCGATATTTTTGCGTTGTAGCTGTCTGGACTATTTTCCAGCCTCACTATAACCCCTGCCCCCCCCCCACCTCATCCTCATTTATGTACATGCTCACGCGTGTAAATATAGAAAGACATGCTGCCCACCGGTGGAGTGATTAGCCTCGTTGAAGCCCCCTCAGATCCCTTGCAGCCACACGGGCAGCGCGGTCCCCATGCCTGAGGGGCCTATATTTACACAACCTTGCGCCCGTTGGTACGTCCCAGCCTGCCGAGGCCTAACGCCGATGGGCAGGGGATGACAGGGATCAGGCGAGGGGGAGAAATACTGGGCAGCTGACCCCGGCTGGGGGAACAAGGGGCACTGACACTGCATACGACTGTGATCCGGGGTCTGTCAGCAGAACGCGCTGTTACACAAACTGCCCGACATTCTCACGCAGTCTCACGCACACACACACATGAGCGCTCAGTTGCACACATGCAAGCATTTACAGCTTCACTCATGCAGGCTTTTTCTCGCAGACTTACAGTCTCTTATGTGAAGTTTTTCTCATTTATACATTCACACTTGCTCTCACGCACACACTCTCTAACAAACACACACACACACACACCCACACACACACACACAAACCATTCTCACACGGTTGCACACACAAATACTCACAATTTTACACATGCAGGCTCTCTCACACGTATACAGTCTCACGCACACGTGCACACAGAGTGTTACACATGAAGACTCTTTTTCATTCATGCAGACACACACACATGCACATACAGACACATTCTCACGCAGTCTCACGCTCACACAAGCATTCACGATTTCACACATGCACACACAGTGTCACACATGCAGTCTCTTTCTCACTTCTTAACCCACTCGTGTACACACATACACACTCACTCCCTCATGCCCATACGAGTCTCACACACACACACACACACACGCATCCATGGCTATACACCGAACCTCAAATGTTTAATAATTCCATAGCCTGCCCTGCTCACATAGCGACACCACTGAGTCATATCTTCACCCCCACACGCACCCCCCCCCCATCCACATGACCCACTGATCCATTAGTCCTCTGTTAGTCTGTGGGGGCATTGGTCACTCCTACCCCTAATCCTCTCCCCCATCACCCCAGAGCACGGTTACCCCTTAACTGCCCCTCCCCTGACGTGACCCCCAGGCCATATTAACCTGTGGAGATCCAGTGTCATGTGACCTGTTCCAATGGAGCCCTTTCTTCCAAACCTCCTTAAAATGGATTGGGGGTGGGGGTGGGGGTGGGTGGAGGCGAGCAGTTGTTTACAATCCCTTGATCCCCTTTGCCTAGAGCTTTACTCAGGGCAACATGTGGCAGACAGGTTCATGAGCGAAACTACTTGCCCTAACACGGCCGCTTGACTTCCCGCAAATATAAAAATAAAAGTCTTTGTGGAGATATTGAATTAGGATGTGCCCTTGTCCCCCTCCCCCTCCCTCTCACTCACACACACACACACGCACACACACGCACACACACACACACACACACACACACACACACACACACACGTATTAGTGCTTTTCACATCCGTGTACATGCACACTTGCACATATAATTATGCATTTGGGACATACTGTCCAACCCAGATTTTTAAGGTCCCTGTGTCTGAGGCCCTCTGTCCCCTATAAAAGACCGGCAGGGGGGCAGCTGGACGTGAAGATGCTGTAACTTTGTACAAAAACAGCAGCTGCCGTCCAGTGCTATGACTGAAATTGCTGGCATTTAATGACCAACCGGGGCTAACGCACACAGAGGGACGTTAATGCACGAAATGGCACGCCAGGACGTGAGGGGAAACCGAGGCCCTTGAAGAGTCGCGGTCCAGGTTTGCAACAGCGCTCGCTGCTCTCAAGACGGTCGGTAAAATGCCGAGCCCAGATGGACGAGAGCCTGCTGTCCTCATCAAACAAGTGTTATATCGTGATCCAAAAATGCGGCCTCCCCATGGGAACAGCACAATAAAGTGAACAAGAAGACAAGAGTATGTAAAGATGCGAACGGGCTATTTATCAACCGAATCGCGTGAAGCGCTAAGCTAAGCCTTGGCTTTGGCACCCTGAGAACTACAGGACCTGGACGGCTGTATCGATAGTTAAAATATTTATAAAGCTTCTTGATGAGCCACAGGCTTTACAATAGCTGCTTTTAGGACATTTGAGAATTTGTGGTTTGCAGAGGGGAAGTGCACTTCAGTTATCTTCAAAACAGCTGGAAAACCGGTGTTAGGTTTCTGGCCTCTACATATGAAAAGAATTATGTTGATTTGCAAAATCGTTTTTCATATTGCGCAGGTACGTCTTTCCATGTGTGCAGGTATTTGAGCTTACTGATAATATTATAAAACTTAAAAAAAGGAGGGAAAATGCAAATAAATAATCAGATCCATGTTTTAATACTCTGGACATCTCTATAGAAGCTGTATGTGAATGTAAGGGATCACCAATCCTTACATACGGAAAAACTTAAGCTAGTCTGATGTTTGTGAACACCTGTCAAAAAACTGACATTTCATGACGCTTGGACTTTTCAAAAAACTTGTTCCTATAGGTTGTTGTTTGTATGTATGTATGAAGTATTGATTTACATAGTGATTCACCAGTTAGTTTCAATAGAATCATGTAAGAAGTAACCCGCTATCCCAGATCAAGTAGAAAGTGCCCAACTTTAACAGCCTTTATCTCACAAACCGTCAGAAAGTGTCATTTTTTACTTGACGTGTTTACATGTGCTTAAACGTGAAGTATTCCTCACCACACTAGAAAACTACCTGGACGAATAGAAAAAATGAATGAAAGCTGAACATTTTTTCTATTTTTTTTTTTTTTTTTTTACATTCAGATGTTGAAAACTGAGTAACATGTGGGCAGTGCAACCCAGTGCAAATGTTTATGTTCACTTCTGGGCTGTTATGCCGTGCTTCATGACTGCACAAACAGCAAATTTCACACTATCATAACAAAATATGAAAAGCACAAATGGTTTCCATTAGGACCAGAGATGTTGATGCAGGGGAGTGCGGGGAAAGAGGGGTGAAGGGTGACGGGGGGTGGGGGAGTCGTGCAACAGGAAGAGATAGGGTGGGGGTGGGGGGGTGGGGGGTTGGGTGTAGGGTTATGGTCTTCCCATTGGTCCCTAAGCAACTGGTAACCTTTGACCTGGCCTGGATCCCCACCCCCCTCCCACGGTTGGACATAGTTTGACTCTGTTCCCAGTGTGCATCAAATACAGTGTGTATTGTCTATAAGACAGCAGCACAATGCTAGATTTATCATGGGGCTGTACGTGCTGTCGTCTCTTCGGTTCATCTCTCTATCTCTGTCTCTCTCCCTCGACTGCCCTGCGGCCAGAAGCTTCCCTTTTATTCCTGTTGAGAAATAACCCTATTTACTCCTCTCTATGCTGGCCTTCATTAAGAGAGGACGTGCCCTCATTTAGTCCTGTGATCCCTCGTTTGGTCGTCGGAAAAAGAACAGAGCGGCCGGTTCATCTCGCTGCCATTACGGAAGGCTGTCGGCATGCGGCGGATAGTCAGAGACGCTGCTCTGTCTTCGCCGTTCGGTCGTTTAAATGGCGACATTATGGGCTGTTGCTGGAGAATTTCGTAATGCGACGTGCTTCGGCGAGAGACTCAGGCTGTGTTAGGGCCTACTGCTCCATATACAACTGGGATTGCATTTTGACCTGCGCAGATTGCGTGCTGCGGCCTGTATTTGGAAAGCATGCAAATTTTCCTTTTGCCTCTGCGCTCTTATTACATTTGAAAATAATGGCTACAAAGTGAAAGATGAGACTGTCATCTTTAATTTGCAGGTATTCAAATCAGTATTATGTCAACGAGTAGGGAGCACCTGCCATTTTGAACAGCATGATTGTTCAAATATTTACGGCATGCACTTTGCATGCGTTAGAGCGCTTCTGTGTACATGTGCCTATGAGTGCATTTACTGTATGTTGAGTAATTGCAAAAATCAACCTCCCATATTTTATAAGCCTTGGTAAATCATGACCTGTCACTGAACTATCTTTCCAGCCCTTTCCCATTGACCCCAGAATATAAAAAACCGTCATGGCGGTACTGTCATACGCTGAGTCTAATGTGTCGTAAGTGTTTGTGATAGGAAACTTCTGGAAGTATGTACATTGCCGGAGAGCCACTCTGATAACGTTGTTGTTTTGGCATGGTGAGATGGAGAGAAAGACAGAGATTTGATAGATAACCATGCCCTCTGTGAAGGCCCCTTCCTTAGAAACCAGTGACCTCCCCCTGCGGAGAGTTGCGTGTTAGAAGACAATAGGCCCCTGCTATCCCTATCTAATTAATGAATAGTTTATGCAGTGCACGGTCAAGACTTGGGACGAATACAAATTTCATCTCTGGCTGCATGAGTATATGTGGTTCTGATAATGGAGAGAGGGCATTCAGACTTTGACGGAGCGTTTCAATAATGTCAAACCTAAGAGATGTCAGAACAACTAACATTAGCTATAAGACTTTTGGAGCCCAATGGGAGAAACTTTTCTTAGTGCGAGAGAAAACAGAGACAGATGTTGGAAGAAACATTCAAACTCCGTAAGAATCTAGCTAAATGAAACCCTTATGCAGAACTTCCGTAATTTCAGCCACAGATTATCTAGTCCATGAGCTGGAGACTTCAGTAAGCTTGGCCACCGATGACAACTGTGTAGGGTTTCACTGAAACCCATGATACTGGGGTCTGATTTCTTTGAATTGAAAAGCCTAGTAAAGAAAGTACTAAAGTCACATTTTGGACGATTCAAGTCCAGCATGGAAGCACGGTGTATTTGTCCAGCCAAGGCTATAGTTAAAGATCCCAGTGATAAAAGAACTGAGTCACAAAATGGGTAATTGACTTGGGTAGGTATAAAAGACAATTCTTATCCTTACCTCATAGTGCGTAAAAATGTGACTTAAGTACTTTTAGCTCTAGGCTCTTCCGTTGTTCTGCTGCCCAGAAAATGAGAAATGGGCAAAAATGGTTGAAAAACTCTGGAAAAGACGCTGCCTGTCTCAGGCTGGTGTGAGAGGCTGAGCAGGGCAGCGTTATGAGGCCATGCTTGGTGAGAACAGAGTTGAGCCAAAGCTTAAGCAATCAAACGGAGCTGAGGAAGGCCAGAGAGGGCTGATGCAGGCTCGGCCTGGCCCAGCTGAAGTGATTTGGGGATTTGCCATGATCCCTGCGAGGCTTTTATAAATAAACTCTGCATCGCTCTGGAATGGTTGTATTTTGGCAGCTGGGAGCTCCACCCCCACTGAGGCTCTCCACTCTTGAACTCGCTCTTGGGACAGAGGGATTGACTGACTGAGAGACGTCTCATTGATGAGCAATCTCTTCTATCTTCATCGCCCTCTCTCCCACCCCCACCCCCGCCCCCACAGAGGGGCCTTAAACTCCCCGGAGAGTGTCGTGCAAAGGCTATCAGAGATGCCATTACAATAGGAACACATGTGCACTTGGTTACTGCGTCTCTCAGCACTTCATTCCAATGCAATAAATAGTCCATTTGGGGGTGGGACAGGGGTTTTATGACAAATTTCCCCCCTCTCTCATGGGTGCGGGAGAGAGGGTTGTGTCAGGTGATGTCATCATCACTCCTCTTGGGTCGATGGAAGGACCATGGATGACACAGTTACATTCAAGTGGATATGAGAAAGCATTTCTGTCCTTGAAGACACAATTTCATCATCTTTGTTGCTGAAAATCTATGGAAATAACTATGGCTATCTTGGTATGGTGTCTTGCACCCTGATTGGGCGGACACACCATTTTAAACCTCATGAATATTCAATGAAAGGGTGGTAAAACTTAAATATTTAGTCTTTTGAAGTAATGTGGGATGAGAATTCTTTGTTTTTAGAGGAGTATTATAACTGAATTGGACTAGCTCGCTGCTGATAGGGCTGTATAGCTGGACTGGAGTTAGCAACCAAAATGGAATCGAAAGTATGCGAAAAGATTAGGCAAACATTCTACGTCTATTAAAGGCAATACAAAGACTATTGTAGTGAAACAAACTGTTTTTAAACTGAGCTGCGTTGCTGGTGATTGGCGATGTAAGAATCTTCGTGCTCATCTATGTATAGATTAATAATTAGCTTACTTTCCAATTTAGATACACACCTGCTCTCCCTTATGTGTTAATCTATCCGACAGCTATTTTATTATTATCCCCCCGGCATATAATGCGAGGGGATATAGCTATCGCTCTGTCCGTCTGTCCATCTGTCCGCCCGTCTTTAAACATGAGTTTGTCCGGGCCATATCTCGGAAACTATATGTGCTAGCTTCACCAAACTTGACACACATGTCAATCGTAATGTGTAGATGTGCCTTTTAAAGGTTGTTACACAACCTACAGCCGGGGGGATCTGCCATTACCAAATGGCTCTTGTTTTATTTGCAGTTTATCTGTCTGAGTGAATGGTTGAATACAGTTGGTGGGACATGTCTCTTGCTGACTTGTCGTGAAAATCTGGCTTAACCTGCTGTATTTTCGCACTATAGGGTCAAGTTGTGTGTTGTTAAGTCTGAAAAAAGAGTCATTAACTCATTTGTGACAGAGAGAAGACATCCTTCAGACATTTGAATGAAAAAAATCTCTTTGAGTTGTGTGCTGGGTTGTTTATCAACAGAGCTACATCCAGTTTATATGTTTTCTCTGGTTTGACTCGCTGGACCCACAGACCGCAGGAAGGCAGAGAGAAGCTGACAGTGAGGGTTATTTGTTCTGGGATCTGGGGTAAAGGGGCTCTAATCCTAATTCATGAGCCCTCCTGCAAAAATCTATGGCTGACCGCTTGGGCCCAGCCGAATTTAGCAACAGTCCCAACAGTCACAGTGACCTGCCTGTTGCCCTCTGTTTTCTTTTTTCCGATTACTAGACAATCGAGAAACCTCTTCGACCCCATTCCTCACAACCCTTATAGCCTGCACTGACCCTCTCCCCACCAAACCAGTTCGCCCACCAGTTTCTCACACAGTAGTAAATAGAAGTCAGAGACTGCAATAGGTGTGTGTGTGTGTGTATGTGTGTGTGTGTGAGCGCATGTGTGTGTGCCCGCGCGTGCAGAACAGAAGGCGGATTCATCAGTCGACCGGCCGGCCGCTTATCAGCTCAGAACCCAGTGAATGGGCCACTTCAGAGGACCTGGGGTCCGTGCTATTCGATACACTGAGCATTATCTCCGGCTGGGGCCTCATAGCCGAATACCGCGGCTTGTGAGGGGTGGGGTGCGGGGCCAGGATTGCTCGTTCATAACACCACCACCCCCCCCACACACACACGCACCCATGAACTCATCCGAAAACCAATTAGATACCAATTAGATGCCCTTTTTACCAGTTTTTGAAATCAGTGCAATGGTAAACTGGGATTGTAATGAGTCGAAGCCAAAAATGTATCTTGAGCGCCTCGCCTTTCAACATGTCTCTGACGATCTTTAAAAGCGAGATGCAGCTTTACTTTCCTTCGCCAGTGACTTCACTGGTCGAGCAGCTATATAGCTATGCAGCTAGTCGAGCTATATAAACTATACCATCCTTTTATAGATAGCTGAGGTGAGATTACGCCCAAAGAGCTGCTACTATTTATTAACTGACTGGTCGGGCCTTTTGAGTAACATGACACAAATCCCTTAGAGCAGTAGCAGAGTGAAATATTCCCCCCATGTACGTATGGAGGAATATTAAGTATCGTGCCCTGTTTGCGGTGGGGCTGTTTCGGCAGGGATGGAGGGTATATCTTGTTGCATATTAGTGGTAATGACGGGTCTTCGAACCGTGGGCCATGGGAAAGTGGTTTCTGCTCCTCGCTGCGGTGGCGGGACTCGGCGGCAGATCGGGGTCATCCCACCGCACATGATGGTTAGGATTGGAGGGCGGTTAGGGGGTCTGTATCCCCTTTGGAATCACTTCACATGCCTTCACCCCTTCCACTGTCGAAATGCCTGAACCTCGCTCTGTGCAAATACCACTAAACGTTGCGAGGTCTTTTTCCATCCCGATGGTGAGTCCAGACCCGCTGACCAATGAGTGGCGTAACAACAGTTGGGGGGGAGGGGGGTTACCAATTACCAACCACAAAACTCACCCCAGTGTTCCGGACCACTCCCAGAGAGGGGAGGGGGGGAATTATTTTAATATCAAACCCTTGGGCAGCCAGCTCTGAGGGACCAATGTGAGCAAAACAAACCTGGGGGGGGGGGGGGGTGAGCAGCAGGATACCAGATAAGCGGAGACCCTAAAGGGTTTAGAAGAAAAGCTAAAAACATCCAGTGCATTCTCTTCACGTCTGTGGGGGATAACATGATGCCCTGAACACGATACATATAATTCCCTGTGTGATAAGAGTGGGCCCCTACAATTTTCATATGTTCCACCCCTCTGTCACAAAAACAGCATTCAGTAGGTACATTGTCTTTGTACCCCATGTTTTTTGGGGTCTACTCTTATAGTCTATGATTTTTCAGAGTCGCATTTCTCTATTTACGCAAGTATCTACCTTTAAATAATTGAGCTATTTCACGATGTCAGTGTGATATCTATATTAACCTTTTGAGGGTCAGGTTTCTGTTCTCTAGGCTCTTTTTTTCCATCAGAAATCTTAGCCTTCTATAACTCAAACGCTTTGTTGCATCAGCATTGGAATGCGAAGTTAGATTTTAAAGCCGATTGTGGTGTTGTGCCTTAAAGGGGTTAAAGTCATTCTGAGAAACTTTATGTGTTGACCTTATCTCAAGTGTTGTAAATTTAAGTGCCCTTGTAAGAATGTTGATCCATCCATCCGTTATCTAAACCTCGCTGGGGTCACGGTGGTCGTGGAGCCTATCCCAGTGGACTATGGGCAAAATACAGCTAGACACTCGGTGGACAGCTTGTCCGTCCATCGTAGGGCCCAGGCACTGTTGACTCACACACTCACACTTATGGGCAACATAGAGTCTCCAATTAAACAAGAATTGCTCCTCGTATTGTAACATTAGCTACCATTGAGTAAAGAATGCATCTCTCTGACAAGATTGGGCTGAAATTGCCTGTGCCCTTTGTTCAGTATCTCAGAGTTCAGAGGACTGGATTGACGAAAGCAGGAAAATGATATGCCCTCAATAGCATTGAGGATGGAGTGAATTCGACTCAGAGGATTGGGAGTTACCCAAAAATAGGTCCGGAGAGAGATTTGCCAACTGCTCTTTGACTTCTCATCCCCCATCCCCCATAATCACTCTAGCCAATCAAAAGCACGCACATGTCCTGGAATGACTATCTCCCCGCAAACTCTACATTTTATACTGGCTCAGCATACGGATGCAGCATGCATTCATTGCTGCAGAGACTTTAAAATACACAGAAGTTTGGAAGCAAGGCCAACACAGGTCAAAAATTTGGAAGCAACTTCAAGTTTCTGTTCGCAATGCCTTTCTTAAAAACCAGTATGAAATCTATGCATTTTGGGATGTATTTACTGCATCATTAGACATTTCTTTCATTGATTTGCTCCATTTTCCTCTATTTACCTTAAGGTACTGTATACATTGATGTTACCAGACCACTGCTGAATAAATGTTAACAAAAGAAAGGAGGGACTTAGTTTTTGGGTTGAGGCGATCTGCAAGAGTCAAAACTTCAGTGAAAAAGTAAAAAACAAATCACAGTTTGCATTATTTACTTTATGTCATGGTTTACAGCCCACCGGATGCCAATGGCAATCCGGCGGGCACTAGGACCATGGGCCAAGTAATATGGGCCTGATAGAGTAAAAATGTATTCTGATAAGTGACTCTTTATATAATAATCATGTTTATTTTGTTGCAAAGTATGCTGATGAAACTATGATCTTTTTTTGTACAAATGTGATCTTGCTTCCCAACCTTTGGCCTGTAGTGTATGTGAACAAAGAGTTTCATACGCTTTATTAGAAAAACATCCCTTTCAAGGTCGAAACTTTTCTGTAGAATAAGTGCTTGTCATTTATCTACAGTGAGCTCGTTTCAGGCTTCTGTATCTTGTATTCAGTGCATCGCTCTAAGTTCCTATAATGACAGACACTTAGCCTAGCCTTCTCAGGGGAGATACTACGACTGTTTGCGTGTCTGTGTGTGCCTGTGTGTGCGTGAGTGGCTGCGTGTGTGTGTGTCTGTGTGTTTCTTGTGTGTGTGTGCCCACGCATGTGCATGTGCGAGTATGTGTTTGCATGTGCGCACGTGCATGAGTGCGTGTGTGTGTGTTCTACTGCAATGCAAGAGTAACCTCTAAAATGCAGCAGAATGACGGCATCCTAAAGCTTGGAACATAATTTCACACTTAATGCAGAAATGCATGAATGCCTAAAACATGCTGCCACAGATTTTTGACCTTCTCGTGGCATCCATTCACTGGTTCAGGTCCTACTGAAGAGCGTCATGTCAGACCTGCCATCGACGTGACTGTTCAGCATTGTTACAGCATGAGCTCAGAAAACATTATCCAATATAATTACCAAACCTTGACTGTCATACCATTTTAAGGTCTGTCAGGCATGCATTCTAGTTAAAGGGATTTAATTGAGTGTTCTTTGTTAAAAGTCTTCTGTCAACGGTTCGTCAGACCCCTTTTCCCATGGTGCTTTGAGTTGTTTGCTGTTTAATGAAATACGGCGTGTCACTATAAAGGCCTGGAATCAATCAAGCAAAAAAAAAAACAAAAAAAAAACTTGCATCTGGCCAAAGTTTAAGTAAAAATGCTGTTTGAATCTACGTCAGAATGATGAAGCTGTTTTGCTAATTCAATGATTAATACAAATGCAGAGAAACACGTGGGGTGTCTGCGACGAATTAAAATATTTTCAAGAATTGTCGTGCTGATAAAAAGCATATTCTTTTCCAGGACACTGTCTGTTGTTTTTCAGTTTGTCAGTGATTACAAGCTTGGGAGATATAATTTATAGTCTCTCAAATATACTGGAGAAAACAATTAGCAAAGCCTCGCGTTCCCTGTTTGGGGAAAAACTGCCGGACCAACTGACGACATTTTCAAAATGTCAGTAAAGAAAAATGAAAATGGCAGCAGCTTCTCCGTAACTCTTTCTGGCTGTGAGAAAACTTTTTTTCGTTTCAGAAAGAAAGTTTTGTTTATTCATGAGTAAAGCCCTGTTCCCTTCTCTATCAACAGTCCCCCCCCCCCCCCACCCCCCACCCTAAAAAAAAAAAAAGTTTAGCGGTGGTCTTGTCCAGCAAAACAAGAGAAGCACTGCTGCGCTCAACTTGGTGTAAATTTTAAGCCCCCAGAGATGAATACATATGCAAATTGAACTGGGGCGAATAAAAGATGATCTCAATTTAGCAGATTCTGAATCTGAGGGCGCCCCTACGGACAAGACATGCATTCTAATGCCCTGGACCCGGACTGCTTGGCCTGTTGTGTGTGAGTGTGTGTGTGTGTGTGTGTTTGTGTGTGTGTGTGTGTGTGTAAGAATGACAATGCCCATTACCATCGACTGATACTCAACTCTTGAATCACTGTCACGGCCCCCGTTGTGCCCTGAGGGGTTCAGTTAGTCTAGAGTCAAAAGCAGTTGCCAGGGCAGGTTCAGTGGGGCAGAACCGGTTGCCGAGGCTGCATTGGTTGCCAGGGCAGGAGAGGGGTGAGCGAAAGATCGGGGGGGAGGTGGGGGGCGGTGGGTGATTGTAGGGGCTGAACAGGATGTTAAAGTCATTATGCCGCTTTACCATATGAAAGTGGGGGGTGGGTGTGGCAGGGCCGAGGATTTGCCCTCATATCATCCACCGGGGACCCCTGACAAAGGCCCCATTCAGGGCCCCTCGGCTCAAGCTCACACGAGGGAGGAACCCCCTCCGCAGAGCCGAAATTAGGCAGGCCCCGGAGGACGGGCCCGGAAGCTCTTCAGATGAAGAGGGACTATGCATAGGCCTCTAAATTCCTGTGCACCTCTCCCATGTGCTGCATACCTATGAACAGTTCAGTTTGGGAACGGAACATTCCAGAAAATGCCGGCACGCCGCAATGTAAAACATGGCAGCGCTGAAGAGAAGTGATGCAGGTAGTTTTATAAAGCCGCTGTAACAGTGCCGTATTAATAGGTACTTTTTGATGCTATAGCTGGGAGCTGGGTGATTATGTATCGGGTGGCAATAATGCGCCACAATAATGGTTTTAATCCCCATTATTAACCACAATTATGTTTTTTTTGTGGACAGTTTACTGCTTTTTCAAATTCTCTTGTGCCTCCCTGTTACAACACTACAGCTTCAGTAAGCCTACTGTTAGGGAAAATTCTTAACATGGCTAATAGTCGAACATCTCCTTATCCAACATCTCATTCTGAAACCACAAGTATTAAGATGGAGTTGTGTACCCCTTTGCTGCTAAAACAGTGAGGAAATGCTTTCCACTAGATCTTCGAAAAGTGTTTGATGGATTTGCTTCCATTACGGGCAGAAGAGATTGTTGGAAGACCATGTAGATTGATAGATTGTGGCAGATCACGATTGTTACAGATGATGTAAAACTCCAGGGTCACAGGACATGTAATTGCTAAGGCAAACCATGGCTTAACTGTGCTTGAAATGTAAAGCCATGGCTTTACTTGAAAACAGCCGGCTTTCATATTTGATCTCACCCTGAAAGGAGCCATCACGTCACAAAGGCCTCTCCGCCCAAAAAAAATTAAATGCTTGACGTGAAGACCAAACATCCGCACAGGAAATGTTCCTTTTAGCTGCTTAAATACCCGCAGGTGTCTTTGGCCACATACCAGTAAAAGAAAAAAAAAACACCTTTTACCCCTCCTCCGGAACTCTTAATTTATCAGGATCACTTGCGCTAACTGTAATACCCTGTGGAAGTGGGCTGTTTGTGTTTGGGGTGGAATGCTTGAGTGAGTCCCAGCGTTGCGTGCTGTGCTGGGTTTTTATCTGTTAGTAACGGGGGCCTGTGTTCAGTCCTGGGGTCCTGCGGGATAACAGTGGGCTCTGGTTACATAAGAGCGGGTTTCAGTTTGGAGGACTCTGGGGTACTGATGACTGAATCAAGCCCATCTGGAGTTGTAGTTCTCAGGGCGAGTGGGTGGGGCAGTGATGCGATGTGCCATGAAGTGTGACTGGCCAGCGCTCGGCAACACAGCCTCTGTTCCTCACTGCTACCTGCCACTCTTGTGATGTCACAAAGGAATATAGACTATATCCATGGGCCTAGTCTCTCAGCACGGGCAGGATGTTGCTAAGTACATGCGCTTGTATGTTAGTGAGTGAGCTAGTGGAGCTGGGTGTTTTGTGAGTGTGGTGTGTGCGAATTGACCTGGATCCTGTCATCACGAGGTGGGAGGTAGAGGTTAAAATGGGTCCCCATAGAGCCGGGTTTACAGATCAGACCGGAACTGAACCCCCCCCCCCTCAAACTCACCCCCCAGCCCTCCTTCACCCCAGCCCATCCCATCCCACTCTCCCCACATTGCCTTGGCGAGCCGTTAGCCCCATTCCCAAAACTCCCTCTGCTCCACCGCCGAGACAGAACCATTAACCAGACGCGCACATCGTCCTTTCCTCTTTATCAATTAACACTTGGAACGTGGGAACTGGAGGCAGAAAAAATGCGGGGGATTAGAGGTCGGACGGACAGCGACACATGTTCCCGCAGCCTTTTCCCTCCGTTTCACCCATTCCATCTGTCCATCCTTTTCTCTCTCCCTCTCCCACTCCTCAGCACATTTTTCATCTTCACTGAAACCTCTCTATTAGCTAAACACCAGAGGAGCCTGGGGTATCAGCGTGTCGCATCCCTTGAGCTTTCTGGAGAAGAGAGGAGGCTCGGCTGGCCGTCAACAGGACTATTTTACTTATTTTTCCTTTACTTGCAGCCTTTAAAGCCAGATTAAAGCTTTTTTCATTTGTACTAGCCAACCGTATGTTAGATACCGAGGACAGGCTTGGTGAAACGAGGGCCGTCTCTTGGTCCCGGTTCCTGTGTGACTGTGTTTATTGGCTGAGCCACGGGGCATGGAATGCATTAGACCAACCCCTTCTGAGCCCCCTGGCATGAACTCCCGGCATTCACGTCGGACATCCAAGAATAAAGTCTAAATATGTCAATGAGCGCTTTGTGAGGTTTTTCCATTGTATATTGAGGGATTGAGTCAGAGGTTAGGTTTTATGGCTCTGAAATATGCTGCATCTTTTCATTACATGGCATTTCATGTGCAACTGAATAGTGCAGAACTTTGAAATGTTGTTTTAGACTTAGGTTTTGGTCAGTGGTTGGAACACACATCTAGTCCGCAAAGTTCTATCACAGCTTTGCCGCTCGTGGCCAATTAAGAAGAGAGAGGGGACCTCATTGATCGGAACAGAACTCTTGTCTTACTCTGACTGGCGTCCTCCATTACCCTGAAAGACCTCATCTACCATGGCTTCTGATGGTGTTCTTTGTGCAGGGTTGCTCAGTCCTTTCACTGTGATATCATAGCTTTCTGGATGTGATCTTTTCCCTTTCTCTGAGTTAGTCTCTACAGAGAGACAGTCTAACTCATTTTCATCTGCTCAGTCTATTCTGGACGATCTTAGGCTTTGTTGCTTCAATCCAGCACCGTCAATCTAAGGGAAATGGGTAAAATTTGATTTTAAGAAGCTTCCGTTGGGCAAGTACTCAGATCACTTGAAGCATACTTCGCACCCTTACTCCTCCTCTGACGTCCCCTCTCAACCTTCCGGAAGGCTTAGATTCCGGAAGATGAAGGCTTATGCTGTATTTTGTCCCGGTCACCAGGACTTGCTGATTGACTCAATTGAATCCTTGAGTTTCCAAAGGGCCCAACTCCTAGGAAAACTCTTTTTCAAGAAAGGGAAAAATAGATTTTTTTTTGGCCCATTTGTTATGACCCTTATATTTTTAGTTTATTTCTTTACAAGAGAGTGTCATTGGAATACTTTTTTTTTTTTAATTTGGCATCTCCAATCCCATCCGAATCTGGAATGTCCAGTTGGCGAACTATGTACAAGGCTTTTGCATATGCAACCCCCTGTTGCCAACTCAGGAGAGTGAAGACAGCTCACGGCTCTCAGAAGCACGAGCCTGTCAGCCACTGCTTCTTATACACTCATTGGTTGAATCATTGCAAGTTCAAAACGAGGGTGGAGGTTACCCGGACAAGAACAAGCTTAGAATCTTCCTGACGAGCACCCGTCTGGCCAACAGGAGGCGTTTAAGGAACGAACAAAGCAACTTATATGACCCTTCCCGGCAGACCCTTCCCAATTTGCATCCCTGTAGCACATTGGCCAATTGCGCGCTACTTCTGAAAAAGCTGCCGACCACTGCCGAATGGTACGGCTGGGGCTCAAACCCGTGCCGTGATAGTCACTTCTGCTTCGAAATGCGATCCTTTAACCGAGTGAGCTATTCGGCAGCTCCATTTGAATACTTTTGGCTGAAATTAAAATAAATTTTCCCTTTTTGTTATATGATATGCAGACCTCTAATTCTTTGGAGTTGGGCCCTTTGGAAACTCAATGATTCAATTCTTTAGCTAAGCAGGGCAACCCAATAATCTGCTGGCTGTGCACATGGAGGGAAGAGACAGGAATTTTGTTTTCTGACCCATTTACTTTCCCCCTTACACCAACAGATTCATGGGCGTGATTCCCAGCATGGAACTTGTCTGTGTTGAGTTGGCATGTTCACTCCATATCTGTGTGGGTTTCTACTCGGAATCATAATTTTCTTCTGCAACTCAAAGACATACATGCTGGGCTACTCGAGTACGCAGTATGCGGCTGTAAATAAGCATATTAACTCAGCGAACTAACCTGTGGAAATATCAGTAAGATCGAAAATGCGTTCACAGTGCATTTGAAGACCACACGTGAATGGAATTCAAGCGTCTCCCTGTGGTCCAACCACCTCCACCCCTCCCCAGAAGCAACAATTGCCGGGCAATGTAAAGCCCTTGATGAAAACCAGCACAAGCTTCCCGGTGAGAACTATCCCGTTTTAAGGCGGACATTCTCTCAGACGGCAGAGAAAAGTCACACCGCGATGACTGCTGATACGAGCTCCGACTGAAGTCCCTGAGGTGGAGAGAGGAGGCCGGGGTGTGAAGCGACACAGATTGGAGAGGCTAAGCTGCCATCGAGCCCTCCCACACCTTGAGCGCTAGGGTACGGCGAGGGACCACATGACGGTCGACCTCGTGCACAAGTTTGGGATGTGCATCTTTGAATCATTTACTATGGAAGTTGGGGAACAAAAATCCTGCGGGGGCGGTGTGAATAACATAACCCTCCCTTCTCCGATCCGCGCCGCCAAAACGCCATCTTGTTTCTCATGGTTCCTTTTTTTGTTTCTTGCCCCCGAAAAACGTGAGCTCATGCATACTAATGTCATTTCACACCCCCCTCAAAGTCATTGCTATTGCACCCTTCAGTCTGATTGAGCTGATCTGGATTAATTTAATGGAGATGCAGCCCCCCCCCTTAGATCCTTTACTTAATTTACCCTAATCTCCTATGCATTGCTATGGAGACTGTAAGACTACCCAATGGGGTTCCCCAGCCACTGTTTCCAGATCAGTGGAGCGAGGGGGCAGAAGGATGGGGTCCTGGGGTAGGGGGAGTGGAGCGGAGGGGATCAGTGTATTTAAATGTAATTAAGTATGCGTGCGAGCGTTGGGGGCGATTGCTTTCCTGAGCCAACTGTGATTTTTAGATTTTTTTACGTTGGGGATCCCAATATGAGCTCCCCTCTCTATGGAGGTATGTCTCCACTCCTATGAAAAGGGTTTGTATGCTAATTTTTACCAAAGTTATTAATGTAACTATTGGATTTTCTGATAAATTAAACCTTGTCAGAGTAAAATAATCACCATTATTATTGTATGAAATATTTAAATTTTACCGAGTAGCCATGTCTTATAGATCCCTAAAATCACTGTCATTATTTCTACGTCCTGCCACTCTAGCGTTTAAAGCTACCATTGCACCGCAACCTGTTGTTGGCCTTAGATAAAGGATAAAGGATCCTCTGTCAGACGAGTCATCAGGTTGGGACCTCTAGACAATATGAGTTTGGTTAGGCTGGGGGTGGGGAAGAGGTTTTCCATGGCTTACACTTAACAGGCTGGACAGACCATTGCAGTCATCATCAATCAATTAATCACTCAATCAATCAGGCGTAATCGAGATAATTGACCAGTATCTGCGGAATGCGGTCACAGTATGTCCTGTCACCGATAGGTCGAGAAGGCCGCCCTCCTGAGATTCCAGCTCGGACAAGGGCGACACAGCCAGGACAATACCGGTGCGGTCCCTGGGGATAAGGGGGCGTCCTTTGGCCATTCGCAACCTCTGTTGCCATTTTTTTTTTTTTGGCCAAGTTCTCATGGCAGGGGAATTCGCTAACGCCCTCCCACAGAAACCCCCCCGCCCCTCCCTCATGGCAACCATACAGAGCCGGGATGGTTCTGGGATGAAAGAGTGGTCCCCATAGAAACGGGCATGGAGGGAACACAGAGGCCACGGCGAAGGCTGAGTTTGTAAAGGAATTCTCCCCCAACCTGCCCCCACCCCCGAGCCTAAAAAACACACTGGCACACACAGACTCCCTGCCCAGCGCCTTTCAGCCAGCAAACCCTGAATAGAGGATACGAGCAGTGTGCCACAGCGGCCTCCCTCTCTCTCTGTCCCCTCTCATTCGCCCCTTTCTCTGTCCCTTCACGCTCCCTTTTTCTCTCTGTCCCTCTCTCTCTGTCCCTTCTATTTTTCTAAAACTCATGCACATCCACTCATTCACTGTTTCTCCTCGTCTTTAGCTTGAACACCAAAAGCACAAAGTTATTTCTCGTCTTCTCCGTCTGTCAGTCACACAGATGCACACACTGTCTGTATCGCTCTTGCATGCCTTCTCTCGAATTCACACACTCTGTTGCTCCCTCATACATTGCAGGACACGCTGCTCGCTCTACACATACAGCCAGAACACACACACACACACACATACAAGGACACTCCTGTTTCCTCTCTCTTTTTCTTTCGTTTTCTGTTCGTCTGTCTCACTGTCTGCTCCTCCTTTTTGGATTGACGGACTTCAAAGGAGCACATATTCGTAGTCACAATCTCAGCGCCGCATCACCTGACGATCGTCGCCGCGACCCGTCCGGGCGCGCGCCCGAGCCCCCCTGCAGTTAAGGGCCGCTCACAGATGTTCCCCCTCGCACGTTCGTCCCGCTCCAGTTCGCCAATCAGACCCCTTCTTCCCAAACGATAACATCCCCCCTGCTTCCTCCCTGACTCTACGGCCACAATAGCCGCCCTTTGAAGGTCGACAGGAAGAGATGGAAAACAGCGCAGAACAAGCAAACATGGCGTCGCCAGTGACGGCGGGACTCCGGAGGTTATCAGCGGGCAGGGGAACAGGACGAGGCCCAGAGAGAGCCATTGTTGAGCTAACCAAACGACCCCGTTCCCAAAAAAATTTACTTCGCTTGAAAAAGGGAGAGACTGAAAGAGAGAGAGAGAAATTAAGACGCGGGACAAACGAGACGTGTTGAATTAGAGGGAAATAATCTCTTCAAGTAACATGTCCGCGCCCTCTTTGAACCCACAAATTACCCGTGAAGAAGACAGAGAGATAACAGGCCTTCTTCCTTCCTCCCTGTTGTGGAAAGACCTGACCCAGAAGAGGACAGGGAAGATATGGCAGAGATAGTGAGGTCACCGGAGTGAGGTAGAAGATTGAAGAGCATGCGCGCGTATTGGGGGTAGGTGACCGGTTCAGGCAGTGCATGGAGGTGGGCGGTTCCACTTCCTGTGTGCGGACTGTTCCGCAGCTTGATAAGGGCTGAGGAAGAGAACCAGTGGGGAGGTGGGGCAGTAAAGTCGGGGTGCGAGGCTCATTACCACTCGTTTGTTTAAAGCCACCTTCCTTTACTGGCCTATCTTTACTATCTCCAGGGCCATTGTCTTCCTACGGCCGACAAACTTAATGACCACTCCACCCCCCACGGGGGGCCAAGAACAAAGGCCCTGATTGATGATAACTAACAAGGGACACTGAATGCAGTTTTAAAGCCACTCAACTTTGGGACTCATCCTCCATTTTATCCTCTACAACATGTCCCTTAACAATGTTACACCCAAATTACGACATTTGCTCATAAACGTTATTGTTTACACTGTCTAGTTTTTTTTTTTTTTAATCAACTAATGTTCGTGATATTAACACATGAACCCTTCCAATCCGAACGTGTTGTCGCTGACACAAATGCGCACTTTATTTTGTTAATGTTGTTACCGTAAATTCCGCAAGGTTTGTGCTATCGAAAAAATTCCAACTGTTCTTGAAAGCTGAGAAGTCGCACTTCAGTCCACACATAGGTTATACGGTAAACACGGCAGCACGACACTCTCCCTGGATGTTTGAATTAGGCCTTAAAGGGTTAAAATAGTCTACTGTTTTTAAAGCCAGACGAAGAGAAGTAGAGCACCATCCCATTTACAGTGTTTTGCTATGTGTGTCAGTTAGGTGTAAGGGAGAGGAGAGACCTTCACCCGCGGAATTAGCTTCTATAGCCCGCTCCAAGATACATACATCTCCATCTGCTGTTTTTAATGGGTCAGCTGAATGGAAGTCACCAAAGTGTTTCCATTTCTGTTGGCTGGGGCAAGAACCATTTTCTGGTATTATCTATGACAAATAGCATATCAGGTACTGTAAACATGTCATTTTGGTGCGTCTGCGTGCCAAAATAAAGCTGTGGTGAGTAATGGTAGTTGAAATGAAGCCCAGCGCCAGAGCTGGTTGCAGGCTCCGTATTGAGTCTGACTCACAGGAACTGATTAATCCTGTTTCCACTGGAAGGGCCTTAGCCGCGGGCATTACTAAAGCCACAAACCACAAACCTCAAACCCAGACCCAGCGAGCCGGTGCGGTCCCAGCTCTCCCATTCCCATGCGTTCCCTCTCGCCATCACAGTTGCACACCCTGCGGAGACCTAGCCAATCTGACGGCTGACTGACGACAATACCGCATTAATATGAGCAGAGATGGACTATTTTAGGCGTCAGGAGCAACTGAGTTACAGTTTTGCGGAGATTCACTGGGCCCTCCAAATGTAGGTGCCCTAAACGGTGAAGATCCCTTGATACTACTCCCAAATTCCTCAGGATGTGTTCATGCGAAGGTTTCTGGCTTTGTGTGCTGTACCACTGTACTCTATTCCATACTTACTTGTTGTCCTCCATTTAATGTGTTGTCTTTCACACGCTCTCTTCCGATGCTGTTTTATGTGACGTGATGGTGTGTGAGGAACCTCCTGTTGATGCAAAATTATTTCAGAAATTTGAGGAAATTCTCAGGAGAAACCACTTTGGGAATGTATCTTAGAGTATCTTTATTCTACGTTTCATTTTTATTTATGAATACCTATGTCATTTTATATTATTTCAATATTTTTATTGCTTCAATTTTAAGTTCTAATAAGGTTGCTAGTGGTTGTGCTTAACTCTAAAAAAAGATAATTCAAAGTTCTGCAAATGGGCACGAATGACTTGCCACAATTCAAATACCTAATAACAGAATTAAAATGATACAGCAAAATGTAATAAAAGTATTAGGCCATTCTTGCAAAAATATATTGGGACTTAAAGGGGAACTATTATTATTTCCATATTTTCTGTCTTATATATAGTGTTACAATGGGGGTGATTATATTAAATGTGGCCAAAGTTTTAAATGACAAGATAAATGTATTTAGAAGTAATCTCTGCAAGCAAAAACCTCAGGTTCCTTACAGCTCAGAACACTCAAGTGTCCAACAGTTTTTTTTCCCACTCTAGCTATATTATGACATCATAATGTGATGGATTTCTATACATGGTCATCTGTACCTGGCACAGGGTAAGCTCGCTTGGAAATCACAGAGAATCATGTTTTTTTTATTGCTGAAAAAGTGTATAAATCTCCCTTTTGGACATCCAAGAACATTATGCCTTCGAAAAGAAATGGCATAATAGGTCCCCTCTAAGTACAATGTTCATGAGACCTCCAGGAAACACGTATTTTGCAGACCTAGGACTCTGCCAACCACAGGGGTGTATATGGCAGCCCGGGGAGGCAGTGATCTGGCCAGAGCAGGAATGTTATCAGCTGTGTGGTTATACTGTGTGCGTGTCTGCGTGCAAGTCATACACACACAGATGACACATACCCAGCACAGCTAATAACTTTCACAATGACTACTGTACGTGCCCTTTGATATTCACTTTCACATGTATGTGAGGCAACTGGTCAACAGTTACATGCGTACTCACACGTATGCTCTGCCTCCGTTACCCTCTCATTCTTTCTCTTTCTCTTCGCCTCTTTCTCATAAACACACACGCACTGTCCTTCTCCCACTGTCGTGCACCTACGTGCATGCACACGACACACGCAGACACACACACGCACGTGCGCAAACACACATGCGGTCGCACAAACACATACACTCGCTCGCTTGCTGTCTCGCGGCACCTCACAATGCACCCAAGAGCTATAAATTTGAGTTCAGCTGTAAGCAGGGGGGCAACAAACCGCTCCCCTCAGTTCAGCAATCGCGCAGCTGCGCGAAAGAAACGCTGCTTATTTTTGCTGGGACTGACGCACTTCCCTCTCAGGACCGAGCGCCGGTCTGTATTGGCCGCGCTGCACCTGAGGTGTGAGAGATACCGCAGAGAGATATCAACTCTTCTTTCTGACTGGCATCAGAGTATTGGAATATTGGGCTTGAAATTCAGTGCAAGAGTGTGACAGATTTTTTTTTCATCCCTCTTTGCTTGTTTTCTCTGTCATGTAGACAAATGTGGCTCTAGAAATGGGGAGATTCTGTAATTCTGGCCTGTCTTTCGCTTGCTTTTCTGCATGTGACATAAGCACTCATAGCCTGTCATTCCTTTTTCCCCCCATGATTTCTGTTTTCTTTCTCTGACACATGGTCTGCACTACTGGGAGAGGGAAGGGGGGTGGGGGGGGATACTGTTTTCCATGAAGCAATAAATAATGTGCTCTTTTTTTGCTTTTTACTCTGGCTTTATGGGAACCAGACCAGCTTTGCTCGGCCTATGCGTTCCAGATGAGCGTTCCCTCTGGCAGCTGACCTTTGGGCCCATGACCAGACCATCGTGACCTGGATAGAGGAACGGCTGGAGGAAGAACTATCCCGGCTCGCCGCGGATCGACGGAGGCTCTGGTCAGCATCAGGCGCACATGCTGGACACCCCCGCGGCCGACGTCTCCTCTACGACGATTTCGCAATGAGTCAGTCACCCCCTTCGCTCTCCCTCAGGTGGCGTATCGCAGTATCTCTCGACCGTCCTCCCAGTCATGCCCTGTCTATTTCCATCAGCGCTGCTTCATGCACAATAAGAGACATCCTCTCATCGATCTCTCCCAAATGACCCGTTCTGCTTTACATTTCACAGACCTCTATAACAGGTCTCTCGTTGACCCCAACTTTCGCAATCCCCCCCCACCCACAAAAACAGCTGCTCCTCTCTGTAATGGCAGACAGGTCATGGAAGAACCATGGACACTTTTGCACTCGTTTTTTGAGTAAAAACAGGCTTCGCATTTTCCAAAAATCTTGTGGCCCTTAGGACATCTACCTACACCTCAGAACACCAATAAATAATCTCCCAGTATCTGAAACTGCCAAAATGCCAGCCTGAAACATTTCTGAGGAATTGCTACTGTTCATTTTGTGAGCATTATTACCCATGTAGTCAACTGACGTGAAAAATTACAGTATGAGACGTCCTGAAAAAATGACATTTTCTGGAACAGGGTGAAAATGGCCTCATTTTTTTTGTTTACAATGGCTTACTATGGTTTACTGTTTTGCTTTGGTCTTCTATGGCTTTCCATAGCTTTGTCACATAGGTCTTTCAGCTCATTATACCTGCTCATGAGTTCATCACATCCCGATTAAGGCCTGAAACTACTTGTTCCTGTGAGGATTATTTTTTAACTTTCTGTCAAATGAATTATGTATTTCTTTGCTTTCAAACAATGGCGTGCCTTGGACTACAGTTTTCAGTGACGAAGTTGGAAACTTTGAACGTGCAAATGAAGAATTTCAGTGTTCCTTCAAAGCCAAATTGTTGATCGCGCGCTATTCGAGCTCCAATCTCTCTTTAAGCTTGATAATGAAAAATGTTTGAAAATTTTGAAAAATGGGGGAAAGTACAACTTGAGGAAAGCTTTTAGCCGCAGGCACAAACGTAAACGGGCACACAAATCATCCCTTCCCCTTAGAAAGCCTGATTTGTCGACGTTCTTTCATGTCCAATTGGACGCATTCCCTGAGTTTTTATTTTCTCCTGGTAAAAATCCAGTGGGTTATTTTAAAACTCCCCTGTGAGCCCAAATATGCAGTCCAGGGCCTCGGTGTCATTCTTAGCTGTGGGTGCGCACATGTTGCAAGCACTGACACATATAGATAACCCTGTTCTCTACCAACACAGTGTCCCCATTGCCCCCATTTTAAGTCCCACGGCAACAACAAACCTTCACATTATTATTTTTCTGATCTGTTTCTTTCTGCTCTGTTTTTGATGTGTACTGAATGGCACCTGGAAGTATTTCCAAGGAATTCACACACCCCCCCCCCCACTCACCACCTGCCTCCCAAAACTACACTCTCTCGACCTGGGTCAAAATAAAATGCAGAAATGATTTCTGTTAGGGACAGAATGTGTCAGGTTGAGAAAGCCATTGCATGTCCATTTTTTTCTGGAAAGGGATTTGGGAGCGATGGAAATTGCGTTGTCATTGTGAGCTTGCCCAGTTTGGGTGGAGAAACCGCAGGGAGGTCGATCCTGGACTGTGTCAGCAAATGGGTTACTAAACTCCATCCTCTACCCGTCCCCAGCCCCCGGCTCATCTCCTTCCTGTCTCTGCTGGGTCCCTGATTACCGTACACCTCTTCCCCACCCCCATACCGCGAGAGGACATCTGTATATTGCCGAAACCGGGCCCCTTTATATTGGGATTCCATTGGTGCTCGTTAGATCCAAGGGGTAAAGGGCAAAGGTCACCTTCGCTGGGCATGTTCTCTCTCCACCTCTGCTCCTAATTGGACTTTAATCAATCTAATTAAGCTGATTAAGCTTTCACGAGGGCCGACACGGTTAATGGCCCCGTCTTAGCCTTTTAAAGCAGGGGTTGCTGAAGGGCCCTCCTGGAGGTGACTCCGAGATTGCCCGATTGAAATGATTTCCAGATGCTGTTCCTTTGAAATAATAGGCGGCCCTGACTGCAGTTGCCCTGTGTGGAAATGCTCATCAGTGAAGTTTATTTGAAGTAGCACGATGGTGAATCGGGAATTGGGAAGCATTGGGTACCAACTCAGTGTGGTATGGCGGAGCTATAGGCGCTACCTACCACACTGAACAGGGTTGCGCCTATCCTAGCAAAATAGAATAAGTCGTAACATGTTCAAAAGCTGCATCAACGTCACATTGTGACATAAACCAAATCAGTTCTACCGGCCATATTAGTGCAGGTCATGTCTTTGAACATGTTCATTGTAACCCAAACAGCCACGTCGCACCCAGCAGGCAGGTGCGCCAAAGTCGCCTTGAGAATAAGATATACGAGATACTGCCTCCACGAAAACAGGGTCAGTTTCCACCGATCCATTTCCTCAAAATTTCACTTTGCAGCAGGCGCTCAGACATAATAAGGTATCGCCTATCCTCTCTGGGAGCCCCTCAACGTCTAACGGCAACGACAGGCCGAGAGGCAGTCATCGTGCCCTCATGCTATCCTATTCTCCTCGTATCTGTCCTATAGCTGTCAGACCTGTTCATCGCGCCACTGAGAGAGCTCCTTTAACTTTGGGCCTGGGGATCAGATGGGATGTCTGTATTGTGGTTTCACGGTTGATGAGTGGTTGACGGCTATCAGGGATAGAGTTCACTTATAATCCAGACGCAGGAAGTCGGGCATCTTGCCTCCTTGTTTTCCGACTCTCGGTGAGACTGCTGCTTACCAGACAACCTGACAGTGGGACCATGGCAGGGCGGATTCAGAGCTGGCTGGTTTGGTTTGGTTTAGTGCTACGTCGAGCCTCTGCCCTCTCTCTTTTTCTCTCTAATTCTCTCTTTCCCCCCCTCTCACGTTCGTTCTCTCTTGCCCTCTCACAATCTGTCTTTTTCTTACGCTTCATTCCTCCCTTTCTCTCCTTCTTTCGATTTCTTTCTCTTTCCCACCCCCGATCTGGGTCCACTTCTCTTTTGTCTCATTGGCTGCTGGCCTTTAGCGCAGAATGCCCCATTGTGTGCTGGGCCGGCTGGACACGGCTACTGGGGCCCTTCATTAGACTTGGCAACTCCAGCCCTGGCACGGGGCCAGCCGGAGATCAAAGATCACATGAGTCCGGACCGGGGGACGGTCGGCCCCGGGGATGGTCTTCACAAAAGGAACCGTGGAGAGAGGGAGAAAAAGAGAGGGATAGAGAGAGAGAGAGAGAGAGAGAGAGACTGAAGGGTAGAATGCGAGTCTGCTTTCAGCTCTCACCAGATTACGCAACAATAGATTAGCAGATGACTTCAATGCTTCTTATTGACTCAAATGCAATTTCGCTTAAGCAGAAATTCTTATTGAGTTATACAATTTACCCTGAACCAATGAGCACTGAGTAGTGATTAATGACTCCGTTGACACTGCGCTGTTGCGAGCGCAGTCCTTCACTCACCAGGGAAAAATACAGATCGCGAAGGGAGGGGAGAGACAGATAAGTGTGGCATTCATTTTCAAAAGATGCCTTTCTTCAGTCCGGCATAAAAAGAAGGAGCCATGTGATTCGGCTATTGAATCACAACCAGATTGCACAAGGTTAACCGCATTTCCACAACAACGAATCAGTCGGGCGCGATGCGCAGGGCATGATGGGAGTGCGTGCAAACAGAGAAACGGGGCCTTTTCATAGCCTGGACAAAAAAAAAAGGTTAGAAAACTGATCAGCTTCGTAACGCACTGCTGGTGCTTTGTAAACATGAACTTCTTGCAGGGAGAGAGAAGGAGGGGGTCGGAGGTCACCTCCTTCCACATTGCCTACCACAGCAGCGATATGTGCGTGACTCCACAGACCGCTTGACACGCTGAGAGAGTAGAATAAATCATAATCTTGATGAAATCTCCTGTCTTTTCAGAGACCACCAAAAAGAGTTGAGAAAAGAGAGAGGACTTTTTAAACCCAGGGTTTATTGAAAAGTGCTGGTGCATGAACTCATGTGTCACACAGGCTGACGGGAGTCACGTCGCAGTCATGTAATCATCTGCAGTGGAGGAGTGTACTGCTGTCGGCTATGGGGCGCAGATGACATGCTGCTGATGGCTGAGGTATAACCGACGAGTGCAGATTTGGGGCAGCGAGAGATGTGCGTGGTCGTAATTCTTACAATGGGCGGTTAGGCGTGAAATAAGAAATGCGCAACATTGGAGAGATGTGAGAGTGTGACTGTGCGAAGGCATGTGCGCGGCTGCATTTGTGCGTGTGAATGCCAGTGTGTACTTCTGTGTTTATGGTTGTTGTTTATATATGTGAGGATGTATGTGTTTGCCTCTGTGTGTTTAGGGTTGTTTATATATGTGTGGGTGTTTGTGTGTATGTGTGTGTTTGTGTGGGTATGCCTGTGTGTTTATCGCAATCATTTGCGTGTATTTGTGGTGGCAAGGGGGGTGAATACCTGTGCCTGTGTGTGTGTGTGTGTGTGTGTGTGTGTGTGTGTGAGTGAGCGAACTTATGCAATCATTTATGCATAGGTTTGTATGATATTTGTGTGTGTTTGTTTTGCGCATGACTGCATTTGTGCACGCGTGTGTAGATCTGTGTGTATACGACTAATGTTTATGTGTGGATGTGTGTGTGCAGGTGTGTGTTTGTGTATGTGGGTATGCCCGTGTGTTGCCTTGGTTATCATTTGCGTGTGTGTGTGTGGAGAGTGTAAATGCCTGCACATGTGAGTGTGTGTGTGTGTGTGTGTGTCAATGATTAACTGCATGAATTTATGCACACATTCATGCATGGTTTTTTACTTGTATGATTACTGTTTATGTGTGCTTGCTTTGTGTGTGCAAGTGAGTAGATGTTTGTGTCAGCGTATGTGCGAGTGAGCATATGTGTGTGTGTGTGCATGTCTGTGTGTGTGTGTGTGTGTCTGGTCACTGACCAGGCTCACACCCAGCCCTGTTTTGAAGAGAATGGGAAGCTCATGCACAGACAACTCGCGGCAGGTTAAGGACGTGACCAGGCCTTCACTGTCCACTTGGCAGCCGTCCGCTCCTGGCCACATGACTCCCATTACTCTCCCTCTCTCCTCCCCTCTGAATACCAGTGATGATTAGCAGAGTCTACCCCACCACTGAACAGGAAACAGATAACAGTGATTCACTCTGGTATCAGGCTGTTAAATGCTTCCACAGACTGACATTATTTTGTCATCCATTTTCTGTCCGTCCTTGATGCGCAGTCACATTCCAGAACTACAAAGGGCCGGAGGCGTTTTTCAATCCAGTATTAAAACCTTTTTCTTTTCTGTTGGTCCACGTCTAATTAAGAGTTGCCACTAGTTTTTCGAGTGTAAGTTCTTCAGCCGAACTGTGCATTGAATTCACCTGCAGACTCCCTATATATATGTCTCTCTACGGCTAATTCAGCTCCATCTTGCTGGTGTCAGTAAGGTCAGGCCAGACTGTGGGGCTCTTCCACAGTCTTAAACCTGGCGTTTTTCGAAGGATTAGACGTTTTAAAGTTTGGAAATGAGTCATATCCTAATGGGAGATTATGCTTGTGCGCTGAAGCGAGTTGGTATGAGTCAGCGTGTTTTGATATACTGATCTACAGAGAATGGTGAGTGTGTTTACACATTTTAAGAACTCCAAGGGTGTAATTAGTTTGTTATGAACTACAGAAAGAGGAAGGCGATGTGGACTAAAGAGATGTGTGGTGTTGATAGTGTTCGGTACAGTCGTTGTAGTGATGACAGCTGGGGTTTTGACTCTTTTTGTATTCTAAGACAGGACGGATCATTTTCTGGATCATGGTTGAGCAGCCTGAGATTTGATGTGGTACAATAGGATGGAATTGGAAACTATGGGCAGTGCAGAGTGTGTGTACTATCAGATTTGGTTGGATGTGAGATCCAGCAGGATATGCTATGCAACCTGCTGCAATAGCTTAGTATGGACAAGGGCAGGATTTGCTGGGACATCAGTGACGGTGAAGTCAGGTACATTGGGCCATCAGCAAAAATGGGCCAAACATGGTTGGAGTGTCACATATCTTTAAGGCTTAATACCCAATCGCTGTTAATAGACTTAAATTGTTGCTACAGTGGAACTTGATGTATTTGAACTGTTTTGATTGGATGGGTGGGGCTATTCCTTATATTTTTATGGCTTTTTCAAAATTTTGCGAAAAACTGGCCCAATTTACCTGACTTCATCCTACAGTTGGATAGTATTCAGGGTGGGGAAGCAAAATTTGCACTGACATTTAAAGTACAAACAATCCCGCAACCACTCCCCTGAATTGTGTGCACCTGTTATTGCTAATATTGGTGGACATATTGAATAATGGACTGCCTATTATCTTTATTTGTCTGCTTTATAATCTCTTTTTTTCAATAAACATGCCTTTTGAGAATAATATACAATCTATGGATGGTGATTTATTTTGCAAATTTTGCTTCCCCACCCTGTAGGATGCAGATGGATATGCTTGGAGATTGGATATATTGGCGTAGGGAGGGATACAGTAGGATTTGCTCATATATGGGACACAGTAGGGCATTGGATCCATTAGTGAATGCTGGTATTAGCTGTGCTGGTAGGGTGGACTGCAATGTATGGACACATCAGGAAGTGGGACGTCAGTGGAGGGAATCAGTCTGTATTTCTCAGGGATCCAAATCCTCTCCTCAGGCAAAGGAAAAGTGTGATTAAAGACCGCCTTGGTGCCTCGTGACCCTGAGCAAATACAGGCCGATAACCTTCAGAGATGGGAGATCGCCCCTTTCAACAGCCCTGCCAAATCGCAAAATCGCGTTGAGGGTCGTGACTCATGGTCAAACCGTGGGTGGGTGGGTGGGGTCAGCTTGGGAGATGGCTGGGGACCCTGTGGTGTTCCTCTCTCTGCTCTTCACTGCTGACTTTGCTGGAGCAACTAGCTATTGCAGACGAGCTGGAGGAGGGACCCTTAAATCAGGCTTATGAATGAGAACAGCCCTGGAGCTCTGGAGTCGCCTGTGATGACACAGTCCCTAAAAATCAGCGTTAGCCTATATCTGCCAAACTGAAAGGAATTCCTTTTTATGGAGCAGAAACACACGGGCAACAACTTCGAGAGCAGTCAAAACGATCTGGCAATGCGACGGGGTGTGTTTGTGTGTGCGCATGTTCGTATTTCAAAAAGCACTATCCACTGCAGTCAAAACCGTTCCTTATAAAACTCTTCATGATGTGGTTGTTAGATTTGGGTGGTGATGTGAGCTGTGATAACTGTGCCTGGTCATAGCAGGGACAGCTGTGCCTGGTTTCCCGTTGAGAGAGCAGGAAACATCGAAAAATTTAAATACAGTATCTCATGTCATCCTACACTCTGTAACTGCCAACACACAGAGAGGAACTGGACGCACTAACCTCCAGGACCCAGCGTTTGTGTGTGTGTGTGTGTGTGTGTGTGTGTGTGTGTGTGTGTGTGTGTGTGTGTGTGTGTGTGTCTTTTTGTGTGGTGCATACACATTTGAGTTGGTGTGGATCTTTATGTGTTCGTGTGTGTGTGTGTGTATGTGTGTGTGTGGGTTTCCCCAGATCCCAGCCGGCTGGTGTATAATCTCATGTTGTATCATCTATGGTACTTCCTCTCCCTGAGCTCCTGAAATTGAAATTATCAGGAATGCATGAAGAGGATCGGAACTCTGGGACGGAGCGTCGGCGGGATTCTCTCTGCTTCTCACTCGTCCGCGCGGGCACCCCTCACCCCCAACCGCATTACCCCCCCCGACTCGCCCTCCCTATCCAGCTGGCACCCCTGAAAGCAGCCCTTTGTCTCCCCAACTCATGTGCTGCAGCTCGGCATTCCTGCACCCCACTGACCACAGGAAGCGGGCAGAGGCTGTGTGTGTGTGTGTGTGTGTGTGTGTGTGCGCGTGTGTGCCCGTGTGGGTGGGTGTGTGCCCTTGTGTGTGTGTGTGTGCGCGTGTGTGTGGGTGTGAGAGAGAGAAAGTGTGTGTTTGTGAATGTGGGTAAGTGTGTACGTGTGCGCTTGTGTATGAGTGTGAGTAAGTGTGTGTGTGTGTGTGTGTGTGTGGGCACGCATGTGTGTGTGTGTGTGGGTGAGAGAGCGTGTGTGAGTTTGGGTAAGTGTGCTCCTGTGTGAGTGTGGGTGTGTGTGTGTGTGTGTGTGTGAGAGAGAGGGAGAGAGAGAGAGAGAGAAAGTGTGTGTGATTGTGAATGTCGGTAAGTGTGTACGTGTGTGCTTTTGTATGAGTGTGGGTAAGTGTGTGCGCGCGCGTGTGTGTATGTGTTTATGGGTTGGTGCGAGTGGGAGGGAGAGTGTGGGTAACTGTGTATATGCGTGCGTGCGTGTGTGGGTTGGTGTGAGAGGGTGAGAGAGTGTGTGTGAGTTTGGGTAAGTGTGTGAGTGTGTGTTTATGTGTGTGTATGAGAGAGTGTGTGTGTTTGTGTATGTGAGAGAGCGTGTGTGTGTGTGTGTGTGTGTGTGTGTGCATGTGCGTGCAGGTGTTTGTGTGTGTGTGTGTGTGTGTGCATCTGTTTGTGTGTGTGTGTGTGTGTGTCTGTGCCCATGTGGGTGTGGATAAGTGTGTATGTGGGGTGTGATGAAGGGCGGGGATGGGGGCGTGTGCTCTTCAAAGACCGAGGGGACAGGTGGGTCTCCATCCGAGCGCAGTGCATTAGGACTGTAAATCTGGCCCAATTGTTTCAGTCCTTTCCAGCATGTCAGCGCGAGTGGAGAGCCGAGCGTGTGCTCGCACACCCAAGAACACACAAAAAACCAGTGAGCCGAGACGTCACTGTCACAGGCTCTGCATTCAAGAAGCGCTAGCATGGGCTACCGTGACCGTCACCGTCAAACCCCTCCATGACTGTGTGTGTGAGTGTGTACATGCATGTGTGTGTGACCGTGTCAATTTTTTTTCCAGTTTTCTAGTGAGAGGGCTCATTGTAAACAGCCCTGTGCTGTGAAGCCGGGCACATTGTGATGAGGGTCTTGGGGGGTTGGGGGGGGGGGGGCAATCATGGGCTAACATTTGCGAGCGCTATTCAGAACCCTTCACGCACGTGCTTTCAACCGTCACATTTTCCCTCCCGATAATCGCCGCTGCCAATCCTCGCTCTGTCCGGCATCCTTTGAAGTCTTTCATTCCGCAAAGGAGGGAAAAACCACAGAGCGAGAGCGGAGTTTTAATTCTTCTGAACTGGGTTCCGCTCCTGCTTCTGCTGCGGACATAACAAAGGCGGAGGGGGACGAAGAAAACCTTCCAGGGAACCTTGTGAAGGAGTGAAAAATATCCCCATTAGTCACAGTTAATTCCCTAATATCCAAGCACACTCCGCGAGCACACACATGTACACACATCTACGCTCGAACGTACACAAAGATCTTGCCATCCAAACACATCTGCGGCGCATACGTTCACACGCACATGAATATACACCCATACTCGAGGAAATGGGCTGATCCCCACAGTCAGTTGGTTCCACTTAATAAATGAAATGAAGTGAACTTCTATTACCGTGGACAGAACAGCAGGTTTTGTTCAGCATTTGGCGCAAGAGCAAGACTTTGAATATGGGAACGGTGCTCTTGCGCACACAACACACTCAAATGCAATTTAGATCCAGGAACAGGCAGTAGAACAGAAAGCTGAATTTTTAACTTCAACAAATATTTGCGACGTAAGGTAGTGAAGGAGACTCTTGAGAGGGGGGAGCAGTTGGGATAAAAATCATTTAATTATGTAATTCTCTATCATGTCAAAACGAGTGGTTCAGGGCAGGGGGTCAGGAAATACCCTTTACTGCACCCCCCTAGCCTTGGGTCAGAAACTCTATGGGTAACCAGCACCCCTCTCCTGGACCATTAGCGAGAAAATGGTGCTCCGGGCGCCTGTTTACCCTCAAACACCCCAAAAATCAACCAACCTCCCACCGCCCTTCTTTGTCCTGCCTCCTGCCCGCTCGCCCGGCCATCCATCCATCCGCCTGTTTGTTTTCATAGTGGTAACAATTAACACATGGCTCTGGGCATTCTGCGTCCTAATTGGGCCTCTGACAGTGCTGATTGTGATAAATGAGAGCCCTAGCGCCCTCCCTGGTGGTTCCGTTCGCACATGCCCCAGTCCATTTTCAGACTGGACCTGCTCTCTGTCCCCATTACTGCTTCTCAGTTTACGGTTTCCATGAGTTCAGTTCTCTGATAAATGCCCTCCTTCCTCTTAGATGGCTACTCAGAAATGGTAGCTACAAGCAAACAGAGAGGCCTTTTTCCTAAGACCTTATTTCCAAATAGAGATAAATAGTCACAAACATAACATCATCATTTCTGTTTCATAGTCGGATGACCGCAGGGCCTGCAATTTTTTGACGGCCTCCACCTCCCCAGGACCAATAGGACACATCTTTACGAGTTTACGGGGTCAAGCTAGACCTTAATCACCCTTCTCTGCCAGAGATTCCCATCAGACCAGGCCCAGCACTCCAGCAGACGGCCATTAGGGCTCAAACAAACAGGGCTCAACAGTCAACCAGGAAGAATAATTACCATAAAACTGAGATGCAATCAAACACACATTACACGCCAGGGAGATAAGGCAACTGACCAGAGACGCAGTTATCTAAAGTGCTCTTCCAAATAAAAGCAATATGGCACTCCTCAAACAAGGGGTTAACGATAAACAGAATTGCAATGAAAGTTGAGAATAAATGGTTGTTTCTTTTTACAGTGGCAGCTTTGGAAGATGTGACTTCATTTTAGTTGCAGTTTTATTGTCATTTTATTCTGTAAATATATTTTATTATATTTCAGGTTCTATGAGTCTACCACACTCAGTTGCATGGTTCACTTTCTGGAGTTGTTTTATGACATTTCAGCTTAACATGTTTTTGATTATGTACTTGTTGATGTGCCAATGATCTTGTGAGGTCTCGAGGATATTTTTGTAACTTACAGAATTGCCATTGCAATGACTAGTACAATACGGATTTATGATTTAAGGCAAACTGCTCAATATCAAATAACTCCAGAGCAGAGTTACAGTTACTCTGGCGGCTTACAAACCCAGCAGCACTTCAGCAAACATGTTCCCTCAGACTCCTCCCCTACGCGCGCCTCTGTGTGAAAGTGGATTAAAGTTGGGACTGCTTGAGCTGTACACAGACTGATCATGTGACTGCTTTATCCACTCAACTTTCCAAACTCGTAAGAATAGAAGTCCCATACATCTACTCTCTTACCAAGACAGTTTTACATTTCTCACTGGTGCTAGTGGAACCATTTTATTTCTGTCATTCTTTTTTAGCATATGAGTGGTTACGAGCATCAATCCAGCACGGTACATTTCTAATATGTGGGTCCAGCATCAGTAGTTCCCCTGGACCACCTCACCCCCCCACCTTTGTGTTACCTGCTGAGAGAGGAGAGGGCCGGATCATGACGGGCAAAAGAAGTGTCGGCTGGGAAGGAAAGCTGTCGAAAAGAGGCCTGGCTCTCAGGCATCTGGGATCTGTAGTCATCTCTGCACCTCGTCAGAATCTCTGACGCGAACCACAGGGACTAAACCCAATTGTGTTTTTGCTGACCTCAATGAGTTATGTCTCATAATGCTCTGGTTGAGACAGTTAAGACCCAAAGCCACACAGAGGATGCGCATGGAATTTTCATTACTGAAGGACAGCCAGTGGGGCAAATGCAGAGGAGGATCTTGTTTCATCGCCGGACGAAAACAGGCCTCTGCCTAAGTTGCTGATGCTGGTTTCGCTCTAGCAACAGATGGAAACAAATCTCTGCTTCTTCAAAAGGCAAGCTAAAAAAAATAGATAGTCGACATCTTTTGACGTCATTTTAAAGTATTTGTTAATTAGCACGTTTCTAACATTTTTGTACTTGTGCTGGAGTTAGCCAGGCAGGCTAAGTTTCATTTGGAGATACTGGGCAGTTGTCTTTTGATTGAGGAAGATTGGACATCCTGGAGAGACCAATCGAAAAGCACAGCGGTACAGTTCCTCAGAATAAGTCACCGACCGTTACGGTTTAAATGTCAGCGCTGTGGCAATCTCAGTGTCCTAACTCGTCAGTGCTGTAGGGACCCCTTTACAAGAAAACAGAACACAGACTGAAGAGTGACACTTCGACACACCATTGATAAAAAACGTGGATCCCACCCATTCATTCATACCCACTGGTTTCTCACATCTGCCTTTGCTTTCGACACATGGCCCAGATGACGGACAGCCCAGATGACCGAGCAGCATCTTTTTTGTTACTTATTTGACACATTAATCGTCCACATGAACAAACTTTTTGGAGAGTTGGTTTAAATCTGTGTTCTAGAGGTCTATTGCTTTCTGTTGGTATTCACAATGCTTATCGTAGCAAAATCAATGTTCGGATGTTCAGTTCGGTGAATTCCAAATGATATAAAAGATATAGAGGAAAATGTACAATGTGACTGATGCCGAATTATAGAGAAATTGTATCTTGAGGGCTTTACGGCTTGCATTTTGTGAAGGGACTGGCTGTTACCCTGTGAATCCATCCATTTGGAAGCAGGAAGGGATGTGATATAGTGATGAGTGAGTTCGGCTGTGACGTTATGCAGACCTGATGTCACTCACCAGTCCCATAATGGTGTGTTTGATGGGCCGACGCAGAGGGGAAAGGTCGCGGTGGGAGGAGCCTCTCGACTGGCGTCACTACACAGCAGAGCTGCCGTCCTGGCCATGTGATGGGGTTTATCAGAGTCGCCTGTTGACACTGGGCTCCTTTGATGTTTTGATTGGGGGAGTGGGGAGGGGGGTGGGGCCTGTAGATCGGCTAATTCCTATACAAACCTGTACCCACGAGCACACTGAACCCTCATCTATGCCCATATTCACCATCTCCCACAGCTGCCATCCCAAACCTGGTGAACCAAATTGACAACCTCACTCCCCCACTGTCACAGTGCTAACTTACAGAGCGCTACCCACAAACCTGAAGAATGCTCTCTCAATCAGAACTTAACCTCTGACACAAGAACTCAGTATTTACACTTCATCAACCACAGAGCCACACATGCGCACGTGAGAAAACTCACACAATCAGTTTCAAACTGAATCTTCATCACGCCTTCTGAGAGGAAAACTCAGTGCTTTGTGTGTTTGAGTCACTTGTTTTTGGCGACAGGGTGTTAAACTTGTAATTATCATAATTTAAAGGCTGCCATTTTGTAAAGACAACTTTTTAGGAGCCCTCTCTCTGTTTTCCTTTCTTTGGGAATGTGAAGGATGGCGCAGGCTTCGCTCAAACTGCTGAAGATCGGCCTCGTTCGTCTGTCCCGCAGGGATGTACCGAGGGATGGTTGGCCTTTGGAGTATTAAAGGGTGGCAGGGTGGTGGGTGGGGGTGGGTGGGTTTTAAAGGGGGAAATGTAATACTGTTGCCCCCTGGCTCCTCCAAAAACTCTACTAGATCCCGGTCATCAGGCAGATGGCATTCAGAGACCAGCGATTATCTCTCACAAACACAGTGATTAAGCAAGCTGCAGTTACGAGTGAGCAGGCAGATTCCAGCAAAGTCTCCGAGGACGGAGGGAAAAATCCATCAACTAACAGAAAAAAATGCCTCCAGAGGAAAACTAATAGCAGGACCGTTCATTTTACTCATTACAAGACCTGACAACCTTGTAATTTTAAGAGAGTGTAGATTGTACTTACTACAAATGATTAATACGCTACACATTTTTCTTCAGAGCGAAGTGGATATTTTGATACTTTAGCAGGCCAGCAGTTTTTTTCCAAACACCCAGTCTCATTTTTGAGTTTTTGCAGAAGCCTTTAATTCCTCTTTTGTCATTTTCAATGTGAAGTGCTGCTTTTTGTGCAGAGAAAACTTTGGGAAAATACCTACACACACTGTAGGATTAACACTGGAAGTGCTAATCCTACATACACCTGAGAAATTCATTCCTTTTTTGAATGTCTTCACACAGCATGTCCCCTCTGATGGAATATTTTCGCTCATGTGTTCTTCCTTGTGTTTAATTTCAGAAACCGCAGCTCTTCCTGTATAGGCCTGGTCCACGGCTGCAACATCCTCTACCAATGAGAACAAAATGTGAGTGAGTGCAAAAGGCTTCTGATGTACCTATTGTCTGCCGGCTGTTTCCTCCTGTGGGAAGGCTGCACAGACAATGTGATGTCCGACACAAGGGCAGCTGGTCACATGCAGTCTGGTTAATGACCAGAGGGGTCACTGTTGTACAGTAGGGGTGTGGGACCCTGTCGAAGGATAGCCTGAACTGCACTGTGATTATTTTCTCCTGGATCTAAAGGTGCCTCGCAGCGTTAAGCCCAGTGATTTTGCAGGATAGCCTCTAGTTTCATCGCATCTGAAACCTAGTGTTTTGCTTAGGCTTAAAACAGCTTGTTCGATGAAAATGGGAAAAATACATACATTGAGTGACCTCGTAAATGGCGCGTACTGCAGTTATATATAGTCAGAGGTCACTAACAGTGTGGAAATACTGTTATCTTCTGCTGGGTGTCAGGGAGGCAAACTGCCCACCGTGACAACAAGTCCTCAGTTCCCACGGCTATAAATACTGGCTACCAGAGAAAATGACCACCTTGACCCAGAAACCGCATGGCAACGGGAGATTAGACAAGCGATAGGTAGAATTTTGAAAACCAGTCGCTGCGGTTGCCGAACGTATACGCTGTAATTTCCGTACAATGGTGATTGTACAACGTCGTGTGGGAGCAGAAGACAAATGACCGCAGATCGGGACCAGGACAGGCTCACTAACACAATGGATACCTCAAACCACACTGGGCTATCATGCAGCTCTTTGATGGGCTGAATTTCCAAAATGCTAAGGTTAACTATGTCATTGCTGTGGAGTGAGGGGGTTGTTTGGAAACCACATGCCTGGCACAGCAAAATTTAAGGGAAGAAATGTATGCATGCCGGGTAGAGATCATTCAGGCCCTGATAAATGCACAAGAACATGGACAGCTGCGTTGGTTTGCCGTACATCTATGGCTGATAATCGGAACAAAGGTCAACAATGTCATAATTGTGCTCCTCACCCACTCAGCTCTTCCGGGAAGCTCAAGCAGCGTGTCTCCTCAAAGATAACGGAATGGACCGGAAGATCAGCCGCCAAAGTGATTCGGGTGATAAAATATTGGGCAAGATCATCAGGAATATGGCTGACAGGACAGACCACAGCTGCTTTGGGATGGGGTATGAGGGGGGTGTGTGTCAGGGGGATTTGGGCGAATCTCACACCTGCACATCATAACCGGATTGGGGGGGGTTGTAACTAGGCCAGGCCTGTGGGATAAGGGGGTTAAGCAGATGTTGAGTGAGGTGGCAAAATGGTGAGGGTAGCGGTGGGAGGTCAGAGAGGAAGTGGGGGTTAAGAAATGAGGAAGTGTCTTTTCATTTTCCATTCCATTAGCAGATACACTCCCAGCTGCTGTGTGGAGAGGCCGTTTCATCCCTCCATCCAAAAAAAGCCCCACGGGACGCCGACAGCGATGGCCCCCCCACCTGCCCGCGGCGTACGATCGATAGCCGCTTTGAAGCCTGCAGGCTGGGATGTGTGTGCTGAAGGGGGCGGGGGGGGGGGGGTGCGCGCACCCTCGGGGGTCACCCCGCAGGTTCTCTTTGATTTCCGCACTGCTGTGCATGTCAGACTTCGACCTGGAGAAAAGTTCCCCCCCCTCCCACACACCAAACACTGGTAAAGCTCTGATCTACTGCAACATGTGAGACGGGGACGATAGCTAACATCCCAGGGCTGAGGAGAGCCGAGACACAGCATGAACTGAAGCGCTGCGCATTCGGATGTTTCGCGCTTTTACAGCTCATTTGAATTCAGCTCCCGCGCTGCTAGCATAATTGCCGCTAATTTGAATGCAGCTTCTCTTCTAATGATAAGAGCATTATGAGAGCACCAAGGCTGAATAATAATGCTAATTGGCGTGGGATAGACTTGAGTTCAGACTTGTAATCTCAACATTAGTAAAGTTTCTAAGTATGTGTCCAGCTACCCCTCTAGTTAGCTCTTGAGTGCTAATGCTTTGCCTGAGGCTATGCTCACACTGCCATCTGCAATTTATGAGAAACAGGCAGCTGAACAGGCAAATGGGAGGGAAGCCAAGCAGACTTTAGAGAGGGACAGAGGTATAAGATACAGGGACAGAAAGAGTGAGGAGAGAATGAGAAGAAGAGAAAGGGGAAGAGAGGAACCACAGAAATGTACAGTTGAAGATGGAAAGTGGGTGAGAGGGAGGGAATAGAGAGAGGCAGAGTGAGGGAGAGAGAGAGAGGGATGAAAGGGCGCGCTTATTTGATGTGGGGCCCAGTTCTCGCTGCTGGTCAGTGCAGTGCTGAGTGTAGTTGAGAGTGGTGCGCGCCAGCGAGGGACGGACTGGGACACGGGCCTCTCTCTCAGGCCAGAGAAGCCCCGATAAGAAGAGGAACACAGGAGCCATTGTCCACACGTCCCAGTTAATGTTTTAATGAAGGAGAGGCTATCGGGAAGCTAGCAGGGCCCTTGGACGGGCTCGGAGAATGATTAACACACTGTGTAAACGTCTATACCCCGCCCCCGCAGAACACTGCGCTAATTTCGGTTGGAAGTTGGCGTGTACACGACACGCACTTGCTTGGGTTCAAAGAAGGTACTTTTTTCCATGAATGAGTCAGTATAATGGAAGTCCCTTTCAAAGTGAAGTCAAAGACCATGTTCAAGTGGTTCATTGCCGCCCAAAATTAGAATGATAAGTATTCATTTGAACACCTTATTCTACAACGTAATTTAAATGCCCTGATCCAACTGAATATCTCGGCCAATCAAGCAAGGTTGTGTAGTCCGTTTGATAATCGGTTTGATAGCCCTGTAAACGCTCCGTTGGATTGCAGTTGCCCTTGGAACTTAATGCATGGCATTCGGTAAGCCTACGTGCAGTGAAGAAAACCATGATGTTTTATTCACAGGCGTGAACAAACATGGCAGCAATAAAAAAAAATAACTGGTGAGCAACCATGAACGTTTTTTTTTTTAACGTTTTTGAAAGAATTGTGTAACCACAAATATGGCTCCGTCTCATCCTGATGCGAAACCAATTGACCCATCCACAGATGCCGTGCGTTTCCTGGTTTTATGGATTTTCCCATCAAAAAACTTCTCTTCCACGGCACCCAAAATAAACGTATCTCCACTTCGAGAGAGCAAAATATAACCAAGAATGGCGAGGATGCGATGGCGTAGAGGCGTTGTTGACTTGCAATTAAAGAGGAATTCTGAAACAGACAGGAGTTCTATGGCTAGTGCTGGTGGGAATAACCACTTTATTACCGCAAACTGTTTAACATTCACAGACATCAAACACAAAACATATTGATCTGTGCTAACTGAGTTATCGAGGTGTGCTTCTTACCAGCTCCAGCTCATGCAGACCCACAACTTGGGACTGTTTCCTCGCTCATTAATTCTTTGCGAAAACCAAACCAATTCTTTCAATCAATTTCATCTCTTCAGCAGTTAAGAAAATAAGGTATATCAAATGATTCAATACGCTAATCTTGTCATTGTGAGCTTGTACTCTTTCAAATAATAGCGTAATACTAATATCAATATATCACCCAGCCCAACTACATTACACGTGGAACTACAGCGTAGTTGTAGAAAATTCCCTGAAGAGGATAAACCAGAAGTGAATGGCGTGAATGGATTTGTGGTTACCTGCTGAAGGCTCTCCACAGCCAACTCTGAACTCCTCGAGCTCTTCAACCGTTCCTGAAGGAGCACTCCATCCCTGCAACAAGGACATCCTCTATTATATTTCCAATGTCCAAAAAGGTCAACCTGACCTGTGATAACGATTACTGCCTTTTCGCTTGAACATGTCGAGGGATGAAAATCTTTGAAAGGCTCGTTCTCTTCAGCTGCACGAGGTGGTATGCGCCCACACTAAACAACTCCAACTTTAATACAGATAGTTTAGGGGGGTTAATAATGCTGCTCTGTCACTACAGCATTGAACCAGTACCCACCTAGAGAAGCCCAAAGACTATGACAGAATGGTCTTTCTTGGCTTCTCTAGGACCTTCAACTCAGTGAAGCCTCAGGTGAGAGGGTGGAAACTGGACCAAATGGATGTCAACCCACATCTGGGTCATTTCGTTTCAGACCGGAAGACACCAAGTGAATAGAATCAAAGGCCATTTCAGTTTCATGCAAACCTGCTCCACTGGAGCTCAACAGGGCTCTCTAATCTCACCTGTGCGCTACGCCCTCTATTCTAACAACTGTAGAAGCTCAGGTCCAGAGACGATGTACCAGTTCAGAGATGATCAAGTACTCTAATGTACAGAGTCATTGTAGACAGCAATAACTCTGAGGGGCGGCTCCAATCTGAGACGGACAGGTTCTTATAGTGGTGCTGGGGGAATTACCTCGACCGCAATGTCTCCAACACAAAGGTCATTGACTTCCGTTGCAAACAGCCCACCATTCCAACATTGGAAGTCGGTGATCAGACCATAGAGAGTGGAGGTGTACAAATGCCTTGGTTCCACCATTGACCAAAGACTTACCTTACCTCTAAATTTTTACCATTTCTCTTCTTCCTTAGGGTTCTCTGTGAACACCAGGTCCACCAACCAGTCCTCCCAGCTTTATACTGGTACTTCATTGAATCCATTATCACCTTCATAACAGCCTAGTTTGGTGATACATGCAAAAATCCACCTCAACAAAATCATCAGAATGAGCAGAAAAATCACTTAATGAGACCAAGAACCACTGAGCAGCATCTACTGCGGACAGACAAAAACGAAGGGATGACAAATACTCGTGGATACCAAAGAAACACTACGCCCACCTACCTTAAGGCCTTAGACACAAGTCACCACCATTGAAGTCCAAGAAGGCCATGTTTAGCTTCATGACCACTTCCATACGATGTGTGAACACCTGAGATAGCCGGTATGTGAAACCCATCTTGTGGACATTTTAAGCACGCGTAATCCACTTGTGGTTGTCTTACACTGCTAACTGCTTCAAGTAGTTTTATCCAGTTTTAAGCAGCACTTGCATGCCATTTTCTTGTTGTTTATTGTTAAACTGTTATATGTTATGCATTCTCGGTCACCCTACTGGCTAAGTTACTTAAATTGATTTCAATTTGTACAGTTTATGGAATGGACATTCACAGGTCTTAAAATGTGGTGACCATGTATGCACTATTTCTGAAGCCTGTAGACAGCTGTTAAGGGCTCTGTTCATTCTTTTGCCAAGCATGGGAATGACCGTATTTCAACCATAAAAATATTGTCATAAAAAAAGGGAAAAAACACAAGAGTGACTGATGTGTTCTTTTCATCTTCATGTATTTTTATATCAGACTAGTCTTTAAACTGGGTCTAAAAATAGCAGGCCAAGCCACTGAGTCATGGCTGCTTTCGTTCACTGTGCAGTTAATGACCTGTTTCTGCAGCAGAGCAATGAGGTAATGTTCAATAATTGCATCTGTATGATTATGTATTTGACATTTTGGTGGCTCGCAGGTGTTGTGCGTCAACCTAGCCGGCAGGTGCAGAGGTCAGTTTCAGTGCCGTGGGGCTTAGTCAACAGTCACCCCGTCCTCTTATCAGGTTTCGGGTACACACAAGTGCACTTCTGGCTTTTGGCACCCTGGCGCGGCTCCTGATGGGGCATGGTTGACGTGACGAGTGGGGAGCAGTCTGTGCTGGTCACATGGCACTCTTGTTTACCGAACTCCATTTTGCCAGAGTGAGCATTATTTCAGGACCATTCAAACTCTGCATGAATTGACACAAATGCACTCATTGGGTGCATCTCAATTCTCTTATTTTATATTTCCTGGTGCCTCGATCTGCGCTTGAACCAAAAGTTGTTCCGGATCCGCCTTCATGCTGGCCGTCTCAAAGCTCTTATTCTAGCTGCAAGGAACAGAAGGGAGCTGAGCTGAGATGATTTGAGATGCACCCATTGGTTTGCTTGGCAGGCATTTTGTTCATGAAGCATTTGTTTCAATCAGTAAGCAATCAGTTTGGGTAGTTTTTGTTGACTCTTAGATGGCCAGCTGTGATAATGCAAGACCGCGTAGATAGAGACGTCAGGATGCTGCTAGGTCACAGGGTCAGACTGCGTACGATATAGCAAGGTAAGTAGCTTTACTGGGGAAATACCCTGCAGCTTAGAGAAAATATTGGTAACTTCTGTTATCATTTTATTCCTGTCTCAATCATTTCAATCATGATTTTCGTGCTGTCACCTTTTTGTGTGTTAGTGTGTATTTGTGTATGGGCGGGGCAACACCTGTGTGTGTGTGTTAGTGTGACAGAACGATGAAAGTGAACTTTTGCAACGTTGGCAGCTTTTGTGCTAAAAACATCCCAGCCACCTACATCCTCAGTCCTGCGCTGTCCTGTCAAATGTGTTTCCTGAGCCATCCAGTCCTGCTGTGAGCGCAAACATTCGGCCCTGTCCTGTCCTGTCAGAGTTTATTCCCTCTCCATCCTGTGCCATATCTGCTGCCCGGCTGGTGTGGTCGCTGCTTTTGGGTCAGTTCAGGACAGGTCAGGGTCTGTGTGTGTTCAACGCTGCCTCCCCCACCGCACCGTCTTGTCTGCCCATGAATATTAACACCTCCAACCCACCGCACCCTCACCCTCGCCCTCGACCGTGTAAATGAGCCGGAGCGTCGTGTCGCCGTCTGTTCGAGCTCGAAAACACACCGGCTGGCTGATCCCTGTGAGCGTACGAGACCTTCTCGGCGGCCTCCTCCCATTTTCCATGGCGCTGAGGTAACGGTCAAGCGCGTTTCTTCGTGTTATGCCTTCTCCAACTGTTGTCCATATGTGTATTTGGGGGGGGGGTGCGGTTAAGGCTGCTCTTCAGATGACGTGATGACAAACAAGGAGCCATCTTTGTGTCCTGTACAGGCCCACTGTTGGGCACTGAAGATGTCTCAACTATCCACAAAGGCTCTGCCAGTTCCCAAAAAAAAGGTGAACGCATTCATGGCTGAGGAGGTTAGCCCCTGGGTGGATGCCAGCGATGTGCCTGCCTCTCAGGTGACCTTAGTGGGCTCGGGCTGGCAGGTGGGTCTGGAGAGGCTACCACTGGCGTGGTTCCCTGCATACTCACCCAACCTGGAGATAGTTGATGTTTTCTTCTCTGACGGTTGCTCCCAGTGGTAGTGGAGCCCAAGGGTTTGTGGGAAGGGGGTGCTGGCTGTATGAGTGCTGTGTTGCTGCACACTTGCATGCAGACTGTCTCACACATGGAGGAACACACACACACACTCACACACACAAAAGCACACATGGACGGACGCACACAAACACACATGCACACACATATACGCCGAGTGAGGGCCATTGCAACATGTTATTCACTCTCACATTTGAGCTCATAAGGCTGCTTCTTACTGGCTCTGCTGTGCCTGCAGCACTTCGAAGCCTCTAGCAGGCCTGGTTATGACTGTTAAAAATGATTTCATGACTGTTCTGACTGTACTGGAGCCACACCAGCCTGACCCACATCAGTAACACGCTGTAAGAACATAAATGAAAGGTTTATTTGTGCAATTGATTGCAGCGTGTAACAGAATCCACTGCTGCCCCAGCCAGAGACCCACAGCACTGCATGTCAGTGATCCAGGAGCCGGTGACGTCCAGCTGCCAGCCTGTGAAACCAAGGCTGCTCACATATGGCCTTGTTTCGCACACCCTCTCCGTCTTTCACACCCTCAAACGCGCGCACATTCACTTACACGCCCCCTCTCGCACGCGCCTGCAAATATGTGTACACACACACACACTCACACACATTCTCTCACCACCAAATGCGCGTTTAAACACACACACACACACACACGCACGCCCCCTCCAACGGCCTTGTACGCAAACATGAATGTAAACATCCCACCCATTTTCACAGTTCGCGTGTGCACATGCGAACACACTCATGTACGAGCACGCGCGCGAAGACGGGGCCCGTTTTAGGAAGTTGGTTTTTGCGGCGTGTTCTGGAGGTTTAGCATTAGAAACCTCGTTTTGATTGTTTTCCTTCTGTCAGGCGATGACTCCAGAGCTGAATGATACGAGTCGGACTGCACGCCATCACTGACGGTACAGCATTACATGCATATGCGTCATCAAAACAGGAAGAGAAATCGATAGAGAGCCCGGAAAATGTGAAACATTAAATAGAAAAGTAAGAATGTGCCTTGCAACTTAAGTACATAAGAATAGAATAGAATAGAATAGAACTTTATTGTCATTGTAGTCACAATGAAACATAATTTCAGCAGCATCTCACATATCACAAAAACACATATCACATCACATACATACATACTCAAACATACTCTTAAAAACAAGTGCTGGTGCTGAGGCTCAAATAAGTGCTTTACTTAAGAATAAAGTAGAGTAATTATTTAAGGGTGTGTGTGTCTGTGTGTGTGCGTGTGTGTGTGCGAGTGAGACGGAGTGTCTGCACTTTTCCACATGGGTGAATGTGGTACTGGTTATTCCCAGCTTACTGGCCTCCTGATAGCCTTTCAGCCTGTAATTACTTAATAGGGAAAAATATATATGGCAACCAAAAAAAACCAAACTATGATGGCTGAAGCTGAAGACGGTATAAAGACGGCGACTCGTGTTTATGTAATCTCCTCTGAATTTTCCCATAAGTTTCAGTCCTCTCCGCTCTGGCAGTGGGAGCTGTCTCTGTGCCCATGTTTTTCTCCTTTCAAACGCGTCGCTTCATTGGAGAGTAGAAGCACGTCCTTCCCCCCACCGAGATCGGCCGTCACCTTCTACAGTATATGAGCGCCCCCTTGTGGTGGGAGTGCTGACAAGTCCCGACTTTTTATTGCTTATTTACTTGTTTTCCTCAGACGGGGCATTTATTGGTGATAACTTTCGGTGAACGTTTAAAACGGGAGTCAATACTCGGCTTCATGCCCTAAATACAAAAAAAAAAAAAAAAAACAGACTGACGGACAGTCGGGGAAAGGGGACACTGCATTAGCGTTCGTTCTGTGGTTCGTGTTCATCTCACCTCTAGCACACTTTTATCATTCACCACTTCCTTAATGAGACTCCACTGTTCATTGAGAAGGCGATTCAACACAGAAGAATTTGCATGCTGTCTGGGATGTGCTTGGACAAGGGCTCTGTTCCTTCTCTCCCTCTCTTTCTCTGTCTTTGTCTTTCTACAGTATATCCCTTCCTTTTCCTCTTTCCATACCTCTCTTTTCCTCCTTATTGGCAGGGAGTGCCTCAGTAAATATTTTCAAAATGTTCAGGAAATTTCTGAAAATACAGATGTGCATCAGGGGGGTGGGAGGGAAACTGTTACATTCTGCTGTCTTGCCACCCCTATGTGGTCATGTGGTACAGGGCTTGGCATGTGACCTGGTGCATGCTCACAGATGCTGAGAGACGCAGCGATGTGGCGCGGGATGACCACGCGTCTCCTTACATGGGACCCTGTGAGTTCGAATGCCCACACCCTAGTGTGTCTTTCAAGATGTCGTTTCAAGTGTTTAGCTGGAGAAGTGGGTGGAGAGAATAGATGGTGCAAGAGGTGAGGTTAGGTGTGTGTGTGTGTGTGTGTGTGTGGACGCATGTGTTTCAGGAAGCACCATCCACTGACATGCAATGAGGCCTCACATTTTGAAAGGTGTTACATTTGAATGTATGTGCATGTGCCTGCACAGACGTGCGTTGCGTGTACCTGTATAGACATGAAAAACCAGGTCGTAATTACAGTATCCTAGGATAGCACAGCATTTCATAGTGCAGTATAATGCACATAGTAAATCAGGGCTGATACGTGAGTTACTCAGAGATCTGACAGTTACACTGCCAACCTCCAGATATGGTCACCGCCGGGCTGCGACGTATCTCTGACACCCTGCGCACTGGGCATGCTCAGACGAAGCAGGGAAAGTCCCAGACAACAAAAAATAAAATTAATAAACCCTCTACCATCCTCCAAATTCCCCCTGGTTCCCCTGGTGATATCATTGCCGTGATATGAAATCTCAAAGCTGGCAGTCGGGCCCCGTGTCTTACAGAGCAGTGTAAACTTGGGTCCGAGCCAGAGAACAAACAGGCGCGTGTGAGGACAGCTCGGGTCCTGGTGCACGCTGCGGCTGGCTGTTTATACAGTTATGATTAATTCAGGCATTTACAGTATCCCTGGGGGTCAGCGCGGTACAGCGGGCTTTGCGTCGGCCTGCCTCGGAGCGCTGCGCACCTAATCACTTGGTGAGCCGGGGCGCTGGTTCTTTTTGCAAGGGGAGGGTGAGTGTTCAAAAGTTGAAGCCCCCTGTCGTTCCTGTCAAGGGTTCGTCTGCGCGCTTGCATTTAGTTTAGCTTATCAGAATCCCCTGTAACTGTTACATACAGTGAGAGCCATTCTTCCTGGGGTCATCATAGACCATTCTCAAACATACATGCAGCAAAATACACAGTAAAGTTAACATGGGAAATACTACTAAATAATGTCATTAATGAGCAAAATACAATAACATTAATCAAATAATATTAGTAATATGTTAATATGAAAAAGACAAAAAACAAATTAACATTTATCGTGAGTGAAAATCACACGACGGCCGTCCTTTTGGTCAAAATGCTTTCCCTCCGCCATGTAGAACTGAGAGAGCCAGACAGAGATGAGTAAACGCGCATGAGCGCAAAAACAGGGATTCAGTACATGCTGGCGCATACGTAAAGCAATAGGCATGCGGCCCAACGCATGCACGCGCACACACAGCATTGCACACGCACACATGCGCACATGTATGTGAGCGCAGATACACACGGAGAGGTGTTCGCAGTGAATTTACACGCACGTGTGCACACGTACATGCATGCACAAGCACAGCGACTGCGGTTTACGCAACATAAACAAACACATGCACTTGTGCGCATGTGCACTTACGTACATGCATCAACACTCATACCCGGGAAACAACGGTGTTGTATGCACACATACACACGCATGCACACATTTAGGCACACAGACGGACACAAATACACAGGTGGTCACCAGGTTGTATATACACACATACACACACGTGCACACATTTAGATACCCATACATGGATACACATACAAGAGTTATATGAGCACATTTAGACTCGCACACACACACACACACACACACACACACACACACACACACGTGCGCGCGCACTTACAAAGGCAGTCACAGGGTTGTATTCACACTCCCACTCGTGAACACACACACACGTGTACGAACACATGCACACAGTATGCCGAAGATGGTGTCGCCTGTAAACCAGCCCACATCATAGGAGTCGGGGGGCAGGAGATTAGGTTTGAGGGATATGGTTTTGGGACAGAGGGTGTTAGAATTTCCCCTCATCCTAAACCCCCACCCCACTCCTCACCCCCTGCGGTTTCCTCCCGGCCATCACTCAGCTCCTCGCAGTGAGCGTACGCGGCTGAATCCACTTCGCTTGTTCTGCCTGGCTCCGCGCCAAGAACATTCTGTACTGTGCGGGGCCCGTCCGTATGCGAGAGCCCCGTACGGCTCTTCACCCCTTACAGCCCAAGATCCACAGTCACATATAACACATAGAGCTAAATGCATCCAGATGCATGCCAAAAGCACCCCCCACCACCCCCACCTCCCCTCCCACAGCCCTCCCTCCTCCAACCGGGGTCTTTAGGCTGGACACACCCTCTCAGTCAGACGCCCTGTCCAAATTTTACCTGGAACCCCATGGGGTTTTATGGCAGAGGTTGATGTGTGTCCCCTGGGGTACAAGTGTGTATGAATGTGTGTCTGTGGGGAATGGATAGCTCTCACACGCACACCCCCACCCCGACATCTGGAAATGAAACATTTGTATCGTGAGCAGTACTGTACCGCTTAAGACTTGTTGTGCTTTTTTCTGCGGTGTGTTTTCTTGACGCGCTGTGGTTGCGCGATGTGTAAAAAAAATTGTACCTTATGCGAGAGCTTTGTTTTCCTTTTAGAGAAACAGTTTACTGAGGAGCTCTGTGTTGTTTACATCCGTTTTATTTCCTGGTGTGTTTGCCTCCCAGGAAATCGTCCTGTTGCGAGGCTGTAAAAGTGTTTGTAATCTGCACGAGTAACGATGCCGCTCGTGTTGCAGGACGTCCCGGTCATGCTAGTGTCTTGCGCTGCTTTGATGTAAGAATGCCTACAATTACATGTGGCAGAGAAAGAAAATGGATTGGGTCATGCTATATTACACTTATTATTAAAATCTTGCTAATCAATGGACAGCATAGATCATTTACCCGACTGTAAAATGTGGGCTAATCTGCTTCAAGCCAATTGGTGGGAATTACAGTAGTGCGCGGAAAATGGATTTTATGTGGCTTACACAACTAGCTGAGTAAAAGGCAAAAGCATCCATGAATAGTAGGCCTGCGTATTATTTTTTGACGTTCTGAATGAATAATGTGGTCTTCGGAGAAAATATGGACAGTTAAATATGCTATAAAAAGTGTTTTTGAAGACTTACCGGCATTAAAATATCAGGTGTTGTCAAATGGCCATTAGCAGATGCTTTGAGCTGTTGTAAAACAAGGTAGCACTCTCTTAACTGACATTTACATGCTGTGTGGGTAGACCTAGAAAGCAGGATTGATTTCAGGGAAGTTTATTGGCCGGCCAGACTCGTAAAGCAAAATTTTCAGGCCTGATTCTTTGGCATGTCCCAACATTTAGCAAGGTACTAAACCTGATTGACTTCAATGGCCTATATGTAATCAGCTATAAAATGGATTCTTTGTGTCTGTATTGTACCAAGTCGCGCAGGCACATGTTAAATACCAATTACCTAATGTAATGCTAGATTATTTAAATAATTGTTCTGAGTGCCTTGCATAAAGGGCTCATCGTTTTTTATAGTGGGACAAGTTTAAGCCATTATTCAAGAAGTGAGAGGTAACGCCCATCATTAAGAGTGCATTAATTATCATTAGGTTTTGCAGTAATATGCAGTTACTATCACAAAGCTCACGGTTTTGCATCAGAGAGCTGAATAAGCATGATGTAACCACAATGAACCATTTATTAATGCTTTTTGTCACCCTTTTTGTGTTGTTGAAAATGTCCCTTAAATATCCCTTCAGTGACTCTAGCTACAAACAATTAAATTATCATGTATAAATTAATCTCTTTCAACACAAACACCGTTACTAGATTATTTGTGGATGCATTACGTAACTCTAAATGAACTGTTAGTTAATACTTTTTGCTGTATAACTAGTGCTAAATGATGTATCCTGATAGTAAAGTGTTACCAAGTGAGCTAGCACACGGAGCCATTCGACCATAAGGATTTAAACATTATTTATTACAGTCTCAGTAATGTTGTTGTGTTCTGATTCAAGGAAGGCTCTTCGAATATCTCTGTCACAGTCTTCATATGCCCAGGAAGGAGTGGAATTGCACATCGTGCGTAAATAATGACCGTGTGCAATACATACACTGATCTTGAGTCAGTTTCAAAACGTGTGGGTAGTTTGTCTTGTGAGCTTAGCATACCAGGGCATGAAATGCATGTAAGTTAACACCCAGCAGGAACATCCAGAGGCGTCTTTGCCTTTATACAGAGTGAAGCTGAGGTTATAGCTCACAGAATAATTCTAAACTTCTTCCCTCACTTGCTTACCAGGATTCCTTATAAACGGTTCAAGGACTGTAGGCTTGGAGTCTTTGTGAACATTTTACTGTGTGTGTGTGTGTGGCATGCATGCTTCTCCATGTAAAAAGTGTCTGTCCATGTGCGGTGGTGTGTGTTTTTGTTTTTGAGAATATGTGCGTCCTTGCACGTGCGTCGGTGTGCGTACAGGTGAGTGTGTGTACTTATGTGGTTGAGCGAATAACGTGTGTCGCCACTGTGTGTAAGGGACCAGTGTAGAATGACGGCTGAATTCTTGACCACTAGTGGAACATTTGTACGATGACTCTGGAGAGACAGAGGGCGCTCTCCGTGACAAGGTGCTGGGATGGTGTTTGGGTTTGGCTGGGTAGGCCAGTCTGGTTGGATGGGGGCTCGGCGCACAACCAATGTGCTTCACCACATACTACCGAGAGTACGAACAGTAAATATAGCATATATTCGGCACACTTCCTGCCAAAATCTCCAATTTGATATGCTGCGATTTGGAACACTCTTAATACCAACCTTGACGGCTTAGAAATGGTTGTTCTATCAGTTAGAGGACCATTCAGCGATTACACTGCGTCGCTCTGTTTCGTTGTTTGCAATTAGCTGATACTCGATAGCGCATTAGCCGTAGCCCACACGGCCTTCATGCACGCACACATAGCTATTCCCTTACAGTAAGGAGGGCGGGTCGTCGCCGATCCGTCTCAGCGGTCGTAAATCTGCGTTTGGCAGGACAAGACCGGCGTTTAAAGCTCTTCCAGATGGGGGGAGGAGGCGGTGAATGTTTGAGTGCTGAGTGACCGTTTTTCACTCAGTCTCGTTGAAGTGAACTGCGGTTGGCTTTTGTTGAGGCCGACTCACTGACAGACTGCAACTGGGTCAGAGTTCCTCGTGCCAGTGATGGCGGGTACGAGTCACGCATCTGCCCGAACCTCGAGGAGGATCATGTTGCGGACGTCCTCTGGTGGGAGCGCATCATGTGACTTCCGCGCAAGGCGTGACGGAGGAAAAAAAGTTGGCGAAAATGTTGATTTTCGCTTCCCTCCCCTCCCTTCCACATTCACTCAGTCTCAGGCGCCTCGATAAGATGTATAGCGCCTTTCCATATGTCGTCCTTACGGTAAAAGTGTAGAATAAACAGACGCCGCCCCTTCCAACGGTACTGTGCTACCCCAGCTGGGGTTACCGCCTCGCTGTAGGCCTGGCGTTCAAATAATTCAACTCTGATTTAAACATCTGCACCCCGGTTTTCGACTTCAGCAAAACAGACGTGGCGCGCTAATGCACGGTAAGAGAAACAAGCGGAGGAATGCGTTTAATCTTTCTCTCGCTCTCAGGATGCGAGCTGCCATTCCCCTCCATAAATATGACCTGTTATTTCGGCTATCGAATATCTCTACTCTGATTAGGAAGCTCGCGTGGTTTACAATGCGCACGCACATAGACGCACGCTGGCATTCCTACACGCTCGGAGATGTACATTCACAATCATTCTCCCCTGCGCCTTTGCCTGTACCCACACAGGCACACACACACACACGCACACTCCCACATCCATCCACACACACCCCCCCATCAGCATGCATATGAAGAGTTTGTTTCCAAAAATGCAATAAGTGCCAAATTTGCAAAAATCGAGATAATAACAGAGAGCGATAGCCCTGTGCTTCTTACACATAGTGCAAGAAATCAATTTTTAGAAATTCATACTAGAAAAAGTATTTTTTTGTGGTCAAAGTTTGTGTTTGTCTGTAAAATGCGATTGGCACCTACATAGAAAAAGCCGATTTACTCAAAATCAGTAAAATGGATATATTGCGTTTTGAAAACAAACTCGTCATGTGTTGTTAGACAGGCAAAGGAGCAGTTAAATATTCTACAGGGTAAAAGTAAGAATTCCTCCCATATGGCTGCTTTGACTGTCCCGGGACACTCTCCTGTTTTAGACATGCCGACTTCATTAGCACTGCGTGTCAGGGGGCCGTGGTTATGCCCGAGTCAGGGCCGACCTGTGGGGAGCGCGAGGCGGATATGTTGCGTGACCCCCCCCCCCCTTCCCCCACCCCACCTCACTCCCAGGAGAGACTTTAGCGTAACGTGGACCGTATGAGAGGATTTAGGCCCCCTCCCTCCCCTTCTACCCTCATATCCGGCCTCAGGCAGGTGTGTCCAACAGGTGTGAGGGGCGACTGCAGCCCCCCAACCCCCCTACCCTGTGAGGACGGTTGTGTCAAAACAGCAAAACTATCACTGCATATTCTCATCCCACTCTCTTGGATGAGAGGAGGGCAAAGAAAATTACTACAAAAGTATAGTTAAGCCTGAAAATAATGGCAAATATCCTGCATTACCATTGTGACGAGAAAGACCGGCATTTTGAGGAGACAACTTTATGAGACTTCTTCTGCAAACGTTAAAGTCTAATGCCAACTGTTTGAAACCTATATGATATAGCAGGCCTGGCTGATCATAAAAAATGGCGAATTTGAAAACATCTGTTTCTTCATTTTTATTTTGAAGAGGGACGAAAGCCGTGATATGGATGTGACACTCTGACATTATGTAACTTGGTCAATGGTCATCCAATATTCTGATGCAATATTATAGAATTTCTTTGGTACAGAGGTCCAAAGTATACTTCAAAGTATATAACCCAAGGGAACAAGTAAACCATTTATTTGGGAATTAAGTTTAGTTTTTCCATGCTTAGGTTGACATTGCCATGGTATTGCCCATGGAATTTTCTATTTATATGATTTTGGGGTCACCCCAAACTTCTCAGGACGGTTTACTAGTGGGAGTAAGCGGGTTTGAAGTGTCGGTCAGACTTCGTTTTAGTCATGGGGGGGGCTCACTGTAAGCAGGAAACGGTTGGGAAGAGCTGCGGCCGAGGCCTTGTCATCAGGATGCACTGGGGTCTCGAGACGTAAGCTGAACAATGGGCCCGAGTGCTAATCTCTGTAAATAGACAAAGCGCAGGGTCGGCCGCTGTGCTGGTACCTGTGCAGAGTATCGTGAGATGTGTCGTCTGTGCTACGGCGCGTCAGAGCCCGGAGCGTCGGCAGGCAAACCTGCGGTTTCTCCCTAAGAATGGGGCAATTTCCTGTGAAGATGAGTACTGAACACCCTGTGCAGGCCCGGGCAGGGCGTCTGTGCTGATCTCTCCAGGATATCACTGCGCTCACCGAGCTTTTCTTTCTTTACACAATCTCCGGCACGGCCTGCCTTTCTCAGAAGCGCTTCAGTCCCTGACGGGAATCTGCTACTGATTTCTCTTCATGGGTAACCTCGAAAACACAAACATGCACAGAATGTGCACACACACACACACACACACACACACACACGCACGCAGAGTACATGCAGATTTGCAAATGCACCATCGCAGGACTTCTCGCACGTTAACACACGTGCCAGGAACTTGTGCGCATGCAGATCGCACACATCTCGCAAACGCGCGCTCCATCTCTCTCTCTCTCTCTCTCTCTCTCTCTTTATACCTTCTCTCACCCGCACACAAAATCACTGACAGATTCGAGTGCTCGTTCGCACGATCATGCCCACACAAGCACAAGCGCACAGAAGGATTTGAAGAGAAAGACTTGCACTGGTTACACACTTCTTAGGGGGGCGGGAGAGAGAAGGGATTCAGTCATCAGCTCTCGCTAATCTCGCAAACATAAACCGAGCTCTGCGTTTGAGCGACGGGCGTGAGAGCTCAACAGCATGTTCCCGTTCCACACGGTTTCCTGCCGAGCCCTGATCCCCGCTCCAACTGGTTGTGTTGCACAATGGCTGTGGAACATAAACATTCGCCGTATTGCTTTTTTGTTTTTTTGAGTTGGGCATTGATGGAATGATTCATGATTTCTTTTCCTGCAAATGTACTCATACGCTTGTGATTTCGCCTGTACGTGTTGTATATGCTTTGCCAATGTGCTCAAATACCAATTCTTGAAGTTTTAAGACAACCCCAATCTCATACTGTAACAGGAGGAAAAAATGAGTCAAACTGAATATACAGTGAGCGCCATAATTCATTGGACAGTGACACTTTCTTCTTTTTTTGGTTATGCGCTCCAGCACTTTGAGTTGGAATGGACATAATGACAATGTGGTAAAAGTGCAGCCAACTTTAATTTGTGTTTTCATCCAAATCAGATGAACTGTTCAAAAATAAAGACGCCATTTGTACATAGTCCCTCCATTTTTTGGATGCAAATAAACATATTTGACTGTCTACCAAAATGTGGAATAAAGTGATCAGTATTACATTTGGTCACGTATCTTTTGCGAGCTGATGACTGCGTGACGTCTGTGACACACGGACATCACCAAACACCGGGTGTCTTCCCCGGCGATGCTCTGCCAGGCCTGAACTGCAGTTATCTTTAGCAGAATCAGAACAACAAAAAAAAATTGTGTGACTGTCCAATGAATTATGGTGCCCACTGTATATTCTATTTTTTGATGATAATTGAGAATATTTGATATACTGTTAAACCTTACCATAGTTCTGCGGCTTTCGACGGCTGAAACATTTTCACGGAATTGTAACCATCATGCAGGACTGTTAAACACATCTGTCGTCGTTCCAGTCCGCCACCCTGCCCCAGTTTGTGCTCTTAGTTGTGACTCATGAGTTTTTCTTTGTGTTTATCAAAGAAAAAAGCCCCAGAGCTGGCGTACTGATGCTCGCTGACTTGCGTGCAGGCACAGGTACGACTGGAGAGCTTTTCCTTATCGGAATAGTGAGGGTGTCTGGTCTTAACATACAGACCCGGAAGAGCCACATTTGGAAAAGCGCTTTGTGTCCCAAGAGCTCGCATGAGTAATCATTGCACTATGTGCCCCTCTGCAATCAATTTTTCTTCATTTAAAATTCAAATATGCTCTACACTAAATGAAAAATGTGAACCTTCCTGCAAACTCATCATTTTGGGCATATTTCCGATACGGAAGACGGTTTAATCGTTATAAATGCCGGATGTGTTGATCCTGTCCCTTCTGGCAGCTGTTTCGGGCCTCTAAATTAAAAATGACTCACATAAAGATGCACCACAGTCATTATTACTCATCATGCTTGTTTTTATTAAGCAATTGCCAAGAGATTATAAAAATATCAGCCCGTACTAAATGTTCCCGCTGCTGTTTTTTTAACCCTGTGCTCTTTGTTGCATGATAGCAGACTGTAAGAGGAGTTGAGTTGTTCGCTCTCTCTTGCTCAAACACACACAGTGAGAGCTATTTTGATCCGGGCACTTTTAAAATGTCATAAAGTCTCTCTGGCTCATGTGATTGTCTAGTATCTATATTTTTTTTTATAAAGTCTGCAACGGTGGTCCATGGTGCCAACGTTTTGCAGATCTAATTTTATTCCACGTATGCTGAAGTCATTGGAGGTACATAATTGCCTTGAATTTTGTTGATGTGATTCAGGAATATTTCTGTGCAAAGTATTAATTGTGATTGATATTGACAAAAACAAGTTCAAGTCTTATGAAGGTACTGTTAGCATTCAAGATATTGAGAAATGCTATGAAGTTATACGAAAGCTTGAGAGTTTACCTCATATACAGCTTTCAGCAAGATTAGAATTAGTATTTTTGTGTGTGTGTGTGTCTGTGTGTGTGTGTGTGTGCGCGCCTGCACACCACCTGTTTGTGTATGTGTGAACGTTTGTGTGCTTGTGTGTTCCTTGCATGTGTTTGTGTCTGTGAGTGTGGAGTGAATGTAGGTTCCTGTGTGTCTGTGCATGAAATTGCATGTCTGTGTGTTTGTGTGTGAGCATACGGATGTGTGCCTGTCCGTGTGTGCGTGTGCATGTATGTGTTTGTGTATGTGTGTGTGTGTGCTTGTATGTGCCTATGTGTGTACGTGTGCGAGTGCGCGCATGCATGTGTCTGTATGTGTGTGTGTGTGCGCGCATGTGCGTGTGTGTGCATGCTTGTTTGTGAGTGTGAAAGCGTGCATTTGTGTGTCCACTTGTGTGTGTGCTTATGTGCGCGCATGTATGTATGTGCGAGAATGTAAGTGTGTGTTTTGTGTATGTGTGTGTATGTGTATGTGCGAGAGTATGAGTGTGTGTGTGTGTGTGTGTGTGTGTGTGTGCGTGTGTGGGTGCGTGCGTGGGCATGTGTGTGTATGCGCGAGACTATGTGTGTGTGTGTGTGTGTGTGTGTGTGCATGTGCAGTCACGTATCTGATTGTGGGGCCTACGGAGAGCATGGCGCTAAATTGCTTATTTATCTCATCTGCCTCAGGTACTGTGATCAAAGTGAATGAACACGCTGTCACAGTAGAGTTAAATCTGGATGTTAGAGTAGATAGCCATAAATCTGAGCAAACCCCTGGAGTTATACCTGCAGCAGGGAGTTTTGATCGCTGAAATGTAGATCTGTTTCGTCTTTCAGCGGTGTTTTCTCGCAGGCTTTAAGCTCAATCAGTTGAGCACTACACTTTTGCTCTCTTTTCTGACTGATTTGGCTGGGATTTTTGTGATAAGTGTGTTCAAACTTGCGCAGGTCTCCCTGCATGGCCATTAAATTATTTTTATTGCTTGTTAAAATGTATTTTCAAATAAAGTCCACGGAGAGAGATTGAATTATGAGTTCATATAATAACATTCTGTAAGCCTTCTTCATGGAGTTATGAATATCCGTGATGTAAGATCCTCGATTGAATCCATGTGGGGGTACGAAAATAAGCTCAAGTTTTATTTGGACGTACGCCTGTCGCCGTTTGAACTCGGTTCTGGTAATAAACTTATGATTTTGATGTAATTTCCTGTGTCTTGGTCACCAGTGCATCACAAGCTCTGTGCGGAAGGCGAGGCTTTGAGTGTTGAGGAACACACGTCCTGTGGGTCGAGTCTCCGTAACGCACCGGATAACAGATGACGAGCATTTAACGTGCCCTCTGTAGAGCTGTGAGAAACTCAGAGGGAGAGCACTGCCGCTTGCACCCACCGAAAACTAAAATAAATACTCCATTCTAAATATATCTCGGGTAAAGTAGCACAACAGTCCAGAGGCAGCATGGCTAGAAAATTTTACCATAAAAATATGTGCGGACTGATTATGTTGAACAATTACTGGAAACTCTAAAGGCATAAAAACTCGTCAGTGAACTCGTTGGTTCACTGATTTTTGATGGTGCCGTATTCACGAGCTCCCTCTCATAGACCTGCGTAGCTACCTATCTACTTTAAAAACAGCTTATCTGAGAATAACATGACTTCGAGGAAGTGACTGTACTTGGAAAAGCAAGATCCGTTTCTCCACGACAGCAGGATGGCCCAAGTGCCAACAATCAAGCATTCAGCACCAGCGCCAGTCACGGAAAGTTCTGGAGCTGCTTAGAACAGTTGTTCAATCAGATGTGTTTGACTGAGTGGCGGAGCAGCAGACTAATCAGACTTGGCTGCTGATGGCGGTGTCTTGTACCAACACAAGGCCTCCTATCCTTATTGAGGAGAAGTAGTTTTCTAGATGCTGCTGCCAAAATTAGGTTGATTTTAGTTTTTTTTTTTTTTAGAAAAGAAAGATCATGAAATTATGTTTTGGTCAGCCCTCTACTTTCTTGTCCTCGCTCTTTGCCTCTCTCTCTTTTCTGTCTCTCTCTCTCTCTCTCTCTCTCTCCGTCTTGACCCCTGACCTCTTGCAAACAGACGTTGATCTTTGACTGCTGGTAAGTGCTGCATGTTTGATGGTTCTGCCTCATATAGCTCGTCTTGTTTACACTTCGCCTTCCCACCGCTGATGTCTGATGTCATGCAGGTTTTCCTTCAACAGACAGGCTTTACATAAGCTGACACATTCGAGCGGGGAGGGTGTGTGGAGAGTGAGGTGAAGCAGGGGGGAGGGGTGTGTGTGTGTGTGTGTGTGTGTGTGTGTGTGTGAGTGTGAGGAAAACCAGATGCTCGTACATCCCAGCAGACGAGAGCTTCGGTGTCCTGGGAGTATTTCAGCAAACTGTTGAATTTTTTTTTTCCTGAGGTTACCCATAAATACGTGCGGTTGAACTCCAAGCATTGTGGAAAAAGCAGGGCAAAATATGGAAGGAGGTGCACAATCTTTATAGCTGCTTCCAGAATTGGTCGCCCTTTGCCCTTTGCCCTTTGGTCTTTAGTAAGGGTGATTAAAATCAAGATTTTCCTTGGCTTTTATCTTCTTGGCTGGTAGACGCGCCAATCGTGCAGTGCACTTGCGTCATACGTTCACATCATGTCTGAGATATGCTAGTTTTAAGTTGTAATCTTTGATTTAGATTTTTCCCGATACAAAATGTGACGCTGCAGGTAATTTCGAAGGTTTCCATGCACAGAATGAGCGACTGCCTCAGGTTTAGTATGGGAAAATACTACAGAAAGAGGTTGAATATGGCAGATTGCCAAGGATCCGGTGTTTTTTCAACCCAGAGGTTCTAGGTTTACGGAGTCTCTTTTGAGGTTCACCAAATAGCTGCTGACTTTACGGAGAATTTATTAGCCGATCAACATCTGCGAACTATTTCAGCCGTTGTTTGCGCCGGACCGAGCCAACCGAAACGCCCAGCTCACCGCGACCCAGCGAGTGGCCCGTGGGGTCAACCAACTGCAGAACATCGTTGCGGAGAAAGGACCACTCCCTCCATATTCTGGATGAAAACCACCCACCATGCTCTCCACGGCAGGGGTCCTCCTGAATGGTGTAGGACTTTAATCGTTGGTACTTGTCTTCCTTTTGACCTTAATACTCATTGTTTTGTCTGACTATCCCATTATATTTGGTTATCCTACTTGGACGTCGTGCTTCTTTCTTTCCCCTGTGTGTACTGTGGTCAACAAAGCTACGTCACTCTCGTGTTGTAATACTGCATTTGAACTGATACTCCTGCGACAGTTAAGCCCTCGATGCTATGCGCTAACACTAATTTGAACGCAGCACACTCAGCAATTGAGGCCTCGCAAAGTGTATAACAATGAGTGAAAATATTTTATCCTGTCTAGTCTCACTCAGTGAAAACCGACCGGAAAACTGATTAAGAATTTTGTTTTTCTTTACCCCTTCGGCGATTCTAGCCGATGGGTCATTGTCGTCCCCTCCACCGTTTGTCCGTCTCTGCATGTTTGTCCGTCTGTCTGTCTTCCAATCACTCATTACTACTCCAGCTGCTGAACCGTTGTAGGGACAGCCCTCAAATTTAACCAGGTCGTGCATACTGGGTGTTTCGAGAAGTCTATTTGATGACAAGATCATAGGTCAAATTCTAACCTTATTTTTTATAGGTTAAAGGTCGGCCAGGCATACCTGAAAGGCACGCCGAGGGGGTATATAGCGCAGAGTCCAATCTAGTTCTTATTAACCTTGCAGACATTTGACCGCCACTTTGCACATTTTCATTTTTTCACCCCGCTTATTGAGTTAAAGCCGGGTTTTACTGTACTGCTACTCATAAATTCAATTACGGCTAACTTTATCAAACAAACGTAAAACGGAGGGGTGGGCGGAGGTCGCTAATCTGTGGCTAGATAAATTTCATTATCCAATTTACGAAGCTGATTTCATTTGGAGAAAAGGACGTGAGGTTCTTTGGGGACACAGTTTGTTTTTAACAGTTGGCTGAGTGCTGTGCACATAAGACGTCTGTAACCTTACATCGCTCCCTGTTGCCATCCTCCACGTATTCCACATTGAAAACCGGGAAAAAAAAAAAAAAAAAAAAACTTGTGAACTTAAATTTTATTAGCACCGTGATTAATGGCAACGCTGGGCACATAACTGACTTTAAAACGGAGGGTGAATTCCTTTAATCTTTCAGGATTTAAAATACAGCAGCTTTTGCCGCGTACGTCAGATCTCTGATGAATAATTGAGAGCAGACCACTAATAACGTCTGCTTTTATTCCTGAGTCTCTACTTGCCTCAGGATTATTTCACCTTTGGCACAATGGCCTTCTTTGTTCAGTATTTACCCCATGCACCAGAAACCATATAGGCATTAAGATGGATTTGAGCATAGGGTGTAAATATCCATTCATTATCTATCATATACACCATCGGTTGGGGAAATGGATTAGGCTGTTGGGAGGTGCTCTCTGGTGAAATTCAGCGAATTAGTCCAGCAGTTGAGGAGTGGATTATGGAGGAGACGTTTCTTGGGGATTTTCTGAAGAGGACCCTTCATATATGCAGACTAACCTCAGTGCCTGCAATTAACTCCATTTTTGAGACTAACCTGGTAATAATTTAGTGGTTGAAATGGAATGAGTCTGATTTCTTAAATGTATGTCTATCTAAACCCAAGGTTCTCTGTGTGTCCATCTTCCTCGCAGTGATACATTTGAGATTGGACACTGAATGAACTGAGGACCTCAACGCACATATAGAGGCTTGAGAGATCACTTTTACTGGACTTAGTTTCACTTCTTGTCCCATAAAGTTATGGTGGAATTATGGGAAATGGACATTTGACAGTGGGGTTGATGAAGAGTGGAGGTTTCGCTCAAGGAATTATGCTGTGGGTAATCTGTGCCCTTTGTGAGGAGGGGGTGGGAAAGCTCTAGTGTTATCAGCATGAGAACCACAGATGATACACAAGCTGATCTCGTAAACCAGCTTTCTGCTTCCACTGTTTTGCTCTCTCACCTGATGTGAAAAGCCGGGGGGGGCGTTCCGCGATTCCACCAGGCCAGCGGAGGAAGTCGCTGTGAAAACAAGATAGGCTTCGACCGAAAGAGAGGGGTCTTCCAACTCCGGCTGGGAACTTCCACGCTGCCAGGAGCGCCCTGGTGCCGAGAGTTTCCAGCTCACTCGCCGCCTGGCGTTTCTCGACTTGGCCGCCCGGCACCCTCACACCCCTTTACTGGTAACCAACTCCATTCTGCTTCCTGTTGAAAATAAGAACTTCCTCTAATGTGGGGACGCGGGGAGCTCGGCGCAAGGCCTCCTTTACATTTGTCGTCCGTTTCTGCCACACTATCTGCGTTCAGTGTTGCAAGCCGTGTGATCAAGATGAATGGGCCAGGCATGAAAATCTTTTTTTTTCACATTTTAATTATTGTAATAATGGCAGGTAGTAATAGATCCTGTTGTGCAAACACTGTAATTGCTTTTGTGAGTCACAATGACAGTAAAAGCCGGCGGCCATTCTCTATGCCAGTCTTATTAAGGGAGTGACTGGCGATTAGCATATAGAATGGTTGATGGTGCATGTGCATACATATATAATGTGAAGGAGACGCTTGCGGAACAGTGTCGATTGTGGCATTGAACAATAAGACACTCTCTGACTTCAGTCGGAGAGCTTGCCAGGATTCCCCACGGCCAAAGCGCTCGGGATCGCATGAAACACAGCGGGTGAATAATGAGCCTCTGCCCTGGGAAATCCAGGGCCAAGGTTACTGCCGAGGCAGTTATATAACTGCCACTAACCCACTGAGTCATCAGCCCTGTCTGTGGAAGAAGCAAAAGGGAAGGGGAGCAGTAGAGCACGGCATGATGGGACTGTGGAATACTGGCAGAGTGGGGCAGTGGGACACTTGCGCAGGGGAATTGCTCAGACCGAACGGAAATATGGTGACCATAGCACTATAAAACTGAGGCCAAATGTTTTTGCATTTTGTATTTCAGATGGATTTTTTTCCCCCAAAGATTGCTGCACTATAGGGTTGAGCCAGAGATTTTTCATGGTTTTTAGTTACAGCAGTTTGGGTGCTCATGTAACGGCTGTCTTTATCCGTGCAGTGAGACCGGTCCCTCGGCTGGCAAGTTTACGATGTCCAGAAGGCGGAGATGAAAAATGATCCATTACTAGACTTATAATCAATTGCAAATCTCCAGTCTTTTTCCTTTGACAAACATGATTTGCTGAGTTGAGTGATCACCAAAAAGACCAATTTAAATTATTCTTTATTTTGAAGTCATGTAATTTTAACAACAACTTGTTGATTGAATCCAGACCTAGGGAAACACAAGTTGAAATGCAGTTATGCAGAAACATAAAAATCTTTATAATCAGGGCTGTTAGTGAACCATATTTTGTAAACTTTTTTCATTTAAATAGCCAAGTTCCTTAACTTCCCAATTAAGGATGAAAGGACTGTGCAGTTATTCTGCGAGGCAGGCTAATAAATCTTAGGGAGTTGGTTTAAGAGGCACCGAGAGGCCTTGCGGTCTCTGCACCTTTAAGACACGTGAGGAAAAAGTCCCTTTAATGAATCCACTCAGTTTGTTTGTCCAGCCACCCGAGGTCCAGGTCGAGATTAAATCACGGCGGATGTGGTTCGTATCTAATTTTACAAAAACAAATTTCTGCGAGGCCATGTTTACTCAAGCAGGGGGGCCGCCGTGGGGCGAGCACAGTGCCCACGCCCCCCACCCCCACCCCCCGCTGGTGAATAAGAAACCTATTAGCTTTGGTGCTATTTTTAACCTGGACCACATTGGACGTCTTTTTTTTTTTTAAAGGGGTCTTTATTTGAAACAGGGAGGGTGAAGGGGATGGCAGTTGTTTGTTGGTGTCCTGTGCAGTGGCCAGGAGTTTTAGCGGGAAAACAATGTGAGACTGACAAACTCAGCAGAACTCACAGCTTTCACTTTTCCATTTTCCAAACCCCTCTTACGCTTCTTGTTTTTTGTCATCCTCTTTCGCTGATGCCGCGCTCGGATAGCCTGGCGATTTTATGCTATGCCTGGAACTGAGCAAAAAGCTTGGTAAACACTCGGGTTATAAGCCAGAGCAAATGTTGATGTGGGACTTGAAGGGTACACAGAGAGAGAGAGAGAGAGAGGGAAACATGTTCGGATTTTTAGGGAAATGCCTCGCGTTGCCCCAGCCTTCAGAACAACTGACCTGTATGGGAGGGGTGTATTAGGGGCTCATCTGAACACCTGGATCTGTGAGCTCGTCCCAGCTTAGAGTGAGCTGATGGATTGCAAAATAGATCATTTGTCACCACCTCAGGCTTGACGGGCTCATATGAATATGCTCAACAAAATATGCCGCGAAGTAAAAAAGACAGTACGTTTGCATGCTCTGGAAAACATGTTTGGTGTGCCTCTGCGTATTCAAATATTTTACCTCTTGAATGCCAGTTTTTTGCTTTCCATACTTAACAGTTCATTTATTTGATTGTATTTGCATCGTCGTACTCCAGTTTTTTTTTTTTTTTTTTTTGCTGCTGACCTTTCCCCCGCTTGTGTTTGGCCGACGTTTGGAAGGAAGGCGCTGTTTTTTCTGCGTTTCCATTTGGCTGTGGAGCCTGGCCAGACGGTCCCCCGGCATCCTCTTATCTGCACAGTCATAAAAAACATGAGAGCGGAGCAATATAAATACATAACGAAGCGGGAGAGAGGAGAACCCGGGGCCCTCGGAGACCTGTGTGCGAAATTCCCTGTGAAATCTCCATTTGTTGTATACAGAACATAACATTTAAGGATTACACCCCCCCACTTGCTCTCGTCTTTCTGCCGGTTTCATTTCCACCCCTATCCCCCTTTTCTCCTTCTATTCTCCTGTCTCCTTCTTTTCTCAAATACATCTTTCTTCCCTCTGTCTTGGCTCCTCTCCCTTCCCTTGTTTCTCCATCACTACCTCCCTCCTTCCGCCTCTGTTCGTCCTGTAAAAAAATCAGTCTCTGTATCGCAGCATTTTCTGGCCTGCAGTGTTTGCTTTTAATTGCCGTCTTCAGCTTGTTTACGTGGCTATCTTTCTGTTCTACTCAAATACAGCTGACGTCTGCCAACCGTGTAGGTTTAGTTTACGTCTTACTTGTTCATGAATGAGCTCGTTGATGGTCTCCATGTGCATTATGCCTTGAGCGATTATTACCTTTTTTTCTGTGCGCTTACTGCATGTCGCTTTGGATAAAAGCGTTCGCCACATAAATGTAATGTAATGATCCTTCTCTCCCTCACGCACAACCTTATTCTCTTCTTCCTCCAAGGTATGTATCTTTCTCCTGCTCTCCCTCCTGAGACCCTGTCAACCCCCCCCCCCCCCCCCCCTTAACTGCCCACTATAGTGGGCCCCCCCCATCTGACACCTCCACCCCTCTGTCTGACACCTCCATTTCTTAAGACCTATTTGTGGCGCTGCTAATCCCTGCAGTAAACTTGGCCCGGCTCGAGTCCCTGAATTCATTAGGCCCCACAGCAACCAGCTCCCATGACCTGGAGAGGAAAGTATGTGAAGACTGCTCTCCGCAGTGGCATCGCTGAAGTGCGCCATATCCCGCAGAAATTAATGTGGTGCTCGATAATGAGCGCTATAAACATTTACAAGACGTTTCGCGGGACAACATGCATGTGTTCCATCTGTGAGGGGACTGATCAAATCCACAGAGCGAGGCTTCAACTCAAAACCGCATCAGCGAAACCTATAATGATGGTTAAATATCAATAGTTTCTCCATGTTGTGCTGGCAAAATAACAGGCTAACGCCTAGTTTAATGTTCATGTGAAAGTTAATAAGTGAATGTTGTGTATTAATATGAAATACGTATACAAAAATATTAAAGCCTGACTTCACATGCATGAAGGGGAGTTTTTTTTTGAAAAAATAATTTTTCCAAATTGCATTGCAAGTTCATGGTAAATGACTTCACAGGATTTTCTAGTTTATAACTGTCATAGACTTCAGTGAAGGAGACAGGCAGAGATCCACAAAAAGCCGTTTGACTCTTTCATAAAGGAACAGACAGCCGTAATTGGCTCAGGCAGAAATATAAAATGCAAGAAGAACTCAGGCGTGAGAATGATCAGGGGCGGATTGGGTGATGGGCTACCAGGCTCAATGAGGTGCGGTAAAGACATAATCACAAGGGGGTCTGAAGTCTGTACCAGGAAGCCAGTCCATTGGTTTAAGGACCTGCTGGCTGTACCCGGTCTTGCATTTACAAACTAGGCTTATGCCGTCGGAGGCGACAGCTAGGGGTTTGTCCCTGAATGCTTCCAATCCTCCAATTCCCCAATCCTTGAATAGACCTTGAATAAACTTTCATTTGAACTGAATTTCAGGTCAATCGGACAAATGGTTCTGAACAATATGGCCAAAATGGTAATTTTCCATCACAAAGCGCCACCTGGTGGCAAAATATTGAACCATACAGGGATGGTGTCATCATGTGACACATTGTGAGATCATGACCTTGCAGTTGCACATAGTTTCATGTCAATTGGATAAATAGTTACAAAGATATGGCAAAAATGGTGAATTTTATGTGACAAACCTCCACCTTGTGTCAAAATTTTGAACCAAACAGGTATAATGTCATCGTGGGACACATGCTCAGGTCGTGACCTTTCATTTGCACTTGATTTGAGGTGAATCGGACAAATATTTCCAGAGATATGATAAAAACAGTGATTTTTTTCAGTTTTTGGCCCCTGGTGGCCAATCTAGAAATTGTAAATTGTCCAAAATCGAATAAGTTCTTCCTCATTATGGTACGCACTTATATGCAAAAGTTGGAATTTCTCATTGAAATATTACTGAAGTTATCGCATTAACGCGTAGGGCGGCGCGGTGGCGGCGGCGGTCGGACCAAAAACATAATATCCTCAGAACGCCATTTGGCGTTCGGGGATATAATAAGGAGACTGGACGTCATTGCCACATAGGTAGCTGCTGGGATATGGGGGATATTCTCTAATTAACTGGTCAAATGTTTCTTTAAAAAGATGGTAGAGTTCAAGACTAAGACTAGAAACTTGCACAGGCGCAAAGAGACACAGACAATCCAGCAAAGGGTAGACAAAGACACAGAAACTTAAATATACACCACACCAAACAAAAATTAGGGAAACAGGAAGTGTGCAAACATGCAAAGACACATGGAAGAAGGGCAATAAGACGAGACAATAATTAATCATTTAAGAAGACGGCACCGGAAACTGGCACGAACGGCAGACTCAAATTGCAGGGAAACAATTAAGGGAAAAAATTCAGGACGTGACAACAGCTTGTTTTTTTGCAACCGAAGGCAGAAGGAAGAGTCTGTTTTCAACTATGCGGTTCGTGAGGAGAGAACCGGCTTTGCTACCCTTTCTGAACGTGGCCGCATGTACTTTACTGGTAATAAGCAGTTACCTGATACTCCGCCTGTCAGTCATCCCCATACCTCTTTCTTCAGACCATGGCGTGTCAATCATCTGCGGCTCTTTACGTTAAACCGGAATGGCCAGAGCCTTAGGAGAAAATTACATCTGTCGTTATTGCTGAGGAGTCAGGTAACATCAAGGTATGTTTTCACGCACGCATCCACATGCATTAATGCATATAGTACTGCTGTGGGCTATTCGGGTCCTGGAGGGCTTGTGTGAATGCAAGCTTTTGTCTCCGCCAATTATCCCAGCTAATTGACTCTACAAGCAAACATTAATTTACGTATAGATTAGATCAAAGCAAAATGTTTCATTAAGGCACAAAAGAACAGTCTTCAGAGGCTATTCAAGAGCTTTTTTTTAAGAACTGCAGCTAATATGTGAGGTTTTGTAAATGTTTGTGCTACCTAGTCTCATTAAAGATCAGAAATGGGTGCGGAGGCTGGGAACAGATATGGTCCGACTCACCCACTTCTGAGATAGCACATTCAAATGCAACGCTAACGCACCCACAGAGTTAACACACACCCAACCTGAGCTATTGCATTTTATCCTGCTCATACATTTTTGCTTAAATTTTCTTTATTATGCAAACCAAATAATGCTGAAACATGACGTGAGCTTTGGGGGAAAAGGTGGGATATCGAATCAGCGGCAAGTGGCTTGTTTACTTCCAGGTCCTTACAGTGTCAAAGTCAGACCTGCTTCTCTTTGAGCCAAGTCTAGATTCCGGCAAGGTCTCCGGCTAAATCATATCCCTCATGCTGGATTCCATTGTGGGAGCCATTTTTTCATATTTGACACCTCTGTGAAAGAGAGAATTTTTAGATTCCTCCATGGAGGTTGAGTTCCAGACAGCACCATTAACCTGCACTCCGCAGCATGGTTCTTTCATCTTTTGCAATCTCTCTCTTCCTCAGTCGCTCCCTCTCTCACTCGGGTCAGCCCGTGGCAGGAGGCCTTGAAGCCTGCATGGTTTGAATTCCAATGACCGCAGAGGGCACAAAGGCCGTACCAAACCCCCCCACGCCCGCCCTCAGCCCTCCACCTGAAAAGCACTGCCTGAAACCCTTCTGTGCAGTGAACCCGGTCAATCCCAGCTCATTCCTGTCAAGACTTACTGCCTTGCACAATATTAGTAATCCCTTTGCTGGTACGGTGCTCCTGCTCTCCTCCCATACTGTAATCTTCATGGAACTGGAGAAAGCTTGGGCCCTTTAGAGCATGTCATAAACCTTTTACAGAGCCCGTCCAAAAAGAAAAGCATACCGAGACTCAGGAGGATAAATTGTTTACAGTTTGAGTGCATCATTTATGTTTCCTTGTCTGCTCGGTGAAACCCTTAGCTCTCTGACATGCTGATGAGCGAAACCACTTGTCGTTTATTTCCCCTTTCGAAATGGAGAAGCAACGGAGGAAGTGCTCAACTTTTTTTTTTCTTTTTTGCGCAATGGTTGTTATAAGCCTTTCGAAATAAACACAAATGAGAGGCGGTCTGCAGGCCTGGTATCCACAAAATGCAATTATACAAGTTCTGTAGCCAGGCACTGGCTAGCACGGTTGGGCTCCATGGCTTCGCTAAAAGTACTGTAACCTCTGAAAAGGACAAGGGTTCCTGAACTAGCAAACTCTGCTATGGTCCAGACCACCCATCAAATGGAAACAAAGACTAGTCCTATATTAGGACCCACTGCTGAAAGAAAAATACGGAATGCTTAACGCAAATGTTGCTATGTCAACAGAGCGGAGAAATCCCCAGGAGTGGGGGCTAGGCTTCAAGGGAGCGCGCCAAGGCAACAAGGCGAAATGAACCCCAGGGAGAGCTTTAGTCAAGGCATTCTGGGAAAACTGCCGACACGTGTCAAGTGGAGGCTAATGACTGTATATCAACACTCCTTGACATTCTGGATATATTCTTTGTTATTGGGACTGTGGGAGTATGTCAAATAAATGTACAAGCCAGTAGCAATGCTTCTCAATATGGTCCCTATTATTCCCTGTGTACCCAAACACAAGATACAACTCCGTTACTCAAGGCTCCTCAGGCCTGTAGTGGGCAGAGTGAGTAGGCTATTGTGGACAAGTGTCTATGGACTTAGTGAACTGTTTTTCATTCGACTCTACTTAATGCTGTTGTTCAACAGATGAGTTTAATTACTGCATCATGTAAGCCGTGCAATGGCCCTAAAATTGGGTTAGTTATTTACCAGGTGGTGTGTATGAAATGTAGGGCATAGGCCTACTGTGTTCGCCAGAACATATTTGACTGGAATGATCAAAATCCTAAGAGAATTCAACCAGCCCCAGCCATTGCAAACAGCCATTAAATGGCCTGGGAGTAGAATCCCTTACTTGCAAAGCAAGGGCGGCCATCTTGTCTCCTTTTAGCCCGAGTAGGAGGTCAATCGGACAAATATTTCCAGAGATATGATAAAAACAGTAATTTTTCCATTTTTGGCCCCTGGTGGCCAATCTCGAAATTGTAAATTGTCCAAAATCGAATCAGTTCTTCCTCATTATGATACTTAGCTGTATGCAAAACGTGAAATTTCTAATTGAAATATTACTGAAGTTATCGCAATAACACGTAGGGCGGCGCAGTGGCAGCGGTTGCAGTCGGACCAAAAACATAATATCCCCGGAATGCTGTTCGGCGTTCGGGGCTATAAATACTTACTGTCTTCTGCTGGCATTACAGTGGATGGGGGTCCCTGTAGTCTCTCACAGCCTTTAGAACAGGGGTAGGAAACCTTCTCCAGAAAGAGCCACTGTGGGTGCAACTTTCATACCAACCAGGCCGCTACACACCTGATTCTACTAATCAAGGTAGCAAACATTCCAGAGGATCATTGGTAGAATCAGGTGTGTAACAGCTTGGTTGGTATGAAAGCTGCACCCACAGTGGCTCTTTCTGGACAAGGTACTCAACCTCTGCTTTGAAAGCATTGATGGTACAGCACACATGGTTTAGGCCATTTGCTTTGACACCGACACTCCATTCTGCAGCTGCAACCTTAGAGGCAATAGTAAAAAAAAAAAAAAAAAAAGACATTAAAAATTGATTCATTTGACAAGGTTTTAAAGAGCATTAAAGAACATTGCTGCATGTTGTTGCTGCAGTGCTGAGGTTTGTGTCATGTGTGCAGGATATCTGCTCTACAACTTGAGCTGTGGTACCGATAGAGGGAGGCATCTTGATCTAGTCATTGACTACGAGATCATAACTTTTCCTCTCTGGGTTAGAAATTTGATTTAGTGGGCTGACGTTATCTACACTGCTGGACTTTTTTTTTTGTTTCTCATCTGGGGGATTCTGCCCAAATAGCTTCTTACTTTGCCATCTTCATCTGTATTAATTTTAATGTATTATTTCTACCTCTTGATTTTTAGCCAATTTCATAATCATGCCCAATTTGTATTGTTAAAGTAATCAACTATAAGAGACAAATGGACTGTAATTGACATCCCAACATTCACTCCGCTAACCGGTGGCAGATGGGCTCCCCCAATATAGCTGAGATTTCACTCCATTGGGGAGTTTTTCCACACCACCTTTGAGGATTTTCTTCATACAAGCTACTTTTGGGACCTGGGCCGGGCACCTGCCCCGCTGCATCTCTGCGGCGCATTCTCAGCTTGGGCAGCTCTTCCGTAAAAAGTGCTGCCTGGATAAAAATGAACTGAACTGTAAATAGCCGGCAGGCTAATTTTCAACTGCAGACCATAGGAAACATGCAGAGCTCTTCCCTCCTTTAATATGAAAAAGAAAACCATCTGGAACATCACCTCAGGTTCCAGCGCGTACTGCAGGCTGGCTCGCCGCATTGTTACGGTTTTCGCCTTTTTTTTGGTAACCTCTGCCCCCCTCTACTCAACAGTTGTGTTTTTTTCTCCTGTTGCTGAGGCACTTTAAGCTGGGCCAAGCATAGCATGGTTACCGTGACGAGGCCGAGATTGCGGGGCGAACGTTGTCGCTGGAGAGAGCTCTGTTTATTAGTGGACGGGCTTTATTTGTTTCACCGGGCGGAGAGAGGGCGAAGGGCCCGCGGCCTGGCCGGTTCCGCTCGAACAGCTCGAATCAAAAGGCAGGAAAAAACACGGAGGAAATTTAGATGAACCCCCACAGCATGGAGGAGAAGAAAATAAAAAAGAGGGGAGGCAGGCAGGGAGGGGGTGTTGGAAAACAGATGCCATGTGGTTCTCATTTGAGCAAGGTTTTAACAGTAAATGGAGCAAGGAGAGATCTGGCAACCGCCCCCCCATCCCCGCATACACAACTCGCCCCCTCCCACCCTCCTTATCCAGCGGGGAAGTTCACGGTCCCACGCCGTTAAGCACACGATAGAGGGCCCACAAAGCCCTGGTCCTCACAATCCCACCTCTGTTCTGCCCCTCCGCTGCCTCCTATTTTCTCATGGATTCTTCTCATGCCAGGGCTGCTCGTTTTCGTCAGGGATCGAGACCCGGCCAGCAAAACATACGCATGTAAGCAGAGGGTTGAGAGGGGGATATGTGGGGGGGAGGCCTCACTTTTAAGAGAGGGTCGCCAGGGGTCTTGGTGAGACCTTTACTGCTTTACTGTGTGATTCTTCGGGCCAGTTACTGTACTATATGAGCATTGTGTCGTTCATCTAGTTTCAGCGAGGGAAATGGCCGACCAAGATCAGTTCGTTTTGTTCAAAAGTAAATAAATAGAACTTATACCAAGTGGTGGAAGTGCTATTGCTAATTGTTGGATCGGTGAATAATTTAAAATGCAGTGTAGATTTAGCTCATATTTCTTGTAATTGACAAGTTGTTTTTATAACAGTGTTTTCAAAGTGTGCCATCCATGTATGACTTGTCATGGAAACAAATTATTCTGTAAGTAGAAGTGGTCAACCAAGGCATGCTTATATTGCCATAAACAGGAAGGTATTTGCATGTCGGTGTAACGGTTATGCAAGTGGTGGCGGTTTCAAACGGCTGCATTTACATGATTTCAAAACCAGAGAGCAAAAGGCTGGGTATCCTTTGTATTTTACTTTACGGAAAAACTCAGTTACTGACCCTAACTTTTGATGTTAGGACAAATGGGTTGCTATGTACACAGTTTTGACTTTAATCCACTTTATCAAACAACATCTGTCTGTGTTGTGCATGTGTGTGTAGTGAGTGTTTATATGTTTTGTATGTATATTATGTGTTTGTGTATGATTTGGGCGTAGAATATGTGTAGATTGTGTGCAGTGTTTGTGTGGTGCTTGTGTATGTGTATGTTTTTGAGTATGTACGCACAGTGTGTATGGAGTCTGTGTTGTGCATGTATGTCTATGTTGTGTTTGTGTATGTTGTGTTTTGTCCATAGCGCATGTTATGCGTGTGTGTGTCTGTGCATGTTTTGTGTGTAGCGTGTGCAGTGATTTTTTTGTATTTGTTTGTGCATAGTGTATGTTGTCTGTGTGTTTTGTGTGTACTGTGTGCAGTGTGTTGTGCGTGTGCATTTGTTTTGGATGCAGTGTATGTTGTGCTTACGTATTTATGCTTTCTGCGCAGTGCGTGCAGTGTATGTTTTGTGTATGTATCTGGTTTGTGTGTAGTGTATGTTGTGCATGTGTTTTGTGTGTAATGTGCGCAGTGTGTGTTGTGTGTGCGTCTTTGTTTTGTGTGTGGTGTATGTTGTGCGTGTACTTTGCGTGTAATGTGCTCAGTGTGTGTTGTGTGTATGTATTTGTTTTGTGTGCAGTGTACGTTGTACGTGTGTTTTGTGTGTAATGTGCGCACTGTGTGTTGTGCGCGCATTTGTTTTTTGTGCAGTGTATGGTGTGCCTGTGTTTGTTTTTTGTGTGGTGCTTGTTGTGCGTGTCTGTGTTTGTTTTCTGTGTGGCGTATGTTGTGCGTGTGTTTGTTTTTTCTGTGATGTATGTTGTGCATGCTTGTGTTTGTTTTTTGTGCGGTGTATGTTGTGCATGTGTTTGTTTTTTGTGTGGTGTTTGTTGTGCGCGTGTGTGTTTGTTTTTTGAGTGGTGTATGTTGTGCGCATGTGTGTTTGTTTTCTGAGTGGTGTATGTTGTGCATGTGTTTGTTTTTTGAGTGCTGTATGTTGTGTGTGTGTCTGTGTGTTTGTTGCGGTGCTGCTAATGGGGATTGGGGGGTTTGCTGTAATTCACTTCATATGTGACTCCTGCCCTGGAGAAGGGTGCCTTTTGGGGTTCCCCTGCTGCACGGCCAGATGTTGGGTTGATGGGAGGGGCCCTCAGGTGGACCCTGGCCTTTGTCCCCGGGCCGCGGTTGCACAGGAAGTAGCTCCGCTGTGCGGGATCAGCAGGACAGCAGTAAATCACTGTGCTTTGCGGCTCCCCTGATCATGTGCAAATTGGGAGCAGTGAAGTACCTTTTCATTATTTAAGTTACAACCCCTTCTGTCCAAACACACTTTCTCCAGAGGCAGAGGTAACTGGCCTCGCAAACCAGATGTTACATTTTTCCTTCATGTTGTCTAATGAAGAAACAAATGATGCCCTAATCATGAATTAAGTAATAAGATCCATACCCTTTACTCCTTGTGTATTCATAAACAAAGGGGCAGACATGACTCGAGTGTCAGTGTTTTGATTCTGATCCGCATAGTCCTGTACTCGTCCTCCTATTTATCACCCGAATGAAAATGCCGAATGTGGCGACTGGAAGGGTAACTTGATTGCAAAAAAAAGTTCTTGTAGTCTATGAGCTCCACCGTTTGATAACTCTCTGTTTGCAGTGAGGCATTGTGAGCAGAGTTTATGGCCAGCAAAATGTGCACCACAGCTTTCCAAATCAGTCCCTTGAATCCAAATCCAGCCATTCTTTTCTCACCTTTACACTCTCAGAAATAGGGGTACAGCAGGAGTCCATTTCTGTTCCCCAAGGTACAACCAAGGCTTGTCATTGGGGCAGTACCCTCATAGGTACTGCTGTTGTACCTTAGAAGTGGATTTTTATTTGTTTTGGAACATAAAAGTACCTTTTAGAGCCTAAAAAGGTTCACACAGGTACCTTGAGGTCCTATGATCAGACCTAAAGGGTACATAATACCTTGGGGAACAGAAATGGACTCCTTCTGTACCCCTATTTCTGAGAGTGTACGGTAATTAAGTGAACAATTATTGCCACTGATTGACCGGATTGTCAGCAACCCCAACTCCCACGCAAAGGAAGAAAACCAGCAGTTTTTGGACCCTCCAGGATCATGCTTTGGGGTGGGCTGGTCTACACTCGTCCTTTGACAGCAGGATGAGAAGCATCTTAGACTGAGTTTAGGGGGGTAAGTTACAGGCAGAGTCTATATTTAAGCTCTTGTCCCCTCAGCGCAGGGCATGTCAGCACATTTTTGTGTTGCACAAAGCAGACGCAGGTTTCCTTGGCTCTTTTGCGCCGTCAAAACTACAGTGTGCTTCCCGACAAACCCCATTTCCCAACAAACAACTCCGGTCCAGCAACACCGTCCCTGTAAGAGCAATGAGTTCCTCCGTTGCTGCCATAAAAGAGTGTTCGCTGCCTCTTGTTTGTGCAGAGAGCTTTCATGCGCATAGTAATTTCTCGGCTTCGCTTCTTACTCTGTGATTTAAGCTATCGCTTGAAATTTGCTATGACTTCGGCTGCTTAGTCAAGTTGTTTGTTAGGATAGGGATGGTTACTGTATACAAAGAACTATCATTGTAATTATAAACCGTCACCGAGTAGGAATATCCAATGAGCCTCCTTCCTCTGATTGTTTTTCTCTAAGAGACAAGTGTATAAACGATGAGCTTGGCTCCAACCCTTAGTTTTAACATTAAGTGTGTTGACCAAAACTCCTCATTCCCATATCTGCCACAGGAAATAGTTTTCTCAAAGAGTAGCAACAGCCTTTTCAGGTTAAGCTATTTCAAAATATTTATCAATTTATCTCCACCAGACGTTTGCTCGTCTGCAACGTATTGCAACATTTTGTTTGTATTATGCCATGAATTGTCTCGAAGTGCTCCCACGCCTCTCTTCTACCTGATTTCATCTTAGTCACCAACCTCCTCCCACACATTTCCTCATTCCCACACACCGTGCCTGTCACAAACGGTCGCGCACCGCCGCCACCCGCTGAATTGTATCGCGGATTACGGTTTTTAATATTGTCACATGCCAAGTGCGTGGTCCTTGGCAAACAGTGTTGGAGCAGCAGTGCTATCACGAGCACCAATACAATATGTCAGCTGCTGTGAAGAGTGGCACAGATGTTCGCTGTTAAGGACACTTGGGCTTGCCTCTGCCGTCCGCCGAAATCTGTTATTTAACCAGCTTACAGAATGAAAGGTTTGTTTTTCCTGTGTAAACAAAAAAGAAAAGGCATCATTTTACGGCGGAAATGTATACACTGTGACGGACATTATGCTGTTTCTTTTACGGCTTGCAAACATTAGTTAAGACGATGTTAAACACTCATTATCTCACTGCTGGGTTCACTCCCTCTTATCCCCCCCACACAATCCAGGAACGATGTCATAGTGGAAACTCGGAGTCACCCGTGACTGGCTCCCTCGTCGGCTTCGCCGAAACGACGAAAGCTGGACTTAATCAGAGTGGGTTGCGCACGGTGAATTAACGGAGGCTGTTTCCCATAGAAGCGGAGAACAGTCCCAGGCAAAAATAGAATGTAAACCGCCGATGCTAATGCGATGCAAAAACCGTGGAGTGCTGAAGGGGCTCTGAAGATTGCTGTGACCTGAGTGAAAGCGAGCTTTTCTTTTCAGGCAGCCGCAGAACACGTCGCTAATCGTGTCATTAGTCATATGGCTGAGAAAGGCGTGAGCCTCCTGTGTTGCTTAAAACAACCTTAGACTTATAAACCTTCTATGTTGTTTTATGTCCTTTATAAGGTTTGGGCCTTCTATGTCAGTTTACGTCCTGCTTATAAAGGCTCATGACTGCGTTGGTTAATGTCTTGCTTATAAATGCATAACTGAGCCGTCTTTGTTGGTTTATGTCGTGCTCATGAGGGTGAAAGCCTTCTGTGTTTGTTTCGTGCGCATTGGCCAGATTTTTTTCTTCTTGCTGTTTATACAAGCCTCAAGAAGCTGTGCTCTACATGCTTGTTGCGTATTTGTTCCCCAGAAATATCTAGCTGTTGTGTGGTGTAATAAGAGGCACTCACAGCCATTGATATGCTCACGATTATGGATTTCTCTGACTGCAATTACTTCCGGGGCCGAAAGGTCGTCTTGATTATTGCTCAGAACGTTGTGCCTTTTTTTTCTTTGGAGGTCAGATAGCTCACTTAGACCTGACACGACTACTTTTCTGACAGGGAGTGACACATTGGGCATGTCCAAGGTCGAAGTTCACCGTACAGTGGCAAAAGAAAGCGAACGAAGTCACACCCCCCGCAATAACTGCTGTGTCAGGCCTTTCTTTTCATTCCCAACCCCTCGCTTTTCTTCTCTCTCTTTGGCTTGGATTGATTAATGAGGTGCAGAGAGACTGTCAAGGAGCCATGCGGAGATCGCTCACCTGAGGACGAATTCGTTTTCCGTGGCTGCCAAGCAGGTGCACGCCACCCTCTTTTTATCGTCGGTTGTTTCGTAACCCAACGTATTAATTCAAGTTTGCGTGTCGGCGCTGCTATAGAACTTGTTTAGCTTGGCAATACGCAACATGCTCAGCTAAAAAAATGACTTTTTAAGGCTTTGTATTCTCAAGAAGGATCTCAGTGCCTGAGAAAAGCAAAGCAAATGTATGGCTTCCATTTTTCCGAGCCCAACCATTGAAACAATATTTATCCTAAGCGCACATTTATTTTTTCTGTCGTGAAACAAAGAGCTCTCTTTGCGGAGAAAAAAAAAAACATGGCTGTAAGCTGGTTTGATTAACACTTGGCACTTTTCCTCTAACCCTAAAGGTCATCTTGGGGTCATCCCCTGCCCACAATCCCTTTCTGTACATTGTTGTATAATAAGACACAAGAATTTATTAATCTGACTTGCACTTCGACAGAATAATCCTTGGAACGCTTTGATCAGTCGCAACAGTCATGGCTGAAAATTTGAACCAATCAACACTAATCAATTAATCGACCAATCAGCAGAGGAGAGGGTGGGGTAGGCTAAAAGTGAAGGCGCTTTGCATTAATCTTCGCTTTCAGTATGAAAGTACAGTCTCATTACTGTCTGGCCTGCAATCAGGGAAAAGAAACAAATGAAGGTTAAAGTGAATAATGGAATAATTAAGGCTAATTATACAGTCTGGCTGATTTGGCTTATTTCCTGTCCCTGTCTATCTTTCCTTTAACTGATCATCTATCTTTCCACGTCCTCGCTGAAAAAAAGATCGGATTGATCGAGGAGGTGTTGACAACCTCAAAACGTTTGCAGGAGTCCGTCAGCAAAACTGTTCTTTCAGTGAAAGGAAACCTGTAGAGAAATTTAAACGTTCATATTACCTTGCAGAAAGAGGTCGTAATCACGAGAAACTAATTAAAATTCTTTCGCCGGGATTTTTTTGCCGATGGGTCTGGCAATTTTGGCCTTGGCGAACCACAAACGTTTGGCCGATGTGTCGAATTTTTCTTTGCGTATGCAAGTGCTTGCTTGTGTACAACTTCTGTGTGAGCATAAAGGTACGCTGTACAGTATTTTTGTGTGTGTGAGTGCAATTTACTGCACCCAACCAAACGTCACCGCATGAAACCACATTCTTCTTCATTCTTCTGGACCATACTGCTGTTCTGGGGCTGCTAGTATTTTGCCAGATGTGTCACTGGCGTGTCCTGAAATTTGTTTGTGATCGAGTTCCTGATGCATTGAATTCATACTGTACAATGCAAATGCCCTTGTGTGTGTGCTGTGTGTTTAGGCTTCCACTGGCCATGTTGGAGTTTGGAGTGTGGGAGCAGCCTCTGCTTCATGGGCTCGCATCTACAGAGGCGAGAGTCCTACTGCGAATGAGCTGGTCAACAGTGCTGCTCGGAGAACAGCTGGGCCCCGTCAGCATTATCGCCGTGACAGTTTATATAAACAAAACTGTCTGCAAGGCAGTCCAAAGCACAGTGTCTGTGTGTGTGTGTGTGTGTGTGTGTGTTTGTGTGTCTGTGCGTGTGTGTGTGTGTTACTGCTGTTAGTCAGACTGGCATCATTCTCTGAACGGCTATTTGTGGCCGCGCCAGTTCGTTTCGCATGTTCAGGACGATGGCGCAGTGCCATCATCACCGCCACTATCTGCAGCTGTAGGCTGCAACCGCACTGAAATAATGAAATGACTCAGTGCTGAAACTAGGAAGATTTCCTGAAATGGATGGACCCTAATTAATTCCTCTGTTTAAAGGCTAAAATAAATTTTTTCTCTTCGTGGTTTAATCTGATGGACTTTTAGACTACATCATAAGTTTTATGTACAATATGAAACTAACGTAGTACAAGCCGTGTGTTTATGTTCAGAAAATCATTTTGACTATGTTCTGGAAAATGGTTGAGAGATTAGACCTTCAATATGACATTATTGGTTGACAGCGACATTTTTTTTAAATTTCATTAAATATGTCTTTAGATTATCCGGTCATCTTCAGGTAAAGTCTTTTTATGCACAATCAAACCCAGCACTTACTGAAATGCGGGTCCAACTGTCACATCAATAAAATCCACTCCCTTCCCTTAAAAAATTTCAGCAACTATTTTGCCTCGCTCAGATGTATGTGGAAGTACACCGTCGTTTCACTGTGTCTTTAAACCGTTTGCAGACCCGACGGTTGTCGTCAGTTTAGTCCCTCATACCCACCCTCAGAAAAGTGTGGACTGCGACCGGGAAGGCAGCAGAGGCAAAGGACGTGGAAAAAATACCGCCCCTGCGCAATAAACCGCTCGCTTCTCTTGTTTAACTGTTGACAGGTAGAAACTGGCATCCATTTTTGGAGGCAGAGAATCTTCAATTTTAATGAACCAATGAATGACTCTGCATTTAGGCATTCAGCGCAACAATGCAACAGTGAGAGTTTGCGTACAGCCATCTGACCACCTGCATTTACTTTTTTTGAAGAAATAGAGCCGCAGCATTTCGTAACGAAGGCCACAGATTTAGCCGGTGCTTTGCCCAGGAAATTAAATTTAAACCGGCATATTTCAGCAAAGACTAACTGTGAGCAGTGGTAGCTTTTAAAGTCACTGTAGCGTAATTGTTACAGCTTGGCATGCCAGAATGGGCTCAGACCAGCATAAACTGCCTTACTCAACATGTAGACTATAAACACTGGGCCAATCAGCTAGCAGGTGGGGTGTGCTGACGGCTGCCAGTTTCTTTGTGGGTGTGTCCGTATGTGAAAGCAATAAGCCCAGCAGTGCTCCAAGTATTAGCTTTCAAATAACACCAGGGATACAAAGTTAACCATAAAAATCAGTCAAAGAAAATTGGCAGCAATCATAGGTACTCAGAGGTGAATGTTCGCAGATGGAAATGCTTGTATTTTTAACTTACACTGTCATTTCATAAATGAAACCATATTTTACATCATTCTCTTTCAGCTTGTGTTCGCAGCGACTCTAATATCTCCATCTCCGCTGCGGGTTTTGAAATATGGAGGGGGTTTGTAACTTGTTTTTTAGACACCGGATTATAAAGATGAGCGCTGGCTCGCTGTGCTGCTCTCGGGAGGGCTTATTTTGCGGCCCGAGCACAGATCGGATTCTGGAAAGTGCGTCCGTCCCTGTGGCGTTTGGGGCTGATCTTCTGAATGGTAAACAGCTCAGAGGAGGATATTAGATCTGGCCAGCTGAGCTGTCTTTGGTTTAGTGTGCAGAGAGAAGGGCTTTTTGTCTTGCGTTGCAAAGACTCGCGAAGGCAAACACATTCTCCGTGTCTGAGCAGTTGCCTGGACACATCCTGCTCGGCACAAAATGGCAGAGAGTTCCTTGCTTATCCCCGGTGTCCTCGCTCTTGGATTGATGTGGATCAGAGTACCAACTGATTCTATGGGTCTCTGTACGCTCTGGTATTTAAGTGAGGACAGCAGCCATTTCCCTTCTCACTGTTAATTTTCCTGACCTGTAGACCTATGAGCAGGTCAGGATCATTGTGCTATTATGTACCTTATAGTGGATTAAGCCTGATAACTTTATTGTTGCCTTCTGGATGTGTATCTGTGGTGCAGTCAAATTACCCACTCAGCTGAGGTTGGATCTGTGGGGGATTGTGTGGGGTACATGTGTTGGGAGAATCTGTTGGTCAAGTAATGTGTGGGGGTGCATGTAGGCTGTGCTTTTGCTTGTAGTTGGGTGTGGATTTTCGTTGGTGGTTGTATAGGGTGTGAACTTGTGGGTGTTTTTGGACAGAAATATGGAATGGTTAAGTGTGTGCGGTGGTTGTATGTGTGGGCAGGTGTGTGGGCATATGTGTGGGTAGGAGTGTGGGCGTATGTGTGGGCATATGTGTGGGTAGGTGTGTGGGCTGCTTGTCTGCATGTGGGTTGATAAGTGGGCCGCGTGCGTGTATGTGTTTGGTTGTATGTGGGTTTTAGTGGGTGAATGTGCGGGGTGCAAGCTTGCGGGTGCTGGATAGATATACGGGGTGCGCTGGGCGTGGGTGTGGGTGGATGTGCGGGGGCTGTGTGTGGGCCAGGCCTCTGCTTGTGGGTAGGTGTGTGGCCCGTGTGTGTGTGTGTGTGTGTGTGTGTGTGCGAGGACCCCTGTACAGTCTGCAGGATGTTCCCATGGAGCAGAGAAACAGGCAGCTGGCTGGACGACTGCCAAACCAAACCTGCCAGAGCTGCAACCGGAGAAGCGGTGGGATGGAAACACAGATCGCGTTTCGGTTTCCTGAGTGCCGTGTGATGCCAGGGGCCACGAGAAGGGGGGGCAGATGAGAAGAGAACAGAGACCCAGAGCGAAGTCTGACGAGTCGAGAGACGAGGACGGCGAGTAGCACTGGAGGAGATAGACAGGTACACGCGAGGGAATTATCTAAATCTGTCCGAAGGACCACAGAACCCTAAAATAAGCGTCAAAAATCAAACCTACGGCTGAATTCTTCCTGAGCGCAATAGAGAATTTCTGGACTGAATTTCTCCTTGGACCTGTTGCTTTCTCTCCTTCATCCACATGCAACAGCTGACCTCTTCCTCCCCGAAAATGCCCTCCCCCTATAGCCCCCCCCCCCCATCCAAACTCCCCCGTAAAATCCTCACTCCCCCCTTCTCTCGAGAGGGATTTTGGTACTTTCTCCCCGGTATGGAAGTGATTAATCCCGGAACCCGAGACTCATTGGCGTGAAAATGTTTGACGTTTATCGAGATGAGCGCTGTGATGTCATGGGGCCTCGGCTGCCGAGAGCGTGGGGGTTCGGGGTGTGTGGGGGAGGGTAAATGCTGTGTCAGGATTGGGGGAGCTGCACAGAGCCCCCCTCTTCCCCACTACCCTGCGAATTAGCACATCCTTGATGGAAAACATGCCTGGGACTCCGGTCCACAGGCCTGCAAAACCCTGGCAGAAAGCCTCACTACGGTCAAATACTGTTCCAATTAAAACTCCACCCCACTCTGCTCCCAGAACATAATAACTTCATTGAAGTTTCACCAGACAAATAAGCTGGTTTTATAGCCGTTATCCGCATATAGAATGCAGCGTTTCTGGTTTTAATAAAAGCCTGAATGTTTTCGACTTCGTTAATGCTCAGAAGAAGAACAAAAACAATACGAGCGCTAGTGTTTGCGCAGACATTCTTCGAGGCTAGTCCGTCGCATATAAAAGGGAAGAAATAGCGGGAGTTCGCCGTGTGACTGCTTTTTGTAGCGCTTAATCTCATCTACCCGCTGCCAGTTAAAACATGAACCGCGAGGCAGTGATTTATAATGCGCATACGCATACACATACACACACTGAGCATGTGCGCACATAATAGCGTGGGAGTGTGCACGCATGCATTGGAGCATGCCACATTCGTGCAAACACACTGGAGCATACGTACACACACACACACACACACACGCGCACACAAGCACATGCATAGATAAACAGATCGCTGAAAAGTGCAGAATTCGCAGAAACACACACACATTCTACTCCCCAGTAAGACACACTGAGGAGCTACAGATGGGGTTTGTTGCTCTTCGCCGTGAGAGCTGAGCTCCAGGCTGTGTGCTCCGGACCAGCTGGCTGCCTGTCCATTACAGCAGGGGGAAGGCAGGAAGGCCTGCCGGGCCACAGCAGGCGAGGGCCTGGATTTTAACGAGGCCTAGCGGCCCGGACACAGCAGCCTTTGTTGCGCACGCCTAAAATTAAACCATTCCCAGGGTGGGACAAGGAAAGGCCCGGGCTGTCAGAGCAAGCCCCCCTCCCTCCCACCGGTGAACCGCTGGAACAACAGGAAGTGCTTGCAGGGGGGGGGGGGGGCTGGAGGGCGTTCGGGCCCGGGACCTTGCGGGTCAGCGCCGCACTGGGGTCAGTGAGCAACTCACCCCCCGAATCCTCCGGGACTCTTCCCCATCCTGCTCGAGTAAACAGCGCCAGGAAAGATCCAAGCTGCTTCACCCGCTCACCTGCTCCCGAATCCAGCTACAGGAAACCTGAGGTGGCTGCGCTGGACGTATTTTTAGATTTATCACTGCTGCGACAGTGAGTTTCTCTTCCCGTCTGTCCCCTGAATGAGTCAGGGCATTTGTATTCACTGTCTGTTTACATCATAAATAAAGTCCGGGCGTGGCTTTGGCTAGCCCCTGCTCTATCGCCATTTGAAAAGTTATCGTCGTCATTAAAACATCCCTGACAGAGAGCACAAACAAGCCTTCCGCATGACCTCACTCGCTTGCTGTGAATTACCGTTGTAATGGCGTTATCCCCCTGCATTCCCTGAAAAATGAGTTAGCACCCTTGCGAACCACGGTTCTTTTCATGTGTCTTGTGCCACTGCAACTGCGCGGCAGCCGGAATGTGTCTCTCCACTTTCTTCGTGTTTTCTGACACGGAGCTATAAAATTTTCACGTTTGCACGGAATTCTTTTCACGAAAATTACACAATATAAAGTATTGAAGTACAGGTGGCCGGTGACCTCGATTGTCAACTGATTTCGTGTTTTCGTCGGACCGCGAATGGTCATCCACGCCGCTGGCACAGGCTTACCCGTAGGGAATGGTAGAATTCGCCGCACAGTTGGCAGCGCCTTGCCGCAGGGAATGAGTTAAGCCTCTCGGACGCAGGGTTTCGGGATGACGTCATCGTAGAACTTCGAGAGCTCCGTTTCCGTCACCGGCGGTCAGTGCGGCGTGAGAGAGTAGTAAGTTGAACGTTGTGAAGCCATTCTAATCACGTTTTGTCATCGTACACGTTGAATCGGCTAGAACGCCTTCTTGAATGCTTGCCGAGGCCTGTTGCGGCTCGCTGAAGTGAATGATGGAGGACTACAGACGGGGAGGTGGGATACAGGAGTGGTAAAGCGAGGTATCCATGTTTCCTCTCCTTTTTGGAAGGACATTCATGCGTGTAACTGACAACAGCCGCGCCAAAGAAACCGTTCTCTGGTTCATTATCTGTCTTCGGATAAGTTCCCGCTGACCTGTGTTACTTTATATTCAGCCATCCGGACCCAGCTTCAAACTCAGCCTCCGTAACCTCCACCATTTACCCTCCCCCACAAGTATCACTTCCTGTGGCCTGAGGCCACAACGCAACTTCAACTGAATAGAAATAAAAACAAACCGCAGCTTTTCCGACGGCAGAAAATGATGGTGTGGGACATTCGGGGAAATTGACGGTGTTTTCATTTCAAAGTTTAATGAGTGTGTTGATATCAGTCTGAGTCAAGCGATAAATTTCATAAGTCTTGCCTGCAAGAATGCTCGTGCGCGCACACACAAACCACACACGCGGTGCTTTGCGAAAGAGAGACTTCGCTCTAGCGGTCGTTCCTGTCTTGTTTGAACATGACAGCAATCAGCACGTACCCAAAACAAAAAGGGTGAACGCACAGATCTGGGCTTGTTATTGCTCAAACCCGCAGATGTGACGGGAGATTCGGTAAAGGCACGGGCTGCCAGAGGGGCGGGCAGTTAAAAAGGGTAGATAAATACACCCCCCCCCCCCATCCTCCACCCAGGTATGTGATAATAACACCCCCCTCCCGCATCCATCCAACCTGAAGCCCTGACGGTTTACAGGCTCCTCAAAACCACTGAGACATCTGCACTGATGTGCTAATCCTCTACCTGTCTAATCAGTCCTCCCACTCACCTTCCTGCAGCATCATGGGAATAATTCATATATCATACATCTTAGATCTGTCCTGTGGGCCACATGGACCTGCATTTTCATTTTTGTTTCTGATTCAGAATTAGCTGACTGTGAGAGGCACTGGTGTGTAGAGGGCAGGGGTCCAGGCAGTTCAACAGTTGTATAATGAGGAGCTGAGGCCATGTTCTTGTGCTACGCTGCAATAACCAAAAACAAATTCTCAACAAGTCTTATATTTAGCCTTAAACCCTTATTTATATTACTTGCGAAATGAGGCAGAAAAACTGTTGCTCTGGTGGAATAGTCAGGAATATTTCACCTGTGAACTGAAACTTAGTGCAAGCTGATGTTTTCAGCTTGAGAGAAAAATAGTAATTACTTTACAAGACTAAAACACTTCCTAAATACTTGCTACTGGCAGTTTTTTTCTTTGCATGTTTTCAGTATGATTATGTCTATTTATATATTTAGTATTTTGAGCGGTGTATTTATGAACTGTGTTGTTTACTACAGTGTCAGTCAGTGCACTGTTATGAGCAAAAGAGAGCCGTTTTAAAGCATTCACGTTAGGATCACAAATTCAAAGTGTTTTTCTTTGATTCTAAAGAGTTGACTACTTGATTTGAGGATATTAAATCCCAATTATAACCATTAATGTAATGAGGCGTGAAAAGGACTGTGTCGTTAATCATTTTGATGAGCTTTTTTCTTCAAAGATTTGCCAACTAAATGACCTCGAACTACCCCGACCTACTGCACTACTGAATCCTGCCAACATTCTCCAGATTGGAAATAGCAGTCTTGCATAACGGATAATATTCATTAATTCAATATTTCATTTTCCTATATGTATTATTATTATTTAACAGACTATTAATTAATCATACCAGAGGGTCTCTCAAGATAAGCAAACCAAATGTTCCCAGAATGAAGTTCATTTAATCACTGCAGACGTGAGACCTGTAACTTCAACTTTTGGACTGAGGAAAATATGCATGAGAAATTAAACGTGGAGCTAAGATGGAGAACAGAGAATGTTGTTGGCAGGAGGAATAAATTACATCTGGAATCAAGCCACATTCATCTTTTTATCCCATTCCCACCTTCTGCCTCTCTCTCCTCTATTGACCCTCCCAATCGCTCTCTTATTTTGCCCCTGAAATAGTATCATGCATAATATAATCAAACTGAGATCTTGGGCATTAGCATCCATCCAAGTTTAAGTAGGCTATGAACCAACAATACTGTTATATAAAGGATTTCATTTGTACAATTTGCATCATATTTTATTGCTCATTTTTCTAACCGGGTCTAATTTGGTTGCATAAGTTTTTGTTTTTTAGTGTTTTTGTTTTCTATCTACTTGAGGGTGGGGGATTATGGCCTTGAAGAACGGCCAATTCTATTACCAAGAATTCCTCTTGAGACTGAGGTCATTTTGACCAGGAGCCTCGCGCTGGGAGTGGAGTGATATTTACGATGTTTATGATCACACACAGTTCAGCTAAAGGCCTATGCAGACTAGTTAGCATTCTTTAGGCTTCAAGAAACTGCTGTGTTCGTGTAAACTCTGTGTTGGTGTTTCTGCTCCGTGATACTGCAATGGATGGCCCATGGGAATGACGCGATAATACAGGAACATTCTGGAAACATGGCAGGTGAGAGGCCGCTGTGGGTTACTGGTGTCATTGTAAAATGTGTCAAACACAATCTGAGGTTATCTGACCTTGCACCGCGTAACTCACTCAGTGTGTAATGTATTCAAATTGCCACTCGCAAGCTAACTAAGAAATGACCTTGCAGAGCTTATTTTGATGTGTGAAATACGACAGTTCCCGACCGGAAGGCATACCACTGAGTTGGGAGTCTTCCTTGTGTTTTTTTTTTAACCCCCAAAACCACCTTTGCTTTGATGACATGGATATGACCCAAAGCACAAGGATATTGAGCCTGATATTTTTCTCTTTTAGCATATTTTTTTTACCATATTTAGATACAAAATCTTTTCCAAAATCTTTGCCAAAATATTCATAAGGTAAAAAGGACACAAATGTTTTGAGGTAGTTTTACCCATTTACAAATTGAGTAGGTTAAGACAAACTGACGTAGAAAAAAGTTACGTAAACGCGATGCAATGCAAAATGAAAACACTTAAGTCAGACGTGGTTTGCAGAGCCACCAATAGTCTGAGAATGAGTTTAGTTTAAAGATTTAGATGCACTCTTTTCTTGCTATGTAAGTGTGCCTTCCTTATACGCTTGGATGTATGTGTGTGTGTTCACACTAACAACTTTTGACCCAGGAGCATGCAACCAGTGATGTACAACCCTAACTTTAAAAAAGATGGTATGATATGGAAAATGCACTTCAATGCAAACAGCATGACGACTAGATATTTCATGTTTTCGCTGGTTAGTTTCATTTTATTGGGAAATATACATCCATTCCTGTCATTCAGGTTACGATCTCAGTCCAGCCATATGCTTATTTTTGTCCTAGGCTCGTTGGACATCTTCCCCAACTGATTCAGCGGAAAACACCACCCTTACCACAATTCTCAGCACCCATGGCCCGGGTTGCTATGGGAAATTCCAAAGTCCGTGCAGCTGTCCATTCCATAGGAATTATCGCGTGGATATCTGCTACTCAAATCTCAAGAAGGCATCACCGGATTAAGCATGATACATGGAGGGGGTAATGTGTCGGGGAAGTTAAATTACATTGTAGCTTAGTCCGTGAATGCTGCAGATTTTTAACATTTATGAGACTATATCCCTCTTGTGTGTGGCATCTTCTCTGCTGTACATTGGTGGGAATAAAATTGCAGTAGAAGGAAGCTCCTAATCTTCCAGATCAGCAGTCATAGATGGTGAGAGAGATGTGTGCGTGTGCGTGTGTGTGTGTGCATTACGTCCCGCTTAAGCCTGCTTCCTTGGGGGTAAGTAAGAGAGGCAGTGTTGACAAAAGGCAAAGCAATAGGTTTTCAGGCATGCATGTGAATTCTGTTAAGCCGTGTACCATGTACATACCAGCAGCTGATCAGTCACTGTCTACAGTGGAAGTGTTGATAGGACGCAACTCATGCTAAGCCAGTTTATTCAGAAAGTTGCATCTATGAGAAAAAGTTTATAATTTTGGTTGTGGGAGCAAATGCAAACCCGACTCTATCGAAGCAATTACTCGGCCACAGAAAAAGTGTGTCAAATATGTCAAAAGGCTCACAGACTGTGCACAGACATTACTAAGTGCAGGTAGCTAATTGCTGTCTCAGACAGGATACTGCCAACTAATCTCTGTAATGTCTAATAGGAGCTTGTGGCAAAACAAAGACCGTGCCTACGTCTGTAACAATCGACAATCACTCCTTTCCCTTCATCTGATCTACAGATTTCGGAGCAGTGAAAAGCGTGTTGCAGATGCATCATCTTGAAAGTCAGCGAACGCCTCTGATCAGAAAGATGACGAAGAAAGGGAGGATAATTCTTCCGGTTGGGTCCCAGAATGGTGGCCATTTTAAGTGCAGTCATGGCATCCCTTCAGTCCCTTCAGTTCCGACACTTCTTTGGCCCTAGAGATTTGCGTTGTCCGCCCCCGATCATACCTTGTCCTCCCACGGTTCATACAATACGTGTGACCAGTCTGGTCTCATTCTTGTCCCATGACAAGTCGACAGCTGCGTCTCGTGAGTGCGCGTTGGCATCTGGCTCCGCTGGAAGGGGGGTAACCGCCAATCACCCCCAAACAGCCCCCCGGCCCAACCTCATCCCCTAAAACTAGGGTATTGTTCTGACTTGCGGTCATTAATGGGGGATTAACGAGGGGGATCAGAGGGAGGTCCGGTCTCCGGGCCAGGCGGAGGTGGTGGGCAGCTGTGCGGCAGTGTAGAGCCGGGGATCTCCAGCAGGCCTGGGAAATGCCATCATTAAGCCATTTTCTCAGGACCGCTGGGCCTTGTTTTGTCTCAGGCCACCATTAGCCACTCTGATGATGATGACGGCCAAAAGCCCTGGGTACTGTTTTTCACCTTTCACCAAACAAAAGCATTTCCTTTACTACAAAACTCGGGATCTTTACGGCACTTACCATGGCAGCATTACTGTCGGTCCAACACCTTCTCATCCTGACTCGTCGTATAGTGACGCTACCTGACCTAGCGTCGATATACGATGAAAAAGGAGGCATTTGGCGTCCTTATTTGATATTTATGGTTAAGGTTCAGGTTAGGGGGTAGGTTTCGTTTTAAAATGGCGTCAAAAAAGTCGCCAAAAGCCTCCTGTCGTGTAACGCCGCTTGGTCAGAAAGCGTCACTATATAATGAGACGGGCTGAGGATGGGCTTGTTGCTCAGATGGGGTTTTTGATTGAACTTGTAAAAATATTGACTTACTTGACATTTATAAAACTAGTGCAGTGCTCCTCCTATTGCTGCTGGCACTGCATAGTGTACTGACAGTTCAACTGTTGCTTGAGTGGTTTTTGCACTTGCACCTTTCGCAAACTTGAGAACTGCCCAGCCAAACAACTACAAACTCAAATATGTGCTTCCTTGAGCCCTCAGCAATACATCCACCAAGTTTGAAGTCGATTTGATGAACGGCTGTTGAGATACACGAAGGACTGACAGACACAAACACATACACACACAGGCCTACAGACTCCTTGCTTTATAGTATGATAAAAATGATACATTAAAATGGCTTGTGCACTGTGACTTCAAAACAACTGATGTATTACATTTTTAAGAATTAACTAGTAATTTAAGTTCTAATTTTTGGCAAGGTAATAAGCAGAGGGTCTCAAGTTTCTCTTCGACACTGATTGCATGTGAGCTACAGAGAGAAATTTGCGTCTAAAGAAAGGGGAGGAAAGCCGAGATGGAAGGCTTTTGCGCGACGGAGATCGAGCGCAGCTCTGCGAAACTTGAAGTTTCTTCGCTAAGCCCTTGGGAGGCAATTTGGAGCAGGCAGCTTCTCCAGCTTTGCGCTGCATAATGGCGAGTGCGAGTGATTGGCTGGAGCTGTGCCAGTGAGTGACAGTAATTCTCTCTGACAATGTGAAGATCTCACAGGAGGATCCCCCTCCCAGACCCATTCTGCCTCAGTCATCGAGCTGCGGTTCTGGGCCTGGCTTTCTGAAAGGCTGTTTGGCCTTGGATTTGCTCTACGCTGTGTTGAAATATTCTTTGACATTTGGCTTTGCTTTATTTTTCCCTCTCTAATTGGTTAACCATGTGACTTTCAGAGTCTTTATCTTGGATGAGATGGCGTTCAGTCCATCAAAGTTTCAACCATTGCAGTCACTCGCGTCCACACGTACCTGCGGAAGGACTCGCTCGTAAAAGTATGCTCACTCGCGCTCAGGCTTTCTCAGCAACAGTAGAGAAACCCCCCACTCCATTCCAATGGTGTAATGATCATCTCTCCTTCGCCCCTGTAAAACTTCACTGCCTCCCATATTTCACATCCAATGCTTGCAAAATCCAGGCTGAGAGACAGGTTGGCTGGGAGCCTATGACTTAATTTAGTACCAGCTCTTCACAGCTTTTATGGAGCAAGCACTAAATACGCAATAAAAATATATCCTTGTCTTTTAATATTTTTAGTTCAGCTCACAAACTGTCCTTGATTTCCTCAATAAAACAGCAAATGTACACTTAGGAATGCGCATGCAAGCCTACATGCATGAAAAAACTTCAAAACCATTGACGTTGACACAAAAAAGACGTTACATACATGCCGCCCAACATGTGAATGCAAACACATACAGGCACGCTCACACACGCATACACACATAAAACGGAGGAATGCTCTGGGGAATGCGAAGATCAGTTAGTGTTTGTAGTTTCTCAGCCCTTCCTCCTGTGTGGGAATCTCTTCTTCTCTCTTACCTGAAGAATGTACCCCTTTATCACAGCCAGAGCATTTAATGGCTTGGACTCTGGTTGCGATTTGAAAGGATTCTGAGTTTGCAAATAAAGGACAATCATTTCTGCCCATGTACCCCATTTCTTTCCAAGCCATTTTTTTTAAAGGCCTGGCGACTCGCTCCGTGTCTAATGGCCAAAACGCCTCAATAAACATTCAAACCCTCCACTTTCGGTAATGGCAGCATATTATTGCGAATTCAATAAAAATAATGGGCCCTAAGTTTTTATTTTTTGGTGGGGGGGGGTGGGTAATTATGGGGCTGACAAACTTGTGGGAAAGAGCCCTAAAAATAGAGGCCGCAGTTAAATGATCAGAAGAGAAAACAAACAGGGTCTGGACTCTGCGTGACCGCTACTCACTGCTGCAAACCTCGCTGTCTCGCCGTGTTGTTAAATTCCTCCTGATTTGTGAGCTCGTTAATCATCATTCCCTGACCTCCTCATCTCCTCCTTCTCCCTTGCGAACTCTCCCGCCACACCCCACCCTCCCTGTTTTATTATTTTTTGAATATAAATGTTCTCCCAGGTCCTTTGCCTGGAAGAGGAAATGGAGTGCCTCCTGTATTTTTTTGAGGGTGCAGGAAAAGAGGCCAGATATGCGGGATCTGCTGACATTGCGGCTGGGCTGGGGATCAGTTGTCAATTAAAATTCTGTCCAGGGGTCATGTCCTGAGCCTGAGGTCTGCAATTCTCCTGGAGAATCTGTGTGATAAACTCCCCTGTTTTGACTTAAAAAAAAAAAATAAAAACTTTTAAAAAGTGAACTGGCAGAAACAAAAAATGGAGATGAGTTCTCAAAATCAAGTAAAGTTTTCTTTTATGCACTTCGGCATTATACGTGCGATATTTTGGCAGTTTCAGTAATGTTATACTGTATTTAGGGCAGGTTAAGTACAGGCATGCCCAAACGTGGCCCTCACATCTAAATCCAGTCCTGATTTTTCATGAACAGTTAGTGCGTCTGATTGACCAGACTGTTATAGCACCCGAGTCCCAGGTAATGGGAAGGTACAGTAGAAACCAGCAGTTCTCGGGTCTGGAGGACCACAATTTGGGGAACGTGGATCTAAGAGGTCAGCGGGGTATTTCAAAAAGTAGGATTACTATGTTATCCTGAACGCTACACTGTATAAAAACTTTACCCATGTTCTGCGGTACACTGAGTAGATGGTGCACATATCCAGCCAGGTATCCAGTTATCCTTCCTTGTGAAATGGCCATTGACCACACCCAGAGGTGTAAAGTCCGGTTTCAGAAAGTAAAAATCCTCCCCAGAACTTTATTCCAACCACCTGGATTTACTTCGGACAGGAGATGGAGCCGATATGAGTGATCAGCTCATTTTGTGGGAGGGAGAAAAACTTGGCAGGACTTTTACTTTCTGACCCCTGGATTTTACACCTCTGACCACTCCTCAGATGAGCCTTAAGTGTAAAAGGACACAGGTACTGGCTCCAATTGTGAGCGCGGGGACTGCAGCCTAGAACAGGTACAAGCCTGTACGTGTCAGTTGCAAGACTATCCAAATGGGCAATGACTGACGAAAAAAGTTGCACCAGCAGGACACATTTAGCTTAATCCCAGCTGGGGCTAAGTGGTCATTAGCCAACTTGATATAACTTAGCTGATATATCCAGAGGCTGTAAGAGAAATGTCCCTCATTACCAATGGATACTAGTCTACTGTTTGGCCTAGTGTATAACAGTCACATCCTTGCAGGCAGGTCTAAACAAATCGTTTGCAGAAGGAAAGCGGGTATAATTTGTTTAAAAATAGATTGGGGTGTTCGGTGAATTTGGGCGTGGATGATAAGTGGCATTTGCATGGACACATCGATGTGAGTACTCCGAACGCACCCCACCCTCCCCTACGCGGACACCACCCTTACACAGCCCTGTGGTACTTGAGTCACTGTTATCTTTGCCCTGGGACACCCAGCGCTGCTTAAAGTGTGGGAACAGTGCTGCGCTTATGAACGCATATGAATGACGATTCAGGGTGGTTTGCACTGAACATGGTCATGTGCCTCTACGCATGTTCTGCAAGATGTATTACTAGCACTGTATGTCTCTAACCCAGTGTGTATTGTTAATTATGCCAGTCCCGAGAGTGGAAGCTCGTGTCAGCGTGTGCGAGTGTGTGTCTATGTGAATATTTTACTCTTCGAAAATACACTGTATAGACCCTCATTCAAAGTCTAGTTAATTAATGAGTGTAGGTGTCTGTAGGGGAGGCCTTGGGGAGCTGTAACAGCTGGTACGGTCTGTAAACCGTTTTCTCTCAAACACACTCCTGAGGACCACTGGATCAGGCCTTTCACTGACCCACTTATCTCAGCCGTGTGAAAAAAGCTACTTAAGAATGTTTTCTCAGCGATTTTAAATAAATATACAGGTAAACAGCAAATAAGCCGAGCTGGAGTGGAACTGAGCTGGTCTGTGTTCGACTGCAGAGACTTTGAATGCTGCCGTCCTTCATCTCTCTCTCTCTCTCTCCCTCTCTCTCTCTCTCCATGCCTCTCTCCCTCTCCCCTACTGCTTCCATCTACTCTCCACAGGCTCCGACAGTTTCAAAGAAAAGGCCGTTTCACCAGAACGATCACACGATTCAGAAAATCATTTTGCTGGCTAAATATTTTCCCCTGCTGCCTGTGCATCCGTCTTGCCACGGAGGACAGGGATTGGCTCGCGAGAGGGTAATTATGGTTAAATGTAATAAATCCTGGTAACATGAAGTGTTTGTTTGTGCTTGTTTGCATGTGTCTGTGTGAATACTTGTGCTTGTGTGTGCGAGTTTGCCTGTATTGGTGCTTGTTTGTGTGTGTAGGTTCTCATGTGCAGGCGATACAGTGCATTTTTGAGTGTGTGTGTGTGTGTGTGTGTGTGGGATATTAACTTCATATTTTCCCCTTAATTCCATCTTTTACAGCAGGATAGCAAACCTCCTTTTGTAAGACAAACACTCACATTAATGCCACACAAATGCAGCCCCAACCACTCACACAGACATACACTCACTCACTCAAACGCACGCACACACACACACGCATGCACGCGCGCGCACACGCACAAACACGCACATATTCATGCAACTTGCACACAAGAGCACATTTCAGTCTAATTTCCACCCTTTTTGTTTGATCTTCTTTTTTTTATGCCTGAAGCAATGTCGGAGAACAAAAAAGATTTTCTGATATCAGCTTAGCAGAAGATAAGCAAACATTCCCCGCCAGATGAGAGAGAGATAGAACGTTTGGGGAGAGAGCGATAAAATCTGACTAATCACGTGAGAGAGACAGAGAGAGAGAGAGAGAGCCTTGTTTACAGCAGGGAGGGTGAGATCGTCACATCAGACTAACCTCTTGGGTTTATAGAAGCCTAGGAACAGAGATAAATCAAATATCATGTAATCCTGACCTGCGCAACCAGTTAATGCGCTAAAACTCTTCAAAGCACTCTCCTGATTCACAAGCATACATCCGGCATCTGAGTACACGTGCAATTCACACAACTAGCTAGAACATCCTGTCCTGGAACAGAAAGAACATACATTAATGCTTACTTGGAATTGGCTCAATGCGTAGACACGTGTGCATAACAGCTGCTAGCATGCTCACAAACATCTACTAAACCTATAGGAAAAGCAAAGGCGAGAAGATGTGTAAAAAAAAATAGCATTTAGTGCATCTGTGAACGCTGCACGTAGCCATAAGTAGCCTTGCTTGCCTATGATATGAAACTGTTCTCCAGTGGGATGGGGCGTTGGGCTTGAAAGAGTCGATGTAGCAACAGCAGCTGCGTTGTGTTAGCATGTTAGCGCTGCAGCTTAATCCTGAAGAAGAACTCTCTGTTGAGACAAGCGGGGCTGTGTATTCAGGCTAATCCCAGGGACGAGTGCTAACGGCCAGTAAACCCGCGCTCCACGACTGTACGCGCTAAACACAGAACTGTTCACGCTCTCCCTCCCCTCTCTCTCGCTCTCTCTCAGTATCAGGGGGCTAAAGTGGGTTTAAGTAAGGATTAGACTGTCTTCCCGCAGCCAATCAAAGCCAGGCTTTGCCCAAACTTTTGTAAATGCGGTTTCTGTGAGTGTTGTGTGTACGATGGGTTAAAATAAATACACAGAAGAGGAGTATAAACACGCGCACCTCAACAGATGTGCGCTCGCACACGAAAACACGCTCAGATTCTCATTCTCCAGCTCAACGATGCCTCATTCTCTCTCCTTAATTTTAACCTGATTAATTCTTCATATCACTGATCTGATTATGATTGCAGTCCACTCGTTGAATACCACAGATATCTGCCCATGCGTTCCATCTTCCATTCATCAATGTTTGCGTGTGTACGTGCACATGCACGTGTGCAGGGCACATGCTTTTGCGAATATATGCATTTATTGCCAAAACTGTCTATATACTGTATAGTGTTTAATGAATTTATTAGACCACCCAATGTAAGGTTTATGCCACAGCTGCCCGAAATCAACAGTGTTGGTAATTACCAAAATCATATTTATGTTTCTGTAATAGTGCACAGGCTCTTTTTAATGCTAAAACATAACTATTGATGTTATTCATGAATTTTTGAATTTACTGTTTTACAAAAAAGCAGAAAAAAGTTAAGCACATTATTATTTTTTGATTAAGATGCCAAATAACAGTAATTTTCTTGCATTCCTGAACATAAAAATTTGCTTCAGCGGTTGAATGCAAGAATGCAAGCTGTTATCAAGGCCAAAGGAGGCCATATAAAATATAATTGTTTTTGTTTTTTGTGTGTGAATAAGGACTATTCAGTGGTTTCAGTTTGTTATTTGCAAAATAATTTTTTTTTTAGTTTTAAACAAGTGTTTAACCCTTGTTTTAAAGCTAGCTTTGTTTAACACTAAACAAATCTCTTAAATATTTGCGTTTTCTCATTCTTATAATGACAGGAGGTCTAATACATTTGTTAAGCGCTGTATGTGTGCCTGTCCTTGTATGTTCTGTGTATACTTATTGGGTGAGAGCAGATATGCTCAGTCTGCATGCGCTTTTGTGTGTGAGTTGGTTAGTGGGGAATTTCACTATCTGAGGTTACATCTGACAGCGTATGGCCCCATCTCTTGACCCTTCTGAACGGCGGACCTCAGGGCGCGCCGTACACGTCGAGCTACAGCTTTGACCCGCGCTGTCGACCTGCGACCGTAACTGCGCCTCCCCCTCCCCCGATGGAAATGACTCCACCCCTCACTTACCTAAACTGTGGATTTACCCGTTCGGGCAGAGCCTGTTCTCTCCAGCGACATCACAGGATCCAGCATGTCCATGTTTATCACGGCCTAATCCTTGTAGAAACATGCAGTGCTTTAACTTCTGAGTGCCAAAGGGAGGATTTTTTTTAAAGGGTCAATTTACTTTTCTTTTTTTTTTTTTTTTTGCTCTGTCAGGTGATATGAAATCTCGCCGGGAGAACTCCCTAAAACAACGTGTGTGAGGTGTTATCTTAATCATAAATACATTTGAAAGTCATTACATGGATTCTCAATGGCTGAAAGTTGCATTTGGGTATGGAGAACACGAGCGTGCACTTCCATAACTGCCATATGACGTAAATACTCAGATTTTTAAATGTTTTATTCCTGGTGCAAAAAAAATGTGTTTTTCTCCCTGCATAAAATTTCAGTTACATGAGGAATTCATATCCTCCGCATACATTTTTCTCAGTCCATCTCTCGCTTCATTCCCTCTCTCAATCTATCTCAGTTTCTCTCTCTCTCTCTCTCTCCTTTCTTCTCTGCCGTCCTCTCACCCATTCTCTTTGTCTCGAATTGCTCCAGGCCAGCTTGCAGGATTAGGTGTTGCTCAGTGCCTGTATTTGCAGTCCGTCCCCCAGTACTCCACGGGCAGAACTCCAAAGTCAACCATAACTGAGCAAATGGGAACAGTCTCGTTGCACATTCGCTCTCCAAGACTCAGGCACGCTCACGCACACACATGCACATGCATACTCACGCTTATACGCACGTACAGCCTTTTAACTATGTGTCCGTGTATGTGCACCCAAACACATACACACACACACACACACACACACACACACACACACACACTGTGCGTGCTGGTAAATTTAATCACACCGTATACTCAAGCGTGCCCAACCACATTGTATTTCTACGATGATTGGGTTTCCCTCAGGCCGTGATTCCATCTGCCGATGCTCCTACACGGAGAGACACGTGAGAATCGCTCGATTGTTTCATAGTTTTCTATTTTAAAATGCTCACGCGCATAAAACTAATCATTTTCAGACTGCCGAGTGAAAATATCAATCCAGCTTTCAGTGCCTCAAGATGGCCCGGGGATTCGTGAAAATCTTTTGGACGTGTGAGGCAAGCGATTCCAGTCCCAAACAATTTCAGAGTTACTGGAAACGGGCCGCTGTGAATTCTGAACACCACACGTGTTTCTATGGGTTTTAAAAAGCCTTGGGAGAAAGTTCTGATGCTAATTGCGAGACAGCTCTCCCGCTACGTCAAAGGGAATAATCGCAAACAGAAATGGATATCGGCTTGCTGAGTGGAGAGACGGGGGAAGCTTTCTCTGGTTGCACGTCTTCTGCAGCCAAACGGCTGACCCAGTTAGCGGGACCTCCAATTCCAGCATGTCTGTTTTCAATTACAGGCTTTTGGTTTGATGTGCACACCAGAGAGAACACCAGGATGTATCAGATATGATTTCATTAAATGCATAGCTATGTTTATTTGGGCTTGTTTTTTCAGCGCTTGCCCTGCCAGTTGACCCAGCAAATGCGGCCCCACACAACTGGGCACGTGTTTTTCAAATTTCCCTCTCCTCCGTCTCTGTCCTCCCTCAACATCACCCATTCTCAATGCCCGGAAGAGCCTTCCCATCATCCCCCAGGTCAAAAGTTTGGGAGTCCCAAATGACCCCTTCACCTACCCACTTTGCCAAGCACTAATGGTATCTCTATGAATAGTTAGTGCTTCGGGCTATATTTATGCATTCTATGTCAGTTTCCTACCCGGGAACTTTGTAGCTTTCAGTTACCAATAGCGATCATTATTGCAGCATTAAAATCTTCCGCAAATGGCATTTTAATCATACATTTGTGATCTTGAACTTAAACAGGCTAAGAAACCTCTGAATTTCTCACAAGCAGCACATTCCTGAAACCCCGAACCCAGAATTAAGAAATTAGCCAAGAGGTTACCCATCCTGGAATGGCCAGTAAGCCTAGCAGTAAGTAGCTTAGTAACTGGTAACTGAAAAGTAACTGGTTTGCGCTCACAGTGGGGCTTGGGATTTAAACTCAATCTGAAGAGGTGAAGTTGAGAAGAAATTCGCCTTTTACCCTTGAGCAGGGCTCTGAACCCCTCCAAGGGCTGTAACCCCCCTCTTTACCTTCTCATTTGCAAATGTTCTACCTGGTATTTCTTTCAGGGCCCGGTTGTTCAAAGCTTTGTTAACTTTAACCGGTGATTAAGTTTAAACCACAGTATCTATATCTCTGAATGAAAGCGCAGATGTTTGTATGTTTTGGATGCATTTTGTAGGCTTCCCCTTGATTAGTTTAAGCAGTGAAGAGCATTGGCGAGAATCTTATTTAGAGAGTGGTCATAATGTCAGGTGTTTAGCGTTAACCAGCCGTTAAATTAACGGATCTTTGAACAACCGGGCCCAGGGCTTTAATGAAATGGAAAAAAATGTTCTTCAAGAAACCTTCCCTGGTTAAATAAAGGTTAAAAAAGGGTAAAGGTTAAAAACCTACATCCACGCATCACCCAAAACTGTCCAATGACCTGGAGAACTCAGTGTTGTTTCTCAGAGTGACTCAAGTCTGCATTTATTGAAGCAAAGAATTGAGCCTCTTGGTGAACCACTGAGGTGTATCTGTAACTGGACCACTAATGGGGAGAGCAGTCGCTCGCTGGCTGCCGACCGCAGCGAGAGCTGTGTGGCAAGTAATGTTCAACCCCCACCATTACTATCCCCCCTTCCCCCCAACCTGGGCGACACACGGGCTCCTCGCCAAAATTATAGTGCTAAAACCGGAGAGTCTAATTCAATTACGAGGGCTGCCAAACTTTTAATCGGCCATTGCAGCACGTTTGTCATGCTCCTTATCTGTGAGTCATTTACTGTAATGGATCCCAGATGCGACCTGTGCCGTTCGCCGCTAATTCAATTAGTGGCGTCCACTGAAAAGAGACATCATTACATAAAGGCAGATCCTTTGTGAGTTGCCAGAACCCTTTTCCTTCTCGTAAATCACTGGACTGGTCATGGGAGTAAACCGAGCGTTACCCCACCCCCTTCACAAAAAACAACACCTCTGTGGGCTCCCAAGGAGGAAAATTTCACACTCAGTCACAGACCTGACCGGTGCAGTTGTGCACTCGGATGTGAGTTCATTCACTCGATCCCAGATGCGCTCACGCTCACATCAATTTTGAGTGTCAAGAAGAGAGGAAAAGCGCTGATGTCACAATGGAAAATCGGACCATTTTTGTCCAGTGGGGGAAATATGGAGACAGGCTGGGAACGCGGGGTCAGTGCAGCAGGATGATATCGGCTAATGACAGAGACTCTCCGGGGCAGCTGCCTGTGTTTCCGCTGCAGTTACTTCAAGGTTATCGGCAAGCAGAGGAAGAGGAGAAGCTGTCTTTGACCCATGGGGAGGGCGATGCTGCGTTGCGGTTAGCCTCGGAGTTCGCCGTGGCGTTACCGTGGAGATGACAGCCCCTCAGCTGGAGTTCTTGGAGCGGCCGTTTCCACAGAGACGGGCATTGTTGTGAGAACAGTTTGTTCTCTGATGTCACCGAGGCCGCTGTGGCGAGGCTCGGCAAACGTCACCGGCAAGCGGTTCCTCGCTCTCCCGCTCCTGTCCCATCCAAACCGCCCCCCCGCCCCCCGCCCCAACTCCATAACATCCCGCCTGTTTTTCCCCGTCTGCCCCACATATGCTCACTCTATCAAACTCTCTTGCCAAACCCCCTTTCCTTGTATCCTGGACCAATCATATTCCTCCTCTTCTCTTCTGTAAGCTCGGAGTAATGAGGCGTGCCGTCTCATCCCAGAACTTCATGGGAGTCCTGGCGGAGGGACAGGTTGTGGAAAGTATTCCGTCTCTGTCAGCAGGTCCCTCCGCATCTTAAAACTCTTCAGAGAGCTTTGTGCTCAGGCGATTTGGATCCAGTTTGGCTGCATTCATACAGATGAAAGCACATGAGTGTAGTGACAGTAATAATGAAGTTCGCTGTGTGCTCGCAGACATAGTTTCTGTGCTGCCTTAGAGCTTCCATAGCATTGCTTTAGTGGGTCTGAGCTTGTGACTCATTGAGTTGGAGGGAAGATGGTCTCTGTCCCGTTCTCTGATCTTGGCTTAGCCTGCGTTGAGTGAACCTCTCATGACCAGCTCCCTTGCTGTTGACTGGTGTTGTCATCAGTGGCCTTATGTGCCCCAGCATGTCCAGCGCCCAGCCCCCACCGCGGAACAGTCCGGCCCTCAGGTGCACAAAACAACTGCACTCAAAATCCCCGTCCTCCTCCAGGCAAACTCAATAAATTCAGCCTCTCCCTTACACATTTCAACGCTCCAAAGGACTTTGTTGGTTTTTATGATGTACGTTGTTTCGAAAGGCTGTGTTCATCTGCGCGAACGTGTACGTCTAAATGCTTGAACGTGTACCTGCGTGTGTTTTACACATTCTCCGTTCAAAGAGGCCGGCGTCACTCCCAGCTGAGAGACAGACTTCTGCCAGTCGAACGCCATTTTCAAATGAGCATCGCGTACCTCGGCTGGGATGGCTGGCCCCCCCCGCGCCAAAGTTTACAGAATTTTCGTCATGAGTTTGAACTACTCGGGGAGACGGTGTGTAATTCATGCCCTGCACCCTCATTCCAGCATCTAGGCAGTAAATCAGCCAAGCCCTGGAGCCCTTCAGCAACCCTCTGGAGCTCTTGCTATTGCTCTTTCCCCATCAATCAGCTAGCAAAAGACGTGAGGAATTCTCACGCTGTAATTCAACTGAAATAACAGCTTCACAGCAGCAGAATGCCTATGCTTTACCTATTCAAATGTGACCATTTTACTAACCACTCATTTTTACATACATTCCCCTCTACACTAATACCAAGTATACGGTACCTGGGACTGGCTGGTTGTGTTTTGGCAAGTCCCTATTTGATATGCATAGAAGCAAATTCCTCGCTGTCTGCTTGTTCAGTTCGTATGCACTGTTTTGTAAGATTAATTCATATATGAGGAACAGGGGAGGTCTGAAATAATTACAGTGTCATGAAACAGTATTTGCCCCCCTTCCTGATTTCTTATGTTTTTGCATATTTTTCACACTTAAATGTTTCAGATCGTCAAACAAATTTTAATATTAGACAAAGATAACCTGAGTGTAAACAAAATGCAGTTTTTAAATGATTATTTCATTTATTAAGGGGAAAAAGCTATCCAAACCTACCTGGCCCTATGTGAAAAAGTAATTGATCCGAAACACGCCAGTAAGTCCACCTCTGAATGGCTGAATAAAAACAAAATGAAGATTTTGGAGAGGCCTAGTCTAAATTCGGACTAAAATCTGCTTGAGATGCTGTGGCATGACCTTAAACATGCTCAAAAACCCTCCAATGTAGTTGAATTAAAACAAGTCTGCAAATATGAGTGGGCTAAAATTCTTCTACAGCGATTTGAAAGATTCATTGCCAGTTATCGCAAACGTTTGATTGCAGTTCTTGTCGAGGGTAGAACTGTTATTAGGATGTAGGGGGCAATTACTTTTTCACATAAGGCCAGGTAGGTTTGGATAGCTTTTTTCCCTTAATAAATGAAATCATCATTTAAAAACCGCATTTTGTATTTACTAGGATTTTCTTTGTCTAATATTAAAATTTGTTTGATGATCTGAAACATTTAAGTGCAACAAATATGCCAAAAAAAAAAAAAAGAAATCAGGAAGGGGGCAAATACTTTTTCACGGCACTGTATATCAGTGCGTGTTGGGTTTGTTGTTGCATCTGAAACATTGCCTTTATGACATGTATTCAACTTCTTCCCAAGGCCCAATATTGTATTACCTGCAGATGCCTGTTAGTGTGCAAAGTTGAGCAAGCTGAAGTAGAGTCCCGAAGCAAGTGGTCAAGACTTTTTGGATGTTAATGCAAATCTAGGCAGAAATTTCGCTTGACAGTATTGCAAAACACAGCAATGGGTTGCAGTAGAACATAGTCATTCTAGTGCAAGCAATGTAAAAAACCAGTATGGGAGGGGGCATGTTGTTGTGGCCGCACTACGCTGTGGTGAGAGATTTGCTTTATTTGGTTTGTAAAATGAAAATAATTCTGCTGGAAGAGAAAGAAAACATTTCTTAGACAGAAATGGAAAGCGATAGAACATAGCAAAACAAAAAGAAGTTGCACTGGCCAGCACCCCCTACTACTAAGCTTCCTCTCCACTGCACCCCCGCCCCCCCCACACACACACATCTCCCCAGAGCACACACACCCGTTGTACTTTAATGTCAATGTACCTAGACCCAGCCCATGATGAAAACAAAATGGCCCCAAAGATCTTTCCCGGACTCTTCTGGATAAACAGAGAGGTTTTCGCCTGGCCGGGCAGTATAAACACCACACCACTCCAGACCTGGGCAGGGAGCCTTCCCCTTTCCCTGCCTTCAAACGTGTCCCGACACCTGGCCCAGCCCTAGGTGAGCAGCCATCTGGACTCCAGCAGCTCCTGGGACTGAAACCAAAGTTTAGTCCCCCCCGTTCCCCTTCCGCTGCCCTCATCTCTAATTTTTTGGCCCGCCTCCCTCCATTCAGTCCCTGTACATCTCCCAAACCTCCCGCTGCCTCCACAGCCCAGGCTCAACCTAGATAAGGCGGTTCGAATTACAGGTCCATCTGATGATGGAAAGCATTGAGCCTGTAGACGCATGTGCTGGAGATGGAGCGATGGGGCCTGAGGTTTGGTGGGGGTGACGGGGGTGCGAGGCGGGGGTTGCCTGGGTAATGACATGGTAACCAATACGCCTTGCCGACCTTTGAGCATAAGCACATTACAGCTCCTCCTCAAATTTGATTAGTCCACACACATATGGACTTAACTGTATGTGTCATAACTTAATAATCAATTACAACCTGAGAGTGCTTCCAGGTATATGTTTTGGTTTTTTCTTGTGTGTGTAAAAAAAAAATATTTTCCTTTGCTCCTTTTTTTATGCTTACTTTTCTTCCAAACTTACGGGTTCTGAATGCATCCAGATGTATTAGGTTCTTTGGAATGAACTTGGAACGACATTAACCTCATAACCTCCTGATTAAACCCACAAGCAGCCTGAGCACAAACCCTAAGGTTGAGTTTGATTTAGAGGTTGGGCTGAACCTAAATTAAAATTTGACCTGAGCTTTATATTATTTCCCGTCCGCAGGGGAAAACATAATCCGGTGAACTCCGAGTGTTTGGCCAAAGTATACTGGCAGGGCAGAGTTAGCGTCTAAGTTTCACTCCTCTCTTCTGTAGGCTTTCCTAACTTCCAGCACGTGTGTATCTTCTACTCCATCGCACTTCCCTGAGCCCATGTCTCAATGCAGAAAAAAATGGAGGCATAAAGGCCTTAGAGATGAACAGATTATTGCTAGACTGTGTCATTCGGCAGCGTTCTGGGGTGCATTTTTTTTTCGAAAGGACAGATGCTAACTTATATAGTTAGAACCACAGACGGTGAATGGACAAACTATGTTAGTTGCTAACTTAGTTAGCAACCACACTTTCAGGAAACGCACTCCTGGGCAGTGAGTGCAATTTTCATGTTACTCTGACCTCCATCCACCAGAGGGCAGTGCATATAGAGGACTGCCATAGGCAATGGGGGGAATATATCACACATATTGTTCTATATCAGTGAGCGATGCAGATACAAGGAGCAGATATTCTGTGCAGCGGTACCTTTGTGAGCATAAATGCCACGATTCGGAATGACAGATGGTTCACTTGCAGAACACTGCAGCGGAAAGGACTATTATCACAGGTGGCGTTTGGAGTCTCAGGTGATTCGATGTTAAAACCATGTGGCTTTGGGAAGGGGGGAGGAGAAATGGAGACGCGAGGGGGAAGAGGAGTAAGGCGGAACAGTGGAGGAAAACTCCTAATCAGGAACAGACAGTGAGAACATCAGCTCATGGGTTGGGGATGAGGCTGGAAGGGAGACCAAATTTTATATAAATATGAAAACCAAGGATCCAGATCCCTGTGAAGACTGTCCCATGTTACACATAATTATCTGGTACTCTGGATGGGACTGGATGTAAGCCCCTCCAGGTCTGACGAAATGGCTTGGCTGCCCACTTCACTGAATCTTGAAACCCGTCTTTTGAACTGATGTGGGAATCTGTGAACTCCGAAGGGGGCTTGGAGGTTGCTTCCCAGTAGAAATTCCTAACAAGCCCACGTTTAAGATAATGGGACAGTCTCTTAATCCCAAAAGAGGTTTCTTTACTTTCAAACAACCCAGGATTAGCGGGGCCTGTAGTTAGGCATTAAAAGTCAGGAAGGAGTCATTTCCTCATTAACATTTGCGAGCTGCTATTTTGGTCACTATCAGACACACAAACATCAGCTCAAGAATAACAGAAAGAAAAAAAAAAAAAGCTGAGCTCATCGAGCCAGATAATTCCAGGATAAAAGGCCCTTCCCAACAGCCCACGAATAAGCTGAACACGGCGGCCATTTTGAGAGATTCTAAGAGTGCATCCAGGCTCTTCACGGGTGGGTGGGTGTGGGTGTGTGCGTGTAACCTGCAGGTGTGCACGTATGTAAGTGTGTTCAGGTGTATTCGGGTGGAGATGGGGGGGGGGGGCAGAGGTCACGCAAGCGGATGCAGGAAGTGCCCTCCTGACCTCCCTTTCAATCAGCGCCTGGTTGTCTGAACCGTGTGGGGGGGCTTGCGTTCGGTCGGGTAGTGTAGCGATAGGAGAGCGGAGGAAGTGAAAGATCCAGCTGCCAAATGAGAGGAGAGGAGATAAAGAGGAGAGCTTTTTATTGAGTCCTTGGGCGCTTATTAAAAATTGCCTCCTGCATAATTGGAGTATCCAAGCAGCTGGGGGATTCCCAGAAGAGTAGGGTTCCTTTCATTTGTAATTCCCTTACTCCCCTATAACCCCCCCCCCCCTTTACCTGGGTCACTCCATTCCACAGAATAAAGCCCCCCCACACTTCCACCTACACCTTCATTCATCTCGCCTACCTCCCCCAGCTCAGAGGACGGGAAACGCCTTCTTCCTCTACATTCCTGGCAGATTTTCCATGGGATTCATAGTAAACAGGCCGCGGGCGAAGAAAGGAAAGTTCAGCTCTGCGCTGGTTCCTATGTGCGGTAAATTGAACAGTGCTACAGACTTATTTAGCGAGTGTTATTTACCAGTAAAAACAGGGAGAGAACAAAGATGTAGACTCCCCCCCTCCCCGCAAACGCCAGCATCACAGAGCCTGGAGGAAAGCTCTTATCTCATTTTGAGATGGGAACGCTGCCATTATTTGGGCGGCTTGCGTAAGAGCCAGGCCTAAACTTAGACAGAGATAATCTCTACTGACCATCAGTCAGGGCTTATCTGACAGTCAGCACAAGTGGGGCTGGGGCATGGTGGAGGCCGGCAGGCAGGTCGGGATGGTGTTTGTGGAAAATGTGTTTTGAAAAATGGTTTTTTGAGAGTGTGGGAGTGTAGGAGCTTGGCAGAGGGTATTTTTTATGTGTGTATGTGATTGTGTGTGTGTGTATGTGTGTGTGTGTGCTTGTGTTTTTGAGTATGTGAAGCAACGTGGGAGGGAGTGTGCGTTTTTGTGTAAGTCAGGCAGGGAACTACTTGTGGTGGCGGGCGACGTGGGTTGGCACATTTAGGATGTGTGTTTGTATGAGTATGTTAAGTTAGAGGCGTGAGAGGATCTGATGGCGATGTGCATGTGTATATAGGAGTTCACGTGTTGGTGAGTGTGTAGAGTGCCGAAGTGTGTATAGGAGCGTAGAGCACCGAGGGCCAGTATTGGTGTTTGGGGGGGCTGTTCGCTGCAGAATGAGCGGGAGGCTCGTTGAGGCGAGTTGGGGTGTTGAGTTGAGGCGGGCCGGAGCGAAGGCCAGTGCAGATCGGAGAGCCGATAAAGGAGGTGCTCGCTCAGCCAAACAGAACAGAATTTTCCATGTGGCTCAAGTCGAGGTACGGTCTGCTACTGGCACGCAGCTGTTTACTTTTAAAGGCATATTTTTGCAATTGTTTGCAATTTCCTGATCACACACTGGCAGGCATGAGCTTGACTTTGAACTCTGAGGAGCCTTGTACCCACTTTGCCACCGGCGACATTTTCCTTCCCTAGCTTGCCGACCCCCCTCGTCCCCCAAAATGCACCACCACCCGCTCGTCACGTTCTCACACCCTCAAACCACTGACCTTCTCTTTGCCCTAAACCCCCCCCCACCCATATCACACCATTCCCAGCCCCCCCCATGACAATTTTTTGCTCAGGTATACTATATCAAGCTGCTCTGTTAATGCTGTGGGGATTTGCAAGTGTTCACTGAAATTCATTGCAAATACAAAAAGGAGTTAATCTATACCTTTAGGCATAGTGGCAATCATTGCTACAGCAATACAGGAATTTATTTATTCTTTTACCAAGCGGTACAAATGCTAATGCTTGTCCAGAGGCTGACTTGTTTAGCGTCTCTGCGCTTCACAAGCTACGCAGTCCTGATACATTTGGCTCATAAATTGGACAGGTACTTGAGTAAACAAAAAAAAAAGGTTCATATTTAGTTCAGTCACATGGCTTGTCTTCGCAGTAAGCTTTTTCCCACACAGACTCAATTACATTGAGGTTTAGATTCAAATCTCTGCCCAAAGTTCGCTGAGGAGAGCAACCAGGTGAACAGGTTCTGTGTCGTATCCTGGGGGCCATTGTCTGCTAATGCTAATAGCAGAAATGCTACAACTGTCACACCCTGCACTCTGGCCACAATTTCCTTTCTTTATTCTAAACTTTTCTTCAGAGACCTGAGTCTGACTATTGCAGCCTGGCTACCCTTTGATAAGATCTGATTTGAGTGTGTGAATTCGTTGGTATGTTCTTTGTGATAGTTATTGCGTTAAAATGTATAGATGAATCACAAATCTTAAAAATTCCCTTGCACACATGCAGACAGACCAACCACACAGACACACTCAAAACTACCTGATCTGCTCTTAACAGCGAGCACAAACACACTAATTCTTCACTGAGAACACACTCTCGTACAAACGCACTTTTGTATGTAATACGCATGGCATTTTATGTTGCACATTCTTGGGCCTCTACCCCAGCTAACTGAAATGAATCAATAAACAAACTGTTAATTTGAGGGAACTGATATCAATATCAGGTCATCTTCTTCGTAATTACTAGTGGTTTTTATTCACGAAGAATGAGTACAGCTGTATATGGTATGCACTGTATGCACAGTATATATAATAACATACAGTAACACCAACGCAGACTCTCTTTACCACTAAAACACATGGTGTAACCCACAGTGGTTGAGTTAAGGCCTCTGAGTGGGCAGTTCTTGCGGTTTGTTTTAGCCGGTTGCACAAACAAAAGATACAGTCCTTGGGGGAAAAATGAACTAATCATTGCTATCAGTTAATCATGGAGCAAGTTTTCAGAATCCAGATTTGATCCCTACAGAGTATTTGGTCTTAAAATCAAGACAAACTAACCAAGAATGTTTTTCGACTACTCACGAACGGTTTGAAGCCGTCAACTTTGAGCGGAACAACTCCGACTCTCTGTAAAAACCTCTGCAAGTCTTCCCTCAAGGCTCAACAAAGCCCTTCAGAATCAAACAGAAAAGCTATCCCATCCTAAGTTATGTAATTTGTTTATTTCTCCCTCACTGTCTCATCAATGATTTGTTATGAAGACCATTAAAAGCTTCATATTTTGCCATTTTGGACTTGGCCCATTTTTTTTTTGTTCGGTCCTGTGCTAACCCCCCACCCGCCCTGTATCGCCTTAGAGTGGGGTCCTGTCTGAGCATGTTTGGCGGTCACACTTTGTTTCTGTACTGGAATGTGTTATTCGAGCAACAGCTCCTGAGCAGGGCCCTCACAGCCCTTTCTCAAAGTAATCAGATCAAGCCGACTGGTCCTCTCCTTCTCTCTCTCTCTCTCTCTCTCTCTCTCCCCAGCTCTCTGTCACTCTCTCCCTCTCTGTCACCATCCTTTGCACACATGCTCCCACACACATCCATACATACCCTATAATGTCATCTACCATTTGCATTTGTAATGACAATGTTCCACAAAATGTCTGCCTCTTTAAAATAGTTTTTGTTCTCCACCGAAGAGCGCATGTGTGTACGTGGGATTTCTCTGCTCCAAACTTAGTGCCAACATTGTGAGCATGAATCCATTAGCAATAATTTGTATTTTATTTCATGAAGAGCAACAGGAAGCGTGACAAATGCATGTGATCGCTGCCTCATTCTGGGACTACTCCCATGGAGAGGGAAAGGAAAGCACAAATCACAAGAGAAAGCAATTCTTTAAGGAAACACTTTGGATTGCTTTCGTCTTTTTATTCCATGAAACCAGTCAAAAGTAAGGCCAAAGAATGAAAAGCGGTTTTGAATAATTAAAGACAGGCACTGCTGTTGAACTTGGAATAGCTGCCTAATAATAATAATAATAATATAATAATAATAATAATTAAAAAAACTTCTTTCCCGCAGAAGGAGTGTCTCAGGCGCACTGTCCAAAGGCCATGTCTGTAAGCGGTTGTTTTCTAAGCAGGCCGCTCTTGTGAAAATTACCATTAACAGCGTTTTGGAGCTCATAAATCGTTGCCGTTCAAAAGTATTTTACGTGGACAGACGCTGGTGCCACTAACCCTCTTTGTTTGGAGGGGAAGAGAGGGAATAGGCATTCTTCGGCTCTCTAACCCAGATATCTTCCTCATGGCTAGAGGGTGTGGGATGGTGCGAAGCCTTGGAGAAGGCTGCATTTTTCAGATGTACTGTTGCATTATGGGACAGGAAAAAGCAGAGGAGAATAAGCTGAAGCATTATGGGAAGGAAGCAGCTCAGAAGTGAGTATAAGTAAAGTGCTTGTATAGATGGATACAGGTGTGAACCTGCGGTGTTTAATTTGTGACCAAATCTTGCATAGTGCCTAAACGGCCTGGAGTTGGAAGGACACTAGCTCAAGTTCCACCATAAATGTAACCAAAAGTGTTGATTCAAGTATTGACAAATATATGGCTTGACCTAAAGGCTCTGACTCTGACAAACCCAGTTGCCTATTGTGTTGAAGAATGAGACACCATGAAATGTCAGGATTACCACTCCCCTAAGGAGCTTCAGAGCCCACAGGTGAATGCTGGGGAGGAGATGACATGCTAACTGGCCGCATGCAACAGTAATACAATGCAGTGCAGTAGCAGGCAGAGGCATACTTTGTCATGGGGCAAAGCTGGAGAGCTTATATAGCTCACCTACCTAACGATAGAGCAGTGCCTAACATGAATGGGAATGTCAATAGGACTGTGTGCACGTTTTGAGTTGTAGGCCAGAACTAACTGCACAAATTGTGCCCCAGGCCCTTGTCTCACAATGAGGATTTATGCCGCCTTATTCCAATAAAACATGGACTATACTGAATTTGAAGTGGAAGATAAAATAACTGTCACTAAATGCTTTGGACGTGACGATGACTGAAACTGAACCATTTTATTCTACTCCCTGTGTATCGTGATTTCTGGATTTCCGACACTTATTGCAACGCACTGGGTCCTACCTTCGCCGCCTGCCCCCGTACGTGTGGATCCGCAGAGCGCGGGAATCTCCCGCTGAAAGCGAATCGGCGGCTTAGCGGAGCCTCGTTCACCGAGATTAAGTCAGATCACTGGCTGTCAGAATCGAGCAGAGATCACAAAGCAGCACTGGGCCTTGGGCATGATAGAACAATGGGCGGGGGCACGTGTTGGTTTAACGGATCTGGGCCGGGCTGTCGGCGATGCCCTGAGAGCCGAGAGAGGTTTGTAGGTGGGAAGGCCGCGGCCAGAGCTGAAGGGATATGAAGACAGGGGTGAAGTCAGCCAATGAGGAAAGCTCAAAGCATTTAGGTAGCAGGCGACCGAGAGTGGCGTAGCTGTTTACGGTGTAACGAGGGTGGGGGGGGGAGTTGATTCAGGGCAGGGGTAAATGAGGACAGGAATGTGGAGGGAGGGGGGGTGCTGAGGTGGCCTCGGGAGCGGAGCCCCCTGTTAAAGCCCCTGTAATCTCTGCCGCGAGGGGTAAGTACACACAGCGAGAAACAGTGCAGTCGGGGTGGACTCAGGACAATCCCATCTCTCCTGCATCACTGAGCCATCAGCAGGGGGACTCGCCAACTGCGCCGGGCCGGACCTGCAGGCCGGGTCACCTGAGCAGAGAGCTTTGGGCCAACCGCTGCCTATCACCTGTGCAGACCTACCGGGATTCTGCCCACACTCTGTAAAATGTGTTGCATTGATTCTATCCTCCTGGAGATCACACTGGATACAGTGCGATGAATGATTAATCACCGCATCCTTGATTTCTTCTATATTTCCTTATTTGTCATTTTTAAATGTTTCAGATCATCCGACTAATTTTAATTTAAAACCAAGACTATGTGAGTGAATGCAAAATATGTTTTTTAAATGTTTTTTCTTTTTCATTTATGACGGTAAAATGTTATTCGAAACCTGTATCACTCATGCGGAAAAAATAACTGCCCCTTTAAACCTAAAAACTGGTTGTGCCACCCCTGGCAGCGACAACTGCAATCAAACGTTTGCAATAACCATCACTTTTTTTTTTTTTTTTACATCGCAACAACAGCATATCAATCAAATTCAAGCCAGGACTAGACTAGGCCATTTTAAGCCATTCAATGGTACACTTGCTTGGGTTATTCGAATCATTGTCCTGCTGCATAACCTAATGGCATTTGAGCTTTTGGACACAGATAGATGGCTGGATATTCTGCTTCATGATTTTCTTATTGAGAGCAATATTCATGGTTAAATCAGAAATGGCAAGTTTCCAAGATTTTGAAGCAGCAAAGCAGCCCCAGATCATCACACTATCACCACCGTGTTTGACTACGGACATGATGTTCTAATTGTGGAATGCTATGTTAGCTTTAAGCCAGATGTAACGAGACCCATGTTTTCTGAAAAGTTCCAATTTTTGACTCATCAGTCCACAGAATATCATCCCAAAAGTCTTGAGGGGGTCATCAAGATGTTTTTGCAGCAATGGAGAGATAAGATTTTGTGTTCTTTTTGGTCTGCAGTGGTTTTTGCCTCAAAGCTCTCCCATGAATACCGTTTCTGTCTCTTTCTTGTAGTGGAATCCTCAATGGTGATTGTAACTGAGGCAAGTGAAGCCTGCAGTTCCTTAGATGTTAATTATTTTGTGTCGTCCTGCCATCCATGCACTCTTGAATGAAATTTTTTGGCCGACTAATCTTGGTAAGGTTTAACACTGTTCCAAGTTTTCTCTTTTTGTCGATAGTGGCTCTCGCCTTTGTTCCCTGGGGTCCCAGTCTTTTTCACCTTAATAGATGTCAACAACTTTGTTTCTCATCTGCGCTCGAATTTCTTTAGATCGTGGCATCATGTGCTGCTTTTTTCCTACTTCACATAGCCAGAAGGGCTCTTTTTGTGATCTTTAGTTTCAACTAGGCTGGCTGTAATCATGCTCAGGTATGTATAATGAAATTGGACCCCTTAATCAATCAAATTTATTTAATTGGGTTGATTTAGTAACTAGGAGGAAGAATACTTTTCCAAATAGGGCCCGGCAGGGTTGGATAACTTTTCCCTCAATCAATGACATCGTCATTTAAAAACTGCATTTTGTGTTTACTCAGGTTATCTTTGTCTTACATTAAGATGAGTTTGTTGATCTGAGATGATAAATATGCAAAAATTTAAGAAATTGGGAAGAGGGCAAAACCTTTTTGTTTTAGTCCAACAGGGCCCATGTGCAGTCGGAAAGTGTTGACTTAATACTACGCGTACACTGTGGTGGAGGCTTTTGTTACATTGTCTGTCATTTTATTACTTTCATTATTTTATTCTTCCACAACATCAAACTTATTTCCCATAGGACCAATAGAGACTCAGCTGGTGCAAAATTAACCAGCGAGGGCACTGCTGGGCAATGAAAGACAGTCTGAATTGCCTCATCCCTGGGAAATTCCACAGTCTGGCAGGCCGCTGTAAGCAGTGGCACAGATAGACTTAATATCAGATTATATCGGCTTGCCAGAACAGGGCTTTAATAGGATTAACCACCCACGTTCCCACAAGCTAATGTTTTGTCTTACTTGCCATCTTTACGATACACATAAACTGTTTTAAGTTGAATATTTTTTTTTGCCATCATTCTTGCCTTTTCGCTTCTTTTTTTCCTAATAATTTCTAATTTCTTCTTGGTGTCGGTCTCTACGACACCCCCCTCGCCCCAGGTCAAACATTCATCCTCTTGACAGCTGCATGATACTATATCTTTATCTTCTCTGTCATGTTTTTTTGGCTCTTTTTTTTTGAACATCTTTAAAATAAGCTATAAGGTTCTGAGTTAAAAGAGTTCGCCATAGTCTGTCCAGCACAGTGTCTGTGTCCTCCCTGCCAGTGATTCAGAGGTGACAATGCATGCTTGTGTTTGTGTGTGCGTGCGTGTGTGTGTGTGTGTGTGTGTGTGTGTGTGTGTGTGTATGAGTAGATTTTACACATAGGCTTGAGGGGTTTGGATTCACAAAATCAAATTTACTTTTCTGAGCAGGTTTTGACCTCATCTTGGGTCGTAACTGACAGTTTACTTTGAGCAATAATTCGACGGGCAGATACAAGCCCGGACAGTGTTATTAAAATTACTCATTGTGTGCTTGCACAAGCTTGGCTGGTGTAAACTAATGTAATCGTGGCGTAATGACAGAGCATTTGTGAAGTCAATGGAATGTTTGTCCGACTCCACATTGGCCTCCAAAGATGGCAGCGAAAACAGCCTCACTGCCTGGAAGGAATGATGTCACCCAGTCGCACTGATGTCTTAGAAACTGCTACAACACTGGAGCTGTATTTCCATTCGCACTACTTTTTGTGGCCCTAGAACTTTCTGTCCTCTGCAATGTGCCTGCTGGGATGAAGCACCGTACGTACGAAAAAAAGTTAGCCTACTTTCCTGCAGTTCAATGGAACGGAAAAATGCGAAAAAGTTTAATGCATGTGGTACACGTTGGCTTCACTGAGTTAAGAAGAAGAAGGCTCTTGGGCCTTATGTCAGCAGTGGCTTTGAACTTTCCAGCTTTGCACTTTACTAAATTATTTTCCTGTTTTTTTTTCCTGATGTGCAAATGATATAAATTTTCCAAAATTTTGGTCTCACAGGTGTTTTTCGAGCCCTTCATACATTGAGTACATAAACAAGTGCACCGCCTATCAGCGAATGTTGTATTGCTGCGCAATACGAGTCCCCTACTGGTGTATGCATATTATATTTCCTAAACACCCTCTCCCCAAGATGCATACACACACCAACTTTGATGTTCCTAGGTCATACGGTATTGAAGTTATGGAGCGGACACGAATGCAGACGGACGGATGGAAGGACTGGCGGACGGACGGACGGACAGAGTGCAATCCTATAGTCCCTTCCGTTTACGGTGGGGGACTAAAAAGAATTTACAGCTAAACGATGGAAATGTCTGATTTTGTTGTGACTGAAAGCCACTGCGGCCAGTAAAGGCAGCTGAAATTGAAGCACCTATTACTAAAACCCCATAAGTCACACTTGACTTGTGGGGTTTTAGTAATCAGTGTTTCAATTGCTTCCCCCAACAGAAAGGCAGCAGGAAACAGCACCCCCTGGTGCTTGTGTGTATATGCAAGTTTCCTGGGACTTTAGTGGCCACTTTCTACAGAAACTGTAGCCCCTAACTGAGAGGGCAACTGAGGGAACTGTGAGCTAAATCTTTCAGCACAGGAAAAACTACTTTTCTCAAGCAAACCGCTCTATCTTGTGCGGCGCAATTGATGGAAATATTGCCGCAGTTAACACCTTTTTATGCGACAATTTCACCAGCCATTTATATTCCACATGTGAAACGTTTTCTCTACAGTACAGAATTTCATGAAAATAAATAAAACAATGAAAACAAAACTGCAAGTAAATATGGTCTATTAGGGAGAAAGCGTTGGCACAGTCTTAAAGGACAACTCAGTATACTGCCGAACAACACGCCTGAAAGTAACTCAGATTCCCAGTATGTTAGTGTTAGCCAGCGTATGTTTAGCAGCAGGCCGTTGTACAGACCTCAAAGATAATCATATGAACAGGGATAAAACAGTTAGTGAATGTGCTATCAGCTGTACTATGAAAAAGGGGTACGCAAGCAAAGGTTCAGGCTGAGAATGTGCAGCTTAAATCTCTATTGCTTAACAATTCTTCACAAGAGCTACTGATTGCCCTACCGCTCTGAAAGCCATCCTTTGCATTCATTAACATGTAATAACATATTTATAAATCATTTTTAGTCATATCAGTGGTTTGTCAAAGAATCCATACACGTGATAATGGTTGTTTTATTGATGTTTCATGATTGCTTTAGAAGTCAACCCAAGGTGTTAGTCGTACTTTTTCATTTTGAAGAAATCTTTCCTTAAACAATATTGTTATCATAGCACATTGGACAAAGTCGGGCGGCAACCATGGATTTGCGGTCGTCGTCTCCGCTGCATTCCCACAGATACTCTTGCAGATGTTGAACAAGTAACTAATTTTAACCGATCCCTTTGACATAAGGTCACGACACCTATCGATTTTGGTTGCCAAGGTAACAGACTTGGTCGAATAAAGCACAATTTCATGCTGAAAATGTGCCCGTTTTAGTGCACGGCTAGTGAACGCTGTAGCGGAGTTTTCAAGATATCTCATGTGGGCACTTGGGGGCTACACCCATGCAGTTACAGGTGACCGGAATGTCTAATCATTTTTGTCCAGGTATGCTGTGCTCAGATATAGACCAAAAATATACGCAAATGATATCATACATATTTACTAATAATGCATTTAAGTTTCTATGCTCACAAGCGTCAAAACGCATGTGCTAAGCCAGGCAAAATGCATTATATTTATCCTTGTGTTATTTGCCATCATGACTATTTGCTGACTATTTTTTGAAGATTTAAGCGTGAAATATGCTATAATGCGTACTAGTGCCTGATAGTTACCACCAAAATCAATTTTTGCCTGTTTTTGATACAAAATATGCTTACAAATTTGTTACAAATAGTACGCTATAATTATGTTTCATGCTCAATTAACTTTGTAGACCACACTGATTGTCATCCTTATTGATGTAGCTTGTCCTTGTATTAGTAAATCTTGGAATTACAATGACCAGCAGTGACCAGTAACCTTGAGGTGATTTTCACCTAATAATATTAGAAGTGCATGACTGACATACTTTTACTGGTGTGTTTGACTGGTTACTGTACTGTATACTATTTTTATACTGTGCTATAGGCCTACTATTATACAAGGTCATAGAATTGTTCATAAAGTTGTTCTCATAATTCATAGATAAACCTTTTATGCAAATGTGTAACATTTTGAAGATATTTGTACATCTGTCCAGTGAACTTAAATCATCATTTTACAAGTAAAAAAAATATTAAAAAACATGGATTTTTGTCATTTTGATGTTTTTTCCTAATATGGTGTTAGTTATGACATCACTATGACATCATAATGTTGAAATGTGTTTTTTTGTACTTGATTTGCAGAGAGAACATCTGTAGCTGTACACTGATACCAAAGAAGATGATGTTTATTGCTTAATTTCGAAATAATCGAACCTTTGGTCGGGCTTGTAGTAGAAAAAGCCTTGGATGGACGAGGGTTAAGGCTTCCTGTTCGACATCTGTGGTAAAGCACAGCACAATATGCTCATGGCAGGAATTCTCATCCTTGTTCAGATTCTACCTGACTGAACTTATAAATCCGTGCAGTTTTTGCTCTGGACCATAATTAGAACAATCAGGTTAGTAGCAGCTTAATTGGAACTTGGAATGAAATGTCTGCACCCACAATGGCTCTTGATAATGTTGAGAACCCCTGACTTACGGTGTGATTTTGTTTGCTACTCCTGGTCCTGCTCTGCCTTGAGTTCGTCAGTCATAGCTCGGGTTCTCCAGTGCAAACCTCATGGCCAGGGGTTTGGATGCGAAGGGGGGTGAGGTTAAGGGGGTGATGATGCCCTCAGCACCTGTAACACAGCTTGCCTGCAGTCTGAAGATGTTTGAGGGGATTTTTGGCCGGGCCCTGTTCTTCCCAGGCCGCTCTCTGAAAGGGGGTTTGTTCCTGGGCCCCGTAGCGCTGGCCGTCCGCAGCCAGGATCCCGCGCCCGATCTCTTTGAACCGGCCGCCGTGTCACCGCGTCCCGAGACATGGGCATGCCGCGGCCTTGATGTTGCAGCGGAGGAGTGATAACGGAGCGCGGAAAGATCTGGGCTGTCTGCCCGCGCGTCCTGTTTCTCCTCCGCAAAAAAAAAAAAAAACGCGTCTTTCTCCATCTCCCTCCTGATGTTTTCCACCCCTACTTTGTTCACTCACTCAGTGTGCATGTCTGTCTGTAGGCCGGCTGCCGCCCTCCCCGGCCCTTCCAGCCTGGAGCTTTTCCAACCGTCCGGCTTCCTTTTATAGTCCACAGGTGGGCTGGAAACATTTGCTCTGAGATTAGACCTGGGACAGCAGTTTGCCAGCTAACCATCATGACAGCATTACAGGGTTTCACCAAGAACCAAGGTGAGTCAATGGAAATTAAGCATGTGTGGTGCTGTCAAGAAGCATTTAGATATTTACCCTGTTATCAAAGGGCAGTAATTCCTGCATGGCACGGGTATACACGCCCTCAAATTAAAGTTGATGGTCTCCATCAGTGTGCCGTTACTTTTAAAACATATTCATTGAGCCTCTGCCACACACTGTCGACAGGAGGCACGCCGTTTTCCGGTTGTCCGTTCGTGCCCGCATTTGTCGAACCGTTAGTCACGAGTATCTGTTTTGCACTATATCTATTAAAGGACTGGCGGGAATTACACCAAATCAGACGTTTTAACTCCCCACAGGGGTTAGATGAGCTGATTAGGTTTCATGGGGTCAAAGGTCAAGGTCATTTAAGGTCAGTTGCAAGTAGGGGCTGAAAATTGACTTTTAGGGTGTATGAAGCAATGGCAGGCGGTGGTGTAGCGACGAACACTTTGCGATGAGTTGTACCTTGTTGTTTTCAAATCTCATCAGCTGGAGAGTAGAGCCAATGACATTGTCCAAATACAGACCGAACGCAGTACATCTCAGCTAAAACAACTTGGGCAGAATGCCACTATCTGTACTTATAATAGGTTGGCGTAGACGTGGTCTCTCTCGTGGTTGTCAAAATATTGCTGATGCCTCCCTAATAGAAGCCCAGCATTGTGTGCCATTAATGGGCAACAGTCGGATGAGCACAGAAAACAACAAAAATAACTGAGAACTACAAAGCCCAGCAATCAGGGCGCCTGTCTGCTTCCACGCCAGTGTGAAACAGGACTGCGCGCGGAGGTGAGCTGGGCACTGGAGCACAGCAGGTGGGGGGTAGCAATTCTGTGGCGGCCATCGCACCCTCCTGTAACTACGACTTTGAGAAGGCCTTGGCAAGTCAAGATATAAGTCTGTCACAGACTTCTGAAATGGCTCCATATGGCCGAAACCAGCACTGCGCTAAAATATGGCACGTTTATAACTATCTTGTCAGGGGAAGAAACTTCCAAAAAATATCTGGAATAAAAGGTTTCTAACAATGTAATAAAAAAACAGAGCCATAGACTGTTGTGAACTAAATCAAATTAATCGTTGGTGTGACCACCCCACAAAGAGCTGCAAACAGCTGAAAACCAAATCACATCTAAAAAAACACATTCACCGCCTCGTAATTTAATAGTTTTATCAAATATTCAGATATGCAGTAGCCCCAAACACATTGGAGAACTTGCCACATTTCTCCTGCAAATTTAGTGTCTCATATATACGCCTGTCTCTCCATTTTGTCCCAGACAGAATTGATGAAGTTGAGCACAGGGCTGCGTCAACATAAATCATCCGTTCAAACAATCTTTAACTAAACACAACCATTTATTTGCCTTTATATTAACTCTAATATGGTTTTTTTTTCACAGTAATGCTGTAAACCACAAGAATTACCATCAAAGCCAAATTTCTTTTTAAGAATCTACACTGTTATAAATTGACTGAATTTTACAGATAAATTAATGCATTGTCTCCTTGTTATTTTAACTGTTAAGTAGAATCCAGCACTCATTTAACTGTGGTTTACAGTTGACATACAGGGAACCTCTGTTATAAACTGACTGAAGAATTACAGTTGAAATACAGTACAGGCCAAAAGTTTGGACAAACCTTCTCATTCAATGCGTTTCCTTTATTTTCAAGACTATTTACATTGTAGATGCTCACCGAAGGCATCAAAACTATGAATGAACACATGTGGAATTATGTATGTATCTAACAGTTGTCCAATAGGGCTGTCGGCTGTGTATCAACCTGACTTCTGCACAACACAACTGTTGGTCCCAACCCCATTGATAAGGCAAGAAATTCCGCTAATTAACCCTAAAAAGGCACACCTGTGAAGTGAAAACCATTTCAGGTGAAGACCTCTTGAAGCTCATCGTGAGAATGCCAAGAGTGTCCAAAGCAGTAATCAGAGCAAAGGGAGGCTACTTTGAAGAAACTAAAATATAAGACATGTTTACAGTTACAGGTATTTCACACTTTTTTGTTAAGTACATAATTCCACATGTGTTCATTCATAGTTTTGATGCCTTCAGTGAGAATCTACAATGTAAATAGTCATGAAAATAAAGGAAAAGTATTGAATGAGAAGGTGTGTCCAAACTTTTTGGCCTGTACCATAACTGGCAAAAAAGCTGCCATTTTATAACAGAGTAGGGTGCTGAAGACTAATGCTCAGTCCTGTAAATCTCCCAAACTAGGCTTGAGCTCAGTAAAAAATCAGGGAGTGTTGAGTTCCTTTATTGGGTGGACAGCTTTGTCCTGCCAGTAAAATAATACAAGTATTAATCAAGAGCAGTCCTTCCAACAGGCATGTTATTACTCATAGAGTGAGTCCTGCTTGGCTAACCTGTCCAGAAGGATGTGGTCGAGAGGCAATTTCGAACAACTGAAGGCTCCTCCAAGGATGGGTAATGGCAGTGGGCGGTGCTGTGATTTGGAATGGAAGATTGGCAGCGCAGTTCGGCTTTATCTGATAAAAAGGAGAGTCTTTTCCACCAAATGGGTTACAACTTTTAAAGCCCATAATTTAAATTTCATTGCTGGTTAATGTCATAACAGAGACAGACACACTGAACAGTAATGCAACGAAGGAAGAAAGAACATTTGAAGAATGAATGGTTGTGTTTTCAAAACATGTTTGCGTGCGCTGACGCACGTAAGCTCGTCCAGCAATCATATGGACGCAGGCTTCAATGTCATCCATCTTTTGACTGGCATTTTATTTTTTAATGATAGATATCAAACTAACTGGAATGCACACATACGGAACAGAGTGGAACTCACACACACACACACACACACACACACACAAAACATCCTGTAAGACCTCGTAGACTGAGTGCATGCGAGTGCTTGCGCATCTGCAGTCACTCCATATTCAAGCACGAAGACATGAAAACAACTGAAGTTCAAATAAGTTTGTTTCAGTTCATCGCCCCATGACTTGGCAGGCGTACAGGAGTTCTGTTCTTTTAATTACGATAATGAAAGGAGAGGAAAACATAATCACCAGCACTCCCCCCCGGTGCTCCTGACATCGCTGCTTGCTCCAGATACAGCGTACAGAGCGAGAAGCTTTTTCAGCTTTTCTGGAACCTTCCACTGCATTTCTGCTGCTTCAAGCGTTCCAGGCCCATTTCTCTCTTCGCCTCGTCTCGGCCGGCTCCACTGCCAGCGCGGCTCAGAGGGTTCCCAGCAGACATCGGCCTTCCTGTTGTTTTCTCTGAACGCAGCACATGTGCTCTCGTGGCCGCTGGGAACACCAAAGAGGAAGAGCATTCACAATGAGCCAGAACCAACGGGACACTAACGGCATTGTGGGCCACGAGACTGAGGTCCGGGTGTGCGCTGGGTTCCAGTGCTTTTTTCCAAACGCTCAGAGTGTGTCAGTTCCCAGAAGTTCTACCACCAAAAGCTCGTGAAAACCACAGTTTTCATTGACAAAAGCCTTGTCAAAGCCAATGATATTTTCCCCCAAGGAACAACTTTTTTGAATGATATGTGAGTTCTGTGAGCTGTAGCGCTGCTGGCTAGAGTCGAAGGCACTCTTCCATTTGGCTTCAACTGTGCCTCGGATCCATGCATGGTCAGTACTTGTGGACCATTGAATAAACCTGAGTGAAACAACTGTCCAGGGACGAGAAAACTTCAGATATGTGACTGAGAAAGCGGTGTCCTCAGGTAATTGCTTTCTTCACACAGTTCAGTGGTGCGGATGTTATTCTGGGCAGGACAATGCAAACCAATTCCTGCCCCACAAGAGTAAGCCCGGGCTGCCTAATATTAACTCGGGAACAATTTCATAGGCCTCATTTATTCTTCCCTCCTGATTTTCATCCCTCCGCTGGCATTCGTTACAACTCTCACCCTCGTATAAAAAAGAACAGGAAGAAGAGAAACTTCTAAGATTCGCCACAGACATCACCTTTGACCGCCGTTCTGTCGCTCCCCTCGCGTTCCCGTCCCTTTGGCCGTGCTGACATTCCTCTCGTCAGCAGCCTGCCTGGCAGGGATCGCGTGGAAGACGGAAATCACAGTAATTACTTCAGTTCGCCACTGGCTCTCGGCATCCCATTTTTAACAACCTCCCCGTCAGCTGTCATTCCCCGCATAAATATCGTCTCACAGTCGGGCTCTCGCCGCTGACACGTGCAAATTACCTATTGACACATTTTTCCGGCATTAGTCACAACCGGGGGGGGGTCTGGGGCCTAGTTTGCGAAACAGGCCTTTCGAGCTGCCCGTTCCACTTCACTAGAATCTTGCTAGCTAAATCGGTGTCAACAGTGACTCAGTTAAAGAGGTTGGGCAAAAAGATGATTGACTGTTGAGAGACGATAAAGGTTTTTTTCCCCAGTGACTGACAGGTCTGTCAGCTGATAGCAGATTAGATAAAAGCAAGAGGACGGGCCTGACCAGGGAAAACAAAACTGCAGTTTGTTTTTCAGTCTTAAATTGTGTACTCAATAGCTAAGTTAGCTCTTTGGCTCTCCATGACTGAAATCACCTCGTCCGCAGATCTTGAGTAACAATAAAAAAATACATATGAAATAATAATAGTGTTCAATAACAACAAGCATGTACAAAATATTAAATAACTACCATGTGAGGACAATTAACAGGCAATAATATGATATTTCTGAATGAAAGGGGAGAGAAAGAGATCGTTATAATAACTGTAGTAAAAATGAATTTGAATGTACCAATCGCCTCCTCACCGTCACCGAACGGGCAGATTTACAGCTGCCATTTTGAGTCAGAGCGCTTGCCATTCATCAACTGTCAGCTCTGAAACTGCAATATAGAGCTGGGACTCCGGGCCAGTTCTGCCGGAGAGATGATGGATGCGGTATGTACCCTTAGCCAGTCGGACTTTTCAGTCGGCAGTATTTTTCATCTCATGAGAAACTAGAGAGTGGATTCATTCAGACTTCAAGGTTGCCTGGGAGCAATTATATGTGCTTTGGTTCTGGATGGAACCGAAAACAGGCCTCTGAAATGAAATACCCAGGTTTATCTAGCAGATTTCATTGACAACACCTTGAACATGCGTAACGTTACGGACAAATGGCTATTGTTAAGATGAGAGGTCGTTGGACGCGACCTGCGGCGAACAAAAACACTCTTTCTAATGCGCACACAGGCACACGAGCACATACACACACACTCCAGCACATTAATCCACCGTGGGAAACAGACTTGATCTGAGATGAGAGGAGAGGAGAAAAAAAACACAAAATAAGTTTATCTTAATTAATCTTTCTCCTGAAAATTTTAGAACAGATGAACGCATTGTGATGACGATAGTGTTACTGGCTGGAGTCCACTGAAAGCTGTGTGCATTTGAGACTGGTCAGCACTCTGCACGTGAACTCCCACAGCTCAGCACTGGGCTGGAGGGACAGGGAGCTGGGCTGGGGTAGCTTGCTCCTGTCAGATACCCCAAATCCAACATTTAGAGGCCTCCTATCCTAAAATCTTCCGGGAATAATAGACCACTAGATTACATTTACATCATATTTATTTAGCAGATGCTTTTATCCAAAGCGACTTAAAGCAAGTTCATACAGTTAGGTCACTGACAGTGTAGCTAAACAGACCGGACATGGCACAATTCATATCGAGCATCGGTCACTTGAGGAAATGAACATGTAGAGAACCAGGCGCGTCGTTAGACCTGAAAATTCCGGGGCTAATGTCTCTCCCTTTATTGAAAATAATTAGTCCTGGCTAATTCTAGATGGGTTTCCTTGTTTTGCAATTCAAGAATAATCAAGTGACAGTTGACACGCCTTCTCTCCCCCATGCGATCTAAAAGCGACAAAATAATGGGCTACATTCAGTACAGAAAAATAATTTAATTATAATTAGGTCTATGCACCGTCACTCGGCGACGGCATTTCAGAACTCTTCAGTGAATGAAGGTAATTTTGGTGACTAGTACGTCGTTTCGTCCGTTTACATTTTCCAATCGGACAGCTGTCTATTTTTTTTACAGCGAGTTGAGTGACCGTGCTGCAAAAACAGGTGTATGTACTTGTCGCCGAAATTACCTTCAGCAAAGCAAATAGAAACAAACATTAGAGCAGGACGTTTTCTTTTAAATAAAGCAGGGGAGAGGGGGGGGGGTTTGGGTCAGATACCTATGTTTCATTTTCTGACATGTATTCTCTCCATTCTGCTAAAATCCTGCATTATTTGGCTACCCACTGCTCTCCCTTTAAACTTGTTCAGGCAGAGCGCAGCCTCACCCAGCTCCATTTCAAAAATACTGTCACTCGCCCCAATGACTCCCACAAATCCATATCGCCAGGGTGGGTAATGGCCTGCATGGACAATGCACCGATATGTCTAAACTAAGTGGCTTTTCCCAGAATGCACCGCTCTGAGGTTGAAACAGTCTTTCCCTGTGCTGACGGATGCAATCGCAACCAGGAAGCATCTACTATTCCATGTTCATGACATGGAAACTGTGCTCTAGTGGAGGGCAAACTCAGATCTGGATTATTGTGCTGTGAGCCAAACACATTTAAACCTCCCCTATTATTTAAAGGTATTTTTAACTTTACCAACATTACGAGATGATAGAACATTAACCCCTCTGTGCTGATTTAGACGCCGGCGTCCGTAAATTCCAAAATTTAATTGCAAAATAATTCTTTAATTAAATTTCCAAATGCCTTGCTTTACTGGAATCATTTTCCAGAGTCTCTGTGACACAACCCCTGAGTTATAAAGCTTAAAAAGGCTCACGCTCAACAGGAAAAATTTGCGATATTAGTACGCAAAGGGGTTAAGAAAGGGCTCGGACTCCGCAAGTGTTGGCAAAGTTTACTTGCACAGTTTAACAAGCAAAAAGCATTTCATAATTCAGTTAAATGTAACTGCACAAACAAACCCATACACATACTGTAAAAGGATAATGTTTCAGTCTTCGGATAAGCCCGCACCATATTCATTGTTATACAATACGGTGTTCCTGTACATTGTGTTTACTTAGTTCACCGTGACCCAGATAAGTCCGGACTCTGATTCACTGCTACACTCGCCATAAACCCGAGGAGGAGTGAATCACAGGATACGATATGTATCAGCGGTTTCAGAATCCATCTCTCCATCCCTCCCTGTCTGTTTCGAGAGGAAAAAAAGGGGGAAAGATTCCATGTCGGTGCTGTAATTGGAGGAGCCGAGAGTGTTAAGTGGAGAGCCTTGTAGCTCGTACCCTCCCATTACCTCGTTTCCACTGATCTCATGCAAATTGCATCTGGCCTTGACTGTTCCTGGGACGACATTAAAAAACAGAGTTTAATTCCCCAAGAAGCCATGTTTTTTTAAACCGGCCGCGTTCCCCGCTCGTAACAGTCGATTGTATGAATTTTAGTCATTTAATTTGCGCCAGAGCGGAGAAGGCCGAGATAACCGGCCAGCTGCTTGAACCTTCATCCCCCCCCCCCCCCCCCCCCAACTTCACCCCACCCCAAAAACCCTCGCTCCGCGTGTCTCATCCATTATACATCCCATTACACTCCCCTGTCTCCGTCCTGTCGGGCGCTTGCCTGAACGCCCAGCCCCCCTGCTGTCAGGCACACCTGGATTTCCAGCTAAGACTGAACATCAAGCTACTGAAGTCTCACTGAACCAGAAAAAAAAAACATCGAAACTCATATTTTGGTCCTGTAACAGGACTTTTTTTTTCAATTAGTGTGTCCTTGCTTATTTTAAGTTACCACTCGTACCACAAGTAAAATTTTCCTGCTCCACTGGCAAGCCTTGACATGAGTCAAACAATCTTTCCTCATTGGCAATAGTTCTGTCTGACTAAGCAAAAAAAGACATAGATGTGACCTTTTAAGAGTACTTATGAGCCTGACATATGCATTGAGACTGACTTATTTTGGTATTAAGGGTATGAAATGGGACGAGATTAAACAGGACGTACCAGATAGCAGAAACGGAAAGTTATGCAACGTTAGCTTGGCTGACTGAGCCACTAATGATGATGTGTACTTTTACTAACAAAGGTATACGTAGCTTTGGGAACATAGCTAAGCTGCAGTGAAATTCCAAATTCTCCCACTACCACGTATGCTTGATAAATGAGGCGGCCTTCAATCTGGGTTCATTTGAACTTCCTGTGCAGATGCAACTGCTGAATAGGAGAGGCCAGTTTGAAAAAGTTCTCCTAATAAGCCGAAGAGCTTGACATTGCAGACTTGGATGACTTGGCTTCTGTATAAACACTGAAGCAGCATCTTTTCTAACCTGAAGCGAACACTGACTGATGAGGTTTCTTCAATATGGCATTCATCTTACTTTCATCTATAGACCGCATGATGAAAACAAAAATGGATGCAGCGATATAGCCTTGCACTGTGGGCATGCTTGTTCCCTCTTGAGGTACAGTACTGGTCAAAAGTTTGGAAACACCCGAATTTTTCTAACAATATATGTTAAATAAAGAAATTAGCAGCCTTTATTTAGCCAAAAAAAAAAAAAAAAAGATCTAATTCTTAAATCCATCAAACTAACCGCCATTAATCGTCATAAAATAGAAGGAGTTAATTTGTCTGTTTACTTTGCAAAATATGGCTGCTTCGAGAAATCCAAAATTTTGGACACACTAAGTAAATTATTCCCTTTTAACTTCTGGCTGTTTACCTTTGACAACATTCCATTTGAGATTATATAGAGAAGTTAAGCCGTTTAAATTTTTCTAAAAACAAAGTGCTGTGACTTTAGCAAAGCGTGTCCAAACTTTTGACAGGTATTGTATATTCCCACAGTTCCCTGCAGCTGAATCCCATGCAGCGGGAAACAATTCAGTCAATGCCACACTGTGACTGGTGGCCCTTATCTCATGGCACTATTGCATAACAAGATCCTCTTTGACCTTCACTGAACACTGCTGCCGAGAAACAGCATTCAGTACTGCCGCCTGTTGATATTGGGACAAATAGTATGGCTGTTGCAAATACAGAAATAACTAACAATCATTCTGAAATAGGATCACACTCTGCACCTGCCGATCCCCTACTTCCCTTGCTACTAGTACCCTTGCTCGGACCAACACCCAGCTTCGAGCTCAGCCTTCATTGTGATCTCAAATACATACCTGTAAGGTTTTGTCACTTAATTTTGCACGGTTCTGATGCCATAGTGTTGAAAAAAGAAAATCTGTTGAGAGGCAGGCAGAGAGACACATGAAAACTGGGCGAAGGGCTCGAAAACCGCTGCTGTGGTAGTTCCCACTACAATCGGAGTCTCTAGGACCACATTTTGCCAGATGACACACACACACTCACACACAAACAGACACACCTAAACAATTCTAGCCTGCGCTACTGCGGCTGATAAATAGGTTCATAATGTCCATTTATTGCAACATTAAGAATACAGTCGATCAGACACGTATCTAATGATCTTCAGTGGACCCCAGTCAGCTCTAAAGAACAAAAATATTAAATTCTTGACTGTCGTGGAGGGGATTGCTCAGTGCAAATAAACCAATATTGTTGAAGACAAACACTGGCTGAAACAAATACGAGCCTCACACCATGTGACAGAGCTTAGCAGCAAATGGAAATTTGACATTTCTTGCAGTCAATATGATTCAACCAAAATCTTCAGTAAAACCTGATTTTTCTGATGTATGTCCATAGATACAGAGCATTCAATTTGCAACAATAAGGAACCGCTGATGTAGAAATGGTGATTATATTTGTGTTCAGGACCAGTACGTTTACACGTGATAAAACCATCCAGGAATGTACAAACATAATATGCATGTGTAATGCACTGAATGATTATTCTGGTAAATAGTTGAGCATTCGCATGAACAGTAAAAAACCAGCGTAAGATAAGACCGTTTGGAATAAATTGAAGTGCAGGCAGTGTCTTTAAAATGTTCAATGTCTCCTCAAAATGATGTGATTATCAAGAACACAGGCAGGACACTTGTACAGCAATACATTGTCAGTGTGAAAATGCATTCATTTAATGCGGAAATGATAGGCCTTTCTGCAAGAAATAAATTGGAAGAAAGGCATTTGCTTTTTCCATACAAATGAGAGAGGGTAGAGTTAAATTCATTTCCTCGCTAACTGAAAAAACATACTTGCAATGTCACAGGAACATTTTCCAGTGTTACAACATTGGTACAACAATCTAAGAACTTGTTTTTTTTGTCTGCTGGGCAGTTGCCAGGTAGTCTTTCAGCAGAACACTATCCCTGCTTCAGCTTGCATAAATAATTGACTCCCAAAGGTGGCAATAATTATTAACTTATCTTGGCTAACATCAGAGTCCCTTATTGAATGTAATTGCTGTTAATTACTGCCAGGCTGGAGGTTTCTATGGTAACACTGCCATCGGCGCTGGAGTAAGAGCATGTGAAGCCGGGATCAGGATCAGACCTTCGGCAGGAGAGCGAGTTACTGAGCTAAACTTCAAGGATTTGGGTAGGGATCACATCAAAACCAGGTCACAGCCCACAAGGATCATGCAATAGCAATATGCACACCAACTGAAGACACATGCGCGCACACACACACACACACACACACACACGCACAGACACTCGCTCTATCAGTTGAATCTAAGAGTCAAGAACATCACAGCTGCGCAAACCTTGGTGACCAGAGCTGATCATTGCCACGGTAACCACAGTACACCGGGTCACGGGGATCACTCACTGTTCCGTTGCCATGTTTACTCCTTTTTTTGGCCCTACATGGACAGCAGGCTGGTCTATACCTCAAGCTTCATCAAAAAGCAGAGGCACTGCAGACTATTTCAAAAAGAGATATTTACATTACTTATCTGGGATTACATTTTGTAAAATACCAATTAAGCTACATCAATAGGAGTGTTATTAACTTTGCTTATCTGAGTTTACCTGGGGTAATAACAAAAATAAAGCTACACTGATTGAGGAAATCGGGCTATATCTGAAGTGTTTTCATTCAAAATCTGGCAGAGCCACTCACAGCAAATCGTGTAACCTCATTCAGAAAAAAGTATTAAAAAAAAAACAAACAAAAAAGTTTGTGAAACTACTGACAATACTGCCCTCACGTGGTCAGCCAGGTCTATGGCATGTCAGACGCTCATTTTGAGTTTCGCAAAGTCATAAAGCTTCCTAGAAATTGTATTCAATTCAACCCAAGTCACAAACTGGTTACATAAAGATAACAGAGTCTTTCAGATGTATTCCCTAACTTATATTCAGTAGGAAGGTCAATACAATATCTTGATTCTTCATAATGTGATGGGCCATAATGAGACAGATTTAGGCAATATGGCTGCTCTGTAATATTTTAATGCAATGACTGCTATTTCACATACATGACAATCAGAATAATTTTGACTCGCCATCTGGATTTTGAAGGGTGGTGGGAAAAGGCGGGTGATAATATGGGGAGGTAAAGGGTATTTGTGAGGTAGCTGTATATTCAGCATCTGACTCTTCGGCCAAGGTTGCCTCCAGCGCAAAATCACCAAGACAACCAACACAAGGCTGCTGGGAAAGCAATCTGGATCAAGTGAAAATAAACCTGTTTTTTTTCCAGGCAAATTCAGAACGATGCAATCAGCAAGTGCAGACACAGCATGTCAAGTTAAATCGTCTGCTAACTGACTCAACCACTAATTTTTCCATGTAGGTTTTCCATTTGTGATAAAGCGCATCTATAAATATGCACACACATGCGCGTACCCACACACACACACACACACACACACATGTCTGAGCAGCTTACAGTCTGTTTTGGTTCAGACATAGCCCTGAGGTTAACCCAGGCCATGTTGTCGATTGAGACCTTAATGTTCAGGCGGCAAATTAATAACAGATGGGAAGACACTGCAGTCAGATAATTTACCCAGAAATGAAAAAGTGTACCGATTTTCAATACTTTTTCTTAAATTTCAATTTAAAATGTTTCATTGGAGAGAAAGAAAGAAAGGTTTTGCCTAAATGTTTCTAAAATGCACTAGCATTCCATACCTGCGGATCCTTTAAACAGTAGAACAGTACTTCAACCATATAAAAACGGTGGTCATAAAATATTCTAATTGTAGACCTGCATGCACAAAGTACTTAAGTCAAATTTTGCAAAAAAAAAACAACCTGACACCAGTATTATAAGCCACAATGGCCAGAGCGTCTAATGCCAAAGATTTCTCAGAGGAAGTACTGAAGTCCTGTGTATTGGTGTGTTATCATTATCAAATTCTCCTAACTGTAGTGCAAGAATTACTTGAGTCAATCATGTTTGAGCTAGAGGAACCAAAGTTCATGACTGTCCAATCAAAATGCTGGTGTGTTTCATGTGAATAGTTGTGAAAATGGTGACCATGGAGGCTGGAGAGTTGGCCAAATTTGCTAAAAGTGCTCAAGTCCATCCATTTATTGGTCAAATGTTCTTAGTTCCAGGTATTCTACAGAAAAAAGTACTGAAGTCTAAAACTAATTTTCTTATTTACTTCTTAACACATGAGTATTTTTCCCAAAAAAGGTTTTTTTTTTGTTTTTTTTTTAGCTCTGTATAGCCCCTGGTAACAGCAATAGGCACCATAGTATGCTACAAACAAACAAACAAACAAAAAAATTTACAACGTTTTGAAAGCTTGGACTCTAAAATTTCAAGTGTTATTTTTGCAACTCAGGCACTTCTTGCACAGGGTGTTCAAATTGTGCAGTGTGAAAATGCACCTTTATTCCCTTCCAGATTTCAGGTTAGGTGAGGTTCTGTTGCCATCTACAGGCCATAAGGGACAGGACGGCCCCCGAGCATCGAAATACAGCTGCAAACGCCAAGATCCTGCGAGACAAGTGCTTACTTGTCCTGCTGATTCTCGGACTGATCGCTCCCCAGCACCACCATCAGGACGACAGAGGGCGGCAAAATTTACGGATCACAGAAAATTAAATGGTTACAATCCAAAACTCTCCCTTTTAAAACTGAAAACACTATTTTCCTGTTTATGGAATTGACAGCAACTAAGTGTGATAGGGCTTACATATAAAATTCTCATGCTCATCAGTGCTTTGGTTCCTTATGAGCACTCCCCTTGCGACAGTTCTTCAATGCCATGTATCATTTACAGTTTACGTCTGCTATAGATTCAATATTCTAATCTACACAAACCGTGGGCTATTAAAAGATCTGCTCCAGGTGAGGCTCGAACTCACAACCTCGGCATTGCTCTGCTTTGTACTGCTGTATAAGTACCGCGCGCTAACCGATTGCGCCACTGGAGCTCTGAGGAACTGCGCTGACAAGTGCACTTATAGCTGTAGCGCACAGCCGAATACCTATCCCAGCTTGATAGTTTGTTCTTCAGTTTTTCAGCATATAGAACTTTTTAATTAAGCGACAATAAATGCATTGTGTGATACACACTAAATAACATGGCGCCATCAAGACGAATTGGATATTAAACAAACGTGTGCCGCCTGCAACGTTATCGACACTGACAAGGGCAAGTGGTGAACGCGGCCAACCGTCAGAGCGCTTCCTGCATTCATTCGCGGGAACGCGTTTGGCGGACCATTTGCGGCGTCATTTTCATTTATCTTTCGCTAAGAAGTGGTTATTCTGGGAGTAACCAACAGGATCCCGAGTATAAGATAACTCGCTCCCCGTATGTTATGGTTGAGAGACTGCAGATTTGCCAGCAAGCCCATTGAGCCTGAGCACAATTAGGCTAAGAGCAAAATGTAGATTTGTGTCAGCGGAATAATTTAGCGACTATTCTTAGGGTTAACACCGTTTCACTTTCCTAACGTGAACTAGCGAGCAGGTAGACCGAGGATGCAACGATGACGCTGCGTTAATTCAATTTGCATTCTGCCGCCCGGTTTCTATCAATAAGCTGCTTCGCCAATAAAGTTATGACGGGTTATATTTACAAAGCTGGCTGGCAACACAAACGGTAAAAAATAAAATAAAAAAAAATATCAGGGAAAAAAATCCTATGTTGTGTGACGTCCGTGGCACAGTGTCTGTCATACAAATGCAGTAGTTCCTCACTGGAATAACGTTATCCCTAATCTTATCTGGAAGAAAATATGGAGCCTACCTTCTAAATTTCTAATTACTAATAAGATAATTAATTCATCGTTTTTCTCCTTGAAAAGTTTTTTTTTTTTTTTTTTTACAAAAAGGACATTGATTTGAATTGTTCATTTTGCAATCAATCCCCTGAGTCAGTTATTTTGGTCCTGTCCCATATCATGTATTTTTTGGCAAGATTTAAGTTCTTTTATTTCTATTAATATTAATCCAAATTTCTCACTGTCTTATGAATATGCATTGTTTGGATTTCTCTCGTATGTCTCCAATGAAGTCAACCAATATTAAATCATTAATTTAATTCCAATACCTCCCTTCTGAAAATTCCAGCTAAGACTAGCTAGAATTCTAAGCTGGTCTGAGCTGTATTTTCAATGCCATTAACTGGTCATAGCTGGTCTAGATATTTAAAGCTGGTCTCTATGTATAGCTAGATGAAGGCGGCCAAAGCAAGATAACCGTCATATTTATTGGCCTTTTGGCACGTTCCTTTAGGTGGGATTAAGCCTGACTCCTTCTACCTAATTCAATTTCATTGACTCTGATAGGTACATTGTCACACAGCAAACCTTCACCCTTACTAACAAGTTTGCCATTACATCATAGTGTAAATTAGTTTCACACTATGAGCCTCTCAAACCTTGGGTTCAGCAAGAGTTAAGTAACTTATCTGGGTCATGGATGGTTCCAGAACACTCAGGTGCAGATGCTCAGGTAGTGGGACCAGGCCATATATATATATATATATATATATATATATATATATATATAGAACACTAGATTTCTGATGATGTCATATTTACACTATCTAAAGTAAAGCACCTGGCTGCCATATTGTTACACCCAACTTCTTCATAAAAATGGATGGTTTCCTATGAGGCCAATTTAAAATAAGTCGATATAAGCGTGAAAATGCAGAAATGCACGGCTGCATTTGGCAGCAATGTTCATTTGAAGGGCTGTGATAACACGTTTCATGGGGGCCGCCAAGCTGTCACGGAATTACAATCCCATTACATTTTGGGTTGTAACTCTACAACTAAATAAGATAAAATCAAGTATGATATGTCATTTTGAAGGTATTAACTTGTTCTTTAATATTATTAAGTGATAATATATTTTTTGAGAAATTTTCATGGAAGAAACAAGCAAAAACTACTCCGTCACAGAATTACGCAAAATTGACGTGGTTTTTTTTAATGTTGTGTTTAACTATCCAGAAAGTGATGTTCCTGTCATAGTTAAGTTATGAAACTTCAATATGTTCATATTTAAGGTGTTTTTTTGTTAATACTGTAAGTTATAGAAACAAATATTGACTTTAACCCGGCTTTATGGGCAAGAAATTTCAAAAAGTCAATGTCACGGACTTAAAAGAGGCTAATTGTCACGGAATGACAACAATAGTATTAATTAGTTTCAATGTATTTATTTCAATATATTATACATATATACACAATTATTTACATTTTTACAGTTTAGCAATATATTACAATGAATTTTCCACTTATAATGACCAATCATAATACATACTTCAAAATCTTTTTTTTAATCTCCATGTCAACATTGGCTTGGCGGCCCCCTCATGCGTAAGTTAATGTATAAACGCAAAGTTGTCACTTTAATAGAAAAAAAAAATCACATTTCGTGCTAGCTAGCTAATTAGCCGTCCCATTGACTTGAATAGACGGTTGACTGAAAGCGAACGCTAGCGACTGATAACGGTCACCAGCGAGCTACCTTGGTACTCTTACTGTTGCGGGGACTGCATTGACTTAGTAGTTAGTAAAATTAACAAGGTGGCTAACAAGCAAGCTACTTGCAATTGCCATTCAACGACAATACTTCTTACCTTAAAATATTTAAAACAGTGGACAAGTCGCTTTGTCTGTTTATACAGAGCTCCAAAAGACAAGGAGGGAAGAAAGCCTTGGCTGTTCAAAATCAGGAGAAAAAACTCCTCTCTATCCCCTCGACCTATGCTGTGCAATGATCATTTTTGAGAGCAGACAGCGTTTTAACAGGGCATGGGCAAAGATGAAGCTTAGTAAAGGAGTAGCCAGAGTTCACTTGCACTTCCTTTTATCAATGTTGGCATTAGGCATATGATTCAATATAAACAATTCAGTTATGGCAAATAGTCAACCAGGGTACAATGACATGAGGAAACCAGAGAGTAATTTAATAACAACAACAGACATTCTTCGACATTTGATTGATTGATTACTTTATTGATTAGAATTCCTCCTGAAATTTGTCTCGCATTTAAGACACTTGTATCTCATAATTACAAAATGACATCAGACAAACATCATACAAAATAAACACCATAAACGTAGACTATGGACAATTATACCCTCAAACATATAATGTGCTAACAACATCAAAGTGACTGCAGTACCTCCATGTCCTGCCCTGAGAATTGTTCAATACCCTGGTCTCACAGTGCTCTTAAGACCCCGACTGATTTAACATTTTAACGGACTGAGGGATGAAAGAGTTCCTCAGCCTGTTTAATCCAGTTCTGGGGACTCTGTATCTCCTGCTGGATGGCAACAACTGGTACTCTTCAAATAAAATCTGTGTTGAGTCAGACAGAATATTGCCTGCCATAGACCGCATTCTCCTAGTATATGCAGCATTAATGACAGGCTCAAGTGTTAAACCTACAATCTTTGTGCAGATATTTAACAGTTTTCCCAGTCGAGCTTTAAGTTGCACTGAGAGACCACTATACCATGCGCTAACTCCATACTGCATAACACTAAGTACAATAGACTGAAAAAAACAGTAACAAAATAGATTTACTTGTACCATAAGACCTTAGTCTCCTAAGAAAATAAATACGCTGTTGTGTTTTACTACAAACATAATCAATGTGTGCATTCCATGACAGAGCAGCGTCCACATGGATGCCTAAATATTTATGGGAACATACCTGTTCGATATTAGTGTTATTGATAATGGCAGGTGGGGGATATGAGTTGCCTGGAAGACCAAAAATGATTTCTTTTGTCTTCTCTGCATTGATAATAAGTGAGTTCTTCTCACACCACCCCACCAGTCTATTTATATGAGCCTGATGAATACTGGGGCCGCCTTCGGTCCCCAACAAAGACACTAATACAGTATCACCAGAAAACTTCAAAATAGATGTGTTTGACCCATCAGTTCTGCAATCATCAGTATAAAATGTGAGAATAAATGGAGAGTTTACGCAGCCCTGAGGCGCTCCGATGTCGGTAACTAAAGCAGTTGAAAGTGTCTGGTTCACTTCGACTCTCTGAGCTCTATTTCTAATGAATGTGTGGTAGCAGTAAATCAGATAGGGATTCATCTCCTTCTCAACCACCTTGGCCAATAAGAGCTCCGGCTGGATAGTATTGAAGGCCGATGTAAAATCTAAAAAAAGAGCTCTAGCTGTAGTTTTAGGCTTGTCAAGATGCTTCAGAATGAGGTGAATCAGTGTCACCATAGCACTCTCCGTACTACGATTATGCCTGTATGCAAGTTGTTGGCTGTCCAGTTTATCCCTCGTGGACTCTCTAAACTCCTGCACTACAATCTTTTTTTGGAATTTCTTATAACGACGGTAACTTCCAAGCAATTATCTTATCGGAGGGTCATTAAAAGCCTCGGTCACGTTAACTTCACTTATCTGCTGCACTTTAACGTTGACACCGAGTCACATTTCGATCTTCCCTTTAGTAAGTGTGCCGCTTTCCATCCTCCAGAAAGCACATATTTAGGGAGAAAAAATGTTGCTCTGCACGACACCAAAATAAGGCCTACTGGCACGCAAGTCTTTTTGAAAATATAATTTTAAAGTGGGCGAAAATGAATGGGAGTCTATGAGCGAATTTTACTTCCAGGTGTACAGGCTCTTAGAACAGATCCTTCACTTGAGAGTACCCAATCAACAATCTAGTGTTGTATATATCTATGGACCAGGCTGACCGATATGGTCATATCGGAGGGTTAGCTCATCAGGGCGGCCTTGAGGGCTCTGCAGAGTTTGGCTTATCTGGGTTTTTGTTTAAACTTTAGCTTCTTCACTGCTACTCCTGGTACAGCAGTTTTTAAAAGGTTTTCTTGTTGAATTGAGATTAGGGTTTTACTTTGTATTTAAAATGTTTTAGGATATTTTTCCGCCTCACTAGTTACTTAAGAGCCTGTCAGAAGACTACTTGGCATTCGCAAGCATCTCCCTTTATGCTGCAGCAAACGTCATTCTGTTTGATGAGGTCGGGATTAGTGGTCCACCGAGACTTATTTTTCATAACTTAGGGGTGGCCAGTGGGGCTACTGGAAATCTCGGGGTGGCAAACTAACGCCAAAATCCATGACTGAATTTTACCAATTGAAGCACTGATTACTAAAACCCCACAAGTCAAGTGAAGTCAAGTGTGACTTATGGGGTTTTAGTTATAGGTGCTTCAATTCTGTTTGCCATTGTACTACAGGTTTAACACTATTTCGGAAACCAGGTGTCCTTTTCCCCAAGAAAAATTTTTTACAGCTTTAATTTGGACTTGAAGGGTGACATTAATTTTAAAGAGCTAAATATTTAGTGAGGGGGAATGAGCTACTGAAGTTCAGAAACACCACACTGAAGTCTAAAAGTATTTGCTGTAAAGCTTTATTCAGCAGCGCTTCTTTGTAAATAACGGCAAACTTTTTAACAACACTCTGTAAATATTTAACTGAATTGAATACCAAGTGTAGTTAACATAGGATGAATCGGCAGGGCTCGCTGTAGCGAGCTAGCTATAAGCACCACTCCCATAACTAGGTCTACTAAGCCAGCTACGCTGCAGCACCCTTCCATACCATTAAGCAACATTAGTTTGTTGGCAAGCGAGCTGACGAAAGCTGGTTCAAACGCTAGCCATGTTTCCATCTCATATTATGCGCATTAACTCTTCATCGCATAACAGCCACCTCAAGTCAGCGTATAAACTTTTTTTAATGCGACAAACAAAGAAATTTGATAGCATGTTGCCGTTTCCATCAGCTTTTCCCAATGGGAACTTTCAAAACGCACATAACAATATAGGCTAATATACAGTATTAGTGAGATGCAAACGCGACTGTGACTCAGACTGAGTAGCAGTGTGATGTCGTTAGCTCAATACGAACATTTGTTGGGAATGATCATTTATGTGCAGATGAAAATTAAATATCTTTTCTGTAAAATTCCGCGATTCGGGTATAAAACTGTCGCTAAAGCTCGCAACAAACCCTAAATTACTCAACTCTTTTCTTAACTAGAGACAACTACTCGCATTTATTTACTAGTTAGAGGTGCTAGAACAACTGAATAAGTTTCTTTTTTACCATAAAAAATATATCTAATGTATACTAACCGGCTGACTTGACTCTCTGGCGGTCTCTGTTTTTATGGAGGGAAATTTGTTTCACCGGCGGGAAACTGACGCGCAGTAGGCCTATGTGACGCATCCTAGACCTCAACGTCCTCCTCGCAGTAGCGTCAGCGCTACGGGACTTATATGCTTCTTGACCTTGGTGATATTAAAGTATGGAAAAACAAAACAAATAATTAATTAATCCGACACTGTTCCTGAATTTCACCTCCAGTTTTAGCTTGTTTTTCAGCAGTGCAACCCAATTTTTTAAAGATGGCACTTAATCAAAAAAAATTTCAGCTCTCAAACTAGGCCACATTTGCGGGTAAGTGACGCAGTGCAGAAATAGGCTAATTAATGCATTAAATTACGAACGTTTCTGACAGTACGTCAAAGGGTTGGTAATTGTATAATTTAGCACATTGGTCATAATCGCATCGTGGCCATGAGTGAGCGACTGCTCTTTTTCTCACTTTTAATTTTATCTGATCAGTTCTCTCCAACTCCGGTGTGTGTTCCTCGTCGTAAAAAAGAATAGGCCTACATTTCAAAAGGGAAACATCCTTTTCGGCTTATTAGATCCCATAATTCCTTATTGAATTCATCAATATATTTATATTTCCACAGGATGATTGTTAATCGCATAGAATTTTCACCACACTGTAGAGATTTGCATAGGCTCCAACTTTAATATCCTTTCAAATTCTATTATCTGATTATTTAGAATGAGCATTGCATTAAAATTCTCGTACACAATGATGTACGAAACGTAGCATCCAATATAAATATTTTCCTTTTATTTCTAGGTTTATAAGGCTCATATTTTCATTTTGAGTTATTTTCTATGTTGTATATATTACTATGTATGGTAAATGTAGGACCCCAGGGAACAACAGCTGTATTTTGTTAATACGGCTGAATGGGCGATCCTCCGTTTCTTCATATTGTATATGTATTTTCTAGTATATTGTATATTTTATCTGAATATTTTAAATTTTAAAGGCTTTTTATGTCTTATTCAGCACTTGATCAATAAGTGTAAGATAAAGTTTTCCAAATTTTCCAGTTTTTAATGATTAAAACTGAATAAAGTGTGAATAAAAAAAGAGTTCTTTATCATTCGACTTTTATAATCTGTGATGAACAAAAGGTTACAACTACACTCGGAATTACTGAGGAATTGAGATTTATTAAAAAAAATAAAATTACAATTTTGCATTTAATGAGCTCTGTCCTCCAAAAACGTATCTAATAAAGCCTCTTCAAGGAATGAACATGGTATAATCCAGACAACTGAACAAATGCAGAGTCAGAGTACAATCCAACTGTAGGGTTTATTGATAGTAATAAGGGATTGGCAGAGGGACGGAGCCCAGAGAAGAATGAGACAGCTCAGCTAACATGGTGCAAGGGGCGTGTCTGTGCCCGGCCAGTGGCGATCCAGGACAGTTGTTAGAAAGAGTCCACACTTCGCCAGAGCAGAACTGTCAGATGGCGGGACCAGGGAGTTTAGCAGGAACACAGTCCCAATCCTGATGGCCGCAGAAAGTTTGGGAGAGGAACTGGTCAGAGGAAGAAACTGAGGGATGATTAATAAGATCGCAGTCCTAATCCTGGAGACCGTGTTTTAGGCTTGGGAGCTTCTTGCTATTAATATAACTAAGAGGAGGACTTCCACATTTAATTATCATTAAGATTACGAATAATTTCCAAGGAAGATAAACATTTACTAGGAAGGGCTGACTAGTAGCTATGGGGAATACAGCAAGTGAAAATCCAGCCACTTGCACTCAAAAAGTGAGGAACATATCGAGGGTTGACTGCAATAAGCAGTTACGTTCAGATGTTGCATATCGGACACAACTGTTTATTGCCGTCAGCCCTCGATATGAAGAGTTTGTTTCCAAAACGCTATAAGTGCCAAAATTACAAAAATTGAGATAATACTAGAGAGCGATAGCCCTGTGTCTCTTACACATGGTGCAAAAATCAGTGTAGAAATTCATACTATAAGGTGTATTTTTTATGGTCAAAGTTAATGTTTCTCGATAGAACGCAATAGTTGCCAACATAGAAAAAGCTGATTTACTCAAAATGAGTAAAATGGATATATTGCTTTATGGAAACAAACTCTTCATATATATACAAGCTAATGCACACCTGAGGGAGCGGGAAAACATTAATACAATATGGATGGTGGGGAAGGTATGCGGGACATAAACTAATCAATGGCACACAAACCGTCTGAAGACGCACAAGTTGCTGGATGGAAGGAGACACAACAGGGATTCAGTTGAAGGTTCTGACTGAACATTTGTTAGTCCTGATGGGATTGTGCACATACAGAATTCATGTTTCATTGTCTATGATACGAATGTATCTATTGCATGATCATGATTGCAAATATAAATTCAGGTTTACTGATTTTTCAGTTGCTATGAAAGAAATGGTCCCTAAGGAAACCAATGATTTCTAAAATAAATAAAACATTGAAATGTGTACAGTTGTGTGTTGTCAAATTGAGAATACTTAAGGTGAGTAGGAGTAATTAGTGGCAGCACTAATGTATGTCAGCGCTATACAGCATTAAAAATTTCGAGGCCATCTACCCTTTCTTTTTGTCGTAGGATAAAACAGTCTACAAAACCAAATGTATTGACTGCATCCAAAGAAAAGACTTCTGGAGCCACTTAGAATGGTAAATACATTTTGAATTTAATGCTGTTTATTAAAGAAGTTATTAATTACTTAATGAGTAATTTGATTCCGCTGAGTTTCACTTGAGTCTATATTTAAATCAGTTTTATGTGACTTTCATGCCTTATTGAAAATTATTATTATTTTTTTTTTGTCTTGGACTGCTGTTATATGATTATAACAGCAGTCCAAGACAAAAAAAAAATAATAATAATAAACAAACATTGTTCAAACACTTAACTGTTCAGAGGTCACATAATTATGCCATCAAGGCCTGTCAGAGGCGTTTTAACCCTGTTCGCCTGTGCTGGTAAGTGTGGACATATAGGTCGAGGCTCATCACTGAAACTAGTACTGTGCTCCAGTAATCTTATTACCTGTTCTGCTTTTGTTTTGTTTACCCTGTTTTCTTTGTTAGTCTCCTTTTTACTGTAAATGATTAACCTAAGTATCTGCTGTTGATTAAATCTGTACTCTGCAGGAGTTGAATTAACACTGAACTTAATTCTGTAATTTGCATTATTGCCCCTGTGTATGGACTGAAAATTTAAATTCAATTTATTCAAGCATTGTACGTACGTACGTCTAAAAAATTTGAATTAATTAAGAGGAAGCATCCATGCGCGCACCCTGCGCTTCGACGTTCCCGACGCTCAGAAACTCCTTAGTTGCAATCTATTATAATGCCACTAGGTGTCGGTATTTGACCGCAACAGATTGCCTGAATCTGATTCAGAAACATTCCGGACAACATCACAGAGAACACTGTTTCGGGGGGGGGGGGGTTGGAGGGGGAGGACACAGACATGTGCTTTATGACAAAAAATAGTCCTGGCTAGTTCTCAATCATTTTCCTTTATTGACGCATTTTCCAATTATCGTAACTGGCAACTAAAGACAAGGTTTCTCTCTCATGAGAACAGAGAAGGCTCACTGCAAGAGCGCTCCACACTTACCAGGTGCTGCCTGTTCCCTCCGATTAAGTAAGATGGCAATCATTCATCTGGCCGCGTATTTTCCGTATTTAAATCAACGTTTTTAAAAATTGCAAACCTGTCGACCCTCACGCAAGTTGCTCATTTCTGTACTGAATTTACTACATGATTTCATCGCTGTTAGATCGCATATGGAGAGAAACCATGTCTTCAGTTGCCAGTTACGATAATTGGAAAACGCATCAATAAAGGAAAATGATTGAGAACTAGCCAGGACTAATTGTTATCATAAAGGGCATGTCTGAAACGACCCCCCCCAAGTTCCCAGTTCTATCTGTGGCACCCAAACCCAGGACATGCTGTGGGGGAATACATCTCTCAGCTGGCCTGGGAAAGGCTCGGATTCCCCCAGGAAGAGTTGGTGGAGCTGGCTAGGGAGGGGGACACAGAAAGAGATGGAGAAATTTGCTGGGGATGGCGTTGACTGGGCCCCTTTGCTTAGTTTATTACCCCTGCAACCTGGCCCTGGATAAACAGCGGAAAATGGATGGATGGATGGATGGAGAGAGGAACATAGGCTGGAATCCTGAAAAAATAGCACAAGACATCCACAAATAATTCCAAATCTAGTGATTGTGAAGGCCATAATGGTCTTGCAATCCTTTACAAACCTTCATGAACTGCAGTTTAAGGGTAGACCCAATGTTATCTTGAAAGATTCTCCTTTCTATAAGATGTTTTATCATGATGTGAATGATTATAATTATTGTTACATTAGCCATGCTGGAGCCAGCTTTAGCGTTAGCCTGTACAGGTCTTTGCGGCTACAATATCGCAACCCCCCCCCCCAAAAAAAATAAAAATAAAATAAAATAAAATAAAAAACAGAAGAAAGAAAACGGACTAGGATTGAGGATTAGGGGTTCGGGGGTAGGGTTCGTTTGAAACTGGCGTCGAAAGAAGGACGCCAGAAGTCTCATTTTGCGTCGTATATCGACGCTTGGTCGGGTAGCGTCAATGCATGGTACGTAGGTATGAAACTGAACTCAAGTTGGACATTAACTTTCTGGATTGCACTTTTAACGGCAATGTTGCCTTACACTACCATTGCTACAGCGTCAAACTCCTCCCCAGGGCTGCAACGTTCTGTTCATGGTACAGACTTTCAAATAGGCGTCCACTTTTCACCTGGAGAACGGAAATTTTTCCGCTGTCGTCTTGAAAAACAAAAGACATTAAACATAGCCCACTGCAACAATGGATGCGCCACTACTGGTAAATGTCGACAAATGGATTGCAGAAAACGAAAAATCTTTCCTTCCTCCTGTGTGCAACAAACTAATGTAAGTACAATTGCAAAAGAGAGTTGTTCCTGGGGCCATGCGCAATTAATGACGAAGCTGAGTGTACCGCGGTCGGGAGTATTACCTAACGAGGCAGAATGAAAAAGAGAGAGAGAGAGCGAGAGGACGTTGCTGTATGAATGAATGTAACCATTCCTAGTGATTCCGGCTCTGCGCCAATGATGGGAATGGCATCTCGGTATATTGTGCTTCTCATTTATTTGTGTTTTTGTTTGTTGGGAGTAGTTTAGTAGTTTATATTATACAACCCCAATTCCGAAATAGAGGGAACAAAGTGTAAATTGTGAATAAAAACGCGATGACTTTCAAATCACACCAGCCAGCATCTTATTCAAAATAGAACAGATAACATTGCAAATGTTGAAACGGAGAAATTTTACAATTTTATCCACAAAATGAGCTCATTTCAAATTTGATGGCTTCTACAAATACAAACATATTCAGTTATGTAGACTTTGTAAAGATTGGTTGCTCTGTAGGTCCATTGTCGCATTAAGTAACCAAGGATATCGGCGAATATCACCAGTACTGTGAATTTCTATTACTTTATACTTTTTTTTCTTACATTGCATTCAGGCATTTTCGCCAGTTGAACATTATGTTTGTCGGAGGCCCAAACACCAGAAAAGACTATCATATTGAGGAAGGGGAAGAGGTGAGACATGATTATCCGGTTGTATCACTTTTAAAAGGCATGACACTATCATTTCTGTCATTCCAAAGCCTACCACAAAGCCCCCCACCCCCGACTACACCCATCAAAACTGCAACTGTTGAATAACTTTGTTTACTCATGTCTGTCTGTGCATAGTACTCCATTTCCTGACTCTTGCCCTGAGAGATTAGCACATATTGCATCCTTTTAGATATAAATTATGGAGAGAAAAACTACTTATATGTAAAAGAGATACCCCTCCTCCCGCGGCCCGCTCATTTACCTCAGTCGATTTGCTTTTGAAAACGTGTGGCTAAGATGGTTTTTCTGGCTTGCTCTGTAAACAAAATCTTGTTCAGGTGATCGGCCTCCATTTTCTTGTTAGTTTTGACCCCCCTTTGCAAGTAGAACAAAATTTTCAAAATGAAATTGTTCTGCTGCAACTGTTACAAAGTTAGCTGCAGTGATTTAGCTGAATGCCCTGGGGTCCGTGATGCTGACGTGGCACAGAGCGGCTGCTGAGGCAGCTACAAGAGCTGCTTAGAATTGAGTTCCCAGAATTCTTATTGGATCCTCAGGATCCCAAATTGCTTTGTAATGTGGCTGCAAAAGTGTCACTTTTCCCCATCTCAGTCGCAGAGAATAGGCAGGAAGAGGGAATGAAGGGGGTTCTCTGTGATCTGAGCAGCAAAATCCCAGGGTACCTTGTACTGATGAGCAAATAGTGCTTAACAAATTTAAGAACCTCTCATTAACAAATACAAAAACACGAATCTTTTATTTATTTCTCCAAAACTTATTTAAAACTAAAAATGATTTTGTTTTCTCTTTGGCAAATTATGAACTGAAACCACTAAATAGTCCTTATTCACACATAAGAACCATATATGTATGTATGTATATATATATATTTATATATATAATATTCTATATTCTATAATGCATTATATATATGTAATGCAGTCTTGCATTCAACCACTAAAGCTAATTTTTAGCTGCGACCAAGCAGCTCTATGAACGCTTCTGTCTGTCTGTCCGTCTGTGCCACCTTTTTGACCATGTTCCTGTCATTGTATCATCATGAAATTTACCTTCACCAAAGTGATGTCCATACACAAGGTCGAGGTCAAAGGTCAAGTTCACAGAGGTCACGACCTTGTTTGCGGGTTTTCGCGCTGTAACTCCAGTTAGAATTCATGGATCGCTATGAAATTTTGGAAATAGCTTCTAAGCATACAGGAGGTGTTCCCTATTGTTTTTCAAGGTCATCCGTCAAATCCCAAGGTCACAAAAGCAAAAAAGTGTCAATTTTGCCCGATTTGACAGTTTTCGCACCGTAACTCAAGTTTAATTCAATGAATGGCTATGAAATCTTAGAACAAGCTTCTTGGTATAGAGGAGGGGTTCCCTATTGATTTTCAAGGTCATCTGTCGAATCCCAAGGTCACACCGGTCAAAAAACTGTCGATTTCGCCCCAATTTCACAGTTTTCGCACCGTAACTCCACTTTAACTTCATGGATGGCTATTACATCTTAGAAAAAGCTTCTTGGTACAGAGGAAGGGTCCCCTATTGATTTTCAAGGTCATTTGCCAATTTCATGATCACACTTGTACAAGAAACCACCAGTCATGGACACTAGGCCACGTGACGGTTGCTAGGCGAGGTCGCAGCTATTAGATCCTTCTGATCTACTTGTTATGTTCAGGAAGGCCAGAAAATAGCTTGTATTTGGCATCTTTATCAAAAAATAATAATGTGCTTAACTATTTTTTTCTACTTTTTTGTAAAACGATAAATTAGAAAATTCATGGATAACAACAATTATTATATTTTAGCATTAAAAAGTATTTAGCATTGAAAGTAAATGCAACGCGCCGCGTGTATTCGCGTCTTTGCATTGACTTTCGATGTAATCTGTTGTGCGAAAAATTCCTTTTGCGTCTGTTGTGAAAGAGGCTTTATTGCAAAGGCAAATTTATGTGATTCCACTAGCATTTTCCCATAATAGTCGACTTGGTGGTTGTACTTAGTATGTGGGTTAGCTTCTGCTGGAAAGGAAAGTGCACACTGTCAAGGCTGCATTCGTAATGATAACTTTACAGTATTCAGTTCCTTTGCTTTTTCCTTTCGATCCAGCTTTTCTTCCAGGTCCGCGGGGACATGTGTCTAAAGGTTATTGAGAACGGCAAACACAAAGACGTGCCAATCCGTGAGGGGGAGGTGAGTGCGACGGAAACCTTGGATTTATAATTACCAGGAGATCTGTTCAGTTACTCCAAGATACCTACTCAGCAGCAGACTCTATACCCTGCACTATGGGATGTATCAGTGCATTGTGTGCATATTGGTTCTCAACTGCAAGGAACTGCATTTGTGTGAATGCGTGCCCCTGTTGCCGGCACATACATGAATAGCTGTATGTAATTGTGTGGCTAAGCTGGTGTATGTACAGTGAGCATCGTAATAAAATGTGGCACAATGTTCATTTTCGTTTAGCTCTCAAGCCTTGAAAGGTTACAATGACAAAGGGGTTGAGGTGCAGAGTTTCAGCTCTAATGGGTGCCTCCATCTACCTATGGGAGACACAATAGTGCAGTGGTGAAATAGGCTTGACTTGGGATTGTAAGGTCCTGAGTTCAAGCCCCAGCCACAGCCCTCGTAGTGTACCTTTAGGCAAAACATCTCTTTCCACCCAGGTGTGTAAATGGGTACCATCAAATTGTCACGAAGGCTTGACTAAGAGCTGGGGGAGTACCTGAGATGGACCGGCATCCCATCCAGGGGGAGTAGTAATACTCCGAATTGCTTCAGGCCGTGGAAATGGGGGTGAAGCATCGGTCCGATGGGCAGCTAGGGTCGCAACAGGTTTAATCTCCCTCTCAAACCACCTGCGATGAACCATTTATGAATGGCAGCGCCTTTTTTCATGGCTCCCCATTTCCGGCTGCATCAAAGAATGCTGGACCTTTTAAATAGTGTTAAATAAATAATCATTTTCAACAGTTGATTGTGTCTCTTTCGCAACTCTGAGATGCGTTGACATTACCAGACCCTGGGTGCCTAATTTGGCCCTTAAATGTGTTTTATATTTTCTTAATATGTGTTATTTTATGAAAATAATGCACTATGAGAAGGAGGTAAGCTAGTGGAGGTAGTATGATGCTCTGAGCAATGTTCTGCTCAGAAACTCAGGGCCCTGGTACTCTTGTGGATGTTGCTGGTAGCACCTGCCTTAAGCACGTGCACCACGTCATGGCAACGGCGTGTCCTGATGGCAGTGGCCTCTTTCAGCAGGATAATGCACCCCGCCACGCTGCAAAAACATGTCAGGAGTGGCTTGAAGAACTGTGCATTCCTCGGTTTTAACGCATACCTGCCAGCTAATCAGAAAAGAGCATTCACCCAGACCATGCTATAAAGGATAGTAGATTTTAGGAACTCGATTGGGCAGCTATGACTGAAAGGGTCAACTGGTATTGAAGCGCCAGATATTACAGGACACCTTCAGCAGTTTGGTGTTGTCCATTCCTGGACCAATCAGAGCTGGTCTGGGGGCATGAGGGGGACCTACTCAATATTAGGCTGGAGCTTTTGATGCTGGGCCTAATTGTTGCATAGGGGGTGGATAAATGATAAAGTGCTGCTGTAAATACCACTTTCGTGGAACTCACACCAGTGTTTTTGCTGAAACTGGTTCAGATATGGATTGATTTAATTGCTGATTCGTAGAGTGGTAGTTTTGCGTTTGTTAGCAATTATCCTATTCACTGTCTGTCCTGATCTTGCTGGAGTGCTTTTACATGAGGTACAGTTCTTTCTTTTTTTTTGATGTTGCTATTTTTTTGCATTTGGCATACTTACCGTTCTGCCTTTTTTGTGATGGTACTTTCACTGAAAGATCCCTGCCCCTGTATAGTATATGCATGTGCGCATACAGTGTGTGGGCTTGTGGACTTAAAAAAAAATGTGTTTTTGTGTCATGTCTGTGTCATTTGTGGGAACTCAGATGTTCCTTCTCCCAGCTCGGATCCCGCACTCCCCCCAGAGACAGGCTAACACGGTGGGGCTGGTGGTGGAGCGTCGAAGGCTTCCCTCAGAGATGGATTGTCTGAGGTGGGCTTGTGCTGCTACCACTGCTCAATCTGCATTGGCCATGTGGCTGAAGCTAAGCAGGTGTAGCATTGGTCAGTACTTGGATGAGAGACCAAATAGGAAAACCAAGTTGCTGCTGGAAGAGGTGTTGGTGGCCAGTAGGTTGTGATCTTCCCTCTGGTAGAATAATCCCCACTGCAGCGATGGAGATGCTGTCTTTTGGATGAGACTTTAAACCGATGTCCTGACTTACTGTGGTCATTAAAGATCCCATGACACTCATGTATAAGAGTTGGGGGTTCCCCGGTGTCATGGCTAAATTCCCAACCTGGTTCTTTCAACCTGCCACCTAATCATCCCCCTGATCTAATTGGCTGTGCAAATTGTCCTCTCCCTCCCCACCTCAATCCCCGGGGCTCCCTCGAAAAAGAGATTTTGATCTCAGCGAGACTTCCCTGGTTAAATAAATATTTATTTATATTATTTTCTTTTTCTCTCTATTTGAATGCTTCTCATTCTGGGGTCAAACCCATGGCATTTATTTTTTACAAATCATTTTGAATTCAAACTATTTATACAAGATGCAAGATTATGCCCCCCTTTTTTTAACCGATAAGAGTGTTTTACCAGTGTCAGACCATCCTGCTGTTTTTGTTTTGCATTGTGTAAAATGTTGTAATTAAGATAATACTAAGTTGTTAATGAGGGATGTAAAATAGAAAACCTGATAGGTTAACAAACAAAAATTTTAGCACTGTGTTGAGATGCTTTGACATTAATTTGAGTGTTGCGGGGGTGATTTCAGGTTTTATGTGGAAAACAGCACGAATTTGCTGTTCGAGCGTTGGTTCCACTGCCTTGAACTGGGAACGCAGCTGGTGCCAATCATTAAGGAGTAAGTGATGTCACGCTCGGCAGAGCCCTGCTCCCTGCTCCTCAGAGTCGATAAGAAAACCGAACTCTGGACTCCCAGAGGATTACCCCAGCCCAGGACCTCGATTGCAGTGTTGGATTCATTATTTGGCCTCATGGCCACACATCCTGTAACAACGGAGCATTTTGCTTTGAATTTTACCCTACCCATTCCATCCCTGCTTGTAACTGTGGATAATAATAGGAATTGTTTAATCAAGTGGGACTGTTCAAACGATTCAACTTTATTCAAACTGGTGCCTTTTGGACCTGACAGATGATAATGGCACCCATTTTTGTCACTCAGGTTTTTCAACTCTGAGCAATACCGAACTGGGAAACCCAGCAAAGGTGAATGTCTCTGAATTTTATGGGATCTGTGTTCAATTGTTGCCTGTGAGCTTGAAATCCACTGGGCTATACTCCTACCTTTACAGGTTGTCTGTTTTCTGAGAGGATTATAAAAAAAATCTTGATGTCATTTTATATAAATATTTGAATAATGTAGTTTTTTATAATTTGCTAAGGAGGATTATACAAATGCAAAGGACTACGCAGATATTTCCCACAATGATGAATGGGAATTAACTAGCTTTTGGAGCCAAGCATAAAAACGGTTGAGGGCCATTCTTTGAAAAGTGAACCAAAATGTCACACCGGTGACCAGATGTCATCATATAAAGAAATCCTTTAAAAATTAATATAAGATATTTAATTTATTCCTTGCTATTTTACATACCCCAAAACTGTGAACATTCTAGATTTTTCAATTTCGCTGAGTTTTTAAGTCCAAGTTACAAAAAACCTGCTTCCGTGTGAAGTTATGCACACGACTGGTCGTATCTGACCTCTGACCTTGAGTAATTAAAGTTAATGTCAAAAATAAAATTTTTACTTGATAGACTTGGATATGTAGTACTTCTATATCAGGTCCACAATCATGAACCTCCAATGCTTTTGTATTGGAGGAGATCTTTTTCTACTATTTGTTAGATTTTTTGGTCATACAAGTGACTAAGAACGGCCCTTGACATCTTTTATGGAACAAAAGGACAATAGAATCTGTGTGTCCTTCTGCTCTCTATGGTATTGAAGACTTGAGGAAGGAAAACAGGACTGCATTTCTTGGTGGAAAAGCCAAAGGGTTGAATGGCGAGATCCAGAGGGGGAAGGAATTGTCGCAGAGTAGCAAATTGACCGAGTGACAATTATCCAAACCACATTGATCAGACTATCAGTTTATCATGGTGACATTTCAGCCACCGTTATGATAACTTGATAACACGTTTTGACCTTTGTTCATGATTGAAATAAGCACTGAGGGTACGCTCGTGTTCAACATGATGACTGGGGCCTGTCCTGCACCAGCATTATGAATTGACGCGCTATCGCCGTTTGTTATCCTCAGACGAGCCCTTCAGAACGCCCCCATTTTCCCTCAACGGCATGAACTTGATGAAGCCCTTCCTCTTCCGAGAGTGGGTGGAGCAGCATCGCCCTCAGCTGGCGGGAGGGCGCCCCATTCATTTGTTCGGGTCGCAGTTCGAAACTGAGGTACCGTTGGGATCAGGGAGTGAGGGAGCCAACGGTTACTGTGCTTCCCGATTGGGCAGCCAGTCAGAAGCTAATTGGATTCTCCCTGTCAATAAGAAGTCTAGACTTGGTCCAGAGTTTATTTTGAGATCAGTGCAATTGACCTGTTATTGATAGCAGTGAGTCAATTCTGGTTACTGTCCTGTAGGGGTTGTCTAAGGTCAGGTTAATTATGTTGGAGGCAGGAAGTGCTCTCGGCTAGCCCTTGATCAATTCCGCCCTTTTTTATTCAGACGCAACTGTATGGACCAGGAGAGACAGAGAAATCTCTACATGACTCGGATGCATGGATATGGCAGCTGGTAGGTATTGACCTCGTGACCCCCCCCCCCTCCCAAGTGATCTTCTCCACTGCCCGACTTATTCCAACTTATTCGGCTCCTCCATGTTCACTCTATCGTTCGTGCCCCTCTCGTCTTTTAGGAAGGAGCCTCCCAGGTTACGATGGACGGTCAGGTGCTTTCTCTGTCGCCTGGAGACAGCCTGCTCATCCCCGCAACGAGCGAGTGAGTGTGAACAGGGGAAGGGAAGGAGGGAGGTCCTGAGTGGACGAATAAGGAAAGGCGTGCACGTGAATGAAGGTCTACGCAAAGGCGCTGACCGCAGGAATTTCAGAATTCGACAGTGTTTGCGGGAAAATTGTAGGATATAATATAAGAAGGGGAACCAGGGAAAGGTGAACCTTAAAATCAGGCCACAACAAGGAGTGAGAAGGCCAATCATTTTTGTGAGACAACATGACGATGTTTCCACACGTTTAAACAGGTCTTTTAAGAGCTTGATTGAGGGTTCGGGTTGTATGCTCCAAAAAACTGTGCTGTCCAGAAACATGATTTAGGGACACTCACCAACAGGGGTCTATTGGTAAATGCGTGTACAGAGTTTTTGAGCTCCCTTGGGCAAAATTGTTGTGCAAAGCCTCGTGTGTATAGTTATATTCTGCAGTATTAGGACGCCCAGTGCTTGGGTGTGATGTTTGTGTGCGAATTTTCTAGGTACCAGTGGCGGAGGAAGGAAGGATGTGTCGCTCTGCACATCACACAGAACCCAGAGAGGAAGAGCACCTATAACTGAACTTGAAAACAGGAAGATTTGAAATGCGTATCTGGCATTGTCATTAGTATTGGAAAAAAATCCATGACTGTAATTATATTAATTACCTTCGTTTTGTATCCATAGTCTGACAGTGCCTTGTAAATGGCCACTCTTATTTTTTTATTTAAAAAAAAGTCAGAATCTCGATCAGTATTTCATTAGTGTGGGAGTAAGCGGTGTGGATCCCTGACCTCTTGGTGATGAATGTTTTAGGCCAGGGTCCATGGAAGAGTGGATCTCCACTTATGAGCTCGTCCAATTGTGATCAGTGCCCGGAATAATGACTAAAGCAGAAATATCACTTTGCAACTGCTGTAATGTACTTGTCTTGAATGTATGTCCACTCGCCAACTTGGCGAATTCAGACCCCAGCGAGAAAAATGCGCAAATGTCTCAATTGTAGTATATTTCTTCATTTTTAAGGAGAACAAATGATTATTTATCAATGAAACAAAAATTAAATGATGAAAAAAACAACCAAAAGATTGCAATCCTATCTACTGTGATAATTTTTTTGAGGTACATTTTCTCCCGCAAATATGCCAAGCAGAGCCTCGAATCACATTCAAACTGAATTTTGACTAGAAGCTAACTTAAGAGTTCATTTTTATTAAATGCACACTCTTATTCAAATGGACGAGCACATTTTCGTCACTAGTTTTCACAATTTTTCACAGAACCATGACTGCCGATGTAAGTATTTTGGCCATTTTTGTTGAAATATTTTGAACAAACTATATGCACATATTGAATTATATAAATAGATGATATTTCTATTTTTTTGAAACAATCATGATTGTATATCAAGTAAATTGAAAAACCAAACACTTAACGCTTTGTGCAATAGATTATATTTTTATTAATATAAATGCATATATATATTTATATATTTTTTTCTTCTGTAGTCTGGTGGTCAGTCTTGCAGTTAAGATGTCAGTCTCTAATTCCAAAAGTTTGTAGTTCATGCCTCATTGCAGTATACGACAGGCATCTGTGTTATGAAGGATGCATGCTTTCACGTTAATGTGAATGAAAAAAAAAACATTAATTGAATTGACAGAAAAAAATGATAATTTCCTCAGAATTTCAGACATTTCGAACTGTCTTGGGCACTATTGTCTTTTTTCCCCTTTTTTTTATTTAGTCTTCAGTTTTGTGGTTAAGGTTTCAGTCTCCAACTCCAGAAGTTGGTAGTACAAGTTAAATTATGGTAAATAGTGGATTAAAGAATTATTGGCACCCCAGACTATAAATGCACCACAAATATATGAAAACATCAGAAAGAAAAATTACAACTACCAACATGTCAGTTTTAGTGGAACCAACCAAATTATTTATTCATTTCCTCTGGGTGGCTCACAGCTACGGCATTTGTGTATGAACCCCATGGACGGGTGTTTGAGTCATAGCCACGCCGTCACCACTTATGGCCGGAGGTCCGCATGGGTGAAACAGAAATCTGTGTGGCCTCCCTAGGGATAATAGGGACTAAGCTGGTTGAAATTTGTTAGTTAATCACTCCAGAGTGACCACTTCTGGTCAGCCTGGTGCATGTTGCCGCAATAGCTAAATTACACTCTATGTGATCCTCCGACAGCATAAGTAGTGAGTAATTGGTGGTGCGACTGCATAATGCAAAGAAATGAGGGCTAGTTATCACATGAATCGGAGGAATCACATGCCATGACATGAGTTCAGAACAGAAAAAATAAAATATAAACTGTATATCTAAAAAATTTATAACAAATTTTATCCAAGGTTTCTCAGTAAATGACACTCCTGGTTTATTACTTGGTGCATCTACCTTTAACCCCTTTGCGCAGAATACAAAATTTTGCCAATTTTCCCTGTTGTGCATGAGCCTATTTAAGCTTTAGAACTCAGGATTTGCATCACAGAGATTTTTGAAAATTATTCAAGTGAATTTAGGCATTTGGAAATTCAATTACAGAATTGTTTAGGAATTAAATTTTGGAATTTATGGACGCCGGCGTCTACATTTGCAGAAAGCAACCGCATGGAGCTATTTCCGACAGTGTTTGACGAGGTGTTTGTGTTTATAGATTAACGTCTTGTGAAGCTAACCAGCCTCGTTTGAAGACATGTCATGCCAGCTACTTTCGCGAAACAATTTGGTGTTAGGACATTGACGACATGCCGACCCATCGTTCCTGGGTGCGTTTCCCAAAAGCGTAGTTTCTATCTAAGTTAGCAACTTACAAAGTTCGTCCATTAATAGTCAAAGGGTCCAACTATGTAAGTTAGCATCTGTTATTTTGGTAAACGCACCTCTGGAAGTATCTTTTTATCCGATATTGTGGCGGAACCCGAAACCCGAGAACGCTGCATTTCTGGGGTATTATACAAATGTTATGCCGTAGCCTTGGAGCTGAAAGAGATTTTAGCATTGATATGCAATTTTTTCAAAACCCAAAACCAGTGAAGTTGGCACGTTGTGTAAATTGTAAGTAAAAACAAATCCTTTTCAACCTATATTCAATTGAATACACTGCAAAGACAAGTTACTTAATGGTCGAACAGGTAAACTTTGTAATTTTTTGCAAATATTAGCTCATTTGCAATTTGATGACCGCAACATGTTTCAAAAAAGCTGGCACAAGTGGCAAAAAAGACTGAGAGAGTTGAGGAATGCTCATCAAACACTTATTTGGAACATCCCACAGGTGAACGGGCTAATTGGGAACAGGTGGGTGCCATGATTGGGTATAAAAGCAGCTTCCCTGAAATGCTCAGTCATTCACAAACAAGGATGGGGGGAGGGTCACCACTTAGTGAACAAATGCGTGAGCTGATTGTCGAACAGTTTAAAAACAACATTCCTCAACGAGCTATTGCAAGAAATTTAGGGATTTCATCATCTACGGTCCGTAATATCGTCAAAAGGTTCAGAGAATCTGGAGAAATCACTGCACGTAAGCGACAAGGCTGAAAACCAACATTGAATGGCCGTGACCTTCGATCCCTCAGGCGGTATTGCATCAAAAACCGACATCAGTGTCTAAAGGACATCACCACATGGGCTCAGGAACACTTCAGAAAACCACTGTCAGTAACTACAGTACGTTGCTACATCTGCAAGTGCAAGTTAAAACTCTACAATGCAAAGCGAAAGCCATTTATCAGCAGCACCCAGAAACGTTGCTGGCTTCGCTGGGCCCAAGCTCATCTAAGATGGACTGATGCAAAGTGGAAAAGTGTTCTCTGGTTTGACGAGTCCACATTTCAAATTGTTTTTGGAAACTGTGGACGTCGTGTCCTCCGGACGAAAGAGGAAAAGAACCATCTGGACTGTTATAGGCGCAAAGTTCAAAAGCCAGCATCTGTGATGGTATGGGGGTGTATTAGTGCCCAAGGCATGGGCAACTTACATATATGTGAAGGCACCATTAATGCTGAAAGGTACATACAGGTTTAGGAGCAATATATGTTGACATCCAAGCAATTTCTTTTTCATGGACGCCCCTGCTTATTTCAGCAAGACAATACCAAGCCACATTCTGCACGTGTTACAACAGCATGGCTCCGTAGTAAGAGTGCGGGTACTAGACTGGCCTGCCTGTAGTCCTGACCTGTCTCCCATTGAAAATTTGTGGCGCATTATGAGGCGTAAGATACGACAACGGAGACCCCGGACTGTTGAACAACTTAGGCTGTACATCAAGCAAGAATGGAAAAGAGTTCCACCTGAAATGCTTCAAAAATTGGTCTCCTCAGTTCCCAAACGTTTACTGAGTGTCGTTAAAAGGAAAGGCGATGTAACACAGTGGTAAAAAAGCCCCTGTGCCAACTTTTTTGCAATGTGTTGCTGCCTTTAAATTCTAAGTTAATGATTATTTGCAAAAAAAAAATCAAGTTTTTCAGTTTGAGCATTAAACATCTTGTCTTTGCAGTGTATTCAATTGAATATAAGTTGAAAAGGATTTGCAAATCATTGTATTCTGTTTTTATCTACGATTTACATCACGTGCCAACTTCACTGGTTTTGGGTTTTGTACTAATGAAATATACAAATGACCTCAATAGAATTATCTTTGCTCCGTTATTGCGGTTGCAGTTAAGTTTATTACTGCTGTTGCAGTAAAATTTATATGATACACCTTCCTTCCATGCATTTCAATGGGATTTATGCTTTTTGGTCATGTGCATCATTATAAAAAGACTAATTTAGTCAAACTACTAAAATTTTCCCATTTATGTATCAGAAGTGGATGAAAAGAGGAGAATGTAAGCTTTAATTTGGTATATGACACATAGTTAGGAAAATTATGGTTCAAAAGTTTGGCTGTTTTAAAAATGTACTTATTTTCAAATCGTTATTTCTTGAAAAACAGTTTCTCTGAGCCTGAAATTTGCAAAACTTGAAAATGACCTTTCTCGATCAATAAGATTCCTTACTTGATGTAGAATGACTTTGTGTAAAAAACTGTAAATCACCAAAGAATGACTTTAGCTGGGTTATCATAGGTAGGGTCACATTTGGGGGGATTTTGGACCATTTTTCGACACAGATCTATTCAAGACCAGTCACACTCCTGGGTTTTAGCTCTTCAACTGTTCTCTTTACTTCAGCTCAGAGTTTTTCAATGGGTTGGAAATCAGGGGACTGAGTTGGCAATAAGTGCACTGTTTTTTGGTCCAAAACCAATTCTATATAGATTTTGGGTCATTGTCCTGCTGCAAAGTCAACCTTTGGAGAGGTCAGAGTCCGGCAATGTGCAAACAAAATCAGAGGGGAAGGTTCCAAACCATGGTCAGACACAGTCCAAGGGTCAGATGCCGGGTAGCCAAGCCAATTTGCTGCGCTGGCAAACGTGCATCCACTGGAGCACCAAGACTGTACTTAAGAGGAGTCTGTCCAGGGAGCGAGTGTCCTTAACAAAAAGCCTCAAGTTGCATCACTTAACTATTATGTGACTTTTCACTGATCATTCTTGTATTCTTGAACTCCATGAAAAAAGGTTTAAATTTGTCATTGTTAATGTTTCTCAATGAAAGAAATGAAAGAAAGACGGAGGAGAGTGCTAGGCTCAAGATAGGAACTGGCTTGAATACTTCAGACAGACAGAACAATCCAGCAAGGACTGACACAGACACAGAAACTTATATACACAAGAAACCAATCAAGTTTAGGGTCGGGAGTCTGAAAGGAAACAAGGAGGGTGGGAAAATAAATGGGCAATAGTTAACCCTTTGATGCATAGAGTACACACAGATGCCTTGGACCATTTGTTGGGATTTGGTGCAATGTTTTGTGTGTGTGTGTGTGTTTGTGGGGGGGTACGAGTGAGTGGTCTGTCTGTCTATTATTTTGGACATTATGCTTGTGGGATTTACACTGCCATCCAGTATTTTGGACATTATGCATGTGGAGTGACAGAAATAATGTGAAGTTGAAGAAACCTGGTCATTGATATGCATGATGATCTATCTGTATTCTGGACATATATATGTATATTTGAGCTACTTACTCGGCCTGCATAATGTCCAATATTTTTGATAGAGCACAGACTCAGACAACAAATAGACATGCATTACATAGGTTATTTGTTTTCAGTTTGTGCTATATAATGTATTTCCATCCTCCAACAGTAAAAAGTCTGATCAAAACTTGAACAATATAAGACTATTTCTGACTTTTGTCAACTTACCTCTTACTTGTGGATGCAGCTATTGTGATTGTTTGTGGTAAATCATGTGACTAATCAGAGAGGCACCTACTGAGGAAATTATTAGCTGGAAATGTCCAGTAAAGTGTTTTAATTTTATTTTAACTGTGATTTTACACTCAGTTTATAACAGAGGTTCTGTGTATGTTAACTGTAAACCACAGTTAAATGTGCACAGGACCCCACTTATAGTTAAAGTAAGAAGAAGACAATGCGTTTATTTAACTGTTAAATTCAGTCCATTTATAACAGAATTCCCACAAATTCACTGAGCACCTTCTTCAAAAATCTGCGTCAATTCTTTCATTGTAATTTGGCACAAATGCTTATTTATTTATTTATTGATGTATTGCTTTATTTCATTAATTAATCAGTCAACCAATCAATCAATCAATTACTTAATTAATGTATTAATTTATTCCGCATTTAATGTCTGCAGGACTTGAGGCGCTATCGAGCCACATTTTGTGCTCTTTCAGAAGCAAGTGCAGGGGTCACATACCAGTCATTTATGTGCTCATATCCCCCGGGTAACTGAGTCTCTAAATGGCCTTACATGCATGTCTTTGGTCTGTAGAAGAAAGCTGGAGCACCTGGACAAAGTCCTCACAAACAGAGGGAAGACATGGGAACTCCAGACCGAAAGGCCCCAGGCCTGATTCAAACCCACAGTCTCCTTGCTGTGAGGCAGCAGCATTACCCATTCCTACTAGCACAGAGGTAGAATTAGTGGTGGAAGGTTCATTGTGCGTATTTCAACACCAAGGAGAGAGTGATGCAACCCCCAACCCCTCAATTCACATTATGATGAAGAAAATATTTCTGCAGCTATTGTAAAATTCAGTGGGTAGCCTTATAGACTTTGAGCATTACATCTTGGAATGGAAAAGTAGCAGTGCTGACTGCAGCTCTAATAATATAGGTACAGGAGGTCAGAGCATGCCTTTCAACTGATGGTGGGTCTGAACCTGTTTCCAATCATTTTTTTAATTTAACATTATGTGGACTCTAAAAACACTCAGTTCTATCAGGTGTGGCCAGTTTTCCTGGTTAAAGTAAGACGAGAAACGGCGTGTTTCACTTCAACACAATTGTGTTCCAGTCAATTTTATTCAGTCGCTATTTTATTTTCTTCATTGTGATTTTAAAAAATGATAGAGCTCAAATTAGATAACCTGAAATGCAGGATGTCCAAAAAGCAAACATTGAGGTGCACAGAGTAGTTCATCTTTTTTGTAAAATGGATGAAGCATTTTTCTAAATAGTATTCACTTTTAATTCGCTGTGGTATGACATTTAAAGCGAAGGTGAGAGTTTAACTGCCAAGGGACTATTGCAATCATTTGAAAATTTGTTAATCAAGGAAAATGATTGAAAACAGGTGCGGACTACTTAATAGTTAAAAAAAAAAGATTTTTTGTACCACCTCTATTTTCAGTGAGCTAGCCGTCACTGGAGAGTACATTCATGTGTGAACAGGCATAGTAAAATCAGGATGTTTTGAAGCGCCCTGCAGATTCTCTTAGGCCCCTGCAGAGGGCAACAGTCAGGGGTCACCTGGGGTCGCCAGCCATATTCTGAGGGTGTTCCTGATGACATGACGCTCTGCGATGAGGCAGGCCAGAGCCCAGAGCAGGGCATACTCCAGCGTCACCAATCCCATCAGGTTCCAGCGGAAGGAAGAATAGTCCCAGGGGCAGGCCCCGAGAAGCCTCAGCAAGAGCCCAGTGCAGAACTCCCACAGGTATGTCAGCAGGGTGTAGAGAGTCAGCCGCACCAGCAGGGGGCAACATGCTTGCAGGTGTAAGTGCAGGCGCTCGATGAGGAAGATGGCAGAGCCATAGATGGGGAGCGCCCAGAGACTGGAGTGACCAACCAGCTTCCAGTCTCCAAACTCGTACCAGTTGCAGGCAGCCGTGAAGGCGACCTCGCATAGGCAGCCGTGCAGGGCGTACACATAAAGGCGGGCAACAGGCATTAATGGGCGGAGTTCTGTGGGTGAGCCATTTTCATTTCTGTTTGTCCCTGTTGCAAGAGCCATGTTTGAGTTATAGTAAGACTGAATGTGCAATAAATGTTCAGATTTATTTTTAGAATGAACATAATCTGACAGTAGAGTAGGGAATGTGTGTGTGTGTGTGTGTGTGTGTGTGTGCCTAGTGTGGACAATACTTAAAAAAACATTGTAACATTGAGATATTTCCACAAAACATTGGCATGCACGACAATATCTGGGTTTACAGAAGCTTACCACCTTAGCTATGATCAACTGTAGAAGTACACAACATTGTTATGTAAAAAAAAAGACCCTCAACTGTTTCTCTTTCCAAATTGGGTTTTAGTTTATATGATGGCCCGACTCTGCCAAATTGCAGAAGGAGAATAAATAGTTTCAGTGCGGGTTGATATTTTTTGCATTAACATGCCGATCCAAACTCTGATAAAGGCAAACCCTTAAACTCTGATCATGGCAAACCAATAATGAAATGACTTGGAAATGGAGACCTATTTCTACAATGCCACAATTTCAAAGTTAAAATGGTTCAAAGTATTGGATGCATCATGAATGGAGATTCATTACCGATTTTTGGCACGGTCACTGTCTTACTGAGGGTATACAACAAATTAACAAGTTAAAGGCTTTACATCACGGTCACTGCCTCAACGTTTTAGTGGACCACGTTTTAAGTCACTGTATCTGACCGTGTTGAACTTGGCTCAACCGCCATCTCTAACACTCGGTTGCGATATGCTGAAAAAAATCTAGCCAGTTAAGTTCAACTCATTTTCCAATTAGATACAGTGACTCAAAATATGCCCCACCAAGGGATGAGGACCATGGTATCACAGTGCACAATACATGATTTATTTGAAAAAGAAATGTATTTGAACATGAATCTTTCCATTGAGCTATGAAATGAATCCAATTTATCTCACCCTGAATTTTGGTCCTCGTGGTCCTCGGGCGTAATGCTCCCCCATCCATCTCGGAGAGCCGAAATGAGCTTGTGTGGAACTGACATGCATAGTTTCCTTATTCATGTATAGATCATAGTTTGTCTTGGGGTAAATATTAAGCCTGTGGTTGACGGTGACATCTCTGCACCGGTTCATATGGCAATGGGAAGCAGGTGGAGGGGGGGGGGGGGGGGGGGGTAAGGCCCTTATCTAGCCTACATGGGTCATTAACAGAGAAGGACGATGCAAAAGCAAACTTCACCTTCACAGAGAAACTCATTGTCTTGTTCTGCGGCACTGTGTCATGCAATGAATGAGCAATCATTGTGCTTCACTGGCTAAAAATATACCCGACAATAAAGAGGTGCGGACAGAGGGACTGAGTGGAGAGGAAATGTGATTCTGTTGCTGAAAAGGTTTGGTCCACTAGGACTAAAATACATGCTCTTCTCAGCAGAAATCTCATTTATTCAACAGGGTTTGTCAAGAAGGCCACATTTTTATAACATCACAGTGTTTTTTCAAAAATTAAATGCCAAAATGCACGCAATCAAGGATGATCATTCGATTTTCTGGCTGTGCTGCTGCAATATTCTTTTAAAAATATTCTTTAGCTCATGAAATATTATCGCATATTTTAATAAATCAATCTTGACTTTCATTAAGTGGCACTTAATTCCTTGCAAAAACATTCATTTTCCATACGTGCTTATTCCTCACTAGGGTCACGGGGCCAAGCCTATTCCACCTGACTACAGGCAAAGGCAAGGACCCTGGACAGTTTGCCAATCCATTGCAGGGCACTCACACCATTCACTCTCACAGTTATTTAGTGTCTATATAATGTCTTAAGACCCAGAGAAAACCCACGCAAACACGGCAAGAACATGCAAAGTCCACACAGAAAGGCCCCAGACCAGATTTGAACCAACAACCTTTTTGCTGTAAAGCAGCAATGCTAACCACTGTGCCACCGTGTCACGGTCTGCCACCCCCCTTGCAATTGGGGCAAAAAATAGAAAATGCAAATGTGTGAACAAGTAGCTGTACGTGTCACACCTTTACAGGTTGTGGATAAATGACCTGAAGTTCGAGAAGATTTGGTCTGGAACAGATGCGTCCCGTAAGTTAATGTTGCGCTTTGGCAGGCTCACCATGAAACTCTGAAATCAGTTACTTTACTGTTGTCTCAGATTTAAGGGATCATCTCAACCACTTCCAGCTCCCTCAAGTTTTCCTCCTTACAGGAAATACACCCATTTATCAGTTATTTGTTATTACTGACACACGGGAGCAGCAGAAGGCTGAATCCTGTGATGTATGTTCTGCAATAAGCAAATGAAAACAGCCTAGCTGGCTAGCATTGCCATTAACCGCGAAGGAATCAAGCTCTTTCAGTCAGAGGGACGGGCAGACTGACCTCACCCAAGGCAGCACCCGGCTGGTAAGCCCACGCTCTCTCTCTCAAAAAGCATTTCAACAGCTGGGCATGTTATACCTTTTTTGACGACTCATCGGTTTCTGTGACCTGCAGTGCTGCAAGAAGAACTCAGATTGTTTATTAAACAACCCACACCACAGTGTAAATTTATTTGTTCACAAATAAAACTCCTGCATTTAAAATCCATTAACTTATATTAATGTATATCAGCAAAATGTTCTTAAAGTACAGAATAAAAATATTAATTTTGAAAAAAATCAGGCTGTGACTGGTATATCAAATAAATTTAATAAGGTGCGCTATTAATACTCGCGAGTCAATGCATAAGCAGAATTTTATTGTTAATTCGGTATATCAGGTACAGCTCAATAAACGATCGGGGTACCTCTCCTAACTCTGCAGGTCACAGAATCTGAAGGGTTGACTAAACACAGAGTTAAAGGCATCGTTTGGCTATAGGGTAAGATTAGCCCCGTGATGGTAATGCTACACTCTGGTTCTCTTTGTTTATTTTCATGCATTGTGCCATAAAACATGTTAACTGTATGAGTTCAGAGTCCACTACACTGATAGTGACACAGTAAGAAGCTGTGCCTCAGTTTCTCTCTCTCTCTCTCTCTCTCTCTCTCTCTCTGTGCACTTAATTACAGATTTGTGGTTTAGGATTACGCATTGCACTCTTGATTACTTACTGGTTAATTATGAATCAGAGGGGTGATACTGGAGAACATGTTTGAACAGACTGACGCAAAGAGGCCACTCGCCCACCCAGAAATTCTTCTAAATGTAGTTAAGCTGAAAAGACCCTTTGACTAGATTACCACTGATTGATTTCGTGAAAGATTGCAAAAATACTTCAAGCTTTCTCTTAAAAACAGGAAGTACAACTTGCTGAGAAATGCAAAAGCTATTGCTGACACCAAGCCTGTGCAATTCACAAGTTCAATCTGCAACAAAAGGAAATTAGTCATATTGTCGTAACTCAGCTTATAACTGCTAGCAGAAAGTAGCAAAAAAAAAAAATATATATATATACATATGTGTGTGTGTGTGTGTGTGTTTATTTTGCATGTATAATTTGTTATATAAAATAATAAAATATTTAAAAAAATAAATGAATAAAATGTAATTCTCTATGCGTGCTTAAACATTTTGACCAGTGTCCTGCCCAACGCATAATGTATTCTGTCTCCTCTGCAGACTGCAACATGTTACAGGAATGGCTAGAAAGCGGCAGCAATGCTTTATGTTAATGTACCCCACTCTACCCACACAGTCCATACTGCAGATTGTAATCCTCGATTACTTTTGACAACAGTATGGAATTGTTTTTTTGCACATCTTTTTAAACCGTTTGTTGATATTACCGTGTTGATCTTAAAGTTTTAGTTTTAGTGTGCTTTAGGTTTTGTGTTCCGTTACTCTTTCTAGTCTGTTTTAATCTCCTTTCTTCCATCTCAACACGCACAATAACCAGAGTTTCCTATTATCACTGCTTGTTTTTCTGTTACGACTGAGTATGTGATGAAGTAACACCTTCAAATTTCAATATTGCTGAGTAAAAAGAAAAAGAAAAAGTAGCTGAAGAAAGCATAAACATCAATACAAACGTAATTTCTGTACGCTGCGCGTGAACGCTGAGAGTCTTATCTTATATAGCATCACGCAGATTACAGAGATTCTAGAAAGTGGTAACAAGTTTGATAGGAACAAGTTTGAAATTCACTGGTTGCTCTGACGAAGGTTGCGTGACTAAAACGTCAGTTCTCAATAAAGTTGCGTTTTTATAAAGTTTGCTGTGTTCTGTTTTCATTTGAACAAGTTGGAATTTAAAGGAAGCTGCAATGGGTGAAATACCTGTGGTAGTTTAAACTACACAATGAGCATAAAGCCATTTGGCTTGACATCCATTTGTGACAATTGTTGCGTTTCAAGATACTCATTTTATTTAAAGAAAATTGGGAAACGATACACAGCATTAATAACAACACACTAATGTACTGAAAATCTGCAGTGAACCTAGCGATCAACTATAAGACAAGCATATTTACCCAACATCACTGCCTGACCTCACTTACACTTTTCTCACTCAGAAGGAAACAAATCTTATCGGGTCTTTCTGACATTTGGAAGAAAATAATCCCATGAGGCTGTTTTAACAGTGAAGGAGGACTGCATAGATCTTGTGGTTTGGTCATGTCGTGGAACATCAGGTTTTCTGCTAAACTTTCCTGAAAAAAAAAAAATCCTCTGAGATTCTCACTTTGACTCGTCAAGAGTCTTACCACGAAGTGATTTGACTCTCCACCCACTGTTAGTACATCACCTACATGTCTTTTTCTGAGGAAGTCAACCCTTGGGGCATCTGAATACATTTCCTGATGTTTCTTCACGAAGTCGCCACTTCAACTACATCTGCCACTGGAGGAGTCCCCAAGCCTGGAGCCAAACCTGCTGGTAAGAAATGTTTTTTACAATGAAATGTTTCACTTGGTTTTGGGAATCAGTGCATGCAATTATGCGCTGACATCTCCCTTACAATGGCTCGCTAAATGAACTCAACCTTTCATACACAAAATGGACTTCATAAAATCAAAGCAAGCACTGAACAAAAAGACTTTTTTTTTCTTCAAAAAATTATTGACCAGTTCATAAAAAAAAAAATTTGTAATTGTAATGCTGCCAATTCTGCGCGTGTAAATTGTCTATAATAGATTACTACACCTAACGCTAACATTCATTCCTTGTCATCGCGGAGCTCATCGTGCGATGGTCCTGAAACTAAGAAAGCCTTAACATTTGCAGTTTCAGGGTGACTGAACATAATTAAAGCATCTCTGTCATTGCCAACAACACGATCTGAGAGGACAAACACCAGGGGGTTATTGAATGTGATGCCCATAGACCTCAGAGATGGTAATCACAGGATACATTTTTCCGATCCAATCATCACCTTTCAGTTAATGCAACTTTGTTTTCTCCTCCAATTCATTAAACTACAGCTTTGGTTCAACATCAACAAAGTAAAAAGAGGAAGAAGTCTTTCACAGCTCTTAAAGTGCTTTCCGGTGTGTCTGACATTTGAGTTTCCTGAAAAAACGGTCGGGGCCACATCAGCTGACGCAGAGAAATCATGAAGAACGCGACCATGCACTGCCTGTCCACCCAGGGGTTGGTTTCTAAAGTGGTGCCCCCTGTCTTCATCGTGGAGTTTGTGATCGGGCTCCCAGCTAACGTGCTAGCCCTGTGGATCTTCTGCTGCCGCATGCGGAGCTGGGGAAGCACCACGGTTTTCCTGCTCAACCTGATGATTGCAGACTTCTTCCTACTCGCCAGCGTACCTTTCCGTATCGATTACTTCCTGCGCGTAGAGGACTGGGTGTTTGGCGATGCCTGGTGCCGCATAAACCTCTTCGCCTTGGCGGTTAACCGCTCGGCCAGCATCGCGTTCATGACCATTGTGGCCATCGACCGATACTTCAAGGTGGTCCACCCGCATCACATGGTGAACCAGCTCACAAAAGTGCAGGCCGGAATGCTGTCGGGCTTGACGTGGACAGTGTTGTTGTCTCTGCGGCTCCCCCTGCTGGCCAACCAGCTCCTGCACCCGGACAAGCTCCTGAACACCACCCTCTGCCGCAGTTTTAGCTCGTACGGCACACTGACCGCGGGCCTCAAGCTGCACTACGGCCTGTACTTTTTCGAATTCTTCATACCCTTCCTACTCCTCATCTTCTGCTCCTTGCGAATCGTTTGCTTCCTGCGTCACCGCCAGCTGGACAGGAAGCAGCAGGTGAAGCGGGCCACGCAGGTGGTGCTGCTCATTGTAGCCGTCTTCACGATCTGCTTCCTGCCGGGCATCGCCAGCGGCCTCACCGCCCTGTCCATCCAGAAGCTGCGGCCGAAAGACTGTTTCTCCTTCACCGTCGCTGCCCAGATCTTCAGCATGTCCCTCGGGTTCACGTACCTCAACAGCACCCTCGACCCAATCATCTACTGCTTCTCCAGCAGTATGTTCCGGAACACCCTCAAGTCCTCCCTGAATTTAATGGGCATCTTCCACATGCAAGTGAGCCGCAGGGGCAGTGCAAGCAGCGAGCTGTAAATGGATGCCATGGAGTCCATTTACAGCAACTGGCGGTCACATTATCAAGCTGGCAATCTGTGCACCTGAGGAAGAGCAGGTCAGAGGTCAAATGTGTGCCGTAGGTTGGAGGAAGGTTTTGACAAATGGACGTCGTTTTTGTTGAAGATAGTAGTTATATGCCTGTATAAGGTTTTTAAAACGAGACATGATCCATGAACATGAAATGCAGAATTTGTTCCAAAACTTTGTTTGATGGACTATTTTTGGGAATTGCCGGAAAAAAAAACAGTGCAGAATTGAATGTTTAAGAGTATGAATTTTGGGGAATGGGACTAATATGGAAAACAGCTGAATATGTGAAATGACGCCGAATGTCAGCATTTGAAGTATGAAGGGGTGTGAGAGATAGAGAGAGAGAGAGAGAGAGAGAGAGAGAGCGAGAGAGAAAGACAAATATGAGCTGACGAAAGATATGAAATGACAGAATTGGCTAAATGGATTCTGCCCAACTATGGCAAAAGGAGGCAAGTTACAGAAATGTATAATACTTGCTTCTTTTTGACATGGTTGGGCAGTATTGCAAAATGAAAAAAACCTGTATATAATGTACATATGCATATGTTAGTTCAACAATGTAAACTTTTCATGCTTCAGGTTTGAGCAGAGATTTTGCTGCAAAAAAATAAATAAATAAATAAATAATAATTTTCTGTGTTGTTGAACAATGTCACATACATATCCTATATTTGCTGGTTGCAGTGCTTCACTGTAACTACATCACACTTATACTGAAAAAACTGTTCAAACTTAGGACGCCATGTTTTTATGGCTACTTCATCAATTACATCAAATGTAAAATAAGAAGCTGTAGTACATCATTTTATGTGGATTTCCATGTGATTCAGCTCAACATATTTATGATTGTTGGAAAGGTTGGGATCTCCCCTAAAATATAAAGTAGCCGGAAAGTTTTGCTGGTTTGAATAAAGCAACTGCATTTGACAAACCCTTGTATGGGTCCGTAGGTTTTGTAAGCCGGGCTGGATGCGGCCTGCTCACACTGGTGGTGCTGTGAGAATTGCTGGGGGAAAAGACGTTTTTGTTTTGTTGACCAGGGAAGAGGGGAGACGTGTTTCATTTTGTTGACACTTTTCATTTAATTTGCACTATACGCTCATTCTGATTGCGGTAAAAATCTGGGATCCGGCCATGTTTGTAAGGTATACCAGTTGAAAATAATGTATGAAAATGGTAGTTTAGGGCACAATTAAAAGTTTACAGGTTTAATACACAGGGATACTAAATGTGACATGAAACAGTATAATTCACATTTTCTCCACAAGTATTTAAAATATAATTTCCCATCCATTTAATGAAACAAATTTCAATTTCTCTAACATTTATTTGCAATTGCAGGTGTGGATGATAAATGTTGTATCCTAAAGCGCAATATACAGTGTATAGTTTGAGGTACATGTTTTATAACTTGTGATTTCTATTTTTTGACAAAATGTACTGCACATTTAGTTAAAAGCATGAAACACGATGTCATAAGTATCTTTACATCTCACCAGATTAGGATTAACAGATTAGCCCCGAGTGGCCTCCTGACAAATTCAGATTAATCAAATCTTAATAACATGAAGATTTTTGTATCAATCCTTCATCTGAAGAAGTATAACCATGGAACTATAAGCCAATAATAATAATAATCATCATCATCATCTTCATAAACAAATTTGTTATAGTGTGTTATTCTGTGTGTGAGTCCTCAGGCTGCTCATTATAGTTGGGTGGGAATTTTATCCAGGGAATTTTCTCTTCATACACTGCACCGCACTACTATCCCAGAGTCTGTCTGTCTCACACACACACACACACACACACACACACACCTCTGTTGATATGTAGTTTTCATCAAGAGACTAAGATAGTTTCATGACAGACAATCACCGTGTAACAGTGTAGCACCCATCCAAAGATTTGTGCCTTTTTACATATCAATCGAACGGAGCTGCCTGGCATTTCACCACAGCGCCACTGGTTCATGGTGAAAAAGAAAAATTAACTGCTAGTTTGTCTCAAAAAAAATGAAGCTGGAGAATTTCAGGGCCAAACTCTCAGTTACATGATCCACACAACGATGTTTAAGACCTTGAATTGTGTGCAGCCCTGATAATAAATCAAGGTTTGTTTTTAAGTGCGTGGAAGATCAATATTTCGGTAGTTTTGTTACTTCTGGGAATAATCATTCGTGGTTTTGCATATTCTAATTTTGACCTTTAATTTTTACTCTCAAGACAAGAAATGCAATGCGAAAAATCATTAAATCATCAGAAAAACATCAGAAAAACACTCATGAATGGGGAATAGTATTTTAAATAATGGTATAATCTGCTGCAGTGCATGAGTGACTCATATACTATTCCAATATATTTTAATCTCGATATAGGGATGAATCAATGTATCAAAAAAGCAGGAACACTGGCGTCATAATGTACACAGACAAACTTAAGACAAATTTAGTCTAAAATCCCTCTTTAAATTGAGGTGTAAGCTATGTTTTCAGTGCCCTCTGTTCCCTTAATCTAATTTTGCAAACTGAAACATAAAAAGAAGAATTCTGATGTTAAAATCAAGAACAAAGCTCTGATATTGTGGAAAATTTCACAATGTTTCGTAAATAATTAAAAATATAAATATATTTGACATTGAGTTTACGACAAGCAGAATCCAAAGACGTCCTCGTATATTGCTATTCATGGTCAATATATGCCATGATATTCGATGATATGAAGTGTCAAAGGTATCTAACTATCACTTTTTTAAAACATGCTAATCTACATTCCAATTTACTGGTGCAAAGTTAAAATAATCATTCATCAATTTATTGATAATTTGAAATATATAGTTGATTTTCCTCAAAGTATCATGACTCAAATGTGTTTGAGTGCGAGTGTTTCTTTGGAAGCAGTCTGGTCATAAACCATTTCAGATGTTGTTTGCCGGAGATGTACCTGCAGGCTACATGCAAATAGGCACTGTACTCCTTTTATCTTGAGGAAACAAACTGTGTTATCGAGGATACATGGAGCTATTCTCCATCTGAAAAAAAAAAAGAGAGCATTTAGGAAGTACAGAACCTGGGGGAAAAATAAAGAGAAAATAGGACATTGAGTTCATACATATATATATATATATATATAAATAAAAATATATATATATATATATATAAAAATATATATATATATATATATATATGAAGTCAATGTCCTATATATATATATATATATATATATATATACATGCTTTCTGACTTCGCCCTACAGTACAGTATAACAACAGTTTTTACTTATGCAGAATGAAAGCTGAACTGACCTTAAAGCCATTTGCCTCTTCCAATGTACTGACATTAAGTCACAGAAACTCACCTTACTGAGTAGTCTCCCTATATATTTGGGAAAAAAATAAAAATAAAAATGCATAAGTTAGAGCTGCATACAGGTACAAGTGAGAGGCTGTCATTACATCTGGGAACCTGCACGCTTAATATGCAAAACCACTTAAGTTTTTATTAAAATGGGAATTCAGAGATGGCATTAATCTAATTCATGCAGCACACAGAGGTTACTACATCCATGCATTAAACAAAAATACTATTATCGAGAGCAGTAATAATTTGTAAACAGTACCTTCATTTTGAGTAGTGAAGACATTTTACTAAATCCTTGTGTACTGTATAAGTGATCATTGTGAAATCATGGAGGATCCTCGCTTTACTTGTTTAAAGGAAGTTTAAGATTGCCAGTTTAGTTTTAGATTGATGATCAGAGCTTGATGAAAAAAAGACCACAATAGTATTATCAAACTTTATGGTACACTCAAGAGAGCAGAGTGAAGATAAGGGTAAAGAAAATAAACTGTTCAGGATAAAGACATTACTAAAAATGGCTCATTTTCTAATTGGTAAATTTATTTTGAAAAACTTCAAAAGAGGTGCTTCAAGGCAGATATCGCTGATTGCAAATGTGCAACATTTGTTATGACTCCACAAAAATTCTGTATGGATTAAGCAACTGCTGTTCCTGTTATCTTGAAAGTCCTGTGGCTATGCTATCCAGCAAGTGATGAAGGACTCATGAGTGAGAAGGAAGGAGATGAGAGGTGTCATACTTCATGCAGGACACGAGAATCAGTTTGTTTGGCTCTCATAAATGAGCTTTTCTTTGCTTTCAGGGATCGACCAGCCAGCTGTTATGCTTTCCAATACAGTCTTTGGATTTGCAGCGCAATCAACTGCTGTGTGTGAGCAACAAACGTAGCATGTGTGATATGTATTTTTGTGATATAAATATATTTATATATTTCATTCATTCCAGTGTTAAAGAGATAATTCTCTCTTCTGAACTCAGTTGAAACCATGGCATCTCTCCAACAGTGGCGAACCAAAAAGAAGAAATGGTTTTCACAGAATCTGCTTGTGGGTGTTCTCAGAGTTTAGCTTCTTAGCCCTCAGAACCAGAGTATCACAAAATGAAGACCTCTTCCAACCACTTCCTGGTTTCAGTGAGTGCACCATTTCTCTTCGCACTGGGGTTCTCTCTTCTTGTTCTGGAATTTATACTGGGGCTATCAAGCAATGCAATGGTCCTGTAGATCTTCTCCTATCATCTGAAAGACTGAAAGTCCAATATGGTCTACCTTCTGAAGCTGCTGATAGCAGATCTCTTCGTACTGGCCAGTGTGCCCTGCCTAGTGTTCAACCTGCTGCATGGAGTTTTAATTCTCGTGCCACATTAACCTCTTTATGCTGACGTTCAACCGCTTGGCCAATATTGCATTCATGACCATCCTCCTGGCCATCCACAGACACTTCAAAGTGATCGACCTGTGCTATAACATCTAAGTATACGTTTCCGAAAAAGCTCAGTCACTAATTTTTTTTTATGGTTGAATCAGAGCCATGTAGAGAGTTGAATGTAAGTTAAAACTAAGCTTTCGAGTAATCTACCCCGAATCACCCTGGCGCAGGTGAAGATGCTCTCGGATGCAGCATGGTTAGTGTTGCTGGCCCTGCAGCTCCCCCTGCTGGCCGCTCCCCTCTGGCAAGAGAACCAGAAACTCATCACCTCCCTGCATTGCAGTTTCAACTCCCTCAACACCCCTCAGCTGATCATCAGGCTACACTATACCATGCACATACTCTAGATCATCCTGCTGTGCCTCAGCTGATCTTCTGTCCAGTTAGGATCACCTGCGTCCTGAGTGGCAGCCAGATAAACAAGGCCCAGCTGATGTAGTGGGTCATCGAGTTGGTTATGCACAGTGTAGCCATCTACTCACTTAGCATTGGCACTGACCTCAGCATACGGAACTTATACCCTTACATCTGCCCCACTTACTGCCTGCTGAACCAGCTCTTCTTTGTGTCTGCTGGGTTCACCATCTTTGGCAGCACGCTGGACCAAATCATCTACTGCTGCTCTGGTACCATATTTCCCACTACCCTCAAGGTAAACATATACAAGTTCCAGATGAGCTAGCTGGGACTGGCTGGCAGGAAGTGAGGGTGAATCATTTCCCCTCGCAGAAGATCACATGTTCAGCAAATACTGCATATCAGTGGCCTCCAACCGTGCTCTGGGACAGCTACCACCCAGAAGAGTTTCATTCCAACCAAAGTGCAGCGCATTGTATTTCCAGGTCTGAGATCTTCACGAGCTGCTAAGCAGCAGAATCTGCTGAGCAAATGAGAAAAAAAACTGGGGCGCTGAGCAAATGAATTAAAGCAGAATGCAATGATATGTGAACTATATATAAACACGATCCAGAAACTCTGCCGCCTTCTCGGGACCTGAAGTCATTTAAGATGGATCCTCTGGTCTGACCAATCAAAACGTGAAATTTGTTTTTGTGAAATAATGCACGCCATATCCTCCAGGCTAAAAAAGACAGGGACCATCTGACTTTTTATCAGTGCAGGATTCAAAAGCCAGCAAGTATGACGGTGTGGGGAGGCAGTTGTGCATATGGCATCGGTAACTGACACATCTGTGAAGACAACATTAATGCTGTTTGATGGATTTATGCAGGTTTTGGAGCCACTCATGATGCAGAAGACATCTTTTTCAGGAAAGACTTTGCTTATTTCAGCCAGACAGTGTCAAACCACATTCTGCATATATTACAACCCAAATTACAAAATAGTTGGGACAAAGTGTGAATAAAATCAAAACTCAATGACTTTCAAATCACACAAGCCAGTATTTTACTGACAATAGAACAGAGATAACAAAGCAAATGTTGATTTTATCCATAAAATGAGCTCATTTCAAATTTGATGACTGTTACAGGTCTCAAAAAAAGTTGGGACAGGGGCCTGTTTACCATGGTGTAGCATTCCCTCTTTTTTTAACAAAGTGGAGGCATCTGGGAATTGAGGAGACAAATTTCTTGAGTTTACCCATTGGAATTTGATCCCACTCTTGTCTAATACAGGCTTCCAGCTGCTGGAGAGTTTTGGGTCTCCTTTGATGGACTTTAAGTTTAATTATGCGCTAAATGTTCTCAATCGGTGAAAGATCAGGTCTGCAGGCAGGCCAGTTCAGCCCACGGACTCTTCTACTATGAAGCGATGCTGCCTTAATAGCTGCACTAAGTGGTTTTGCATTGTCCTGCTGAAATACACAAGGGCTTCCCTAGAATAGATGTTGTCTGGAGGGGAGCATATGTTGCTCTAAAACCTTGACATACCTTTCAGCATTCATGGTGCTTTTTAAAACATGCAAGTGTCCCACACCATATGCACTAATGCATCCCCACACCCTCAGAGATGCTGGCTTTTGAACTGAACGCTGATCACAGGAGGGGTGGTCTTTCGCCTCTTTAGCCCGGAGGACACAACGCCCATGATTTCCAACAAGAATGTCAAATTTGGACTCGTCTGACCACAGGACACTTCGCCACTTTGCTACAGTCCATTTTAAATGAGCCTTGGCCCACAGAACATGGAGACGCTTCTGGATCATGCTCAACAATGGCTTCCTTTTTGCATGATAGAGTTTTAGGCGGCATCTGTGGATGGCACGGTGGGCTGTGTTTACAGACAGTGTTTTTTAAAGTATTCCTGGGCCCATTTAGTAATGTTAACAACAGAATCATGCCGGTGAGTGATGAAGTGGCGTCTGAGGGCCCAAAGATCTCTGGTATCCAGTAAAGGTCTTCGGCCTTGTCCCTTATGCACAGAGATTTTTCCAGTTTCTCTGAATCTTTTGATGAGGTTATGCATTGTCGATAATGAGACCTTCAAAGCCTTTGCAATTTGACGTTGAGGAACATTGTTTTTAAAGTATTCCACAATTTTTTTTACGCAAGCCCTTCACCAGATGGGAAACCTCTGGCGATCTTTACTTCTGAGAGACTCAGCCTCTCTAAGACATCCCTTTTATAGCTAATCATGTTACATACCTGATGCCAGTTAACTTAGTTACTTGCTAAATGTTCTTTCAGCTGATTCTCTTACATATTAATTGCTTTTTCAGCCCTTTTTTGCCTGTGTCCTAACTTTTTCGAGACCTGTTGCAGCCAGAAAATTTGAAATAAGCTCATTTTTTGGATAAAAATGTAAAATGTCTCTGTTTCAACGTCTGAAATGTTATCTATGTTCTATTGTAAATAACATAATGGCTCATGTGATCTGAGGGTCATTCCATTTTGATTTTATTCACAATATACACTTCGTCCCGACTATTTCAGAATTGGGGTTGTAAAACAACTTGGCTCCACACTAAAAATATCAAGATGCTAAACTGGCCTACTGCAGTCCAGACCTGCTACCAATGGAAAACCTTTGGCACTTTATGAAACAAAAATTAGAAAAAAAGGCTCGCGAAGCATTGAGCTTCTGAAATCCTGCATCAAGCAGAAATGGAAAAACATCACACAAACTGCGGCAGAAGGTCCCCTCAATTCCCGAATGCTAATGAAGTGTAGTTAAAAGAAGCGCACAGTGGTAAACATGCCCATTTTTTATGAAAAGAGTTGCTGGCATCCAATTTAAAAAAGCATATATTTCTCAAAACCAACACCTGTACAGTTTCTAAGTTTCAATATCTGGTGTTACTTTTATTCTATATGCAAATCATTGCATTCAGTTCTAATTTACCTCTTTCGCAGCAACCCAACGTTTTTTGAAAAACTTGGCTGTTAAAACCCACAGGTTTAAAGACCAGTGTTGTGTCATATATCTGCGAATAAAATATACTTCCCATGGTGATGGACAAACCAGGGCACAGCAAAAGTCCGGCCAATTTCTCTTGCAGCCAAGAACTCAGTCAGTTGATTTCTCAACTTAGTTTCACTTCCTGGTACATAAATTTTGTTAGTCAAAAAACTTCAGTGTCTGGTATAAAATAATTGTGAAAACAAGGCTGGATTGTCTTAATTGTCCACCTCTGATGCTACCATGGGACCTTCAACTACTTTTCTTCCTCATTCTGAATGCAGTTAGTCCCTTAAATATGTTGAGGGATATTTGGAATGGAACATGGTTTTATTCAGCAAATGCTTTAGTTAACATTACAAATCTCAGGTCAACTTTTTGCTGGCACCTCAAGTGTGAACAATACTGACTGATGTCTTGAGAGAGAATTCATACTTGCTTTCACATGTACCATCATTCTCTCATGCACACACCATAATTCCCTCACGCACATGCTATTATACTCTCATACGCACTATCATTCTCACACACACCATCATTGTCACACACACACCATCAATCTCTCACAGACACACACCATCACTCTCTCACGCACACACAATCATTCTCTCTCACACACACCATCATTCTCTCACGTGCATAGCATCATTCTCTCACACTATCAATATCCATTTCAGGACAAAACATCAGCATGAGACATAGGCTCATAGCCTACTAGCTATAATGAACGCAAATTGCACGAAGCTGGTTTACTCCACGACTTCACTTTTTATGGATCTGAAGCCCCGTTATGTAGCCGAGTAAATAAAACAATTTAAATTATTTGAGCGAATGTATTAGGCTACACTTATAACTAGAGCACTCTGCAACCGAGCACATGTATCCTCCGAAGGCCCCCCAGTTGGGCCCAGATGGCCTCAGAGTACCCAAAATCAATAGGTGCCGTGAAGTTACCAAAATACACGTCCCTGCAAAATTTGAAAAGAATCGCTGCGCTTATGCGGGCTGTAGAGCGTTCACAAGAAAATCTCTGCGGACGCGGCGGATGCGTGACGAGGCCAAATCCATAGTATCCTCCGACCTTCGTTCGGGAGATACAATAATAGTAAAAGGCAAATTGAAACGAGATTCCGTAAATTTATAAGTGCTGGAATCTCACAGGATGATAGAGGAGTGACACTTCGCCTTTGGTGCAATCAGGTATACTTCTCTTCTGGTGCTATACTCGGCTTTTCGAGTAGAATTAGGGTGAATAACGAGCAACACTTCACGTTTCAAATGGATTTGGAAAGACATGCTGCTCCCGCGACGAGCATTCAGGTTTTTCACTATACTACCACGTCGAACGGGTGGGTGGGATATGTCTGAGAAATCCCGCTTCTGACTAAATTTACAAAGATTTCAATTATAACCAATCAGGAACTGAGAATTTAATGCTACATCCGTTTAAATCAAACCAATGTCCGTTTCAATCAAACTAACTTACGTTTCAATCAAACTCTCTCATCTCACCTATTCTCATTCACATACACAATCATTCTGTTTTACATACACTGGCATTTTGTCACTTGAACAAGTTTAAGTTTGTGTGAGAGTATAATGGTGTGTGTGTGTGAGAGAGAGAGAGAATGATGGTATACACGTGAGAGAATGATGGTGTGTGAGAGGGAATGATGGTGCGTGAGAGAGAATGATGGTGTGTGTGAGAGAAAGATGGCCTGTGTGTGAGAGTATAATGCGTGTGAGTATAATGTGTGTGTGCCTGAGAGTATAATGGTGTGTATGTGAGAGAATGGTAGCGTGTACATGAGAGAATGATGGTGTGTGCGTTACAATGATGGTGTGTGTGATATAATAGCGTGTGCGTGAGAGAATGATGGTGGGTGTATGAGAGAATGATGGTGTTTGTGTGACAGCATGATAGTACATGCGAAAGCAAGTATGAATTTTCTCTCAAACGGCCTCTCAGTATTCAATACCATTTGTAAAACATTCATCTTTCTAAATGGAATATTCCAATTTCTCCTTGAACAATTTTAACCTTCATAACTAGCAATATGTTAATTTAGGAATGTACACTATGAGCAGTGGTGTGTAAAGTCAGTGATGCTACAGTGAGTAAAAAACCTCAATTTGGTAGTTTGAACATGCGTAAAATGAAGAATTAAAGGCTACGTGGAACATTTTATTGGCACATTGCAAAACTTTGTCAGTCTGACATTCTGATTAATGTACCAAATTTGAAGAGCTCAGATAATGTGGAATCAAAGTAAGGAGGAGAATTAATAGTTATCAAAAAAGTATGCAAGTTTCAGGGAAAACGTTTAAATCTTCAAGTAATCATCCCTTCCACCAATAGTAGAGGTCTGAAGACTGTCCCATTTAGGAAATTTGTCATACTTATTATTCATTATTTTGAACACCAACACAGAATTTCCAAATTGGCTGAGGCTATATTCCCCGTCAAAACTAAAATCAAGAGCCCAGTGAACGTGTGTAGATGTTACTTCAGTCGTTTTTTAAAGAGCACATTGTTTTTTTTTCATGAAACTTTATTTATAAAATTGATGCATTTTTGTATTTATAATTTAAATCATGATATTCATGCTTATTTTAAGAGCTTAAAAGCAGGGGCCATTTTTTGGGGGGAGAGAGTCACATTTTTTTTTAGTGCAGCAAACAACCCCCCAAAATAGTGGCAGTTATGCCGTTGAAGTTGATGTGGATTTCACTGGCAGAAATATGTGCTTATTTATTTTGTAATATTGCTGAATGACTTGCTCCAAAAATTAGGCCCCTCCGCAACCAAAAAGGTTTTGGTTTGTTGTCCTTAGAATTTTCAATACCCGCGGGCCAAATAAACAGAGCAGTACAGATAAATAAATGTTCACGGATCGATAATGAGATTCATTTTATTGTCCACCTCAATGTGTCAAATGGTCAAAAATCATCATTCGTTCTATATTTCTATATCAATGAGGAGCACACTAACGACGTCTCTCCACGTTTAGTGATTCCGCAAAGGATTCAGACCTGAAGTATTTCACCACATATTGATATCGAGAACTACCATCAGCGCTTCAATTTTTTACTTTTATTTCATATTACTTATTTAAGGAATAACTTAAAAGGTACGTGTGTCAACAAGTTCCTTTTTATTTGTGTATACTTCATGGTGACATACAGGAAAACACAACATAAATACATATGCAGTGGAAATTCACTTCAGCCACGAGCTCCTGCGGAGTGGATCCAGGATCGTCGCTTGCGACACCATAATGCTGGGTGTTCTGACGAAGCCGTACATGAATATTTGCAGTAACTCTCAGGGCAACAGGCAACTTTTGACAATGGCCAGGAAAACTACACACTCTGTCAAACCCTGCAGAGCGTACGGATTCTGTGGTCAGTTCTGTGGATTCGCTCACCATCGCTGGCGCTTACTTCCAAGTGATCGTCGGTATAGTATGAGGTGCGCAAAGCAAACGTGAGTTATCATGCCTCACATCCCGGAAGGCAAAAAATAAAAAATAAATCAGACTTTAAAACAATGTTTGGAAAAGCACATACATAATTATTTACAGAGATTTTAACCTGACGGGAGAAGATAGTGGCAAAAAATTCCTATGTACACTTTCCAGTACCTTAAAAGACAACAAAAACAGATCACAGCTAAAAGAGTTCAGTAGCAACAAAGAAGAAATAAGAGCTGGCAAATATTTTGAGGCACTGTACATCTTATTGCCACTGAAAAGGTGTATTGACGGGTCTCAGCCACTAGAGGGAGCCTGAGGGCGAGGAGGGTTTCCCCACATAAGACCAATGTTATCAAGGTGTTGATTTGACAAAAGTTTGCAGCGGTTTGCATGATGGGGGTGAGGGGGGAGGGGGCGGGGGTGGTCACTAGAGGGTGAATAAGAGGGACATGGAGTTTGGGGTGAGGAGAGCAAGATGTGGAAAAACTTCAGTCCTGAATGACGATGGGGCCCCGGGTTCTCAGGCTGGGGTAAGGGGCCATCCCTGTCAGGGGCCCCTGGAGGGCCCGGCGCACACTGATCTGCTCACACGGCTGCCTACAGGCCCTCCTCAGCTGGGAGCGTGACAGAAATCTGCGGACTCTCCTGCAGGGGGGTGGGGGGAGGAGGGTGGGGGGGGGAATCATCAGAGACAGAGAAATGCATTACCCACAATGCCTCTGTCCTCAAACATGACATCGACAGCTGTGGAGGCTGGCAAAAAGTAGTGCTGGGACAACATTAAAACATTTGAACAGACTGTGGATATGGGGTGACAAGCACTATTACCGCACTGTAATGTGCGGAAGTACAAAGTAGAAACTTACAGTCATGAACACTTTAACAATAGGGTCATTCATTATTCTTCAAAAAACCTAAGCAGTAGAAGTGATGCCCAATTTTAATACGAATCTTTCGCTGGAAGAGGTGTTTTCCTCAATGATGTCATCAATAAAGAAGGACATATTTTCCTTCTAATGACAAAAATAAGTACAAATAATCAGGATTTCAGAACGCTTATTTTTATAACAGTGGTGGCTTTCCAAACAATTGTCCTCATAGACTTTTCAGTGTTCATGACACACTCACAGTGTACTAAACTGTTCAAACACTACTGGAAATTTAAATAGTATAAATATTAAATCGTTTGCAGAGTTCTTCATCAAAGGAATGAGAAATTCTGTTTTCGGTTTCTTCATAATTTTTTTTACTCAAGAAATGACAAGACATGTTTCAGATGTTTGAAAAAGCTTAATTTTCTATTTGGCTTCTTGTTAGAATGTTCAATTGGCTGGATAACTATTGCTTAATCAGAAGCAATGAATACATCTCTAAACATTTTATTCTTCCATTTAAATATTAGAGCACCACAATAGCAGTTCTGTATCATTTAGCCTTCATGTATTGCATCACATTTTTTTTAACAGTGTACTAGGATGTTTTCATTTTGTATAATTTAGTTTTATTATGAATTTGTCATCAGGGGCTAATTATTGCAAGTCTGCAATCTCCTCCTGGGATTTTGTACTGTACAGACCAACAGTCCAGGGAGATTTACTCAAAGTGAACACACACCGGCACAGAATCAAATATAACACATACACTCATGCACGTATAAATATAGCACACACACACATGCACATGCTGACACACGGAAATACACACACATACACATGTGGTTGCTCACACAGTTATAGACACTATCCCATGAACATGCGTGCTCACACAAGCAGACACACACGTGCACGTACACACTCTCATACACAGTACACACACACACACACCAACATACAAAGCCTCAGCTACGTTTTCCAGGACAAGAGGGAAGAGAATATCTGAATCAAGGCGAAGGGTAATTTCATAATTTCAGAGTCAAAATGCACCTAAAATTGACGCTTTTTTTGGTTGATCAGAATACGAAAAATGTGAGCCAGAACTTGTGCATATCACATGATATAGTTTGATAATGATCAATTGGAAGATATTGATCAGGATTTGAAAAGAATCTTTCTCCCAAACCATGTTTTTCATCAGCTCGCGTTATGATGATTTCTAATTGGCTATTGGTTCTTGGGTTGCAAGTGAGGAAGGCCGTTTTCATCAGGCTAACAGGAAAAGCAAATATGATCTGTTCATGAAAGATGTATGAACCTGCTAAAGCTCTCCGCAGACACTCCCCTTGTTACTGAGAACAATGAGCGGCACTGACAAGAAAACTATTTTCTCCAAACACCTCCCGAGAGACCACCGCACATTACGTGCACATTTATATTCGTTGTTTTGTCTCAACACCTTGCATGCAGGTCAAGTTTGTACAAGCGTGTGTGTGTGTGTGTGTGTGTGTGTGTGTGTGTGTGTATGTAACGCTCTCAGTCTGACTGCGTCTGCAAACGTGTATATCTATGTGCACGCATCTGTATAAGCACTTTGACTTTTGGCAGGAAATACTTTCGCTGAACAATGGCTGTGGAGATAATTCTCCATTTACCAAAGCATCAACTACATTTAAATTTGTGACCAAGGTACAAATTCAAGTACATTATATAAGGTTGCCCTCTATTTATATTCACAATGGATATAAAAAAGGTCACCATGGGGACCTGGATAATAAAAAGGTTGCAAAAGTTTTGTTCTGAAGTACGAAATGTTTTCGCACCTTTGCAACATTCCACACAGGTATCTAATGAGCAATTGATCAGGTTTTGCAGATCACTGAAAATTTAAGTTAATTCCTTAGAGAAAGGAATTTATGGGATTCTATTAATCGTCCAGCAGTGAATATAGACCAATGGCTGAGAAGTGTAGATTAACAACTCTCTCAACTCAAGAGGACATAAGATAACCCCGCCTCCCCCTAGAGAAAAGATATTCAGGAAGAGAATGGATCAGTTGTGATGTCACACTGTGAAGAGAGGTGCCTATTGTGACGCCCGAACTGGGCTTCCTTCATGAATGTATAAATGAGGGTGCATCTCCAGTTCGCAGAAACCTCACATGCCATTAATCACAGACTAATGGCTTAGCGAGCATCGCTATCATAAAACATGAATCTCCAGCCCTGTTCTGACGAAGGCTCGTTTGTCTTGGGTTTCGCCGCAGTTAAACATGCATTAATCAGGGCCGGGGGTCTAAATTTGGCCTGGACTTCGAGATGGGGTGAGGGAGAAAAGGTGGGAGGATGGAAAATTGGGGGGGGGGTTAAGAGTCATGCCTCATGTGGACATCGCGGTAATGGAAAAGCATTTTTCTCCCAAACTATGTTCTTCATCAGCGCACATTATTAAGATTTTTAACCGGCTATTAGTTCTGGGGTAGTAATTCCATTCGGTGCTCGGCAGGTCCCGGCGGTGAAGGCGAGGAGTGGATTTCGATGGATTCGGTTTTCTCTTTCACGAACATCCAGATCCACCCAAGCCACTCCATGAGGCAAGTCGGTCTTAAATATCAAGACACTGACACCAGTAATCCTGCTCTCAATAACCACTGGGAAGCGTTAGGCCCCACAAGTAACACACAATACCCTTCCTCAGGAGGTAATCATGGGATATGTAGTCCAAAACTATTTAAAAAAAAAAAAAAACACCCTAGACTTCATCTCCCACAGTACTGTAAAACATGACAACCGTAGTGTTAAAGGAAATCCCTCCACAGTGGGGAGGTCATGTGTGGGAGGTGATCTGCCACTGTGTACATTACGTTTAGTGCATCTAAAAGCACAGAGGCTAGTGCCAGTTGGAAGGGCAGGTTGAAGCTCAACTTACCATAAGAAGCTGCCCAACGGCTGGGGCACTGAAATGAAACAAGCAGCCAGTTACTCACAGGGGGCTGTAAGAACACAGTCACCCCCTCCACTTAATGATCCATAATGCACTGGGACCGCACCACCAAAAAATGGCTTGGGTCAATAGTTAAATGTAATCAGATTAGCCTAATTACGTCAACTCCTAATTTAACAGTGTAGGTCATGAATAATCAAAATGGCTCACTGGCAGTCATCCACTACTTAAAAAAAATGGTTTTTAAAATAATTGTTGTGCTTTACATCTATATTCTCATACACATTTAAAGTGAGAAAAGGTTTATGAGCTTGACATTCCCTAGTGTGAAAAACTAAAGTATTGCTCATTTTCCCATGGGCTTGCAGCTACTGGTCAATAAAAGACTGTCACTTTAATCAGTATTTGGACTTGATTGACATTTAAAAAATATTTTGCACCTAAAAATCAAGGGCTGTTTCATCCCACGTGATGGTTTCCCAGTTGGCGTCTAATTACCGGAGCAGAGCAGTTTAGCGAGATAATTGCGTCCGTGTGGGTAATAGCCTGCTCAGGAGAGAGGAGGGACCTGCTCAGATAATGATGCTCATGTTCCAAGCTAATTCCTCCTATAAATGGGGTCCCCTAGATACAAATACAGGCTTCTCAAGTGCTGGGCTTCGCTAACCTGTCAATCAATCTAATACGGGCTCTTGCCTCCGGAGGAAATGCAATTAGTTTATGTTCGATCAGATTGCTGTCTGCAAAACCAAACGAGCAGTCTCGGACAAAAAAATGGGAAACTGCAGTGCCTTGAAACTTAACCGGAGAAAGCCAACAGGAGTAAACGGACTCACAGATATTGGGATGTGGATTTAGATCGGTCAAAGGCCATCAGTGTGAGGTGGAAGGGGCACGGTTGCGCTAACAAGATTTATAATACTCATATAGAATAAAATAAATGTGTGTGTGTGTGTGTGTGTGTGTGTGTGTGTGTGATTGCAGGGGCACATATTTGTTCCCTATTGAGGACCTTTCCTGGTATAAACATTGACCTCCTCAGGACCTGTTGAACATGAGGGGACCAAGGCCTGGTCTTAATAGGGCAAAATGTCATTTCAGAGGTGATGGTTGAGGTTTTGGGTCAGGTGTGAATAGAGGTCGGCTAAAGGTTAGGGTAAGACATGATTTGGATATGGTGAGGATTAGGGTTAGGCTAAGGTTTAGGCCGTCCATAATGAATAGAAGTCAGCGCAATGTCCAAACAAGGATAAATGTGTTAGTGTGTGTATGTGCGTGTGTGCCCATCTGCTAATGAGTGACTTAAATGTTAACGGTGGTGCCCTTCACCCCAAAAAGAGGAACTGCCTCTCGACTATCTCAGCCCCTTAACTCCCTATTCTGATAATGATTAGGTGTCCTGCTTTTTCAGCAGTGAGAATGTGTCACTTTGTGGGACAATGAACCAGTCATTAAGTACTGCCACTCCTCGTTAAGCAACCCCCGCATGGGCCAAAACATCTAATCAGATACACTACGCTATCTCACAAAGATAGTCATTTCAAGTGTCAATCATTTCCACCCAGTCTCTAATAGTTAGGCTGCTTTTGAGTGCGTGTGCCTGCGTGTTTGATTGAGAGAGAAAAGTGGAGTGTGAGAGTTAGATTGAGTTGGAGTTTGCTGACATTCCAGGCAATGCAACAAAAACTGCATATGCGTTATATGTCTTTATGAATAATTTTAGCATTCTGTTTAGTAGTTTTGGGCCATACAAACAAGCTATTAAATGCATACCCAAGTGGTTTATATTGCGATTTTCTGTGCGAGAATTAATGCAGTGTCTCTTTGATCCCATGTAGTGGGTTCATTCTGCAATCCGAAGAGCATGCTCGGGGATGTAAAGGGCGGATAAACTGTTCTGAGGTCAGCCAAATCTTTTTCAATACAGTACAGGAGCAAGCCAGCCAGGCAGATGATGTCACTCAAACTCACTCACACATAAACACACACAATCACACCCATCAACACATCAGCAGCGCCAACTGTATGGCACAGTACCTTAGCCTTGCCTACCTGGTCTCCCTGGACACAAGGAAGAAACTGTCGTTGGGAGCATCGATCCAGTTCGGACGTCTCTTGCGCAGCATGGGTCCAGTAGATCGTAGAGCAGTGCCACTACTTCTGCCATTGTGCTGCAGCGGGTGGGTTAAGAAGCAATTACGGACAAGGTTACAGAGAGTACGTAGGCTTGGCTATAGAGATTACATTGAGTGGGTTACAGAAAATGCACTATGTAGGTTATGGAGAGTATACAGTGTGGGTTATGGAGAGTACATATCCAGGGTTATGGAGAGTATATAGTGAGGGATATGGAGAATGCAAAGTGCAGGTTATGGACTGTATATGAGATGAGATATGAATGCCTTTATAGTCATCATACATTGGGTGCATGACAAAAATTTGACAGCTGCCACTGAACGGTGCTTAAACGAAAATACAGGCTATCAGAGTCACTTCCACACAAGAGTATGATTAAAAGCGCTAAAGTACAATATAAATAGAGGTATAGAAAACTCTAAGGCAGTGTTTCCTAACCCTCTCCTAGAGGCCCACCTGTCCTGCATGCTTTAGATTTCTCCCGGCTCCAGCACAGGTGATTCAAATGATCAGCTCGTTAATCACCCCCTAAAGCTGATTGATGACAACCTGATCATTTGAATCACCTGTGCTAGAGCAGGGAGAGATCTAAAACAAGCAGGACAGGTGGTCCTCCAGGAGTGGTTTGGGAAACACAGCTCTAAGGTAAATATACTGTATACAAAAAATGCTACAAACTTTCGTATATAGAGTAGGTAAAGAAGTGGATGGTATTCACAGCCAAGTGTAGTAGGCGTTATTGCACATTAAATGGTAGCATACTAAGCAAAGAAAAAGTACACTTCAGTCAGATGGGTCTAACAGCAAGCAAGACAGCATGAAATTTTTGACAATATTGCACAATAGTAATATTGCACAGATGTAGACATTAAGCATATTGCACAACAGTTATATTGCAATATGGTGTGGGTTGTGAAGCGGACATGTCCTTGATTATGGAGAGTACATAATATGGGTTATGAAGAGTGCAAGGTGTCGGGTATGGAGAGTACATAGTGTGGATTCCAAAGAGTACATAGTTGGAGTCATGGAGATATGGAGAGTACACAGTTTTAGTTATGAGGTGCGCATTGTAGGGGTTACGGAGAATAAAAACAGTAATTAGGAGTTAGTGAAAGGGCATGGGGGTTGTGGTTATTGCCTCATTAGGATAGTCTAGGTTCTGAATAAGTGGGGACAATGTGAGTATAGAGGTGGAACTGAGGATGAGGGTAATGGTGACTAACAGGTGCGGATTATTAATTTGTTCCAAGGACAAGAGCCAAGCGTTCTCAGTCAACAACCTCTATTTAATTAACAAAAGGCTCTTGCAGGCTCTGCTATGCCCGGGATCTGTTTCTGCTCGCTTAGACAAACGGCCAACAGAAGCGGAGTAATTGCTTTACGCTTTTTCCTTTCCATTTGATCACTTTCTGTTGCGCTGGCTTGGGTTACATGGCGTTTGGACAAACACGGAGGACGGACATCACACGCACATTGAATTATTGTGCATTTTGGTTGCCCATAGTGAGCACATCCCCACAAGGTGAATGTGTTACCACAGATACTGACGGGCATGATGCCAGATGAGTATGAGAGAAATCTGACAAGATCTGGACCCTCCCTCTGAAGTCTCCTCACCATGACAACAGGCAGACTTGGATTAGAATCTATGTCTTTTCACTGTGCTTATCATCTCAGCTCAAGGACTCTCGCTTGAGTCATGTGCACACCAAGAAACTCTGCTGGCTTTTTTCCCTGGAACAAGCAACACTCTTTTGTGGAGACTATGGCATTTCTCGATGACTGCGGCCTTGAAATCTGGCATTTAGCTCCAGGTTACATAAATGTTCTGGCACGCTCGAGCACGGTTTGTTATAATTGTGTGTATGCAAAAAAAGAGAGAGAAACTTACCAAAACTGGTCCCAAACTGTGACTGGAATTATCTGTAAAAAGGGAAAAAAGGAACAAAGGAAATGGCAAATTGAGTATGGAAAGACAACAAAATGGACGAGTTTGAGTTAGGGCAGAGCGAAGATGCTCTGTCCTCACCGAAGAAACCCGTGATTTAAGAGGAAACACCAAAATTTCCCCTGGAAAATGAGTAGAGTGCCTGGAACTCCCAGCAATCAATAGGCAAGAACTATGCTTTCGCTGGCTCTGATTGGCTCAAGACACGCCCTTGAGAAGCACCTAGAGAGGGTGGAGCCTGTCCGCGGGTGGTAATAAATCATAAGCAGACGAGGGTGACAATTGAACGTAGGAACACCTCCGGTGCTATAGATGCACTTTGCTCATCGCTACTTACCAATTTACTAGGGGAAGGAAGTCTTAAAACTGTCATCAGCATATGATTTTCAGGCACCACATTCACCTAATTGCATGTGGGAATTGGACTAATTGGTCTTATTTTTGACAGGTGTTGGATTACTGGGTAACATTCAGGTTTGCGGTAGGGGGGCTAGGTTTGGTGTTGATGGATGGAAACAAAGGGCTTGAGCGCCTACAAGACCTTTTCTGATTCAGAACACGAAAGGGATGTCACACCCGCCACATCGGATCTTCTGCTGCCAATTACATCTCCCAGCCCACAAACCCAAAATGTAAAAATATCCAGCGGCAGACTTTCATCACTCCGATGACAGAAACCCCCAGGTGAATTCAAGAGACTGTGGTCTACTTACAGCGAGCCTCACCGAATGCTGCCCCTTTGTGGAAATATAATGAACCCCAAATGAATGAATAATATAAGGATTTCTAAAGCTATTCACAATATACACGCATCATGTACCACTTCACCGTGAAAATGATAATATTCAAAACAATCTGAAATAAAGGACAAATATATGAATACCACAATGGAATATTGTGAAGGTATGATGAATTAAAAATTCAAAACAATCTTAGAAATCAAGCACTGAAAAAATATGCAAAAAATATATAAAATATATAAAATATTATCATAATCATTTTCATGCATTATTATAAATATTACAACCGAAATTCCAAAATAGTTGGGAGGAAGTGTAAATTGTGAATAAAATCAAAATGCAATGACTTTCAGATCACATGAGCCAATATGTTATTTACAATAGAACACAGATAACATTTCAAATCTTGAAGCTGAAACATTTTACATTTTTATCTGCAAAATGACCGTATTTCAAATTTTCAGGCTGCAACAGGTCTCAAAAAAGTTGGGACACAGGCAAAAAAAAAAAAAAAAAAAAGCAATTAATATATAAGAGAATCAGCAGTAAGAACATTTAGCAAGTAACTAAGTTAACTGGCATCAGGTGTGTAACATGATTGGCTATAAAAGGGATGTCTTAGAGAGGCTGAGTCTCTCAGAAGTAAAGATGGCCAGAGGCTCTCCAACCTGTGAAGGCTTGTGTAAAAAACTGAGGAATACTTTAAAAATAATGTTCCTCAACATCAAATTGCAAAGGCTTTGAAGGTCTCATCATCAACAGTGCATAACATCATCAAAAGATTCAGAGAAACTGGAAAAATCTCTGTGCCTTAGGGACAAGGCCGAAGACCTTTACTGGATGCCCTTGATCTTCGGGCCCTCAGACGCCACTGCTTACTTACTGGCATGATTCTGTCATTGACATTACTAAATGGGCCTAGGAATACTTCAAGAAACCACTGTCTGTAAACACAGTCTGCCGTGCCATCCACAGATGCCATCTAAAACTCTATCATGCAAAAAGGAAGCCATTGTTGAGCATGATCCAGAAACACCGCCGTGTTCTGCAGGCCAAAGCAAAGTGGCAAAGTGTCCTGCGGTCAGACGAGTCCAAATTTGATATTCTTGGTCGAAATCATGGGCGTCGTGTCCTCTGGGCTAAAGAGGAGAAAGACCACCCCTCCTGTTATCAGCGTTCAGTTCTAAAGCCAGCATCTCTGATGGCATGGGGATGCATTATTGCACATGGTATGGGACACCACACCATCATGAATGCATGAAAGGTATATAAAGGTTTTTGAGAAACATTTGCTTCTCTCCAGACAACATCTATTCCAGGGAAGGCCTTGTGTATTTCAGCAGGACAATGCAAAACCACATACTGCAGCTATTACAACAGCATGGCTTTGTAGTAGAAAAGTCTGTGTGCTGAAATGGCCTGTCTGCAGCCCTGATCTTTCACCGATTGAGAACATTTGGCGCATAATTGAACAAAAAGTTAGTCAAAGGAGACTCAAAACTCTCCTGCAGCTGGAAGCCTGTATTAAACAAGAATGGGGTCAAATTCTGATGACTGAACTCAAGAAACTTGTCTCCTCAATGCCCTGACGCCTCCACTCTGTGTTAAAAAGAAGAGGGGATGCTACACTGTCGTAAACAGGCCCCTGTCCCAACTTTTTTGAGTGTAGCAGCCATCAAATTTGAAATGAGTTCATTTTGTGAATAAATCTGTAAAATTTCTCAGTTTCAACATTTGCTACTTTATCGCTGTTCTATTGTGAATAACATACTGGCTGGTGTGATTTGAAAGTTATTGCATTTTGATTTTATTCACAATTTACACTTTGTCTCAACTATTTCGGAATTGGGGTTTCTATAATAATAAATAAAATTTTCCTTTGTGGTCTTCATATCATGGAATGTTACAATATGTTTTCTGCTCAAAAATCTTACATTTTAGAATGTCATAATATAGGCCTACAGCATGACAAAAAGACCCAACTGAAATCCAGGATCGGCAAAGTGCTGCTTTATGAGAAGAAGTCAGCACAGGTCAGCCCCAACTTGCGCAGGAAAGGGCTCTGTAACCAAGTCAGCCAGCTGTGTTTGCCACAAATTTACGACAAGTAACTTATATACGATAAGACACCTTTGAAAGTGTCTAAATTGAACCCCTGAAACAGCAGCAGTCTCTGTAGCAATGGAATTTGGACTTAGAATTTATTTACTCTAAATTTGTGCTAACTGTAGAGAAGTGGCAAGATATGGGTCGTATACAGGACTCTGGTGCTCATTTGCTCAAGATTGGAAAAGCAGGTTACCAAAAAAATGCCGTTTCCAAACTGCTAAATTACTGATAGACTCTACTTAAAAAGGAGGTACATGCGCACAGATGCTCATGGTGCTTAGAATATACTCCTAGCAAAACCGCTTAAACGATGACCGTGCAAAGAAAGAGGGCCATGGCTAGTTTATATATGAACTACAAGCTGCTCTCCGCTACATGTCAAATAGTTTGCAGCCACAGCCACATGAAACCTGGATCAGCTCTACGGAGGCTGTCCTCTGAAGACAGATCAATCAGATTCTGCGTACAGTGTGTGAGTGAGAGGCAGATGGTGGGGGGTGGGGGGTGGGGGGGGGGGGGAGCATAAACTGGGACAGGGGAGCGAGCCAAGATAAAGTCACTGTGCTAGCAGCCCAGCGGCTGTGTGTCCTTGGAAACCAGCGGGACAGTGTCGAGTGCTGCAGACGGAGCCACGATCAATTCTACAGGCTGTCAAGCAGCTACAGCGTCTACTGTGACAACTGGTGCGCATGTGTTTGCGCATTAGACACTTGGCGCGGCCTGTGGTTTATTCTCTTCCCGTTGAATACGACGGGGATTCAAGGAGTGAATAAAGTATTCATGAAAGTGCCCGTGTGTGCGCAAGCAGGCACGAATGTGCGCGCGTGCACGCGTGTGTGTGTGTTGTTATTCACCTTGGCTGGTCGCAGCTCCTCTTCTCTCAGTGTCCATCCTGCCGTGGTGCTGGTAGCTGCGCTTTCCCAGCATTCCAAGCGGCCCATGGCTCGGCAGCGAAGAAATCAGGGTCTTCGGGGGCGGGATCTGCAGGCCAGGAGTCCGGGGTGGGCGGGGCCTATGGGGGACTGGGCGAGACTCTGGAACATGAAGACAGCACATGCCAATCAAACAAACAATAGGGAACAGAACCACCCTCAGTCATGCAAACAAACGGCGCCCAATCATGCCTCTTCACGTGAGCCATACCAAAGCTTCATAATACCCCTGCCATGCTCAAAATTCTGAGCAATCACCCAATCCCGATTCTCTCTCCCACACAGTAAATATGAGTGTTGATGCTCCTGATTGTACATCTATTTGTGGATTCAGAGGATTATGATTACTTGAATACACTGGCTGCATATGCATACTGGGAGTGGCAGTTTTTATCCACTAATGCCTGTCTGTGGGATAGGCTTGTTGAGAGTTTGTGCGTGCATGTGTGTATTTGCGTGTGAGTGTATGCATATACGTGTGCGTGTGTGTGTATGTGCTCGTTTCTCACCCAGGTACTGCAGGATGCTGGAGAGCGTGCTCCGCTGCGAGGCCCTGAATCGCGCAGGTCGCCCCGCACCGTCCGGGACTCTGCTCAGGTCTGTGCATCAAACAAACCCACCGGGCCGGTGAGAACAGCAGCAGGCAGACACACATCCACACACAGGGCAAGGTGACACAGCAGCGAGGACGACCAGAGTATAAATCAGCTGTCGGAGGGCGCAGAGGTGCCCCCTTTCATTCGCTATGTGCATGATGTACGGCAGCTTATCCTTGAGTGTTAAAGAGATGGAAGGCTAAAGCAGTCTTTATCTGCACAAAGGAAGAGATAAGGACGTGCTAAACAGATGATGGAGTGGTCTTTGAGGCCAATGTGTGGCTCGATGACCTGGTTTCCCCCACAAATAAAATAGAAAAGCACCTCAGCACTGCAGGGTCTCCCAAGCCGGCCAGTTTCTAAGACTTATAGCCAGCACACACAACACACACACGCACGCACGCCGGCAACCCCATGCATGCTCACGCTCACACACAGACAAACACGCACACAAAAATCCACAGATGTCATTGGCGCAGATGCCCACATCCATGAAATGCTTTCCCCGAGGCCGCTGTTAAGGACAGGGCAGAGGAGTAGTGGAATCGAGGTTTACTGGAAAGTGCAGGGTGACATAGGGGTCACTGAAAACAACTCGCTGACAGAGAAAGTAAAACATCATCACATAATGTCCGGTCTCTGGAGGTTGGTGGGTGTGTCCATTCCCCCTGCAGCATCCCTATACTGCCTGCTCAGATCAATCCAGCTGAAGACATGGAATCACCAGGACACCAACTTTCATCTTTTCCTTCAGCTAAATCAAGCAAAATCGAGGGGTCTTCCCCAGTGATGTCACTCCTACATCTTCTGGGAATAAATTACTGAAAGTAGTGTGTCATTGAGAATGATGCACCTTCAGGTGACTTGCAGTGATGGATATGCTTTTCAGGATGTGATTGCCCTGGTACACTGAGAAATACATTAACCAGAATATCTTGTTTGTCAACCCTGCAGGAAGGCTATCCAGACAATTACAATTCAACAGCAAATAAATTTAATTCCCTTTTAAAGGGAGAAACAATATCAAGAGCATTTGCTTGGATCTAATTTGTTCGATTATTCAGATTTTATTTAGGAGGTTAAATCTTTTTTATGAGAGAAATCTTCTGAGGCAGGCACCATTCATGGTCTTTAAAAGAAAATGACTCTTATTTGGGCTGTAGGATGACAAAGATGGGGGGGAAAAATCATTTGAAGAGTTCATTTGTAAAAGCAGATAAAGGCCATTCTTAAAATGAATAAACCAACAGCAGTTTGATGAATATTCCTTTGACTACACAATGCAAAAACACCAATTAAGTTTGAAAAAAAAAAATTGAGATATCTTTCTGAAATAACCCAACTCTGAATTTGATTGCTATTCCTTGACAAGCGCTATTAAAAAACATGATTTTGGAAAATAAATCAAAATGCACATAACTGTTTTTGCAATTGAACTCTTCGTCTGGAAACATGAAACATTATTTTCTTAATAATCTTAAAAATACTGTATTTTGTTGTAATGTCAGTATCAGCTATAAATGAAATCGCACTTCCCATGTACAAAACCCAAAACCAGTGAAGTTGGCACATTATGTAAATCGTAGATAAAAACAGAATACAATGATTTGCAAATCCTTTTCAACTTAAATTCAATTGAATACACTGCAAAGACAAGATGTTTAATGTTCAAACTGAGAAACTTTTTTTTTTTTTTGCAAATAATCATTAACTTAGAATTTAAAGGCAGCAACACATTGCAAAAAAGTTGGCACAGGGGCCTTTTTACCACTGTGTTATATCGCCTTTCCTTTTAACGACACTCAGTAAACGTTTGGCAACTGAGGAGACCAATTTTTGAAGCTTTTCAGGTGGAACTCTTTCCCATTCTTGCTTGATGTACAGCCTAAGTTGTTCAACAGTCCGGGGTCCCCATTGTCGTATTTTACGCTTCATAATCCGCCACACATTTTCAATGGGAGACAGGTCTGGACTACAGGCAGGCCAGTATAGTACCCGCACTCTTTTACTACGGAGCCATGCCGTTGTAGCACGTGCAGAATGTGGCTTGGCATTGTCTTGCTGAAATAAGGAGGGTCGTCCATGAAAAAGACGTTGCTTGGATGGCAACTTATGTTGCTCCAAAACCTGTATGTACCTTTCAGCATGAATGGTGCCTTCACATATGTATAAGTTGCCCGTGCCCTGGGCACTAATACACCCCCGTACCATCACAGATGCTGGCTTTTGAACTTTGCGCCTATAACAGTTCGGATGGTTCTTTTCCTCTTTGGTCCGGAGGACACGACGTCCACAGTTTCCAAAAACAATTTGAAATGTGGACTCGTCAGACCACAGAACACTTTTCCACTTTGCATCAGTCCATCTTAGACTTGGGCCCAGCGAAGCCGGCGGCGCTTCTGGGTGCTGTTGATAAATGGCTTTCGCTTTGCATTGTAGAGTTTTAACTTGCAATTGCAGATGTAGCGACGAACTGTAGTTACTGACAGTGGTTTTCTGAAGTGTTCCTCAGCCCATGTGGTGATGTCCTTTACACACTGATGTCGGTTTTTGATGCAGTACCGCCTGAGGGATCGAAGGTCACGGGCATTCAATGTCGGTTTTCGGCCTTGTCGCTTACGTGCAGTGATTTCTCCAGATTCTCTGAACCTTTTGACGATATTACGGACCGTAGGTGATGAAATCCCTAAATTTCTTGCAATAGCTCGTTGAGGAATGTTGTTTTTAAACTGTTCCACAATCAGCTCACGCATTTGTTCACTAAGTGGTGACCCTTGCCCCATCCTAGTTTGTGAATAACTGAGCATTTTAGGGAAGCTGGCTTTATACCCAATCATGGCACCCACCTGTTCCCAATTAGCCCGTTCACCTGTGGGATGTTCCAAATAAGTGTTTGACAAGCATTCCTCAAATCTCTGTCTTTTTTGCCACATGTGTCCGCTTTTTTGAAACATGTTGCAGGCATCAAATTCCAAATGAGCTAATATTTGCAAAAAATTACAAAGTATACCTGTTCGAACATTAAGTAATTTGTCTTTGCAGTGTATTCAATTGAATATAGGTTGAAAAGGATTTGTAAATAATTGTATTCTGTTTTTATTTACGATTTACACAACTTGCCAACTTCACTGGTTTTGTATAAGAGCCTGACCAATAACATCAATCAGTGTGAAATGTGATGTTAGACTGGTATGTGACATGAATTGTTTGACTGCCTGCTTTCTTTGGGGGGGGAGATTTCAGGTTATGGTTTCCATTTATTAAGGTTTGTTAAGCGTCTTTGTGACAGTTTATTTGTGATCAGCAATCTTGAAATAAAATAGTACAATCAGCACTTAATGATTTATAGACCCCCATGTCCAAGTTTAGAAAACAGGATGACTAGAAGAATGGGTCGTTTATAGGCATCCTATCTCAAATGGAAGCTAGATGTTTTTAGTGGCTTTCTTTCAGACAGCATGCAGTGAAACTTACACTTGCACTAAACTTGTAGCGACTCTTACAGTGCACATATGGTCAGAATTGGACTCATGTTTACTCTGTAATACTTTATTTGGGCTGTATTAAAAAAAAAAAAGTTGGTGATCATCCTTCTCAGCATAAAAAGTGAAGCGAGGGGGAGGTTTTTTTTAAAGACTGAAACTGGTGGAAACGCGTTTGAACTGATGAATGTTCAGATATTTGCGCATGCGAGGCGTGGTTCAACAACCGCTCGCTAGTGTCGGCCAGTCATCCCAGTTGAATCACTGACGCGCCGTTTTCTCACGTTGTTACGCGATTCCAGACATTTTTCGATTTAAAAAAAAAAACTGATTGACGAAAAGAGTCGGCACAGTTTTTGCCAGTCGAGAGGGGATGATCACCGACTCATTTTTTAATATGTCCGAAAAGCTAACCATATTCTTGCGCACTGCTTTTCCAAGTGTGTGGGCACTTCAAAAATCTGAGACCATTTTAAAGGTTTTCTTCCCCCCAAAATATTCTTTGTAGTTGGTAAATTTGACATTTTGGAGCAGTGGATTAATATTAATGTACAAGCCAATATCGGATTGTGGATACCAACTGGACACTACCATCGCACAGAATGGAGATCACAAAGATTGTAGACAGATGGAACAGTCATGCTTAAACAAAGTGTGTAGAGATGCATCATGGTACATGTTAAATACAATCTGCAATGTGGTAAACACCATGAGTGGGATGTTTATGCAAGTTTCTCAAAGTTCAACACCATACCTCCAGCCAATCAGGAACAGGTACCACAGATGGCCAAGTACTCCATGAAATTACAGAGACTCACAGAATACATTCAGCTATGGTTTTATTTATACCTCTAATTGAGTAGAACTGCCACTCACATGACAATCAAAAAAACACAAAATGGCAGGTCATTCAGGATTGCCACAGAGACGGAAATGCGTGATCTTCAAGTGAAAGTTTTTGTGACTTGGCATAAAACGCACACAAACACCCCAGGAATAAGTGAGGAGACAAGGTTACAAGGTGAGAAGACGACAAAAAATGAGCAAGACAGGAATATAAAATGAGAAATTAAACAAAGTAAGGCAATGCTGGATTATGCATAATATGGAATTATTGAATGGATGTGGGAGAAATAAAAGTGAAGAACATTTACATTACTGGCAGGGTTTCACCTGATGCAAGACATAATAGGAACTGGTTAGGAATGAAGCACGAGCCTCCGGCTCTTGACAGATAAATCTAGGGCAAATATGGCAGGGATTTCACTGCAACACTTCCGAACGTGTCAAGTCTGAAAGCTAACATTTCCACAAGCAAGAGTAAAACATGCAATGGGAAAGTAGCAAATGATTATTTCTTGAAACAGAACTAATATTATCAGCTTATGCTGAACCACTAACCTTACAAGAAGAAACAATGATAAATGGCACTAAAGTCACCCCCAATTTGCAAATGGTTTGCAAAATAAAGACTGTAATGTGATTATAACTGCACAGACAACTAATCAAGGCTCCAAATACTAGAAGACAAACATACAGTAATATATGCAATTTGGGAAACGCGTACCGTGGAAAACAATTGCTTTCTTTTGAGGTAACAATTGTTAAATTAAATTGCACTAGTTCAAAATAGCAATGATTTGCATTTGTCAATGTATTGAGGCGATGTTGCATTTCCATTATCTAGGCAATAGAAAATAATTGAATATGAGAGTCCATTCCATTTTACATGGGCCTGAGGAAGTCTACCTGTTTGCACAATTTGTTGTGGCACTTAAAAGGATAGAAAAACACAAATCGCAGTTTTGGAAGGTTCATCTAGACCGGAGTGTTTTTTGTACTCACTCTCTGCAAATGTAGGCAGAACCAGCCCACTTTGCAATTCCATTATGAAGGCATCTCTTTAAAAAAAGTTATTTAGCCAGTACACCATTATGCAGACACACAAATCTTCCATAGTCAGCCAAAAGTATGACAATTTGGACAGTCAAGAGTTCAAAATTAAATTATGAAGCTTCTCCACGGTTAGAGATGCCTAAAGGAAGAGTCAAAATTTATGCTAATGCTGTCAAGCATTGCTTCTGATGACTTCCAAATGAGACCAAAAGATTGGAGTCCTGGATCTCATTCTAACTGGCTATTTTTAACAGCCTTCGCATCTTTTCTTGTTCTGAGCCCCTCTCACCAGAAGGCAAAAAAAAAAGAGGAAAAGTCAGAGAAGATGGGGGATCGAATAAAAGAAATGGCTTAATGGAATGTCCTTGCTCCTTGAAATGTCAAAAGTACAAATAAGTCAGTTACAGTATGAGGAGATGGACTCGCAGGCCTTTAATGTCATGCATGCTGGGGGGGGGGGGTGATGTTACATTGCAGAAATCGTCATTTAACAGGTTTAAAAGATTGGAAACTCAGAATGATGGATGGCCAGGTCAGGGTCTAAGAACAGAAAAGAATGAATGCTGGGAAAAAAAAAAAAAAAAATGATCAAAGTGAGACTCCTGTGTCACCCAAAAAACCTCAAGACATTTCATTTGCATTGAATAACACTCGGCCTGAGAAACGAACCCAGTACATTCATCACGGGAAAAAAGCCAGACTAATGAAGTGTGCCCTCTCATCAAATTACTCAGGCACTTTCCCCTCGCCCGTCTGACGGAGTACGGACTGGACAGAACAAAGGGAGTAAAAGAAACAAAGATGTCCAAAGCACCAAGCTGACATACAGGAAGTGATGTCACAAATGGCTGCACACATGCCGGAAGCAAGTTTTGAAATTTGATATCTAAAAGTTGACAATGTTATATTTGTTCACCTAGCTTGTATACAAAGACCAGATTAATGCCACAACAGCTCACAAATTTCATGTTTCAAATAGCTGAATGTCATTGATAGTATTCCTCACGTTACGGAAATATGTTTTCACCGGCGTTTGTTTTTTCATAAGTATACAAAGATCTCTCAAAAACTTCAGGATGAATGTCAATGATATTTTGTGTTTTGACAAATACTTTGCTAAGGAGGGAGTTGTCAAATTTTGGTGAAGATCCAACTCATATTCTCGATCCGGGATCTGAAAGAATTACTGTGTGCATTAAGACGGCACTGTCGCGCACGGTTGTCTCTGTTGTGATACTAACACCCACATCAGCAGTCAGACTAATTCTTTGTGCAAATACTTCCTGTGAGAAATCCGAATCTGACTTCCTCCGCCATCAAAACTTTGCATGAAAACAAACACCTCAAGAGCTACACAGAGGATCTTGCATGAGTGGCTGTCTCATACGAAAGTTATGAAATGAGTTCAGTAAAGTTGGCGTTTGTTGAGCTTCAGGGTACAACAAAGCCCAAATTTACTTAGTGAGTTTCATAACTTTGAGACAACCAAGAGTAAAAGATTCTGTTTATCACATAACTGAATTACATAATAAAAAAAAAAAAACTAACAATTTTCAATTGCGCCTCAATTGCAATTACCATTTCACATTAGCATTGAGCTTACTCCATCACTCTGCTAAAGTCACTCAGTGAGTCATAGACCGTTGCATTTGAAAAAGCCAGTTTCTAAATTCAGTCAACTGAGTAGCAAGCTGATGTTAGCTTGCTAGCTAACAATTGTATGTCACAAAATGATTATGGAAAGGTACTGCATGCACACTAGCTAGCTAGCTGTGCAACATTAACTTCATTATGAGAGAGGAACTTAGCTAGCTTGCTATAGCACTAAGCCATACCGATTTACACATCAGCTCGGCTAAATATCAGAGAGATTTGAAACCATTCCCTTCATCAGCGATGACAATTTGTTTTACCCCAAGCTGCGGGAGGTTTGCCGTGATGTAATGTGGAGCAATTTTTTTGCGCACTATGTCAGTGATATTTTTGCAAAAGTGTTATGCACCTAGGGCAATATCAAAATTATGAAATGAACTGGGATGAATGGTAAGTACTACAGTTATGTGATAAAAAATGTAAAGCGTATGCATCAACAAACGTTTTTGGCATGTTCTGTAAGACAATTGATTTTACCGCGCTCCGCACTTGAGAGGTCATGGCCATTCCTCAACACATTCCCCTAGAATGACTGGCGTTTTTTTTTTTTTTTTTTTTTACTTGAAACACTCAAATTGCCACAAAAGATGATGTATAAAAATAGTTACTCAAATAATAAGAGTAAAGGGAATAATGGAGAACAAAAACCATTGCACTGGATCAATTTGAATGGAAATGCTTCAAAAATGTTTCAGTGATGGCAAAGGAGCTGAAATATGAGGCGGCAGAAAACAGCAGCTTAAAGTTGATCGCTGGTCCCAAGTGGTTTCATAATTCATGGTTTCCTAGATTAACAATACGTTTCACTCATAATAAAACCAACTAATTTCTATCGAATGTATCCAGTTAGTCTCAATTTGTTGAGACTAGAAATCTGCACAAAAGTGAGCAGATTCAAAATCATTTCCATTCAAAATTGAAGACAGCTACTATCAATTTTAATTTAAGCAATCGAGACATGCAGGTTATATAGCCATCACTGCAGGATGAGGGAAAAAAATAAAGCAAATGTTAAAGCAGGGATCACTTTTCATAAAAAAGATTAGTAGTACATTTTTCTAAACCTGTTAACTCTCCCCAATATTGCATGAACAGGCCGCATTACTTGCCAAAGGGTTATTCAAATCATTTGAAAACTTGTTAAAAGAAAATTACTGAGAAGGGGCCATGACTAATCTCGTTTATGAAAATGTTTTACGTTTCCTCAATTTTCAGCTCAAGAGCCACCACAATAGAGGAACCAGTTACTTAAAAAAAAAACATTAAATAATCACTGCCACAGAACATTGATCATTTGAATAACCTGCAAGTTCATAATGTGGGCTTCACATTCACAGATACCAAATATGAATGGCACATAAGCTCTGTTAATATATGCTCAGCATACTATTACATGTGCAAAATATTACATAGCACGAAGTTCAAATGACTTAAGACCAGTAAAGTTTAAATGACATAAGCCATGCGGTCAGGCAGAAAACTAATTACCAATACCCACACACCAGCTTACTCTGAGGTAGCACCACTTGTACTAACGACACTGTATACCGTTGTTTATATCTTAAAACATATCTTTTCCTGCCCTATTTTAACGCTTACCACAGGGCTATTCAACATTATCCTGCAAGGGCCGGTGTGGGCCCAGGCATTCATTCCAACCCAGCGCTTAACACACCTGACACCTCTCATCAACCCCAAGAGTCTTGGCTAAAGAGATTGATTAGTAGTATCAGGTGTGTAACTGCTATGCAAGAATGAAAGTCTGCGCCCACACCGGCCCTCATTGCAAAGCACTGGCTTACTATAGTGTCATGTATGCATAATAAAGGTAGTAGAAATGAAGTAAAACTTTATTACCACCGCCAATGCGATTATGTCTCGGACTCGGTTTGTTGGTCTGACAGCAGGATTACAGAAAAACCACAGGCCCAATTTTCCTGAAACTTGGTGGAAGGGTGCACCACAGGCCCAGGTAGTACCCATAAAATTCTGGCACGGATCCATTCACCAGGCAGATACAATTCATTTTTCACTATTGTTAACATGGCGAGATTGGCCATTTGGGTCTTGGCGGACTGAATGCCAAATACGTTAAAATTCAGTAGATGGAAGTAAAGCTCAATAGTGACAAAACAAAGCCAATTTAGAACAGTCAAACACTGGCGGAGGTCTATGCTCTCCGGGTGCCCCTCCAGGTCTGTTATTGCATTCTACCATCTGCAAAACATATCTTATTTTTAAGTAAAAAATATAAGTTTGTACAGTTTCGACACCCAAATATATACATTTGTTTTACATTTTTACATTCTCTACATGGTCTGCAGAACACAGCTACAGGCGAAGATGACAGTGACAGGGGAATGAAAATGGTTTCTTGACGCGCCGACAAACACAAATCTGACAGTGCAATTGAGATTTGCACCAATAACAACTCAAGCAGTGATAAAAATTACGATAACAGTTTCTTGGCAATAAAATAGACCAAACAAAAAGATTGTAAATGATGCAACACAAAAAAAATGAGGAGGGTAGGTATTCTTTATTGGAAACAAAAAAATACAAAAAAAAAAAAAAAAACAATAATATAATAACAATGATGAGGAAAATAAGGAGACCGTAAGAAGGGCGTGGGGGGAGGGAATGGCAGCGAGCGATGCGGGGGGGGGGGGGGGGGGGGCGGGGCGTGAGTTAGGAATTTAAAGAGCTCTTACACTCCGCCTTTATGGCGCCACAGTTAATGGGCACAAAGGGGCGGCGCGCGGCCTGGCGCAGCCTGATGAGGTCACGGCACATGTGACGAGCCAGCTTGGTGAGGCGGGTGGCCTGCAGAAGGAAGGCCTGCTTGGTCTTCATGGAGGACTTGGGGCTGCCGCTGTTCCGCATGGGCACCATGTGGGGGCCCTGTCGGGGGCCGTGGCCCCGGGACCGAGGCTCCTGGGAGGGATGGGAGGAAGGGAAGGGTCCAAGTGGGCGAAGAGATGGAGGGAGGAGACAGGGAGGTGAAGAGGGGGGTGGAAAAGGCAGAGCGAAGCAAGAGAGGGGGAAAGAGAGAGAGGGAGAAAGAGAAAGGCGGTAGGAAAGGGAACGAAGGAATGGGGGGAGAGATAATGAGAGAGGGAGAGAGGAAGGGAGGGCAAAATAGAAAGAGACAGAGTGAGGAGAGCAGTGGGAAGAGGGGAGAGAGAGAGAGGGAGAGGTGAAAGAGAGGAGGAGACAAAGGTATTCAGAAACAAAACAAAAGACAAAAGACGGAAGGACAGAAGTGAGGAAAACATGGAAGGAATGAGTGGAAGGGCAAAAGGAGGAGAGAGAGAGAGGGAAAGATAAGAGTAGAGAGGACATTTAAAAGGAGTACGAGAAAGAGGGAGCAAGAGAGAGAGTGAGCGTGACAGGGCAGAGAGAGAGAGGGCAACAGCGATTTTCATTTCATGAGCCGCAATTACCTTCAGTCAGCCCATCGAGTCCACTAATACACACACATCTAAACAGATGAAAGAGCCACAATCTGGGCTCCCACACTGACCGGGTAATGCAGCTCTGAATGTCCATGTGGCTGAACTCCAATGACAGCCGAAATAAGAGTTTTGAAAACATTATTTTCAGTTTCAGCCACTCAAATACTGCTCATTAAAAAGCACTAATGTGTGTACTTGCAGCCAGAGAATGAAGGACGGCCGTAATACACTCTACTGCACAGACCGCTTCTCAACGGGAGTCCTAAATAACACACTGAACGGAGCAAGCCAATCAAAGTACCTCAGACAGAAGGGAAATTAAGTTTTGAAATGGACCACCATTAACATTTTTTCATGTGTTAAAAAGATCACAACGGATAATAGAGAAAGTGAGAGACCAGAACAGATTCAGCAGGCAGTCTTATCCTCCAGTTTGTCCGACAATAACAAAACACTCTTCAAGTCACTTCGGTCAGTTATTTTGGCGAGAAAATCATTAATATTTCTTTTCCATTTCTGACACTGTTCAGGCCAATTACAGAAATGTAACAGCTGAATCCAAAAGTGAGAAAATTCATTTCCGCACCAGCTGTAAATAGATGCGGGCAAAAATCTCAGCAGCCACACTGGTAAAACAGATGAGTGTTCTAATGTGGGGCGGGGCTTACATTGGGGGAGGGGCTGGCTGGCATCTTCTCCTCCCCCTCGGCTCGGCTGGGCATTTTCAGGCCCCCGTACTTCTTCCAGTACAGCCAGCAGGACACACACAGACGACAGTGCATGTTGGGGGGGCCCCACGAGTACCACTGGGGTGACTGCATGGCTAGAGGGCAAGAAATCGGCAGAGTGTCAAACAACAGTGGCTGTTAAAGGACCAGCTTTTCTCATCCCAGTCAAGCACCTCGACACTCCATTAACAAGACCAATTCCCAAAGAGGTGGAACATTCCTGAAAATACAAATAAAATCAAAACGAAGTGAAATGAGAAGTTCATTCACCTCTTTCTATATTGAAATCACAACAATAATTCAGTGCAGTAATGACTCCCAAGGTAACTCAGTGTAGTAATGACTCGTTTGGTCACTAAGTGTAGTCATGACTCGTTCGGTCACTCAGTGTAGTAATCACCCTCTGGGTAAACTCAGTGCATTATCGACTCCCAGAGTAACTCCCTGCAGGTGCGTAACTCCTCATTAACAGTGAATCGGCGCGACTCACAGAAGCAGCTCTCGCAGGCTCTACCAGTTCCCGGCACAGGGTATCCCCCGGCCCCCGGAGCTCCGTTCATGGTGGCCATCTTCCCGTTACTGATCTGGTTGGGGTTTGGCTTATTACTGTCAATCAAACACAAGAGGGCAGAGACTTGATATAAGTCTGGCCTATGAGAGATGTGTTAGATGCGACATAAATGATTCTCACCAGGAATTATTCTCACCGAGTTCACTGAATGTGCAAAATGAGATGAGAGTACAATGCCATACAGCAGGGTAACATCCTAACGCCATCTATATCAATACACCCAGCTGAATTTTCCAACACATGCATTCAGAGAGCACACTCACCGGACGGGCATACACTTGGCAAAAATACTAGGCTGGCACAAGCTCTGCCCTGCTGTCATAATCGACAGGCAAATGCATGGATATGTATGCCAATTAAAAAAAAAAAAAAAAAAATGAACTGCATTCGCACAACAGTGTTGATTCATTTTTGAAGCAAATTCAGTTCAGATGGAGAAGGATGGTGGAGAGACGCTGACATGGGGCCAACGTGGGCATTCACAGAGCATGGTCACTTCCATACTCACTAAGTCGGGATGTAAACTTGCTTCAGTTTGCTCTCAGCTTCCGCCGCTTTCAGCCTTTTCTGAGAACAACAAAAGAGAAAAGCAGAAGTGGGAAGCGAATCTTACTTTTGCAGATGCCAACCGCCATTAAAACAGTTTCCTGTTTACCCTTACAGTTCTCCGCATGATTCTGCTGGACTGCATATGTATAAGGATATGAGCAACAATAGTGGTAACCAGCCCCGTTCCTAGAAATCTACCATCGCGTTTGCCTTCACACCAACCCCAACAAAGCACACTTTTTAATGTTGTCCGAATTATTAGTCACATGTGGCAAATTTGAGGTCAGAATGAATATATACAGCATGTTAAATCTTCAGAAACAGGGTTGGTTACCTCTGAACCACAGTGCCATCCCTAAAACGCAGTGAGCAGTTTTAGCGTACCCAAAAATCAACAACAGCACATCGTAACCTGTAGGCGGGCAAATAGCTCACCTGTTGTACGTATCTGTCTGTGGTCTTCCACATGTAGTAATACTCTATAATGCTGGTCAGAGATTTCCATGGAAGCTGACGGAGAGAGGAAAAGGGGGAGATGGGAAATGTGGATTAGTTTAAAATGTGATCTCCGTAACGCCAGTCAGCGCACCCAAACAGCAATCATTTATTAAATGCACTACATAGGCTATTGCAATTAGTATATTTGAGAGAGTGCTTTGTGTGTGTGGAAATAGGTGGCCGTGAACTTGAGTCATAGATAATTTCTGAGCCATTTTTACGCAAGACATGGAAGCTGCAGTACCAGAGTAGGCAGTAGAGGGCACTGTTCCCTTTGGGTCTGCCCTCCACCGAAGGGCTCTGAATCCCAGGCGGCACACAGCCACTGCAGCCTCGAGAGAGAACTTCAACGAAGCGCCGGAGCAAATGCACGGCCGCGCAGGGATAAGGAGTCGTGTGAACTGTGGCCACGGGCATCAGTAAAAGGCAGCACACGGGAAAACAGACGCGACACGCGAGGCGCCATCTAGCGCTGCTCTTAAGCGTGTGGGGAGCGCAGCGAAGGCAGGGAAGCAGGAGAATAATGGTCTGCTTTAAATGGCCGAACCGTAAACTCCGAGAGCGCTCGCAGTCCCAGAACCAGCGACACTAATTTGGCTCTAATGGGCTCCCGAAGGCCGAGGGCCGTGCCCTGACTCGGGCTTTAATCAAACTGTTTAACTCAATTAGCTTCCTCGCTAAAGAGCAGAGAGAGATAAATTAGCGCCAACGCTAAACCGGCAGTGAACTCCAGTCTCCAGTGAAAGATTGTTCACTCTGTCCAAATCTATTTGGCTCAGAGACTCGAGGGTCCTTGAGGCCCGAGAAGCAGACCCTTATTTTGGGGTGCCCCAGGTCTGAAGTCATTCCCCACTATGCTAACCTTGCGCTGAAATAGCCTGAAAACAACTGCTGGCTGCGAGCTAATCCACTACTCGCTCCCAAAACAGATAACCCATCTCCCCAGCCCCCTAAATGGCCAATCAATTCCCTGGCTGTCAGTTCTGTGATCAGCAGGGGGAAATTTGTATACTCTTGTATTACAGAGATCCTTCGGGGTCTCTGTTTACAACTCCATAACTCTCTCCAACCATCTCACAACATCCATCTTTTTCAAGAAACAACAACCCCCTGCTACCTCACACACCCCAAACCAGTGAAAGCAGATTAGAAACACACTGTGCACACGGGGGATAACACAGCAGTGCACTCATTAGCGCTGTGACAGTACATATTTAATTGGATAACGGCTTTCTTCAGAGCACAGCAGTTTGGGTAATTTGCGACGTTGAAAAAAATAATGGTCGTGGTGTTGCACAGGAGAGACACTCCAGCATTATTGTCCCCTCAGAGTCCGCAGACACACTGCAAAAGGCACAGTGTTACACTGCCTCTTGCTGGCCAAAAACCGTTCATGAGTGTGCAGTCCGTAAACAATCGTCGCGGGAAGGATCTCCAGGCTTGCACTTCCTCTGTGCAACTGGAAACTCCGCATCAACCCTAATGCACTGTTTAAACAATTGCAAGAGGGATTAATTAAAAAGCATTTAAACAGCTTCTTGGGAAAACTAAGCGTGCTGGATGAATTTATAAATGAATCTGTAAACTCCCTGGCCGGTAGAGACTTCAAATATTGTCCACGCCATGATCTCGCTTTCTTAACTCTACCCTCAGCGCACAACTGAATTCACAGTGCATTACACTCCTGGAAGGACAGACAGACAGACAGACAGACAGACACGCACGCACGCACGCACGCACGCACGCACGCACGCACGCACGCACACCAGTTTGTGTGTCATGAGTTTGTTGAAGACATGGACTAAACCAGCTGGCCACAGTGATTTGTTCTCCCTCCCAGAGAAGGATCTGTGCCAATTACAATATCCCAGGGATCGGAGAAAACACGGGGGAGAAATTTAATTTCTTTTATCACAAGGCTTTTTTGAATACTCAGTTCCGATTGTCCAATTACGGCATTCTACGGTTTGTCATGTCTAGAGCGCAGATGTCTGTTGTAAAGAACAGACCATCGTTATGGGCGTGACGCAGTCCCAAATGCAGAACCTAATTTTCTTAGTGGAGGCGATAAAATCAATATTAAATCAATAAAATTGTTTTTAAAAATCAGTATTTTGAATCAATTTATTGATTTCTTTAGCACGTAGCAGTATAGTAAGTGTAATAATGTACAGTGAGCCAGTCGTTATTGCAGAATAAAGACCCCTCTGCCTCACGCTGAGGGTCTAGCATGACTCTATTGCGGTTTACTTCGCAATACTGCTCGGCTCGCTGTACATCATCCACTACCAACCGCATTTGCATCTCTGTGCGGAGCGCTTAGCCGTGACTCACAAAGTCCTGCCGGATGTCGTTGAAGTCCTTGCCGTACTTCTCCAGCGCCTCCTCGAACAGGCTGGCCTCCGAGGCGCTCCACTCCTCCATCTCGTCCCGGCACAGTACTGGGCCGCCCTGTGGGACCAGCACGCTAATGGCACTAGACAGGTCGTAGCCGTGCCGATGAAGGGTGTCCATGGCGTGGAACTGCACAGGGAGACGATCGGAAACTAGGTTATTCGCACGACACTAAAAATTTATCCTTTAATTAACTGGCTTGTTGTTGGTCTGGGTTACCGGTGAAGTCGGGGAGGGTGGTTAAAAACTTGAGAACCTATCCCAGCATGCACTGGGTAGGAGGACAGGCAGGGATACATCTTTGAGAGGTCGCCAATCTATCACAGGGAACACAAACCATTCACAGATAAACTCACAACTATGGGCAGTTTGTCTCCACAATAACCTAGCCTGGTATCCTTTTTGAAGCCAAGTCAACTGTATATTTTTAACAGTGTATGTATGCACAGTGTAAAAAAAAAAAATTAAGTTAATGCAAATATAAATCGTGGACAACCTGCTACCCTGTCAAAATGGCCGCCGCATCAGAGTAGTGCTTTTTTCAGAGGGTATCACAAGGCCTGAAAAAAATTCTTGGGGAAGCACAGACGTTCCTCGACGGTGCTGAGTGTGGGCGCTAACGCTGCCAGAAGACAGCTGGACAAGCTTACTACCTAATCAACTGAGCAGTTCTTAATATATTGAGTATTAAATGGCTTCACTGCTGGAAATTAAAAAGGGCCACAGGCACTCCCCAAGGCAGTATTACCAGCAGCTAAAAGCTTCTCGTCGCGATAGTGATGCGTTTAATGCAGAACAGAGAGCCAGGGATTACACAGACATATCAGAATGACAAGAACTTCCTGTTTTCGATTCAGGAAAGACTGCACAGAGGTGGAGCATGACATAGCCACAAGGGATTGTTCATAATGTCAACCCCCCCCAAGTGTTAGCTGCATTTATAAAAATTACTGCATACCCCATCTGCTTGTTTTTACAACATGCAGGACGAATTTTAGGCTTATCGCGTCCATAATTACAAAAATATTAAATTATGCAGATGGTTTTTCAGTGCACACTTAACACATGTAACACCAAAAATGACACAGTTAAATGAAAAGCATGACATAAATAAATTTTACACGCTAGAGTGAGAGACTTTAGCCAAAGCTGGTGTTCTTTACCTTTCTAAATTTAAAAAACAGGACAGGCTGCTTTCAGTGGAGTGAATCACAGAGGACTTTAAATGCGAGTTTATGAGCCAGTAAAAAGTGGTGTGAGAATAAATGAGTGGCTTTTGAGAGGGTGCTTATTTTAGTCCAAAAATATGCAGCTCCGCTCTTCTCTCCCAAAAACGGACCAAATATTTGCCTACTTCACCGCTTTGTTCAGCTGAGATAAAGTGGTGCTTGTATCCCCAGGCACAAACAACAAGGTTTGTTCAGTGTGGGGGACAGAGAATTGCCGACAGGCATATTTAGTTTGATGTCCTTTTCAGATTAAAAAGTCAGCTCAGAGTCAAACACCCCCAGGGAATGACCGATTCCAAATATCTCATTTGTTCGCTAATTGAGTTGCAGTACATTTTCATTAGTTCAGCGGGGGGCAATGAAGGATTTTAGATTTACATTTTAGAGTCCTTCAAGCTTGGGTAGTGAGATGGTGCCTTAAGCCTAAGCAATGTCCCCTCTACCAACAAGGAATCAATACTAGCTCTCGTCAGGCATGGCGATTAAAATCACAATAAATTAGTCGGCGGCCATCAGCAAGGGGTATATCCCCGAAATTCCCCAATCCTCGAAGCCCCCTTTATAAGATTCCAGACCAACAATATGAGGCAAATTTGAGGTCTGGTTCAGTAATTGTTCCAGTGATATGGATAAAAAACTGATTTTTTCTATATATAGCGCCACCTGGTGGCAAACGTAGGAGTGCATACTTGCCCAAAATCTAATCCGTTCATCCTCTCTACCATATCTACCCATATGCTAAAATTGAGAAGCCAATGTAAAGTATTTTTTGAGTTATCGCGCTAATGGCTAAATTCTGCGGATGCGGCTGCGGACGCAGCGGCAGCGGGTGGGGCGAAACCATGATTTTCCCGAAAGTCGTATTTCGGGGATATAATAACCAAGCGACAGAAAGTTGTCATAACTGCAAAAGCAATTGGTGTGGAACATTAAAACCAGCAAATAGTAAACAGGCACAACTGTTCCTTCAGTGTGGTGTCAGTTGTTGGTTGGATGACAGGATGTGAGGTAATCGGACTCTGTCTACTTTAAAGGGGATATAAGAGGGTTTTGAGGCTACTTGAGATGCAGAGACAGGTGGAGGAGTGTGTCTCGGTGCAGAGTGGGGCCGATTCTCTCACCAGTGTGATGTCACGTGAGGCGGCCGCAGCGCTCATGTGTAAACTTGGCTGCCTGACGGAACTGCTGCAGTCCAGCGCCCGGGCGAAGGTCCCCACAGCACTGCCAACAAGAGATCAGACTTCATCATCACAATCATCACTATTATCATGATAATAATAATCAAAAGCATCATTATCGTAATAACCATCAGCAGTATCATCAACATACAGTAATCACATGCATCATCGCCATCCCAACCATAACACAAAAAATCATCCACCATCATTATGACTTTCACTAAAACAAACATCAAAACCAAGTAGGGAGGCACAGTGCTGCAAAAATAAAAGTAGGGTGGAACAAAACTAACAATACAATCCTGTCATTTTACCACACCTTTTCCACACCACAAACATGGTACGGCCATGAGAGCCAAAATTTTTGTATTGAAAAGCGCCATAAGCAACCACCATTAAAATATAATCATTAAACCTTTCCTGCCCAAGGTTTCAGAAGGGAAATTACCAAGTCAGCAGAACACTTCTAATAAAAAAAAAACAAAAAAAAAACATTTCAGATCCTGCACAGTTCAGCATTCAAATTTAGGGTCACATACCCAACCTTTAAATGTCCGGTCAATCAAAAACAGTTTTAGCTTTTGGGCCCCTAATAGTGGGTATCCATGGAGGAAAAAGGGCTGAGAGACACTGAAACAATAGCTGTTTCAATCACTGTCCACACGGCGTCACAATTGTTTTCTGCGCAGTACAGTTTTTTTTTCTCAAAAATGTAAAACTACAGAAGAATTATTAGATGCCACAGGCACATCCAGACATTGGGGGCGGAGGAAAGAGGGGGACAGTCATTCCTCTTCAGACCGAGGCTCAGTCACTGCCACAGCCCGGGGAGCTCCAGAGCCCCAGAGGGGCCTAAGAGAGCCCTAAGCTCCTCTGTTCGGAGTCAGTCCGGATCCCGCTGGACGGGATCAAACACAGTTCAGCCTAGAGGCCGTTCAATACAGTCCATGTTGAGGACATGCTGACTTCGCTGACCCCAGGGCCCGGATTAACAGACTGCTCCCCTTAGATAAAAAACCTGCGTGTTTCTCCATTGTATCGTTAATCCCTCCAGCTTGTCAGCACAGATATGGGAGGCAGTGAATTTGCACTGTTTGCCACACAGAATTCAGGTTAAAAAAATGAGGGGGGACAAAACGCCACAGTGAGACTTAACACAAAAGATATTTTTGACCGAGATGATGATATGAATCGTAGACCGTTTGACAAATTATAATTACAGTGGAATAAAATGGGGGCCAAATGGGTGAGATCCAACCGGCAAAAAGGTAATAAAATTTGAATAATAAAAAAAAATTAACAAAAAAAAAAAACAGAAGGAGATTGAGTGCAAACACAGTTCCGAAAGCTGGTGTGTGTAACCTTCGGGTAGGTTGCCATGGGAACAGGTAATAAAGGAAAGCACCAGGGCTCTACTGCAGCTTATGGGCTCCGCACAATCAGCACAAAGTTGTGTGTGTGAGAGCATTTGTGCATGTGTGTTTGTACATGGGCTAGGTTTAGGGCAAGGGTTACAATTCAACTGATGGTTAAGACCATGTCTAGATTCAATGTTAGGTTTTGGAATGTTGTTCCAAGTTAAGGTGAGGTGTAAGATTCAGGTTAATAACTCAGTTATTTTTGGTGTTGGGTTCTGTAGGTTCGGGTCAAGATTAAAATTAAGATTAGGATCAGGGTTGAGTTCAGGACGATGTTAAGACTAGGGCTGATTTTAGGCTTTAGGGGTATGGAAAAAGGATTTTGGTGCGGAAGTATTTTCTGTTTACTACGAGGATATTAAAACAACACTGGGAATGAAACCAGGAGCGTGTGAGAGTGCGAGTGTGCAAGCTTGTGTGTGTGTGTGTGTGTGTGTGTGTGTGTGTGTGTGTTCCAGCAAGCATGTCTATTCATGCAGACCCAATAGCAAAAGCAAGTCATCTGATTAACATGCGTCAGATGATCAATGCCAAACTCTGGCAAGTAAATTCACAAACCTCTCCCGCTCTCCATTTCTCCAACTAATTCACTTCCATTACCATCTACACCTGATCTTTACACACGCATGGCCTTATACCTTATCTTGACACACGCATGGCCTTATACCTTTCAAACACGGCCTCGGTTTAGCTGTACCACTCACTTCATACTTAAGCCTGACCTACATAAACCCAAAACCTTACTTAACAACCACACTGTGACCCACATACAGCACACCCATGCATTTCCCCAATTCCTGGTAAAATGCCAGGGTACCTCTCTTGGCTCCAGTACAATCCATTTATGCAGCAGATGTTTTACACTGGCACTCCCTCCTGAATGGTTCCAGCTGCTCTACAAAAGCAGCGATCAGCTCAGCCTCTTTAAATGCGCTTGATGGCAGGTAGGAATCAAAATCCATTTTAGCAGTCGCCCAACTGGCAAACTCGAGGCTAATGGAGCTGAAACAGCAGAATAATCGCCGTTTTTCTACTCAGAGCACTGGCCTTTTATTCTGCCCCATTAATTATTCAAATGGCAAAATAAAAATCCGAATATCTGAGGCACAATGGCTATTTGTTTGAATGATTACTGACTGGATGTTAATTATAGGATTGGAGCAAATATTTTATTAGTATTTAAGATTCATATGTAAGCACACACCTTTCCTCAAGGCAATGCACAAAGCCTCCATCTTTACGTATTACTGAATATTCATGGAGGCGAATTGAAGCAGGTCTTATGACTTACAAGGTTACAAGTCTTGCTCAAGGGAACGATGGCAGCATTGCCAATACAAACACAGATTTGTTACAGCCCTGCATGTAGTCCAAGCCTACATGAGTACGTGTATTGGTAAATATGTTATTCAACATATTAATTACAGAGTGCAATTGTCTTTTTATTATAACTATTATTCTTAAGCACCAGGGGACAAATAAGACTCACAACATGCATTGCATACAAATTAGTCGATATGAGCCAGCTAGCACCCAAGGCTACATTGCATAGCGAAATCTCAAGTCCACAACACACATAATGAGAGTGCGGAGCAAATGCATTCTCAGACCTTTTTAATATAATTAAGGATTAAAGCGTAAATCAGAGGTCAGATTCAGAGAGCCAAGTTTGCGGAATTTGACAAGCACACTTATGTTAAGTCTAAGGGGCCGTTCACACCAAACACACTTTATTGGTGTGGGATGCCCTTATTAATATTTTCAATGATTTGAAGCCTTCTGAACACTGCTTTTGAGCACCAGGGGCCTCGATAAAAAAAAGCGTGAACGTAATTGTCAATCATTTCCCTGCCGTCAAATTACTTGAAAGCAAGGGCGCAGTTTGAAGTTCCATTGTAGACGAAGATGGCCGAGAAATCTGTTGTTGCTATTATGATGGTCTTGGCTCTAAAACAGCGATTTATGAAAGTTGTTTCAGTAATTTATTCCTAACCATCCTTTAAAGCAAGGCGTGAGCCAACCGCTTATCAGTCATTTAAAGAAATAGACAAAACACCAGACTTCGCGGTGGAATTAGTTTGACACAGCCTTTAACATTGCTCAGAATGTTTGTAAAGTCAGTGACAGGAGTATAACTTAGCAACCACTGTAAAGACTCATCCCGAGCTTTCAACAATGTAAGCTTAAAAAAAAAAAGGGGAAAAAAAAAAAGAGGACAGACAGGTCTTGCGTTTCGAGGCCGATAAAGTGTGTTCAGTGTGAAAAAACCCTGACTTTTCGGAAAAAAAGGATTCTTCACTGACCAAAATGATTAAGGAAGAAGAGTTTGACAGGTGAATTGGCGGACTGTCTTCTGTGCAGCACTGAGGTACCATGGCCATTAAATATACACCACAGGGAAGAGTGTGCCCAAACTGTGCCCTCCATCATTTCTTAAAGCAGCTCCTGGTGCCATTCCATTCCCCCACATCATAGTGCATACCAAGAGTATGCCTACTTATGTGAGGTGTGCCTGAAACGGAGCACACTCACCTACTGAACCTGTATGAGGTTTGTAAATAGATGAAGAGGAACACAGTATAAAAAGTGCTTCATGTGTCTCATCAATGTCAGCAAAATACTAGAAAATGTAAGCTGAACTTAAGTCATAAATCTGTATACTCATCCTTTTAAAATCCTATGAGCAGCACTACAAAGTCAAAAAGCCAAACTAATTGTACCAATACTTTCATCCTAAGATGCAGTGTTTTAGTACAAAATCCGAAACCAGTGAAGTTGGCACGTTGTGTAAATCGTAAATAAAAACAGAATACAATGATTTGCAAATCCTTTTCAACCTATATTCAATTGAATATACTGCAAAGACAAGTAACTTAATGTTCGAACAGGTAAACTTTGTAATTTTTTGCAAATATTAGCTCATTTGGAATTTGATGCCTGCAACATGTTTCAAAAAAGCTGGCACAAGTGGCAAAAAAGACTGAGAGAGTTGAGGAATGCTCATCAAACACTTATTTGGAACATCCCACAGGTGAACGGGCTAATTGGGAACAGGTGGGTGCCATGATTGGGTATAAAAGCAGCTTCCCTGAAATGCTCAGTCATTCACAAACAAGGATGGGAAGAGGGTCACCACTTAGTGAACAAATGCATGAACTGATTGTCGAACAGTTTAAAAACAACATTCCTCAACGAGCTATTGCAAGAAATTTAGGGATTTCATCATCTACGGTCCGTAATATCGTCAAAAGGTTCAGAGAATCTGGAGAAATCACTGCACGTAAGCGACAAGGCCGAAAACCAACATTGAATGCCCGTGACTTTCGATCCCTCAGGCGGTATTGCATCAAAAACCGACATCAGTGTGTAAAGAACATCACCACATGGGCTCAGGAACACTTCAGAAAACCACTGTCAGTAACTACAGTACGTCGCTACATCTGCAAGTACAAGTTAAAACTCTACAATGCAATGCAAAAGCCATTTATCAACAGCACCCAGAAACACCGCCGGCTTTGCTAGGCCCAAGCTCATCTAAGATGAACTGATGCAAAGTGGAAAAGTGTTCTGTGGTCTAACGAGTCCACATTTCAAATTGTTTTTGGAAACTGTGGACGTCATGTCCTCCGGACCAAAGAGGAAAAGAACCATCCGGACTGTTATAGGCGCAAAGTTCAAAAGCCGGCATCTGTGATGGTATGGGGGTGTTTTCGTGCCCAAGGCATGGGCAACTTTCACATATGTGAAGGCACCATTAATGCTGAAAGGTACATAATAGGTTTTGGAGCAACATATGTTGCCATCCAAGCAACGTCTTTTTCATGGACGCCCCTGCTTATTTCAGCAAGACAATATCAAGCCACATTCTGCACGTGTTACAACAGCATGGCTCCATAGTAAAGGAGTGCAGGTACTAGACTGGCCTGCCTGTAGTCCAGACCTGCCTCCCATTGAAAATGTGTGGCGCATTATGAAGCGTAAAAAACGACAACGGAGACCCCGGACGGTTGAACAATTTAAGCTGTACATCAAGCAAGAATGGGAAAGAGTTCCACCTGAAAAGCTTCAAAAATTGGTCTCCTCAGTTCCCAAACGTTTACTGAGTGTTGCTAAAAGGAAAGGCGATGTAAATACAGTGGTAAAAAGGCCCCTGTGCCAACTTTTTTGCAATGTGTTGCTGCCTTTAAATTCTAAGTTAATGATTATTTGCAAATAAAAAATAATAAATTTTCTCAGTTTGAACATTAAACATCTTGTCTTTGCAGTGTATTCAATTGAATATAAGTTGAAAAGGATTTGCAAATCATTGTATTCTGTTTTTATCTACGATTTACATAATGTGCCAACTTCACTGGTTTTGGGTTTGTATATTGGGGACTCCTTGGCAGTGTCATCAGGACCTTACCGCGCCACAACGAGGAACTGGTCGATCTGCTTGCTGGTGAGTGGACAGTGTGGGTCCCACATCTTCTCTTCCATTTTGGACAGGTCTCTATCATCTGCAGTGACTGTAAGGGGAAAAATAAGTTTAATGTTCAAGGTCAGCATCTGATCGAGACCATCTCAGCCTGTCTGCACGGCAGGACTGGCAACTTAAACACCAAACTAAATAAAGTCACTGAAACAGCATGAACTTTCGACACAAAAAAAAACACAAAATTACGACAAAATTATTCAGGCGAATCAAATCACCTACACGGATTTTCTGTTACCAAAACAAAATCTCAAAGTCTAACAAGCGAAGAAAGAAATATTAATCGATTTTGTGACGCATCGTGCATTGGATTAAAGGATTAAAAAAAAAGCGAGGAGCAGTGAGAGAGGGAGAGGAATAGAAGAAAGCGACATTGAGGATAAAATTAACAAACAAAAGACGCTCCCCAAATGCTCCTAAAATGAACCTCGGCAAGCAAAGGAAGGAATCACGCCTGATTACTGCCGAGTCCATTCCAGTCCCCCGGCTTCTGCTGAGGGTCGTTTAGACGGCCATGGAGTTATTACAATAATGGGAAGTTATGGACCTGTAGTGCAGTAGCTGACAAGAATAAACAAATAAATCACTGACACCACAAGCAGAGGGAGGAGGAATAGAAGGGTTTCTATGACACCTCAGACAGGCCTCATCTCATAACCACTGTCCTTTTCTTTCACTGGTGAGAGAGAGGCAGGGGATTAATTGCTGGCCTCCATCTTAACCCAAGCCACAATCACATGCGGTTGATTAGTTATGCCCTTAAAGCTGCCTTGGACACTAATAAGAGAGATTAAAGGGAATGCACCCACTTTTGTGTAATTAGGTTTCTTCATTTTAAGGCCAGTTAACAGGCCAATGCGCTTTATTGAATATCAAGCAAAGAGGGCATGCTTGGTCTCAAAGCCACTCTGGTAATTGGACGTGAAAGGTGTGGTGCGTTGCAATGGGTGGGCGGCAGGCTGTAGCACAGGCCGCTGTGGGCTGGCACAGCTGCGATGGGCATCAGGTTAGCTAGCGGAGAGACCCAGCGGAGTGAGAATCCCCAACCCTGATCCATCTCCAGCCCCGGACCTCACCCTCAAACCGCAACTCATCCAGCCAGCGCCGTACTCTGATACCACAACCAGGCTCCACTGTCTACTCAATACACAAGAAAACATTGTGCCTCTGATCCCCGATATTTGATTTAGAGCTCAGTACACCAGCACACTGGATTCCAATCTAAATGAGAATTACATGAAGGCTGGCCCTCCTTTACCTTGTAGGCATATACATTCATAACATTTTAACAATGTAAGAATTGCAGCCATTTTTGCATTGGTCCAAATTCTTGAGGATGATTAATAACATTTAAGGGCAGGTTCAACAATTGAAAATCATATTGTGCAAGACCTTGTAAAGCAATATAGGGATCACACATTATCAGCTCATACCTAAGGTAGGCCTGTAATTATTAAATATTTGTCAATTATGTAAAATCATTGCGGTCTCATGGTTAAACCTCTATTTTCAAAATGAGACCACTGCGTGGCGGGCCGCCACAGAATCAACTCGGACCGCCACAAAAAAATTCCCGTTCATTCTGAGGAAATGCGTAATCACCGCCAGTTGATAATTTATGCACACGGTGAATAAAAGATAAAAATGGAAAAATGAGAAAGACAGGAGGACGCGGAATTTGCGCAATAACAGTGCCACGTCCCCCCCGCTCAACAAAACGCACATCATCTCCACCCCCCCGGGACTGCCACCATACATTGCTTCCTGGTCTGTGGGAAACACTAAAACTAGTTTGAAAAAGAATAACTTTTTGACCGAAAGAGACAACTAAATTGTTAATCTACTTATGTATGTATTTACATACATTTACCCTGCTCAATGCCATGTCATGCCAGTACCACATTTACCACCAGATTGGTCTCATTTCTCATGTGTTTATTATCCATGGGATGAGTAGCTCTTGTATGCATGTGAGTAATAGGTTTGTGGTACAATTTTTGTGCATGTGTGTGGTTTTGTTCTTTTGTGGGGCCAAAGACAAATTTCCACATGAGTGGACAATAGAGATTTCTATTCTATTTCTATAGTCAATTATTTCTCAGACAATTAATTGTACAGCAAAATTTGGAACTGTTACAGCCCATAACCTTCGGGCAATTCATTGGGCAGTCCCCAATTCGCTAGGTATGCATTTCCCTTGGGACTGCAGGAGGAGCAGCGCAGCCCACTGTGTCATCGTGCCAAATACTAGCGCAGATTGTGAGGAGCGCGCACGGTGCCAAGGTGCCCACAAGCGCAACAAATCAGAACGTGCCTCCTTTTGAATAAACCGCACACATGGCTGGTAAGAGTCCAGATCAATATCCCATCATCCCCCCTCACCTCACGCACAGGCTCTTAGCCCTTAGCCTCTCCACCAATCTCTGCCCAGAACTTCCTTTGACCTGAACCCCCCCAAAAAATTAGCTGCAACAGTTTAATTTCACTCCTGCCTCCCAACACCTGCTCACTCTTCATTCTATTTTCAATCTGCTCACAAAAAAACAAAAAAAACACCCTCAATTAAAATCAAAGATGGCCCAAGATGCCCATTTTAATTAGTGCCGAGTCACTGATAATTGTCAATTTACTTATTCAGGGATGATTTTGTCTTCTGCAGTTTTCGCCCAGGAACATGAGGATTTCCATCCATGAGGTGGTGGTGACAAAGAAAGAAGATACAGATAGGCAGGGTACATCAGGCTAGTGCTGCACGATTTGGTAAAAATGTGCGATTGCGATTATAGTGAACCATATAGCAATTTGCGATTGCGATTACGATATAATAATAAAAAAAAAAAGGTATCTTGAGGCTACTTGATTTGTTATCAAGGAAAATGCAGAGAATAATGATTGTTCTGCACAGCAAATATCCCAGTGTTAATTCAACTCCAACAGAGCTTACTTGAGTCCATGATGGATGGTTGGTCAAATATAAACTCTACTGGAGTTGAATTAACACTGGGACTTTTGCTGCGTGGAGTGTATATTTCTCAACACAAACATGCAAACATTAAGGCGCATAAAAAAATACAAAAGAAGTGCGTAGTATTGTTTTCAAAATAACATTTTCCCCCCCAAAAAAAGAGGTTTTTCCTTTTTTGAAAAAAAGATATTTCCGCCGAGTGCAAATGCAGCGGCACTTTCGTAAACTTAGATGCCTTTCTGCAGGAATTTTGGCAAACCTATTAAGTACTACTAAAGGCAAAAACCTAAAACCTAAAAGTTTGTACAGTACTGTTAAAAAAGGCATTTGTGCGAAGTACAAAAGCTGAAGCACCATCGGGCTTTAGCGGCTTTCAGTCGTCTCTTTCTCTTTACTTTGCTGGGCTGTCACAGGCCTGCAGTCTTCATGCTTTTCTCTGTGCTGTCCTAAGTGTTGATACAGATTGGGAGTGTTGCCGCAGGATGTGGCGATTTTAACTTTGCAAGTTTTACGCAACACGTATTTCTGTTCAACGACGCCGTACCTCACATCGAAGTATCGCCATATGATAGATGCTGCGTTTTTTTTTGTTTTTTTTCTCGCCACCAACTCACCCTCAGCCCGGGCTTGCTCACGCTCAGACAGGGCTGCGTCTGAGTTGTTTTTTTTGCCGATAAAAGTTCCTTACCCTTACAAAATGATCTGGAAATGACGGCAACCATGATAAGTGCCTTCGAATTATTTAAATGTTAAGGAATGGTGTCTTCGTGCTCCCTAATTTACACAAAGTACACAAAGTTCAGCATCCTTTTCGAAAAGTAAGGAGATCACGCCATTCCATAATTCTGCGCAGCAGCAGTACTTAAAGCGGCGACCATTCATCCGGCTAATCGTGTAAAGAAACGTATGTGATGGACAGGGGTCTCATGATCGCGTTGCCTGCTTTATTGCATTCAGATTTTCTCATCAGCGCGGTTGTCTTCCTGAGCGGTAGTTATTCCCTTTTACACCTTTCCTTTATGTTCAGACATTTTCCACATAAGTTCAAGAATTGGTTTGGAATTAGTGGAATTAGTGGATAGGACGTAATTTTTTGACAACTATTTTTTTTTTTTTTTTTTTTTACATAGCCCAGGATAGCTTGTGGGCGTAACGTCAACTGACTCAATGCAATTAAGGAGAGGTAGTAATGTTCACTGACACGCACACGTTTATTTAGATTAAATCACAAATCGCAGACTTTTGCGGATATGCAATCGCACAGCTTGACATTGCGATTGCAATTGCGATTAGATTAATCGTGCAGCGCTACATCAGCGCCCAATCCTACATTCCACAGTGGTCATCAGTTTTAGGTAAACAGTTGTTTGTAATACTCAGGGTCACAAATGGAAGTTAGCTAAAGGTACCTTAAGCACAAATACTTGGAAAACTTTATTCACACACATCACAGTGTGGAATAGCCTGCCTGGCCATATCGAAGAGCCAAAGAGTTTTCAAGACCAACCTTAATACAGAGCTAGACACCATCTAGTCCATCAGTATCTGCAATGTTGACTTTGTTGATGGGAAAATGGCGAGCCTATTTGGGCTGAATGGCCTGTTCTTATCCTTATATGTTAAGTATTCAGTCCACCTACACTTATTTGCCTACAAGCAAAGAAAAGACTGCCTTGTGCGAAGTGTGCAAAGACGGGTCCAAAATGCATCTTACAAATAACCACATATTCAGCCGGACAGAAAATGAACAGAAACAGCATGACCTCTGAGGTCTTAGAGACTCCCTCACCTGGCCACCCGCTGTAGGGGGCCGCGATAAACGGGTGTTTAAAGCCTCAGTGTGCAATGCGCTGAGGGAGGTAAAGCCTGAAACTGACCCAACGTTGAAATGTTTCAGTTTTTGTCCGGTGGGAGGGGAGAGAGGGTGGAGCTGTCGAACTCTGACGAGGCTCAGTTTCCATCTTTCACAGAGAGAGGCCCCAACTGAGAGCCAACATGTACTGTTGTACATGTCTGTTGTTTACGCGCTTTCAGGAAAAACAAATGCACAAGTCCATGCGAACAAACAGACATACCCACACACAATCCTGCCTTAAACGGCTCATAACAAACAGACACCCTCAAACACAATCCTGCCTTAAACAGCTCATGTGGAAATTACCCAGAGCGCATTGCTTCGGCTCAGTTTTCTTTCTCACTCATTCAGACAGAAAGCACTGCCACGATCTCCAAACCAAATCGCCAGGGTGACAACCCAAAGCAGGCTTTAAATCATCTCCAATGGACAAGTTCAAGCCCTCCAGGCGGACATGACTACTGCAGGGCATTTAAAATGTGTCCGTTTCTACAACCAAGTTTTAAACACCGATCGGCAGCTTTGTTCAAGTCCTGCGGGCAGCGCACCCTGTAGCCTGAGCCTTGATAATAATGGTGAGGGCACAGAACTTGGCAGGAAGTCATGATCTCACCTTCAGCTGACAGGCAACGCCGCTTTTCATGCCGACACGACTCCATCAAACCAGGACTGCAGCTGACCATTAATGTTGAGCAGAGCGAAAACGTTTTCGTCTCCTCCGAGACATCTCTCGCCCACGAGTGAACCGGTCTTCAGGGAGACGCGATTCAATCAGCCAATCAAACGGATGCCAGGCGCAGTGATTGATGGGACATCTGACAGCCGCGCTGGGCTTTTTAGACGGGAAGGGTGTTTAAAGCGTCGAGACTGATATCTTCAGCATTGGCAGGTGCGTGTAAAACCGTCATCCCAAACAAAAGAAAGATTCAATAAGCGCTGCGACAGCAACCTTCACTTGTTCAAATAAATGTTTGTCCAAGTAAGGACTCAGCAGTCAAGACATCGGCAAGGTACACATCAATTCTAATGAATTTTGATCTCAGCATTTATTGCTATACTTCGCTTTAGAAGCCTTTAGTTCCCCAATAAGCCACGACCCCAAAGTCTCCGAATGAAAACTCTCCAAGAATTAGACACAACACAGTCCGTATGTTTACTTATTTGTACAGGGACACAATTTTTACATTTTGGCTTTGTGCTCCAGCATTGTGGATTTGAAAGCGAATGAATGAGGTCAAAATGGATGCGGTTAGCTTCAATAAGGCCGCCCTTTTACCGGTTCCCAAACATGCACCACACTGGCGTCTTAGCTTTAGCGCGCTAAAAGCTGCTCATGTTGGCACATCTCCGCAGGAGCCGAGCACAAGCATGGCCAGTTAAATCTGAAGAATAAGCAAGTCTGGAAACGCTGTGATTAAACACACCTCTCTGTGAGAAGCACATTCTGATCCACTTTAATTCCATCGGCTCTCAGAGCAGTGCGGCACTCGAGCTGATGCGCACCGCGGCCTACACGATTTGCCATGTTTTATTGACAAGTGAGGAGAACAGAGGGATGCGAGACAAAAGGGGATTGTGTTGAAATTCCCAGGTGGTCCTGACTCGATAGACAATGAAAATCATTCCCTCCATCGCAACCTCAGCTGATGTGTGGTGAGCGTTCCGGCAGAAAATGGCTGCCGTACCTCACTCCCTGGGTAATACATGCTGGTGATGGTCGAGATGAGCACTTCCCTGACCAATGTACGCAAATGCTCAGCGTGACCACCAGCTGCTGCGAAAACTCACTCATTTTGGTCGGCAGGTTTTAAGAGAGAACCCTTCCGATAAGCAAAATTTAGGCAAAAACTGATTGATTCAGGACACTGCTGCAGGATTAATGACTAGTCCAATCTTTTTTTACATTGTGAAGTTAAACTTAAAGACTAATACTTTCATGATGGAATATAAGCAGTGGAGCTAGCGAGTCATTTCAGGAATTAGTTATAAAGAAATCTCAGGGAAAGAAAGCCCTGACGCAGCACAACGGTTGAACTATTGTCACAAGCACTGGCATTTGGCAAAAGCTGGAAGTGTGAAAGACAAAAATTCAAAGGATTACTGCGTATAAAATGGGCAAAAGCATGAAATGACATTTCTTTATCGCAGCCATGGCTCAGCGCGCAGCAATGTCTCTGGCACACTTCGAGAGGCTGAAAATGGCCTGAAGTCCAGGGATGTGAAAACCTTAAACACACACCTATGACAAATCATGCATGAAAAGACATATTTTAAAGCACGGTACAGACCATTTAAAAATAACCGCAAAACCACCCAGAGAAACATTGTACTCTGGTATAAACCGTCAAATTAAATGAGTAAATGGAAAAATTGAGCATTGAGCTGCCATTCACCCCTTCTGACAACTCTCAGAGGAAGCAAAAGAACAAAATGGCTTCTCTTATACCAAAAACACAGTCAATCAGCCTTCAACAAATGTATAATCAAATTTAGCCCACATACAATACACCCATAGTAATTTACCTACCCATTTGTTTGGCACTGCTGGAGTAAACGGATAATGGCAGCCAAACAGAAGTAATTTACAACTGCATGAGTATCCGCATTAGACCTGTGACAGTGTCCATTGTTAACAGGTGTTAGCACTCCTCAGGTCAAGGTAACCGTACCCTCAGACAAAACAAAGGGGTGCATTTTGAGCATAGCATTAAAAATGCGCATCTCCCTTGACCATAAAAGCCTCTGTGAAAACACCAGAGTCGAATACGGTCACTGTCCCGAGACAGACAGGTCTTTTTATTGATTTACATCCCCTGGAGGGTATATAATCACTCTGGACTCCAAAGACTGAATTATTCAGAGCGAGGAGAGAAGGTGGAGAGATGGCTGAAAGGAAGAAAAGAGGGTGAGACAAGTGAATAGCTGTAATGGGTCATCCTTTCCGCTAATCTTTCTGTGCCACGTTCGACCTAGAGCATCCTTTCTGCAGACAGTACAGAGCCAAGAAAAATCGAGAAACTTCCTTCAATCTCAATTAGTATGACACCTCTCCTTCTATAAGATATACAGTCTTCATTACGAGCAGATTTTACCACAAAAATCGATAATAAAGGTCAGACCAGTGAACAGCTTTCCGGACCCCAGAAACCAGGAGAGTCTGTAGATTTTTGCAGTTAATCAGCAGTTTACTCATCAATTAAGGCAGAGGATTTCATCAGGCCGGTACGCGTTTTCTAAAAATATTGCTAGCTGTTGAACAGCCATGCGCAAAATGTTTTTCTCCAAATTGGCTTTAGGCATAGCTCATTGCACAAGCTTCTTCTGTCGGAACTGATCTGAAATATTAATGTGAACCCGAGGTTGCGACTTAAAGTGGACCTAAAGGGGCACTGTGAGCATCTCTGAGCAGGCCCAGCGAGCAGGCCCAGCGTTAGACCACGCTCAGCCCAGTTCATCGCCATGGAAATGGCAGGGTAGCCTCAAAACAGGCAGCGGACAAAGCTGCACTAAGAACCATGAGTGAACAAAATCTCCATAACTTGTCTGTGACCAGAGGACACTGTATTTTGAGTACAGAATCCCACGCAGCAAGATATCACAGTATAAACCCTTATTACGAACAAACCCACACGCCCAGCTTATGCAACCACTAAGCCAACAGCAAAAGTAATTATGGATAAGTGAGCATCTGCTACTCCATCTCCACAAAAAAAAAGAACACTTCAACAGAGTTTTCAAAGAACCTCGGAACGACCCCGCCAATATCGCACTCTCAACCGCCCGTTAGAGTTTAAAACTGAGAGAGCGCTGATGAATTGGTGGATTGAGAGGAATGAAACAATGTTATCGGCCGATTTAAGAGTAGCACCTGTCATCACTCATAGGCCGCCGTGGAAATGTTCTCAAACTGGGCCGCTCTCTGCTCTATAACAGTCTCATCTCCGGCGCTCATGAGCACACAACTAAATTTGGGGTGCCGGTATCACTGGATATCGAGGAGAGCTCCGCAGAGATCAAAGCGGGGCATCTGACAGCCTGCCTGTGAAGCACACTCTTTCCACCACAATCATTTCTCTTCCGAGACCCACTCTTGTTATTGACTGGACATAATGGTTACATGACTACAGTCAGGTTGCGCAAGTGGCCTGTAGCTTGAAAGCTTAAATACAAAGTAAATATGCTTACATTACTTTGACTGCTTAAAACTTCACAATGAAGAGCTCGGCTCACTTGTTCGAAACTGGAAAAATTTGAGGGTAAGGTTCTCGGGGAGTAGGTTGAGAATCCACTCCAGGAGGCCGCAAACACGATCAGCACAACAGTCATTCGGTACGTCGGCAGTTCAAATGATCAGCTCTGACCGATGAGAGGGCACAGCCGGAGGTGGTTATCGACAGACAAACTTAAACTGTTTGTCCTCCGATTCCCTCAACAGCAGGCGGACCTCGCACGTCACAGTGTCCCCAGTTGAGAAGGTGCTATAAAGGCGCAGTGCAAACAAACGCGCCGCGGCTCTCGGCCCTGCCAGCACATCACACAAATATGTGCCGAAGTCCCACAGTCTGCTGCGAAAACTCAACACACTGAGCAAGAGGTTGCAAGTCCTCCATCAGCAAGTTGGAAGAAAATTTCACCCGAACTATGAATAAAGGCTTTTCTGCCATCTGCCGAATATACAAACACCAAGAACTTAATATGTGCAGTGTTCTGATTCAGAAGAGGATAACGAAGACCTGTCGGGTCAGCTCACTCGGTTAAGGCGCCGCATTTGCGGGGCAGTAGACTACCACCGCTCAGGCTCGATCCCAAATCGTACCAACCGGCAGTGGTCGGCAGCTTTCTCAAAACAGCGAACAAATGGGTACAGAGCTGCATGTATGCAAATTGGGAAGGGACTGCTGAGAAGGGATATTAAAAATTGCCTTGTTTGTTGCTCAGGCGCCTCCTGTTGGCCAGCCAGGCGCTCGTCAGTGAGATTCTAAGCTTGCTCATGTTCGGGTATCCTCTGCCCTCGTTCTGAACTTGCGAAAGTTTCGACCAATGAGTGTAAAGATGCAGAGGCTGACAGATGCATGCTTCGGAGGAGAGCCGCGAACGGTCTCTCTCTCCTGAGTTGGCAACAAGAGGGCGCATGCGAGCAAGCCTTGTACATAGCTCTTGAATTGGTCATTCCAGATTCGGGTGGGATTGGAGATGCCAAATTGAAGAAAAAAAAAAGAAGAGGATAACAAATACTCAAAAAGATAAGGCAAAATTTTACTCATTTACGATTGTGTGGCTACAATTGGGAATAGTGTAACAAAGTGCCTGCGTTGCATGCTTTGAGACCTTTTCTAAACTTCTATTCACAATGAAATAAGACGCATTACTTTGCACGCGAGTCTACCAAGATTACAACCGCTATAACCATAAATAATGGAGGAGTTAAGGGCATCGGAGTTTCCCTTTAGAGCAAACCAGGCATGACTGTCGCAGGCATGCTAGGTGCAGACAGCCATCGCCAGAGATCAATTACACTTGACAAATGTGTTGATCTCGAGCCAATTAAACTGAGGTGTATCATGATTGTTCACGAATGATTAATGATCAAAACCAGTGGAAAAAACCTATCCCCAGTAACAAAAACTATGATGGGATAAAACAGAATCAATTCATTTTTGAAATCCAAAGCAAACAGTAACGTATGTATCCATCCATTATCTACACCGCTTCTTCCTCATTAGGGTCGCGGTTGAGCTGGAGACTATCCCAGATGACTGTGGGCAAAAGGCACCGTGGACAGCTGACCAATCCATCGCAGGGTGCACACACCATTCATAAAATAATGTATGAACATTCCTAATTGCTAATTTCCTGGACATATCAGTGAGGTGGTTCAAATATACCCATCAGTGACTGGTTTCTTAGAGACTATGTCAGTTGCAATCGTATCAATGGAGGATTAATTGCCCATTCACAAAACTTGTCATGCAAAACAGGCAATCATGCACCCAAGAAAGGATGTTCAGTAGGGGGCAATTTGGAAAAACAACAAGACAATCCCATAAATACCACAAACGTGTCTTGTCTGAATAACACCTACCAGTCTGGCATTCTGAGCAATACCATCTAAAAGGGAGGCATCGTGCAGATACCTCTCCCTTTTTACCATCAGGTTGGGAGGGGGGGAAAAAAAAAAAAAAAAAAAAAAAACCACGGGAAACAAGTGACCTCAGTGGCACAGAAGGCAAGCGATTTGAATGTTTTACCACCTGCATACTGCGTGAATAAACTGTTCCCCCCCTCATTTCTTTTCAGAGGACATTCTAGCACTCGCAGAGAGTAGTTCTCTCCCCTTCCTCCAAAGAAATTATTAAACAGCTCCCACTACCAATACACCAAGCTTGCCGGCAGCCAAATGTTCATACTAAAACTCAGACAAAATGAAAGCCTGATTAAGTGATACGCACTTACTCTGCATTTGTTTCATAACAGAAAGACAGCGATGGAAATATGCCGCACCCCAGAAATCGCCAGTTAAAGCCCTAAATTTACTAATTATAGCCCTAAACTTGATAATTAGCACATTTGGAACGCTTAATTGGCATCTTCCTCCAAATGACTTATTATGGGTTACGGATAACAAAACCGGAGGTTCCAATCAGCAAATTGACGGTTGGAATGAATGCGAGGGAGGCATTAGTCTCATGCAGTCGCGAACCGACTATTCATTTTTCACTTCGTTAAGGAAGAAACAGTGGAAGTGTAGAGCAGTGCCAAAAATCCCCGGTGTACCATTACAGTACACTACGCTTGCGGATAAAAGCAGATGCATATTCATGGAGCGTTAAGCGGTATCTTTTCACAGAAGAAGAGAATGCACCGAGATGTCTGTTCAACCACCAACAGGCAATTGCCAAACTGCTAGACCTCTATGCACTCGATGCTGGTTACGACTGAGAGCATAGCTAGCCAAGGGTGGTATGACTCGAAAAAATCCTCAATCGTTTCTTTCAGCATCTTTTAGCCACAGTAATGTGTGCACAGCAGCCTTAGGCAGTATATTCATTCATTTTTAATGGGTTTTCAGTGATCTTTACATTTTATTTTTCTCAGTATTTACGCAATTACTATCCTCTGCAAGCACAAAACTGCCTAAGGGTAATTTTTCAAAAACATATTAATGAAAAATGGAATATAACATATAAAGTAACGCAAGGAAATCATGAATTTTGAGACAGAACAGACATGCACTGCATGAATTTTTGAAACCATTTCCAGTCAATGACATGTAATTATTCAAGGTGTTCCTTGCCTTGAAAGTTTCATGATCATCTGCCGTTGCTCAACCTGTCAAATAGATGCTGACTGTTGTTTGGTTGCTAACGACTGTACTAAGATATCTTTTTTCATTGCGAGGCTTATTAGTGGCTTTGACACAGATCCAGTGTATATACAGTGAGCTAGATAACAGCCAGTACAGTGGAAAAGATACAAACATAAAGACCTTTTTGTGACGTAAAGCACCACCCATTTTCAAAGAGACACCAAAGCTGACATAGATGATATCTCATGTTACAAAAATGTATGGAATTTTGTCAATCCAGAGTTCACAAGTGATAGTGGTAAAAATGTCCACATTATTGGTGCGAATTCTAACAGCCAATTAAAGCAATACGGCATAGAACATCAAGATTCCGACTGGGTACTTCCCTCTTGCTTAATCCTAAAATGCAAGTATCAAATGTGATGATTGCTCAAACATTATAGGACGAGTTACAGCAAAAAAAGTTATGATCAAAATTCAAAATGGCAGTAAAGGAACGCCATTAATTCCAGAGGCCAAATTGTTAAGCAAGGAAATGACCTACTGATGCATGCTATTTGAATTTGCAGCATCAACAGCCAATGGTACATCCATTTTAATAAACAAATTGGCAACAGCACCCCCTAATGGTGAAATCAGTCCATACATCGAAACGATACCTAAATATAGATGGCATTCCGATAATACGAGAGGAGTGCGGTTTGCCATCATAGAGTGTATAAAAAGATGGACGGAGCAACCGTGACGTCGCCCATTAGTTTCAGCATACCATTGAGGAAGCCTCGATTTTGGCTGCTTGAAACCGGATGCGATTCCCATAGGACGAGAGCGTGAAATGAATATCCAGGGAGAAGTGTGGGGTGGATCTACGTGTGGATCTGACTGTATCAGACAAGGACCAGAGGATGGCCACGCCCCTAAAGCATATTCTGGCTTTATACTTTATTCCAGTCAAATTTGGGACCATAATTTACAAAAATGAACATAATGATACATAACATAACATGAATGGCGAGAACAGGCCGTTCAGCCCAACTACGCTCGCCAGTTTCTTTACACTATTGTGAATATATCCCCTCAGATACACAATGACTCAATGGTATCTAGCTTTAAGTCAAGCCTGCTCTTGAAAACCCCCAAGGTCTCTGCCTCAACAATATGGTCAGGCAAGCTATTACATATTGAAACTAGGCTTATTCCGTCGGAGGCGACGGCTTGCGGTATATCCTCGAATGCCCCCAATCCTCCAATTCCCCAATCCTTGAGTAGACCCAATACAATATAAAGCCCCTCAGGTCATGACCTTTCATTTGAACTTAATTTCAGGTCAATCGCACAAATGGTTCTGAAGATATGGCCAAAATGGAAATTTTCCATCACAAAGCTCCACCTTGTGTCAAAATTTTGAACCAAACAGATATAATGTCATAGTGGGACACATCCTCAGGTCATGACCTTTCATTTGCACATGATTTGAGATTAATTGAATCGGACAAATATTTCCAGAGATATGATAAAAACAGTGATTTTTTCAGTTTTTGGCCCCTGGCGGCCAATCTAGAAATTGTAAATTGTCCAAAATCGAATGAGTTCTTCCTCTTTATGATAATTACTTATATGCAAAACTCTGGTCATAAGCCTCGGTGGCCTCTTCAAAAAAATTCCAGAAGGTTTGTCAGGAATGACCTTCCCTTACGGACACCATGTTGGCTATCCCTCATGTCCAGCTCACCTTTTATGAGAGATTTCAATATTTTGCATGCAATGCAAGTTAAACTGACTGGCCTGTAATTTCCTGGCTCGGAACGGTCCCCTTTCTTATATATTGGTATTATATTGCCCTGTTTCCAATCATTTGGTATTTCTCCAGTTTCTAAAGACCGTCCAAAGATGGCGGATAGCGGTTTAAAGATGATCTCATCAACTTTCTTGAGCACTCCAAGATATAAGCCATCAGGACCCGCCGCCTTATCTGCCTTTAGTTTATGCAACTTGTCTAATACTTCGTTATCCCGAACCTCAATTTCCGCTAAATAATCTTGAGCATTTAACATGCCCACTGGCCGAATCAAGACCCCCTCTGAGGTAAAATTCTCAAAGTAACTGTTTAAGGCATCCGCAATATCCTTGTTATCATATAGCAGCGACCCATTTTTATTCTTTATGCACTTAACCTGCTCTTTAACTTTCCCTTTTCTGCTACAGTACTGAAAGAAGCGCTTAGGGTTAGTTTTTGCCCCCTCTGCAATTTGTCTTTCATAGTCTTCTAGCATTCCTCAGCTCTTTTTTGACCACAGCCCGCATTTTACAATATTCATCCTTAGTGTTCTTATTGTTATCCTTTATGTACATCTTATAAAGATTCCTCTTTTCCCTCAACATCCTACGTATACTTTTGGTCATCCATTGAAGATTCTGCTTTTTCAGCTTACTTTTGGACACCTTTGGAATGAATCTGCATTGTGATTCTAGTAAAACCCCCTTAAATCTTTCCCACATCTCATTCACGGACTCACAGACCAGGAGCGTCTCCCATTTTATTTCACTTAGATATGAGCGCATCCGGTCAAAGTTTGCTCGCCTACAATTGAAAATTTTTGTTTTTGAATACACCTTTTTAACTTCCCATGAAACATCAAAATTAACAGCAGAGTGATCACTTGTCCCAAGTGGCTCCAGTACCTCAACATTGCTAATTCTATCTGGGTCATTACAGAGCACTAAGTCTAAAATTGCCTTCTCTCTTGTAAGTTTATTAACATACTGCACCAAGAAATTATCATTTTTAACATCTAGAAATTCTTCCTCCCCCCTACCCTGTCCTTTCACCATTTCCCAATTGATACCAGGATAATTTAAGTCTCCCAAAATAATAGTCCCTCCACCACTACAAGCTTGCATAATCCTCCTAAAAAGCATTTCATTGACTGTACTGTCCAAAGCTGGTGGTCGATAGCATACTCCTATGTTTAAACCTGTCTCGTGTTTGCCAATGAGCCTGACCCAGATATCTTCACAGGGCAAGGAATGTTCAATTTCAGGAATTTCCTGTACATTTGTTTTAATTCACATAGATTGTTACACCCCCTTGACTAAATTGACAAAAAATATTGCAAATGATCATTCTACCATGATTCTACAATGTCCAACAGTTCTTTTATAATGAGTGCCTGAAGAGGCCGTGGTCCGGACCACGAGGCCAAATGCACATATTAACAACAGTGCAATTACAACCGGGAACTGTAGGGGCGTTGTTTAGTCAAAACTTTAAGAAACTGTCATGTATTGCTTTAACATTACTTTGAAATATAGCTAGCTTCCCATTCAGAGAGCAACAACAGAGCGATGTGGACAAACTTTGAGTTTAGTTTAAACCCACTTTGGCTGTTCAATGCCAGCTAGTTCAAGGCAATTTAGTTTCCTGAATGCATGTTTATAGCAAAACGGAATGGAAAGCCAAACTGCGACAGTATTTTTTCCCGCTTGGTCCAAAGACGCCCTGCACCACATTTTGACGATTATTCGAATTTCAGGAGTAGTGGAGAAAAAAAAAAATAGTGGAAAATCAACCCTCGAGTTAATGAGCCTGGCTTGATTTTGTCTAAACCCACAAGCAACCTCAACGACCTCTGCCCAGTAGCACTCACTCCAGTCATCACGAAGTGCTTTGAAAAACTGGTATTGAGACACATCAAAACCTGTCTCCCCCCCACCCTTGACCCACATCAGTTTGCATACTGGCCAAACAGATCCACGGAAGATGCAATAATCACCACCCTCCATGCTGCATTGAGCCACCTCGAGAAAAGGGGGAGCTATGTCAGAATGCTTTTCTTTGACTACAGCTAAGCCTTTAACACAATAATACTGGACATTCTTATCCCCAAGTTGGCCAACCTGGGACTTCCACCCTCCACTTGCTCCTGGATTAAGGACTTTCTGATCAACCGACCCCAGCACGTGAAGCTGGGCCCACACCTCTCATCCGCCCGCACACTCAGCACCGGCTCGCCCCAAGGCTGTGTGCTGAGCCCACTACTCTACTCGCTCTACACGTATGACTGCAGACCCACCCAGCCTGAGAACATCATTGCGAAATTCGCAGATGACACGACGGTGGTGGGGATGATCACAGAGGGGAACGAGGCGGCCTACAGAGATGAGGTCCTTAGAGTCAGTGAGTGGTGCGCCTTCAATAACCTGGCGCTGAACATCTCCAAAACTAAGGAACTCATCCTGGACTTCCGACGGAACAAAGCCGCCCTGCCCCCCTGTACATCAACGGCGAAAGCGTGGAGCGAGTGGAGTCCTTCAAATTTCTTGGGGTCCACATCTCAGCTGACCTCTCTTGGACAACCAACACCACAGCTCTGGTTAAAAAGGCACAGCAAAGACTACACTTCCTGAGAGTGCTTAGGAAGGAGCAACTTGACACCAACCTGCTGGTGACCTTCTACCGGTCGGTCATTGAGAGCCTGCTGACCTGCTGTGTCAGTGTGGCACTCAAGCTGCACAGAACTGCAGAGGGTGATCAACACAGCACAAAAAATCATCGGCTGCCTCCTACCTCCCTTGTCCACCATCTACAACTGCCGGTGCCTAGGTAGGGCAAAGAACATCATAAAAGACTATACACATCCCGGCTTCCACCTCTTCAACCTACTGCCCTCTGGCAGGCGCTACAGGGCCATACCAGCCAAAACAAACAGACTCAGAGACAGTTTCTTCCCAAGAGCTGTCAGCATACTCAACTCAAGTTTGCACTGAGGAAATGATAAGTAATATGTTCTCAGACATCTGCATCAGTCGGAGTACTGTATATTGTAATTTTTTTTTTTTGCACTGTTATATAGCATATTTGCACTTTTTTACTGTTATATCTATCTGTAAACTGTCATTTGCACCATCATATCAAGTCAGTCCATCTATTTTTGGTCTGAGTACTGTAAACTGCCATATTTGCACGGTTATATTTTAGCATTTTTGCACTGTTATATCATAGCTATCTGTAAATTGTCTTATGAAATATCATATCAAGTCAGTCTATCTGTTTGCAGTTGCCTACTACTGAAGATAGGTGTAAATGCCATTAATACCTCAATCACCTGCTGCCAGTCACTTTGAGCACTTTATTCTCAACCTGTGTATCTGTTTACGCTCAACCTGCCTTGGTACCTTTAGCTTTTCACAAGTCTATATAGGGCTTATGTATAGCTGTTTGTAGGTTGTTTATTTATGTATGCACTTTGTGGTGAAGCTTTAAATCTCATTGTACCTTGTATAACGACAATAAAGGCTTTCTATTCTATTCTATTATCCAGGAAAAGAAGAATTTTACTTCTGAGGCCTGAGACCTACGGTTACAATGTCACAAGAAAAAAATGTAAAGTTAATTTTAAAAGCGGTACCTTGTGGTCAATCAGTGTATTTTTTTGGGGGGGTCAGAGCAGAAGGTGCAATTTACCACTCATCAGTCAAGTCTGAAAACTGTATAAATTACAGTTTCTAAGACCCAGATACATTTTGGCGGTCATTTGAGGTGGATGAAAAATAAATCATCGGAATAAAAATGCAATAGGGTTCGAACCCCTAAAGAGACAGATGAACCTCCTTAGGTACGAAAAATTTTGTACTTCAACTTTTTCCCCATAAAACTACACTTTTAGTGATATTTATAAGGCCATTATCAGGTGCATTTCTGCAAATTACAAATTCGCTACATGACCTGACCAAATCCACTGAATTTCACATACCTGAGAATGCCCAGGGGCACTGACGTTTACCGTTTCAGGAAGACAACTCAAACTGATATAAACCACTAGGAATGGTTTGTAAATGAGATAATCCCCTGCTCAAATTTCCCCCCCTGCAGCCCAAGGAGCTCTTTTCTGGGCAAGGTGAGGTCTTTGCGCCCAATGAGCCAGCTTCTCTCCCAAGTCAATCCCTACAGATCCATCCCACACTATATTTCCATCTTCACAGAAGAACACATTTGCATGCACGGCACCATGAAACACATTCTCCAACGCAAAAAAATAAATAAATAAATTAATTTAAAAAAATAAATAAATATAAATATAATAAATATATATATATAAATATATATATATATATATATATATATACACACACACACACACACACACACACACATATACGTACACGGGAGGCTTATACCATCCCCAAGTTAAATATAATGATTGGTCATGACTTGTTTTCAATCATTCATTTAAATTACCATTCCAGAAACTCTGGAAACTCAACATTATAAGGTGAGGGCAGTTTTCATTTATAACGCACACGTGTCAACTCTCACGCGTGTGAGTTTAAGATGCAGGTTTACGTTCCTCTCCTGTAGTCAGCACTTATTCAATCAACGCGTAGGGCATGCAAGAGATTCTCGCGCGGACTTGAAGTCCTTGTGCTTGGACAGGTTTGGCAGCAATGAAATTGCATAAAGACTTTTCAAATGATCTAATTTAATTTAAACGATCGCGAAACTCGTGCATTGCTTCCAACCGATGAGAAAAGAAAAGCGCGAGAAGTCCGGAGTCGTAATGGGGATGCGTTATAAATGAAAACTGGCCACTCCACGGTTATTTAAATGACAGATTGAAAACAGGTCATGACCAGTCATTATTTTTAAGGGATGGTTTGAGCCTCCCCTTTCGCCAGTTCACCAGCCGCCACTGATATGGCGCCCTCTATAATTATTGGCACCCCTGGTTAAGATGTGTTCTTTAGCTTCCAATAAATTCATTTTTTTTCTAATATAGGACCACAATGAAAAAAATAGGAAAATCCAACCTTTAATTCAAGTGCATTTATTCAGTCAGGAAAAAAAAATCCCGCATAAGGAAATAATTCTTTTACATCAAATCATGTGTGCCACAATTATTAGCACCCCTTCGGTTAATACTTTGTACAACCCCCATTTGCCCACAAAACAGCACCTAATCTTCTCTTATAATGTTTCACAAGATGGGAGAATACAGAAAGAGGGATCTTCGACCATTCCCCTTTGCACATTCTCTCTAAATCATCCAGCGACCTGGGTCCTCTCCTCTGCACTCTCCTCTTCAGCTCACTCCACAGGTTTTCAATGGGGTTGAGGTCTGGGTACTGAGATGGCCATGGGAGGAGCTTGATTCTGTGTCTGGTGAACCATTTCTGTGTAGATTTGGCCACATGTTAAGGGTCATTATCTTGGCTGAAAGACCCAGTGACATCTTCAGAGGCCCCCAGATTTTGATTTAAAATGTCCTGGTATTTCAAAGCGTTCATGATGCAATGCACCCTAACAAGGTTCTCAGGGCCTCTGGAAGACAAACAGGCCCACAGCATCACCGATCCTCCCCCATACTTTACAGTGGGCATGAGGTGCTTTTCTGCATACTCATCTTTTGTGTTCCGCCAGACCCACTTTAGAGTGTTTGTTGCCAAAAAGCTCTATCTTGGTCTCATCTGACCGAAGCACACGGTCCCAGTTGAAGTCCCAGTACTGCTTAGCGAACTCCAGACGTTAACGTTTATGATTGTGAGTGAGAAAAGGTTTTTTCCATAATGCCTCCCAAATAGCTTGTTGGCATGTAGATAGCGTCTGATGGTTGTTTTGGAGAATTTGTGACCCCAAGATGCTACCATTTGTTGCAAGTCTTTAACAGTGAGCTTTGGAGAACTTTTTATTTCTCTTACCATCCTCCTCACTGTGCGTGGTGGCAAAATAACTTTGTCCTCGTCCAGGCTTGTTTACCACTGTTCCAGTGGTTTTAAACTTCTTAATGACTCCTCTGACAGTAGATATGGGCAGGTGCAGGTGAGTGGCTATTTTCTTGTAGACACTGCCTGACTTGTGAAGGTCGACACACATCTGCCTTACTTGAATGGTGTGTTCCTTTGTCTTTCCCATGTTGAAGAGTGGATAAGAGAAATGGCCTCCGTGTCACATCATATTTATACCCCAGGGAAACAGGAAGTGATCATTTACTAATTAATTGTTCCTAGATACTCTGATCAACTTTGCGAACTACTGTAGAAATGATAGAAATACTTCAATTACATTTAATTCCTAGGAATTGTTAGGGGTGCCAATAATTGTGGAACAGGTGATTTTATGAAAAATAATTATTTCTTAGTCAGGGATTTTTTTTCCTCTTAAAATTCACTTGAGTTGAAGGTTACATTTTTCTACAATTTTCAGTGTAAAAGTATTCTTCTGCAATAAAAATTGAATTTATTTTAAGGCTTTTAACACATCTTAACCAGGGTTGCCAATAATTATGTAGGGCACTGTATATATAAAAATTCTAACAGAAGGTGCCATTTTTTTCCCCCCCACAATGTAATGCAGTGAGATATAGCCATCAGCATGTCCATCTGCCCGTCTGTCCATCAGTAATAATCGTTATTTCCAGACCAGAACTCCGAAACCTTGGAATATTTTTTCACAGAACTTTGTACAAGCAACAAAAAAAGAATAAGAGTAGAGCCTTCTGCCAATTTGAAAGTTTTATATCAGTTTGGCCCATAACTTTTGAGCCGTAGGTCTCAGAGCCACATTCATTTTAATATGGATTCTGCAGGTCCTCACTAATCTATCCATACAAGTCCAGCCCATTTGCACGTTTTAAATGTTAGGGAACTGTGTCTCCTACAAAGTGCAAGTAAGACACATGAGTCCTCAACATCTTCAGAGCAAGATCTTTTCATGCAATATACACTACACTACAATATTAAAAGATGTGGCAACAGTAAGGCAATCATTTTCATGGGCTTGCCCTCTATTGCTAAAATGAGCTCTGACTGCTGAATCATGCAATGTTAAATCATTGCTAAACTTGAGATCCAGCCATTAAACTCAAGCCCATCAAATTAGAGGCAAATCCATCCGTTTGTGGTGCTATAGGAAACAAACGGTCATAACTCCAAAACTAACTTGCTCAATCGACATGAAATTTTGAATACTTCATGGTGCTTAAGGGTCCCATAGCCACAATCAGCCAATCCTATTTCAGCATCCGTTCCACTCTCTGAGCAATCACAAGGCATCATGGACTTTGCTAAATTATTTAGGAGATTATTAAGATTTATGAAAAATGAATCAACCATATTCAGGAGAACTGTCCTAGGCGATCCTGGAATTTTTCAAATTTTACAGGGGTGGAGAGTACATGCCATATCCTGATGACTCTTGTTCCAGATGCAAAAGAGGTAAACAAAACTAACAGAACACCATTAAAGCACATTAATGTAAAATAGCTAATGGCAGAAGTACTTTTCAAACAGATTAAACAAATGCATAAAACATGGTTGCATACCATCACTGCAAAAAGGGACTAAAAACCACATTTTCAGTCACATCAAAGATGAAACAAAAAAGGCACAATTTTATGACCATCGTTAATCAAACCTTCCGCACCGATGAAACCGGATCGAATCTTAGCGGCTCGCGCATAGTATTGCAGCACACTGCATGGTACTCAGCGTTACCTTTCATTTCATGAATCATTTGAGCACGACTCAAACAAGGGCGATGTCTCTCTTTTGACTGTACAGTTCGCCCCCACAGTCGTGTCAAAATTGCTCACGAAAGTGTGTATGAGAATCAAAAAATAGCCTAGAAGGGAGGTGTCCACTTCCATTGTCAAACCATAGAAAGGAGAAATATCATCTGCTACAGGGTTTCATCAGTAATGCTCACAGCTTTCTGCTATTTTCAAGGGAAAAATTCCATGGTACTCACAGGTCACTGGCTAAACTAATGACCCGTAGCACAAGACCATAAACTCAATGCAGGCAGAAAAGGAGTTAAATATGGCCATATGTAGTTTAAATATGGATCAAACCATAACAACTGTACTGTTCACCGTGAACACAGGTAAACTTGAACTAAAATGTGTTTTTACTTGTAAAACGTAGGTCTGCCCCCCGGCCCCCTTCTCTGCCTGACCCACCGGACGGACAGACGGACGGACAGACAGACACATGCCAAAAGGCCATCAGTGCAGTACTTGAGTAGAAAGTACGCAAAGTTTCGTTGAGATCATGCAAACAGTTTGGGAGTTACGCTCCGGAAACGCTGCGAGAACGCTGACACAAACGGGAACGGGAACCGAGCCCTCTCTCTCTGGGGGGCGGGCGGGGGGGTGCTTAATGAAGCCAGGCAATCGGGGCAATTGGGCAATAAGAGGACAATTGACGAGATGGAATACGGTAAGAAATCCTCTGGAAAATAGTGGTACAATTTGTCGCCCCCCCCACATTTCCCCCAAATGTGCCGGTGAGATGATGCATTCAATTCAGCAATGGACGCCTCTATGCTTAAAAATAAAAACCATCATTGCATTTCAGTGATAAACAGCCACTGTGTTACTTTATACGTCCTGCACTATAAGAGCAATCGCCAGCTCCCCGAAAAAAACATCCAAATGACCGCTCTCCACTGAAATAAAAAAAAAATAAAAAAATACTCAAGTCGATGTCTTGATGGGCGCGAAGCTTTGCCCATCTCGAAGTGTTAACTTCACTCATTTGCGAGGAACGCCAAATAACTGTCATTTTTGAAAGCATCTCGGATACGACAGGAGCTCGAGAAGAACCCGAGAGCACACTGACGCACGTACTCTTGAGCGTTTTCACAGAGGCACAGACAATAACACAAAAAACAGGCTCCTCTGACTGCAAACCTCACGGTAAGAAATAAAAACTCAGAAGTAACAGCTGAACCCCTGACTAGAATGTGAAAAGCTGACATCGCGATGACTTTGCTAGGTGCAATTTCGCAATCGAGTCAGTGGTGCAGCCATTTACGGCTAATGGCTGATAGTAAGTAATGAAGGAAAACTACTGACTCCCTGACTCACCAGCGGGGAGAAACTAACAAGATCCACAGAGATTATATCATGGGCCTGGACCTATGCTAGTGGCTCTTTAGCTGAAATATGAAACAGGGGGAGGTGGGTGATGTGCCCTGTCAGAGAGGCAGGAGGTGTTGCTTAGAAACCAGGGGTGGAGGGGGTTTGGGGGGGGGGGGGTGTGGGATGTTCCTAACCTTGTGCGGAGGAACACCTGCTTTCCCGACCCAGGGGATATGTCCCCAATTTACTTTAATCGTACCAAACAGATTTTTAATGCGCGGTTGGCTTGTGGGAATCATGGGCGCATATTAACAGGGCTATTTACAGTGCCGGCAGTAGTGCGCCGTGGGGTCTAGTGACATGCGCAGCTCCAGGATGATGTGTGTAGTCGGTGTAAGAGGACCCCGCAGGCAGGGATAGGGCGGAGCTGAGGTGTGGGGGCAGTGATGCAGAGTGCAGAGGGTGTAGTTAGGAAGTGCATGGATGTAGGTAGTGTGTATTTAGAGATGGGTATTTAGCAGAGGGTGGAGGGTAGACTCACCCTCCGGGAGCATGTCCGGGACGTCGGCTTGGAATCGAGGGCCCACGCGGATTTCGCCTTTGTCCGCCAGCAGGGTCTTCTGTGTGGGGTCGTACACCAGCGAGTAGAAGAAGGTGTCCTAGGAGGGGCGAGAGGGCGGGACGTTAGAGCCTGAAAGTGACCAATGCTAGCAGCTGTGGAGCTTCAGACATCGCTCAGCACTCCAAACTACCACACATACAGCACTGTGCAAAAGTCTTAGGCACATTTACAGCAATTCAGTAGGGCAAATATGCTTGCAAAAATAATGTAATTAAAAGTTTCTCATAACTGAGAAATGTACTATAAAGGGGCGCGTTTCCCAACATCAAAGATGCTAAATAACATAGTTGGAACCATTGACTGTGAATGGACAAACTATTTGTTACTAAGCTTTTAGGAAACACACCCTAGAGCTGTAAACTGTTAAAAACTAAATCACACCAATATTTGGTGTTACTCGCCTTTGCCTAGAAATTTGGAAGATTTTCCTGTTGTGCTATAGCTTAAGAAGATGATTGACGGTTTGCTTCTTCCAAGCAGAGCGGAAACCTTCCCACCGTTCTTCTGCAAACTGATTGTCTCCCTTGTGCCTATCCCTCCGAGTAGGGCTGCAGACAGCCATGATGACGGTGACATCAGGGCTCTACCAAGGCTATATTATCTCTATCAACTGTTTTTAAATGAAATGCACACATTAATTTATATAACTATTTTTCAAATTAGCATTTGGAATTTCAAATGTAATCTTCAGCAGCACTAATGCAGAAAACAAAAAGTAAACATCTACAGCCAGATTAATATTTTAAAACAAGAGCACCGCCAACGGAGCATAATACGCCCGTCACGAACATGGATCAGGAAGTGGACAGACAACATGATACCAATATCCAACAGACAACAGCCCCATGTGAGCTTTGACCTTTGTCCGTGACCTTGACCTTGGAGGGAGGGCCGTAAACATGGTACGCGACACTCCGCTCAGTGATGGTACACGTGTGTGTGAAATATCATGGATGTATCTGAAGCGGTTGAGAAGTTATGCTCCGGAAAAGCCCCATCTGGGCCCCATGTGACCTTTGACCTTTGCCAGTGACCTTGACCGGGTGAAGGAAATCATGGTGCACAACACAGCGCCTAGTGATGGTGCACGTGTATGTGAAGTATCACGAATGTAGCTGAAGCGGCTCAGGAGTTATGCCCCGTACAAGAAATTGCTAACAGACAACAGACGGAGGGACGGACAGATGGATGGACGGGGGTGACGACATAATACGTCCCATCTTGAGACGGGCATATAATAAAAAAATGTAGGGTGCCTACATGCACAATATTGTAAATCAATACTTCTAGGGTTTTATCAGCTTTGCTGGGCAGTGCACTGAGGAGAGAGGGGGAATGGAACAGAATTTTAAACACAGGCATTGTGGTTTACAGTGCGTATGGCGATAAAGGGAGCTCTGCAGGCTCCGGCAGCGAAGCGTCTCACCCTTACCTCTTTGTCCAGGTAGGAGAGGACAGCTTCCGTCTCGTTAAGGAGCGCCACGCTGCATTTCCCCCTGAAAAGACAGAAACGCGCAGTAAATTCAGTGTTCGGAATGAGATGTGTGACCTACAAGATGATCCAGCAACAGCATCTCCAATCTGCCCACACGCGGCCTGACGTGCCCCAATGCAGCCTTCCTCACGAGCCTCCCTCCGCACCTATACCTCCCCCTTCAGTCCTCCATCTCCACTCCACCGTTTTCCAATTCGGCTCACTTCAATCACTTCTTTTTCCGCTCACTTCGACCCTCCCCTTCTTGCAACAGACCACGAAACTGACTGAGGGCTGCCATCGTTACCCCTTTAAGTCCTGTGCCCAATCTGATATCTCACCCACATGACGGTACGGACTAAAAGGGAATACTTGTCCTGCAAATGGCTGACTCTGCACATCTACCCCTCCGCCTTTGCCACAAATCCGTCAAGCTTATACCAACCCAGAACTGACGTCACGGCGAAATGAGATGTGAAGGACCAAAAGCATTTGGTTCCGCTAATTCATTTTTTATTATTTTTTTTTTTTAAATACCTGCGGCCCCCCCCCCCCCCACCCCGCTTTAACCACTCGTTTCCCCTCTCCCAGTAAGTAAAGCCCAGAGCAATAAACGCCAAGGAGGAAAGACTGCAGAAATATGAGCAAATGCAAAAAGCCCTGAGTCATATTCGGCCCCCTGTACAGGGACGCCGTCCTCCACAACTGCAGCAGAAAGACGGGGCAGCCAGAGAGAACAGGGGAGCAACGGACGGACGCAGACAGAGGGAAACAGCGCAGCACAGTGCCGTTACTTCCTGTCCCTTCTTCTCTTCTCCTTTGCTCGGCTGAGCGAGGGTGCGCTCATGGGAACTGCCTGCGCCCCAGCAGGGGGCGCTGCGTGGGCATACCCAGCCGCACAGCTCAGACCAGAGGCAGAGAAAAAGGCTTCAATCATGTTGTGCACCTGCAGCTCCAGCGGAGCTGACTTCCTGTCGAGGCACATTTGTGTCTTGGACAAGCTGGCAGACAGTCAGACAGGGGAAGCTGTGGCACCCTGGGAGGAGACCTCAGGCGAGGCTAATGAGAGCAGGTGAGGGGGGGGACTGTGCTGTAGGGCGGGGGGGGAAGAGCTGTGTGGAGGAGATCAGTGCAGGTGCTGATTTACATGTGATGAGCTTCCTCAAGCAGCGCACTCCATACAACACTGACTACACAAGCATGAGCATCCTGGTGCCTAGAAACATAGAAACACCCACGCAGGTTACATGGGTCATGGATACATACACACAAAGACCCACACGTTTACCTTTGGCCCTCACGCCGAGCAGCCACATCCACACACCTTAGGGCTGCAGATGCAAGCGCGCACACGCACGGACCCACTTGAAGCATGTCCACAGAGACATAAGAACACTATGAACCAACTGATACTGCGCCCACACGGTCATGAACACACACACACACACACACACACACACACACACACACACACACACACACACACACACACACACACACACACACACACACACACACACACACACACACACACACACACACACACACACGAGTGAACGAGCTGATCAATAGTATCCGCAAGCACACACAGTGGCCTCTGGTTCCACTGTCTACCACAGCACATTCCCACACACCCACTAGCAGCACAGCTCATTTTATGCTGTGCCCGGTTTATTTTTATAATGTCAGCAGGAATAAAATTCGCAGGACACCGTTTATAACTGCGATCCTGGGCTCTGTTCTCGGGCGACTTGCAGCTGCAGTGCCACTCTGGCACCTGATCTACCTCAACATAATGTAGCTGCATACATGCACAGCTTGTGAAAATGCGGGCGGGCAAGTCACTCTTTGTAGAAGAGCGACAGCTACATGCGGAAAAGGCGTGAAATGATTTCATTCCAAGGAAGAAAGGTGATGTGAAAGTGGAAATTATAGATGGTAGACGAGATCTAGTCGTGGTTAAAGGCTTTTGATGAAGGGGAGAAAGTTGAAGAAAGCGAATCCTGGATTAGTTTCACAGAGGCTCGGGGGCTGGACCGAACACCTGCATCTGGTGCCAGCGTGAATGGAACAGTGTTTTCAGACATAATGAACCCAAGACAAAAGTATTTCTCCTTGGATGTTTAGGAAAGCCTATCACATCTCTGGGGCAGGTGGGCAAGGGGTGAGAAAATTACCTGGGGGAGGGGACTGCATAATCGCAAATCCCCCAAGTAAGGCGTTCGTCTATACAGTATTTTTTCAAGGACTCCGCTAAGGCAATGTTGCTGCAATGTTGTAACAAAAACAAATAATTCAAGAGATAGCAAATTCATTTTTATGTAGCACTGACTACCCCTGCCCAGGCACTGGGCTATCTAGCTAATGCACCTTCATAACTTCCCGTTTTCCGTGTATACCGAACTAATCACCCAAAATGGGCACAGCAGCTAACTGAGCCGGTATCATCACGATTACCCAGATCACAGGCAAAGTCCACAGCTAGAAACGGACATCCACAACAGAGCAGAGGGAACGGACTGCGTTCACAGCAGGGATGTGCACTGAAGATCCTCAAGTGACTGCACTCTACATATTCAAGGGCTGGAGCAAGTGCTGTCAGGATTTAAAGATATACTTGGGACTGTAGAGTGGAGGGTATAAATGTCGTATAGGAGGTCAGCTGAAGGAAGGAATGAGTACATGAGAACTAGCGCACTTTCGCTAGCTTGCACTCGCAAGTGTTCACTGTAAACCCAGATAATGTGGTGAACTCAAATGTTTTGTGGAAACAAATTACCGGAGTAGGTCAACTTAATTGCATTATGTGGATGGAACTTAAAGAAAATTATGTTTTTTTTTTTTTTTTTAACTTTTTGACATGTTTTTAAAGTGCTGTGAACACATATCATTAAGTTGGCATACTCAATTTTTTTTGGGGTAATGCACTAAACATTTGAGTTCACCAAACCTGTCAGGGTTTACAGTGTTCCACTTGAGCACCTTGAAGTACTGATTGTGTACAGGTGCACTCATCGACACGCTCGCACTTGTGCGTGCATTTTGCCTGCATGTGTTAAAGGGCAACTAGTCGATTCCCATTGTTTTTGTTTATTGGCCAATCAGCGAGCCGCACCTGTGCAAATGAACCAAAGTTATTATTAATTATAGGATTATCTACGTGTGTACACAAAAGATTGGTTGATGAATGAAACCGGTCATGTGACAATGCAAGACGTCGACAAAAGCTAGTGATTTGTATGTAAACAGTGGACATTCAACGTCCCGCCTGAGAATCGACTTTAGATGCCCTTTAAGTGCCACATAAGCCCGCGCGCCGATCAGAGTGCGAGCGCGCGACTGACCGCAGGAGGCTCACCTGATGTGCGTGGCGGGCAGCGACTCGTACTGCCGGGACAGGAAGAGCTCTCGGTGACGCAGCTGGTGCTTCTGTTTGTCTGTGAGCTCTGGCTCGCTCGGACTCTCCCTCTCTTCTTCCAGGTCCTCTGCGGGCGAGACGTGCGGAGAAAACACGACTCAGACAAGCAAAACACGCAAAACAGTGCAGACCTGCCACAGACAATCTGCGCATATGAGCCCATAAGGACACACCTTAGACGAGTGGCCATCATGACACACCTCAAAAAGGCTAAGACGCTTTACAAACACACACACAGACACACACAGACACACAAACACACACACAGACACACAAACACACACAGAGACACAGAAACACACAAACACACACACAGACACAGAAACACACAAACACACACACAGACACACAGAGACACACAGAGACACACAACAGCAATGCCATGCTTGAAAAGCATGCCAAAGACATCCATTGCACATGCTACAGCAGGGAACATCTCCGACATACGTACAGGAACACGACACAAACAGAGAAGAGCACAGACTCCTCTCACACACTGTTTCACACACTTCATTACAACAGAGAGCGCACTCATGCTGACAATATCGGCAGGGCTCAAACCAGGGACCCCCCCCCTCCCAGTATTCACTGACCCCCCTCTTCCAGTCCGAGTAGCACCTCACGGAGATTCTCCTCATTAACTCCAGACAATGCCGAGGAGGACGGGGAACCAGCAAGACGAGCGCTACAACGTCCAGATAATTAGCGTCCTGACGAGCATTTGAGGATTCCAGTCGTTAGGCTAATTAGCGTTGGGGGCGCGTGCCTCCGCGGCCAATCTTCAGCCTACGACCTCACATCAAAGAGAGTGAGAGACTCGCTGGAGCATCCCCCGCGGCCGAGTATACCCAACTTCTCAAAAAATTCAAACTTTTATTAATTTTTTTTTTTAAATACAGTGTTGCTCAATGATTTAATTTATCAAATTCAAAGCTGTTGAAAACCTACCGTGAGGCGTCTTGTTTAAAGGCTTTTTAACAAGTCGCCACATGTTAGGTTTTCAACAGCACGTGATGATCTAGTAATTTTTTTTTTATTTATTTCAGTACTCTAAGAGTTAAAACTGCCACTAACCCACGAAATACTTCACGACTCTGGCATTAACCCTATGGAAATTGCAGTATACACATATTGAATACACGATTACTGTATGTGAAACCGCAAGTGAAAATGAGGACTGAAAAGCTAATGAGATGCTTCTTAGAACAGGCACTGCGTTGGTCGAGCAGATGGTCTTTCCAGACAGAGAAGCCATTGGTATTCCAGACAATCTACAGCCAGACCAGTCCTGATGTATTCCATGCGTCTCACAATCTGCTGAACACTATAGCGTCATCACACCATCTCACATTCAGTCAGATACGGAGGTATTTGGACGACGACAATTTTTGTAATTTTGCCTCCGGACACCACCACAATGGATCTGAAATGAAACCATCAAGATGAGATTAAAATGCAGACTTTCTGCTTTAATTCAAGGCCTTTCTTGAACCCATGGATGTCACCAAATGCTGAGTTTCATCTCTGGAGATGCTTTGCTCAGCCTTTACTGCAGCTGCCTTCAGTTGCTGTGTGTTTGTGAGTCTTTCCGCCTTAGTTTTGTCTTTGGTAAGTGTGCGGCATGCTCAATTCGGTTGAGGTCAGGTGAATGACTTGGCAATTGAAGAATATTCCATTGCTTTGCCTTGATAAGCTCCTGGGCTGCTTTTGCAGCGTGTTTTGGGCAATTATCCATCTGCACCAAGGAGCGCCGTTCTGTCGGTTTTGCAGCATTTGAAAGAATCTGAGCAGGAACTTCAGCCCTGGATACTTCAGAATTCATCCTGCTCCCCCGATCAGCAGCCAGTTTCATCAATGAAGTCAAGTGACCCAGTCCCACTGGCAGCCATACATGCCCACACCGTAGCACTGCCTGCACCATGATTGACAGTGGATGTGGTACGCTTTGGATCATGAGCCTTTCCTTTATTTCTCCATATTCTGCACATCCAGTCCTCCCGGTTAAATTTAATCTTGGGCTGATCTGTCCAAAGACTTTGGTTCCATAACTGTTCGAGATTTTTTACACGTGTGCAGAGCGAGGAAAAGGGGTCACTTGGATCATTTTATAAAAATTGAGATTTTCCAACAAAATCAAAGAGTGATCCAAAATTTTTTCATTTTGAGAAAAAAAATTGGGTGAATTTGTGCACAGCGAAGTGTTGTAAATTGACAGTACAGTAGTGCTGGGATATCACTATCACTGGGATATCACTGAGATATCACATTAATCTCAGAATGGGAAAAAATTCCAAGTGACCCCTTCTCCTAGTCCTGCACACACAATTTCTGGCAAAGACTAATCTGGCCTTTCTGTTCTTGAGTGATACCAGTGGTTTGCACCTTGTGGTAAAACCTCTGTGTTTAAATTAATGGAGGCATTTCTTGATTGCAGACCTTAACAATGATCCGCCTAAAGAGTGTTCTCGACCTGGCTAGATAATACGAGGGGGTTTTTCTTCACAAAGGAAAGAATTCAGTGATCGTCCACCTTAGCCGTCTACTGCGGCCTTCCAGGTCTTTTAGTGGTGCTGAGCGCAAGTGCATTACCTCTTTTCAGGAATGCAACAAACTGTTGTTTTGACCGCTCCTAAAGTTCCTGTTATCAGACCGATGGTTTTGTTTTTTCAGCCTAATGGTGGCCTCCTTCTCCTGCATTGATAACTCTTTGGACTGCATGGTGAGAGTTGCCATGAACTGGTACAAAATGCAAGTTCAACACTTGGAAAGAACTCCAGACCCTTTATCTGCTTCATTTGTAATGATATAATGAGGGAGCAGGCCAAACCTGGTCATAAAACTGACTGTAGGTCAGTAAACCAATTACCACTAAGCTCCTGAAAATGGAGCAGCATGTATAAAAATGGCTGTAATTCCTAAACGGTTAATGAGAGATTTGTGCGAAACCCCTCGAATTTAACTTAAGCCCTTTCTGCAGATGTAAACACTTGCGTGTATGGAACTGCAAATTTAAGCATGCAGTTACTGTACTTGATCACTTGGGCCGCGTTCAGACTGCAAGCCAATCTGATTCAAATCGGATTCCTTCTCAAATCTGATTTTTAGAGCTGACTGTCCACACAGTTTTTAGCAAGTGTCCAAATCGGATATGGCTCCGTTCAGACTGCACCACATTATTGACCGATCTGACAGGTTGCTGCAGTAACGACATCGGAGCAGAGGGGTAATCCGGCGCGTGTATTCTGTGACGTCGTAGAATTGCGAAAGCGCATTGGGTCTGGAGTCGCGTAGTGTGACGTCACGGACAGTCAAAACCGATCTGAGTGGTTGGAGCCGTTCAGACTGAGATGCATCTGTCCAAATGCGATTTGAAACTACCTCCTGAAGGTGGTTTCGATCTGGTTTGCAAAATCAGATTTCATGTGATTTGTGATTGTTCAGACTTCAAAAGAGCCATCCGGTTCCAATCTAGATTGGCTAAAAATCGAATTTTGGCTGGCAGTCTGAACGCAGCCTAGAAAGCACCCCTGGATCAGTTATTGAATATTCAGAAGCAAGCAGAGTTTGAAAGCAGTTTTGAATATGGGGGAGTTCACTCCTCTCCCTGTTTTTCAAGAGTTGCATGAATAAAACTCCTCAGCTAAGCCTGATGTGCAAACAGGTCAATATCCGTGCCCATAGTATCGATCCAGCAGTTTACAAAAAAAGATCTTGTGACAGAAAAAAATCGTTCTCCTCTGTAGCAACCACTTTAGCTACAGTGAGCCAATGGTATTCCAATTAATGGTTCAGAAAAATCAGTTCTGATGCAAAAAATTCAACATGGCATTGATTCTCTCACATTCTACTGTCAATTACAGTCATCACATACAAAAAATGCGTAGTTCCCTACCGTGGATTTACGTGTAGATTCCTTCATTGACAAATTCAGCGCTTCCTTATATCCACCCAAGTATTGGTGTTGATAGCCAATCACTCAATTGTACACTCAGGCTCTATAACTGCACAGTTATAGTTCACACCCTCGTGAAACTTCCCCGGTAACAATGTATTGATTGCCTCGTTTCTTATCCGATTCCAGAGTGTTTAAACGTTCCACAGTAAGTGAAAAACATTGATTGGACAAATATAAGAGCATACAGGCCTATGCATATCAGCAGGCTCGGTTGTATCCCGTCTCCGTTGCGCACATTGCACGGCTGAAATAGACGCGATTTAAAGAAAAAAAAAAAAATGACTCGCAAAACTGACCTTGAAGTGTTCAGTAACATTTACAGGATTTAAATGAGATAAGGGCATGGCCAATGGGAATTATTTTGAATGAAACAGGACCAGAGGGTTCCTTCTATTGGACACATCGGGCTCTGTAGGAGGGATTCAATGAAAAAGGTTAGGCTGCTTCTTTTGCTTTTTGTTTTGGAATGTACTGTATACCGTTTTCAACAAAGTTGAATGCTGACATTTTTTTCCTGTTTAAAATATGAACTGCCCATGCATTTGGGTGGACCTCCTGGTACGGTCATTACACAGTTCTGTTGAATCTAGGGAGGCATATATTGTTTGATCTTCCCTGAAAGTGGAATGTCCGTTCTGTTAAAATAATGTATATTTCAGAATTCAGATATTACTGAGTTAGTGAGTTGTACTTGTTCCTTATAAGTGTTGAAATGAGTTTGTGAGCTCGGAAGTCAGAACTGCTACTTTCATTGCAGGGTGAATGTTCTGACAGTTTGTTCTGACAGTTTATTTAATGAGTATATGTGCTGGCTTGGTAGACTTTGAGGGAAAATGGACAAAACTCTAAACTTTATTCTTTTGTGTTTGGAGAGGTTACTGGTGACCACTGAAGTTCAACTGCACTGATATTGAGAAATTCATGATGAACTCAACCAGAAAATCATTAGTTCATATTAAATTTCATGCCTCAAAACTTTGTGTTTAATACATGATTATTTTATGATTTGACAGTGCACCATTTTTAGGGATCTCAGAATTTGGGGAGCCACTTGAATAGCTGTATAATTTGGCTAATAGCATGTAGGTAATGTAGAATGTAATGTTGAAGATGAATTCTACTTGTGGTCACGGAGTTCATGATCTGAGAAATGTATACATTTAAACCCGAGGAGTTTTTCAATTCTCAGTATTATTTTTTTTGCAATTTCAATGGTGAATTCTCATGAAGACTTTTTATGTTTGCAGCCCATTTTCTCTACCAAAATCATGAAAATAAACTGAAATACGACGTAATTCCAAAATGCTGCAAGCGTCTTTTCAGAGCAAAGCCACGCTTTTCCTCTTTATGAAGCTTAAATCTTGAATTACAAAGCATTAAATTGGGTAACCAATAAATAACCAAATTTGGCTTCTGTTCAAAGGAGTTAAAAGCCCGCATTTCAATCACATCTTAATGATTTTGTTTCAAGTCCATTGCGGTGGTGAAGAAAGGCAACATTACAGAAATTGCATCACTGTTGAAATACTCATATTTATGAATATTTAGTATACACCTTCATCAAAAGCAACCTACTGTCAATTAGACAACGCAAAGGCCAATACAAAAGCAAAATGAGGCTAAGGCCCTTGCTGAGGAGCCCAACAGCAGCACTGGTATGATTGAGCCGCTTATTGGAGTAGCAGCGGTATGTGCCAGCCTCTATGATACAGGCCGCACCTTTGAGGGAACAGTCATCATTCTGGATCCAGGTGTAGTCTTCACCTTCCAAACTTAATCGAGGAGAGAGCAGGACTAAAGCAAACACATTCACCAGCACAGCTCAAACAAGGCTAAGGCTGGGGTCTCTGCTCAGTTGTGTGGGCGTGGTTCATTTTTTCACTGCAGCGACAGCTTATTAAGCACAGAAATAAGGTCAAATACTAATAAATCAATGGACACAGTTCCTGCCACCTCGGTCTTTTAATTCCAATGCAGGGATGGACTGATTGCCCTTGCTCCACCCCTATAAAAGTCCCATTTGTACAACAGCCAAACGCAAAACCAATACCAATGAACTACATGTAATGAAACAGAATTCATAAATCACACAACTGTGGGTTCCATTACGTCCACCTCCTCTGCACCACACCTGTCTCATACAACCAGACGCGAATGCACTTACACAGAAACATGCGCTGCAACTGCAGAAATGAAAACTACGGCAAATACACATGCACTTCCACAAAATAGGCGAACAGGGGCCGCAACTATAGACATTAATCAGCAAACAAAACTGACACAGGGTGAAAAACGCAGCCATCTAGACACAGTTAAGAATCAACAGAGAGTGACAGACACAGCCAGAGAAAAATATAAAACTCACACACATACAATCACACTGACACACACACACACACACTCACTTGCATGTTTGTCCGCCAACTGAATGAGACTGTGGGAGATATCCCTTCGTCGGTAGAAGCAGACCACCTTGGCCTCCACGTTCCCGCTAGCAGTCTGAAACACAAAAGCAGAGTCAGTGCACTTTAACTACCAGACCCTCAAAGCTTGGATTCGATTAACTGCACGATTTGGAAAATGGAGATATGGGAAAATGACACTGCAGATCAATCAGGCCTAAATTCTCAGAGGAAGCACTGCTTCTTCTGAAATATCAGCTCCGTTACAAAATTATGAGCCCATCTATAGAGGACAAGGTGTGTTAGCAGCAAAATAATTCACATCAGTCCAAAACCAACAGTGAGGCATATACACAATGGTCAATAGGTTCTCTCTCTCGCTCTCTCCCTCACACTCCATCACTCACACGACACCACTGATTATGGCAGCATAATCCCTAGATCACTCGTTTGAAAAGACTTGTCCGCAGACAGAACAGCCAAAAATAACATGCAATAAGTGCACTGTCTTATACGCACACGCATACCAACACACACAGACACGTGTGCACACAGACAGACACACACACACACAAAAACAACTGGCCAGCAGGTGATCACTCATATTCTCTCTCATACGCACTCACACTTCGAGAAACCATGCCAAAGACGTCACATTAGCTCAGTACATGCAATCTTCAAGAAAAAAAAAATGCCCTTGACTTATTCCATGACTTTATAAAGCACAAGTACCGCTGTGAACACAGACGTATACAGCCTGCTGAGAACTGGCAACATGAACACAGCGGCAAGTACCAACCAAAGGTGAATTTCAAGTCAAATTTTCAAAACTGAATTTGTTCAATTTCAGGTGTGCAATGATAATCAATTTAAAAAAAAAGTGGATTGCACGGAGATCATTCAGAGGTCAGTGTTTTACAGCTTTTCCCAGAGTTCAAACCAGAGGGGAAAGAGAAACTGGAAGACTTAAGGTAATCAGGGGAAGTGAATCATGGGAACGGGTTTAATCACAGATACCCAGTCCACACAAGTCTCAGGAACCCCCCAGCGGGAGAAAACTGTAAGTATACCTCCCTCTTTCACTTTACACGTCCCATAAATTATGAGCTCATTCTCTGGAGGGCAGACCGATAAGGGCAACAATTCCCTGAATAACTGTAGGGCGGGGATCCAGGGGTAAAAAATACATGGAGCTCAAGAACAATAACCGAACGGCCAGACTTTGTGACTCTTGTTCGACACAAATGCAACATTAAGTCCTGCAAAGCCATGCGAAGAGGAATGTAGTCTCTTCTTGTTTTATTGTGGTTGAGAATTCAGTCTAACTCTATTCCCCATGGCCGAAATCAGGTCCGTTGCCAACAAGCCCGCATCTTAGCAGCTCCTGTGCAGACTATCATGACATTTATGAGACCCCACTGCATGAAACCAGCCAGAGAGTCACCGTTATGAGATAGTGGATTGAATTGATTGAAAAACTGCTAAGATGGCCGTCTTTCCAGTTAGGTCAGGGCACCCTGGCACAAATACAAAGCATCTGGAAGAAGGGATAAGGGGGGGGGAAAAAAATGAATAACGAGAGAGGAACCACTACGGATTGTGAGGTTCCATCATTTTTTCCGTTTCTGCAATCAAATGCGCACTCTGGATACAAGAGCGGCAAACTCCATACCGTTAATGAATGCACTGGGGTCTCGAGATGTGGATACTGAGGAGGTGGGGGTCATTGGCGCCAGCGGCAGCAACAAAGTAAAGTAGCAGAATCTACTTAATCCATACCCATCCTCCCAGGTCAGAGAAGAAGAGAGTTCAGATGGGTATCAATCTCAGTGTTCATCTCTGTTTACAAATCTAATCCTTAACATCGCGCAGTCCTCAGCGTGCTCCTTGGGTTGTGTTGCTACGGGGCTCCCAGCTACGTTTCTCCTTGCATTCCAACGCACCGGGGAGGATTTACAGCGCTGCCCCAGCATTACAGCAAGAGGCGCAACATGTACATTAGGACTCCGGGGCAGGAAATGGGGGGGAAAAAACAGGCGCTGGCTTCCTTCGAATAAAATATCCATCAGATGAACCCATTCTGACCAATCAGCCTCCAGTTCGCAACAATGTGTAATGCAAAATATTCCAATACCGCTGCGTAGCATTGCCGGAATTCAAGGACTGATGTTGAAATATGGCAGCATATTAATCTGGGGGGAGTTTTCCCTATGCAGTCAAATAACCTTCAGCAGCTAAGGAAAGTGTCATTCTTCCCCATGAAAATGCAAGCGGGGGGACGACTTGATGCAACTTTAACAGTCTATGCAAAGCAAGCTTTCTGTGTGGCATTTCAAAAAGGCAAATAACATCAGCAGATGTGGTAATGACAAAGCTGTGGCATAATAACTCTGACTCACTGAATCTGACAGAACACACATCAGCACACAGGGTACGGGAGGGGCCCACGGCACAGACAGGGCTTCGCTCCAGGTGAAGCGTTCAGACGAGACAGAAACCACAGATTTCGGGTTTCTCTCGCGACCGAGACGCCCAGGGAGAGCCACAGATAATCAGATTTAATGAGCGCCTTTAGAGGAGCAACCTGAAGCCTTTCAGATAAACACACATCACTGTAATTAGATTCAACACTATTTGGCTGCCGTGCCCAAAAGGCCTCACATCCAGTGACGGTGCAGGGCAAGTTGTGATGAGACATTACACATGAGGTGCGATCACCCAGCAGCACAAAGTCAGTGAAAAACCAACATTCAAAGTGGATATGGCCGCAATAACACGGATGCAATTTCAGGAAAAAAAAAAAAAAAAAAAATCACATCACCGACAAATTATGATTCATATACATTCGGTATGCGTATACACAGAGAGGCCTGTTAGTAAGCAGATAGCGAAAAAGCAACACTGTCCACATGGATTACTCAACATGGAAGGACACACTGAAATTAAAGTAGAAAGACTGCTGTTTTATTTACATCTACATTATATGAACTGAGCTGAATAGAAATTACAGCCCTTAAAAATTAGTTACTTTCCAAGTTATGACAGTCCTCACGGTGATGTCGATAAAGAGCGTGGCCATATTCTCTAAAATCTGCACGTGCCTTATCCTGCCTTTCCAGTCAGAATATGGAATGTATTAAAATATTGGTCATAAAGAGATGTGCACGTTTACACAAGAAATGCAAAGAAGGACCCTGCATGCAGTAGCTGCCCAAATCAGTCCAGCCAAGGCGCTCATCTTCCTAGAGCACAAGAAAAACCTGTATTTGTCCACGTGTAACTTGGTGTAACTTCTGCCACTGTGCGTGTACAATAACATGCTTCAAGCTGTTAGTCTTGAGCAAAAAAAAAAAAAAAAAAAAAACATGCACCACACCCAGACTCTGGCTAATTCCTTCATTCCACCCAATACACCCCACCCACCGGGACACTCTACCTTATTGAGTTCCTCTATTCGCCGGATCAGATAAGGGTTGCTAGAGGAATTCTCAAAGAAGACATAATCTGGAATAACAAAACAAGAACACAACTGTCAGACATCCTGGCTTTGGCTTTCATTGACAGCAGGTAATACAATATTGACACAAGTGCATAGAAGTATTACCAATATAAATGCATTTAAGCAAAATACGCAATTGCACCGTGCAGAGAAGAGGAGTAAACGCCACGCAAATAAAAAACAAAATGCTCACAGTTCACAAAACATTATATAGTCCAAATATGTAAACAAAACATGATCTGTGCATCAGCATAAAATGCAGAATGTTTACTGACATCAACAAATATACTATGATCATTTCATCTGAAACGCTGTCATGTGTCATATCCAACGCTATTAAGGAATTGCAGCCTTGAAGCAATGAGTCATTATGTATGAGGGACAACCATATGATATGTGTATTTTAAAGATGGGTATTGGACATACGCTGTCAAATATTAATTTTTTTTTTTTTTTTTTACATTTTGAAGAAAATAAAGCCGTTATAAAACGAGCTCAAACTATTCACCAGTGAAATATCACCGGTAAATGAAGCACCAATGCTGAAGACTGGGCAAAATTTTCAGTAGACAGCAGCACGGTTAAGTTGGTACCTGCAAAGATATGTTGCACTACTGACCGTTTATGTTTCATGATTAATACTCCGTTTCGAGTCATTCTTAGGCTCATTCAATAAATCTTTGACAAAGCCTGATGTGATCGCTTCAATACGCTACATCATTCAGCTCTCAAATCTGACAAGGCACCCAACTACCTAGATATCACTTTACCTCAGTACAGGTAAATACGACATTCGAACTACTGATGACATCGTGATGAATGATGACATCGATCCACAAAGCACAAATTGATTATTCGTGATCATTGTGGAAAAACTATACCTTTATCCTAAACAGCATTTCTAATAGAACAATATAGGCCGAATAAAACTGCGGCTGATGTCACGTGACTTACATTCCGATACTTTGTGGCCGGAGGATAACGTAAATAAACTTCTACTTGACCGGTCTTGTATCATACGTGACTAAAATCGCTACATACAAATGGCTGGGCGTTTAATATTCAAATACGCATTCTGGGTTCGGAAACACTGGTGAACGACACATTAGCTATAGCACAGCGCGACATACTACAATAACTGGCAGCTGCTATAGTTTTAAACACAACAGAACGAAACAATATCACCTTCGTGAAAATTATCTGTATCACCTGAGCAATTGTTATGGCAAAATAAAACGAGTTAAATACATCGAGAGGCTGTAAAATCGCACGTACCGTGACTGCACATAAACCAAGCATGGTCAGCCGAATCAGGACCCATTAGCCATTGGGATACGCCAGAAACAAGGGCACAAATTGTATACGCGTCCAAAAACAATAGATCCGCAGAAATAAATAATCGGAAGCCAAACTTTCTTTGAAAATTCAAGCACATTCAAAAACCCGATTGTAAAAAGCGAAGAGTGGCGCTGGTATGAATAATTTGATGCATGCTATTGTTTTGACCATTTTACTAGCTAGTTAGCCAGATAGCCCCTATTTGGGTGATTGCAGGCCCGGCCCATATTAACTGATCACAAACATTCAAATAAATACCCTTTTCATCGGATGAAAATAACGCGCTTTCGGGTACGGGACTGTGCATAGTGGTATTGCAATCGAAAGCATGTGTGGATCGCTTGCTTATCTCCTCCATGTTTCACAATAATGGCACGTTTGTAATTCATAAAGCGAGGCTGACATACCTCCGACCCGGTACATGTTGGCCGCCATTTCTGCCCTCCTCCTGGAGTGTAAAAAAATGAAGTCAAAGCATAAACAAAAATGTACCCTATTTTACATATATACAAACAAATAAATATTATAATATTTTTCCCAAAATAATGATAAAACACAGAGTAATGGATTTGCTTGCTGGGATCAGGCTAGCCGGGAGTTGATCCGCCGATATTTAAACTCCCCCTCCCAGTTTTCAGGATACAAAAGCAACTCACACGCGAAACGGCTTCAGACGAGCCGGGCCTGTGTTTCCTGGTTGGGGTGGAGGAAAGAGGAGGATGAGGGGAGGGTAGCCGGTGAGGGCGGCGCTGGTGGAGACTCCAGACACCCTCGTAGTGAAACGCATTCACTACATGCTGCGTACTTCGTCCATCGAAGGTTCTCTGATTGTTTTGTGCAGGAGTGCCCGAGTGATTGTAGTATTTTATAAATAAATCTTTCTATAGCCGAGTGATGCAAAGAGATCACGCAGTAAACCCAGCTATTAAGCACAACTGCTCTCCCAGACATAGAGTTATGTGATCTAAGCATCGTTGACCGCGGCATGATTATTGGTGCCAGTCGTGGAGGTTCCAGGACCTCAAGAATATATATATATATATATATATATATATATATATATATATATATATATATATACACACACACACACACACGTGTGTGTGATATATCCACTGTTTCCATGTTCCATGCATTAACAATTTCTTAAGTACCCTGAGAGTGGTGTATTGAACATAAACAATACATGATCAGTGAGTAAAATCACATTGATAATGATGGAGAGAGAAAGAGAGAGAGAGAGAGAGAGAGAGAGAGATCACAAGAGAATGGGCTGACTCGCCCAAGCTGATAGAAAAGCTGCTGCTTTACACATCAGTGATGGCACAATGCTCTGAACCTCACAGCAAGATGTGCAACAGTATTTGCAGGAAACACCAGACCCAACTCCCATCAGCTAAGAAAAAAATCATGTTAAAATTGGTGTGGGGGATATTTACCCGGCACACCTCAAATTCAGCCCAGTAAATCTGCTTACCATAATTTTTTTTTTTTCAAAATTTTTTTTCAGCTGGATAATACACCATGTCACAAAGTATGCAAAAAATGACCTTGATTCTATGAGCCTGGTATTGACTTTAGGTATGTCCCATAGCAGTTTTTTTTTTTTTTTTTTGGTAATATGCACACAAAATAACTGATGTCTAGACCAACTGCTTGATACATTGTCAGAGAAAGAACATGCCCACATTTTACATATACATATACATACATGTGAACATGTGAGGATCAACTTTGGGAAAACTGGGATACACACTTTGTCACAATTCAATTTAACTTCAAGTGTGTGCGCCCTGCGATGGATTGGCAACCTGTCCAGAGTGGGTCCCTGCCTTTGCCCGTAGCCAGCTGGGATGGGCTCCAGCTCGCCCCGCGACCCTAGTGAGGAATAAGCGGGTATAGAAAATGAATGAATGAATTTAACTTCATACAACAATCCAGGACAAGGTATCTTTTGATTTCAATGTATTTTCTTAGTTGATGGCCTTATTCCATGAGATTGCCATATTATATCTCACATAGTATAATCCTCAAAGTATTGTGATCATACTGGGTTTTTCCTTGTAATTTTATGGTTTTGAGCTATAAACTATCCATTAGTAGTAATAGAGTACAGTGTATTTGAGGATATATTTCAATAGCAATACTCTCAATATAGATCTGATGCAGTGTTTAATAGTAAATTGGCAAATATACCAATGCTTCATTTTTTCTTACGTTATCATTCTGACTGACACAGCCGTGAAATATATAGCAATTTTATTTTTTCCCCAAAAAAACCTCAAATGTATTGCAGTATATTAAACTTCAATAAGGATAAAACTTCTCTTGTGCTTGGCATTTGAGCTTTTCAGGTTTTACCCACGCCAAATTACTCTCCATACTGTCATCACCATTCATAAGAATTTGACAGAAGGGTGCTGTCACTTGATCATTTGATTTTCTTCTAACATGCTCTCCAAGATGATACAAACTCAACCATGAAAAATGATTATGTTCCACACATCAACTGAACTGACTAATACACTCTCAGAAATAGGGGTACAGCAAGAGTCCATTTCTGTTCCCCAGATACGTTCAGCAGTTATATACCCTTTAGGACTAATTATGGGACCTCAAGGTACCTCTGTGAACCTTTTTAGGGTCTAAAAGGTACTTTTATGTTCCAAAACAAATAAAAACCTACTTCTTAGTTACAACAGCAGTACCTTTGAGGGTGCTGATGTTGTACCTTAGAAGTGGGTTTTTATTTGTTTTGGAACAAGTACCTTTTAGACCCTAAAAAGGTTCACAGAGGTACCTTGAGGTCCTATAATTAGTCCTAAAGGGTAAATAATACCTTGGGGAACAGAAATGGACTCCTGCTGTACCCCTATTTCTGAGATTGTAGATTGGACTGAGAAGAAGCAAAGGATATGTATATAGCCAACATTATGACACTGAGCTGGAGATATTTATGATTGAGACAAATGTCCAATTTCATGTAAATCCCCTTTCTATTGCATGTGCTCTTCCAAAGATTGGATATCTCACAAGTATGCTCCAGCCTAGGTTCATCTGTACAGATGGTGACAGTTTGATACTGGGAAAGAACATAAAGCTAGTTAATGACAGCAACACAGCATTGGAACTGTCAATTTACAACATATAGATGGGCAATGCAATTACGCCCATTGGGCATAATTGCTTATATTAATACAAGATCTAGGACAGTACATTATTATAACATGTGGCTATTTTAATGCCAGTATTCAAGCAATCCATTGGGTGAGGGCCTATTGGGAAATAAAGCACTGATTTATTGGTTGAATATTGATCAGATAAAACCTATTCTGTTCTGGCCAAAAAGTTCCCCTTTTTTTGAGCCTGCGATTGCTTGGTAATTACTTGTCAATTTACATACTTCATATATTTCGATGGCATTTTATGAATCCATCTTTAAATTAGTTAGTCAAAAAACGGCTAAAATGAAGAGGACAAATGGCAATATATCGACTCTCATGTAATTGTAGGATTGATTATTGAATCCAGATGTGCAGAAGATCACGGGAAGGCATTTGGATGGAGTGGAATGTCTTGTAAATTAAAAAAAAAAAAATTCTTACCTGGTATGTGCCACTCCGGTCCCAAACGTGCGCAAAGCTGAGTGCAAGTTGATCTACTTTCTTAGCGTATTGGGGGCGTGCTGTGTGACATCACTGCTTGGGGCTGCCCGCTGTAGAGTAGTTGAGTTGGAAACGGTGGATTGGAGCCATAACCCAGCCTCTGCACGGAGCAGCGCGAACGGAAAATGCGCGCTGTTGGAGTGACTTTCTAAATCGATTCCAGCTGGCCAAGTGCCTCATTGGGACGCGTGAACAATGAGTTACACCTCATCTACAACCAGACACACATTAACAGGAAACTTGTGGATGTCTGAAACTGGACTTCACGGGAAATGATAATGGAAATTGATGCTTGTGGCGGCGAGGGTCCCCCCTCTTTCAATTTTTTGTAAATCAGGGGCAGGTTGATCTCGATATATCTGACGGCGGAAACACTGCTCTAAGATGAAGTTTGGAAAGAGAATTTGCATTCTAAACGTCGGTGGCACAAAATACGCGTTTTCCAGAGACGTTATCAAGAATTTTCCTCTGAGAAGAGTGAGTCGCCTGCACAATTGCGCCTCTGAGAAAGAAGTGCTGGAAGTCTGCGATGACTACGATCGGGAACGGAACGAGTTTTTCTTCGACAGACACTCCGAAGCTTTTGGGTTCATCATGTTGTACGTGAAGTATGGTAAGCTCAGGTTTGTTCCGCAGATGTGCGAGTTGTCATTCTATAATGAAATGATCTACTGGGGGCTGGAGAGTTCCCACCTGGAGTTCTGCTGCCAGCGACGGCTGGACGACAGGATGTCCGATACGTACACCTATTTTTCCGAGGAGGACACCAAAGTTGACGATGATCTGAGAGGAGAAGACGTGCAGGAGAACTCCGCCGGATCTGGAAGGGAAAGTGCAAAGTGGTTGGAAAGAATGAGAAGGACTTTTGAGGAGCCAACTTCATCTATCGCTGCGCAGATTCTGGCCTCGGTGTCTGTTCTTTTCGTGATAGTGTCCATGGTAATACTTTGTGCAAGTACACTACCAGATTGGAAAACTGCCGAAAACAACAGCGTGGAGGAGCACAGGTACACAGAGAGTTTAGAGCATCCATCGGGGTATTTATGTCTATTTTTAATTCTTTTCACTCTCCCACAATCGCATGGCGTTGGATGCATGGTATCTATTGGTGTGGCCAATCTGTGCATGCAGGCCTACGGTCATAACTAGGAGTAATTTGTTAATCTTCGTAGCTTTAAGGTCACTATCTGGCTTGTTGAAAGTCAGTCCTGTCCAAAATCCCATACACTGACAAAAAGAAATCCAAAAGCACGAATCATTGAGATTTTGGATATTCCAAGGCTGCTTGGTGGATCTGTTATACAAATATTTCAGCCCCCTTTCTGTTATGCTCATAATCTACTTAAGGAGAAATTGGGTAAGAAGTGAATGTTTGATATTTGCTGCTGATAAACTTAAGAAGTTGAGAAAAAACAAATCCACTGAGCAGAATACACCAGAACTACTACTCCATATCGTAAAACAGACATATGACAGGTGTATTTGAATACAGAAATGATGAGATAAATCCTGTACTGTCTCGAAAATGATATATTTTACTGTTCACATTGACTAATCTGCTTTAAATCATTTGCTAACCTTTGTTGAAGGCAGAAATGTAAATTGTGTCTCCAAACGTAATATTTATGTGTTGATCGCCATTGAAATTGTTTGTCCTATGTCATATTGTCTTTTTATGTGTCATAATTCTCTAAATGTTTTGTCTTTTATTTTTCAGCACACTCACTTTACAAAGACATGTTGCCTATAACATAACCAACCTTTACCAACATTATCAAAGCTGGTTGAAAGTCATTCAAAGTGACCTCTGAAGAATAAATACTCACTCAATTCTGCCACTCAATTACAGAATAGTCAATTGTAGTGCCAGCTATTTTTTTCAAGCATCTTCGTTTGCCATTTTGTTTAGTAACCTATGCTGAACGACTGGAGCATAATACTAATATTGAAGCTCTAACATCCATACTCGGAGTATGAATAACCTGATTGATTTTTAAATCAAAGTTGCTACATATTGAAAACATCCAAATGGCCTTATTAGGGGAGGTCAGTCAGTCATGTTCAAATCACTCCAATATTCCAACCGGAATGAAGCGATTGAATGTAGGCCACCCAAATGGGCTAATTGTAGTCTGTACTTAATCGCTCTCTTTGTACCTAAATTTGTGTTTTATGTAAGAAAACACCATACTTTCATCCAAACGAATTGTGTAAACTATGTTAAGCTCAACAACAGAATGCAAAATTATCAATTTTATCTGAATCAAGTTAACACTGTGGCCTCAAAAAATTTTTGTGAGCATTTTGAAACTGATAATATCCTGCCATAGTACCAAACTGCCCTGCTGAAGACACTTGCTTGGAGAAAATTCTGGATCTAAATCTCTCAACACCAGGATCAAATATTTGAGTGAACACAAAACACTGATGCACAGTGTGCAAGCAATGTGCATGTTGGCCATCCATAGTATAGCAATTGCACTCACACCTTATATTCGAGAAATTAAGTATATTTCAGAACTGTATGTGAGAATTTTTTTCATTTATTTCATGGCCCACATAGCCATTATCATGAACTGATAAACTCATTATGCATAATTTAATAGTTTACGCTATATTTGCTGCACCCATGGTTTATTTTTATCTGGTATGGCCAGCATTTTTGATGCAAACAGAGTCTCAATAACATTTCTCAGTTTTTCATGGCTGAATGTACCTTTAATGAGCTGAAAAATATAAATAACCATCAACGATCATTATATAAAGGAAAAAAAAAGCCTTATTTATGTGCTATGCAGTGTCGGGACCTTTTTTTTTGGCGCAATGTTCTCGTTATTCGTTCATTTCCCCACTATCTCCGTTTCAAACAGCGTCTGTCTTGTTGCCATTACCGCCAGGCACACTGGTCTCTGCTGGCCAGTGTTCGCCGCGGTGTAATTAAATCAGAGTTCTGGATATGTATGTGGGTCAGCCTCCAGCCGTCAGCGAGCACGAGCCTTGGCTTCTTGGCCAATGCCAGCGCTGAGGCCCAGCCCAGGTGAGTGGTAGCACCTGGTGACTGGCGGGTCTAAGAGGAGGTGAAGTCACAGAAGGGTCAGGTTTGTTACCCCGGGGTGCAAAGGGCTGCCATTGATGCCAGTAAGCTTGAGCTGCAGCTGAGTTGAATTGGTTTCCACAGATTAAACCCCCCCCCTCTCAATCTCTGCTATCAGTTACATGTTTTAATGAGGGTGCAATGGAGATTACACAAGAGAGAAGGATGTCATCTAAATTATGCAAAATTTTAAGCCGCACGCCGGAAAACAATTTCAATATTTTTTTTTTACAACCTGCTACATTTGATTCAGTTCTCTCTTGTGTACAAGTTGAACAAAACCCTGTTAGATGTGGAAACCTTCTGTCAACAGGGCAACAAAGTGATCTGCCACAGTGTTCAGAGAAGGTTAATTTGTTAATGGGTTGTTTCATGTAGCAGAATCCCGCAGTTGTGTTTCGTGTTATGTGTAATTGCTCTGAGCTATCAGTTCCAGGCTCGCTTTAGAGGAGCGCTAGGGAAGGGCTGGAGTTCTCTGGCATTCGATGGCTTACCCCTGCTCCTCATGTTCCCAGCTCCACTTCGGTATTGTGTCATCCCACGCCATTGGTCACACTCAGTGCTCAGTCAATCACATGTCACGTGTCCATACCAATCGTGTTACGCCGAGCAGCTGTGCTAATTGACCACTGATAAGTACCTGCAATTGACTTAGGACAAGGAATAGAATGCCTGTCCTTTTTTTTTCTTCGAGACTGGGTACTGAGCAGTTACTCGTCTTTGTTAAATTTACCCTAAAGGCCCAGATACCTTCCGTGAGTCAGATATTTCATGGCACTTTTCGCTTCTTTTAAGTCAGTTAAAATTCCTATGTTCTTGCTCTTTCAGCTTTAATATCAATTTAAATAAATTTCAAAAAAAAAAAAAGGAAAATGGTATTTGGTGTCTGGTTCTTAAAGGGTCAAGTAACTGTGTGGACGAACCTGTAACCTGACAGCCGTAAGTAGCAGCAGCATAATATTATGAATAGTAATTAATAAGGAATTCTGCTCGCTAATTAACTGAGCGATGACATGATGAAAAACTATGCCGTTTGAGTGAATCCATGCTGTTGCTAGTTGCCTGTCAGATGATTGATGATGGTGTCGTAGATGAGAGGAAACGTTCCACCTGCTCCCAGTAAATTCCACTCCTCCTTTTCTCTCCTGGCTGGCTGCCGACTGGGCAGGATCATCGAGGCGGTCTGTATCGGCTGGTTCACGGCGGAGTGCATCGTGCGCTTCATCGTGTCGAAGGACAAGTGCGAGTTCGTCCGACGGCCGCTCAACATCATCGACCTGCTGGCCATCACGCCGTACTACGTCTCGGTGCTGATGACGGTGCTGACGGGCGAGAACTCGCAGCTGCAGCGGGCGGGCGTCACCCTGCGCGTGCTTCGCATGATGCGCATCTTCTGGGTCATCAAGCTGGCGCGGCACTTCCTGGGCCTGCAGACACTGGGGCTCACGCTGAAGCGCTGCTACCGCGAGATGGTCATGCTGCTGGTGTTCATCTGCGTGGCCATGGCCATCTTTGGGGCCCTGGCCCAGCTACTGGAGCACGGCCTGGATCTGGAGATGGGCAACGAGGACTACGCCAGCATCCCGGCGGCCTGCTGGTGGGTTATTATCTCCATGACCACGGTGGGCTATGGAGACATGTACCCCATCACCATGCCCGGGCGCGTGCTGGGCGGCCTGTGCGTGGTGAGCGGAATCGTCCTGCTGGCGCTGCCCATCACCTTCATCTACCACAGCTTCGTGCAGTGCTACCACGAGCTCAAGTTCCGCTCGGCCCGCTGCACGCGTAGCCTCTCCGCCGAGTTTCTCAACTGACCGGCCCATCAACTGCCATCTGGGACCCACGTCTCCATTCCCTGCTCCCCACCCTCTCTCACACACTCCAGTTCCCCTCGCGTTTTGGACATCCTTCAATGTTCCCTTTACCCCTTCCCTCTGAACGTCACTCCAGATTTCTCCAGATCTCTGAACTCCCTTCACGCACATCGTTTCTTTTCGCTTGATGTCGGATTTTCTTAATTCCCTGGAGCTGAATTTGAACGGGAGGAGGTTTTCATTGTGAACGTGTGGCAGAGATACCTGCGGTGGTTTTCTTTTGGGAGAGCTGCTTGCTAATTATGAGAAGACACTCAGGAAGGGAAATGTATTATCTCAAAGAAAGGACAGTCTCTCTCGCTATGAAATTCTTCACTCCAGGACTTTTCCTCATAATCAACTCTGACCCCCCCTCTCACAGCTTTACAACTGGTCTTATTTTACTAATGGTACTGAGTTACCAATAGCTGGTATTGAATGTCCTGTACAGATAGTATCTGCTCATGACAAAAAACAATTATTTCTTCCCTTTAAACTGTCTTCGGGGTTCATATGTCCGTATTCATGTTCATATGTCCGCATTCATACTCAAAACCAGTGGTAAAGTCCCTCTCTTGCTTGTAAAATTAGAAAAAATTACTCAAATTATTCAAAAATATTGTAATTTATACAGAAATATACATTGAATAAAATTTATATATAGGCTAACCATTTCCACTTTGGTACTAATGACATATATCTGAATTTACTCAAAAAATGTTTAGAAAAAGTGAGAATTTGGCATGTATTGGAACAGTATTTGAAGTACCACCCTGAATTCAGACATATTGTCCAATTTTATCACAATATATTTTTCTATATCGGGAAATGGAATACCTTTCGCTTGAGTGAAGGTACTAGACGGACCTCTTCATACCCATTTTTGATATTTCTGATGGCTCACTTTGAAATACAAGAGACATTTGAATTGTTTTGGAAAAAGCTAAGAATTGTGATTGTTTCTTAACTCACTGTGTGCCCTTTCTGGACAAATATGTGCGCCAAACTTTAATGAATCAAAATGATCTTACATCACCAAAATACTTAAATTGTGCACGTAAATCAGGAAAGCGTGTTTAAAGACTCACAGTTATTAGCAGTTATGTGCTTTTTGTTTTGTCTGATGAACTGTGCGAGCTTGACGCCAGCACACTCCTGGCAGAATGAAAATGTTGTGGGAAGAGCGAGGCCAGATTATGGCCCAGCCATCCCTGTACTGCAGTTCCTCCAGTCTATGGCATGGTGACTGACAAGATCTATATTCAGTGAGCGCTTCAGTGATTAATTCTGTGGAGTCTGGTGCAGGGAAAGAGAGCGAGAGAGGGGAGAGGGAGGTGAACAGAGAGAGAGGTAGAAGGAGAGAGCAGTGCAGAGCAGGCTTGCAGGCTGTGTAGGCAGGTGGGTAATGCGGAACACCGAGTGCCACAGAGTGAGAGCGTTTCATGGAGGAGTTGATGGTATGGCTGACATCGAGCAGCCAAGGTAGGCTTGTGCTCTCCGCTGTCTTCACCTCACAACAATGGATCTAATGCACCTGTAGAACGACTTAGCTGAAACACTATCAAGCTGGCATAAATGATGTTGGAAGTAGATAAATAATTGAAAACCTTTCAGGCTCCTGGGAGCTAATTGTTGAGGGGACAGCGATGTACGGCAACCTTGATGCGCACTCTTCGGTGTCGGCTGTGCCACCGTCTCCTCCCCGATTCGCCGTCACTTCTCCCTTAGGTGGCCGTGTGACGCATTAGCCCTCCACCGCTCGCCTGAGATGTGACAAGCCCGCGGCTCGATCCGCTGAAGGCCGGCGTTGGCCTCACTTACTCACCACGTCAATCTGCATCGATTTCCCCCAGTTTTAAGCGTTCCTCATCATTAGCCATCTGCCCGAGACTCAGTGATTGAGGACATGGCTTCTACAGTTTCAATCACTTTCCGCTGTTCTGATGATGCGCTCTCTGTGATTTTACACACCAATCTGCCAAAGCTTTAGACATTTTCACCGAATCGCAGTGAATTTCCATGACGGTTCTCTGCAATGTTCAAGCCAGTGTGGGTCTGAATATTTGTACAGCTGACTTTTTGGATGTAAATTCAGTGTAACCAGAGACAAAGTTTTTCCTCACTTTAATCTTGCTGTAGTTTTACAAAAATCACTGTCCATCCCTCATGGCATGGTGATTTCACACAAGCACAGAGGGTACAATGGTGTGTGAGATTTATAATACCAATGAGTTGGATTCAATTTAATTGATTCATAGTCGATTTCAGTCATTTCATTGCCTGCAGTCTGCAGAGTGACGGGTCTCTTGCTCAGCTTGGAGAGTGGGCCACTTATTACTCGATCCATCGGGACAAAGGCACTCATTCTTGCATATCGAATCAGAGATCAGCTATAAATCACCATAATCAACAAACAGGAAATTTATTCATAAAATAAATGAACCTACAAAACTTTTAATGAGTTTACTTTCTTAATAGATTATTTGTCATTTCAGCATACCAGTTCCAAATAATTTTATGAGACAAGTCAATACTAAGGAAAAACTGCAATAGAAAATAATTAATTACTATTCTGCTTCAAAACACATTATTAAGAAGTGGAATAAAAGGACCGTCGAGTACTCCGTGCTTCTGTGGAAATGCTTGTACACATCATCTGGTTAGACAGTTAAGATATCCTTGTTTCTTTGAATTGGCCTTGATTCACAGAAGACCGGTTGGTCTAAGGGTTATTTATCTCTTTTTGATGTGAGACTGTTCTGTTGAATTACCGGAGTTTCATTGTCACTTGGTCAAATTTGAACGTAGTATGTAAATGTCCGGCAGATCTCATGAGTAGATGGATGATGATTGGTGGAGAGATAGAGCACATTTACATTTATTTGCGCTATTAAATGGGTGGCTGTGGGTGGTTGAAACATGATACAGAATTGGAAATAGATTTTATATGTGGAAACGGGCATTATTCTGAGTGAGGTGTATGTGAGGGTCGCTACCAAGGAACAGCTCTACCCGATGAGCAGGATTCATGTCACATCTCCCTCTTAGTTTTCTCAGACAGCCATTTGTTGTTTTGCATGCAAAGTTCTCTCTAGCAAGCCTGTCCCCTGGATGGCCAAAATGCTACCTTTAAATGCTTACTCCTGCTTGAATTCATTTTAATGGGGTTGTAATTGGTTTAAACAATTGTGACATCTGTTAAGATATAATTTGATTCTGTTTGAATGCCCAAATGCACCTCTAGAATTAAGCTACTTCGGTCATTTTTTAGTTACCTGCAGACTTACTGCAAAAAAAAAAAAAAAAGAAAGCGATTCCAATGTGAAGATTCAGCGAATGAACACAGTTTGTTATTTGTCACCAAGCTGCTGACCAGCATCAGCCACCACAGCTGCAGTCATATTACTTTCTTGAGGAAGCCATCACGATGTGACTTTGCTTTACGGCCATCTGCCAATACATTTTAAAAAGATTTAGTTCCCTAAAGGAGAAGTGTTTTTCCAAATTGATTAACAACACTTCACCCACTCATCTTCAGCACGGACGAGATTTTCCATCCCCCTATTCTCCCTGACTGAGTGCAAGCTGTAGCTTCATTTCGCGCAGAAAGACTCGAGAGATTCAGAAAAAAAAGTGATTTTCCTCTCCTAAACATGAATATCCATAAGCAATTATCCTCCCAACGGAAACTAAAGCTGCGAAATCCAATGGTTTTTCTTACGCGGTTTCCGCACACTGCAGGGTGCAGGATACAACACAGATGGAGCATTATTTTCTGAATTCATTGACCCCCATAAACTCAGATTTTTGCCTGAATTCCCCCTTAAGCAGGTTAAAAGTTAGAAGAAAAAGAAACGTTTCCCCCTATTGTTGGATAATGTCAGGTACATATTCTGTATCTGCTGGTTGCAGCACATCATTGAAGCAACATCACTCTTATATTGAGTTAAATATTTAATCTCAGGACAGATTTTTTTTTTTTTTTTTACGTCTACAGCGTTAATTAATGTAGAAAATATTTGGATCATGTGCAGTATTTCGTCCACATTTCCCTGTAATTCAGGCGCACGTATTTGGGATCTTTGGATTACACTGGGATCTCCACTAGAATTTAAAATATGTCTAAAATTCCATGTTTGAATAAAGCAGTTGCATTTGGCGAACCCATATATGGGATTGGCAGAGATGAAGAGGTTGATAAGGGCACATTGGCACCCACCATAGATTTTTCTTTAAATGGAGTTGCTTGCAGGACTTATCTGGAAGACCTGGGTGATGACTGTTCTTCAACTGGGTCAGGGGGTTGCCACAGCAACACCAAAAAAGTGTTAATGTGTTTTATCAAGTTCACACTTCTGTCTCAGTGGAGTTTACGCACAGTGCTAACCATGGAAGCGATTTTGGCATTCAAAGCGCATACTGGAATGAACTGACAAACCGAGTCTCATGCAATGTGAAATTGTCTGTGGACAAGAAATTCTGTGTGTCAGCCTGTTGCTAAGATATTCAGGAGTATACCTCCCACCAAAATGGGAAACTTTTATAGGTTTTATATTGGTACTTTTATAGAAATTCAATTTAGTTTTGAATCACCGTATAACATAGGACCCTAATTTCATGGGACTCATTTTAAACTACTCCAGAATAATGACCCAAACTGCCCACTTGTTGCCGACTACTCATTGGTCCCTGGCCAGCCGTAATGGAGTAAAAGATACTGATGGTTCAGTTCACGGTACAAGTATTGTTTAGGGAAACCATTTTCCTATGGGGGAGATCACTAGCCAAGCCAATATTATACATAGTGCATTTCTCATAAATTATCGACGCGCTGTTGATACTTCTCTTGCCTGTCAGTTCTAATTCATATCTAAATGTAAATTTTTAGTTGAGGCTGTGAAGTTATCACTTGAATGCAAATATGAAATGTAACCATGTGAAATGCTTGTTTCCTAACAACTTCTCTTCTGACGTTTAGTGAAACAGAGAAGAGGCTAGATTACTGTGAGGTAGCTTAGCTTCTGGGAGTAAATATTTGGAAGACATCCTTCTCTGACAAATGTTTCCATTCTGACCATGTCATGTAATGCTTCTAAGACAAATATTTACCGAGCCATTTTGAGGCCAGTCGTATCCAGTAACTCCTGATGGCAACATGAAATTTCATCCGAGCAAAAAGATGGGAACATTGTTGAATTACTGAATAATAATGCTATCACTGCCTGGTTTATGTGGTCTGTCCACATAATTAATCAGGACCTCTCGGTCCAAATGCCCTCATACACTTTTCGTTCCGAGTTATCAGTAGCTAACAAAACTTGAAAATGTTTAATTGAATAGAACAATTGCTTTGTTAATAAAAAGGGTATTCAGATAAACTTTTATATCAAACCAATTTCACTGCCTGTTTGTAGAAAGAGACCCAAGAGAATTTAGTCTTTGTACCCTCCCTCAAATGTCTGTAAACTGTTGTAAAATGTTTCCAAATGCTTTTTGTGGATATTTCTAGCGATTTTTCTGCTTCTATAGAGAACTTATTATTCTATGTGTATTAAATATATACGTTGTGAAACATGAATTTGAGCAGAAACAATTTTCTTTATCACAAAATATAGTTTTAAATTTTTGATAACATCTATTTTATATAGAGCTTAAGTTTCCAGATAGAAATGCTTTATGGCTGAAATACTTTGAATAAAAATGCTAAAAACAGTTCTGAATGGCTGGTTTTGTGGTTTATGATTATTATTATTTTGCCTTACTATTATCCATAAACTGTCCCTTAGAAAATGTTCACCTGCCTTGTTTTAGTTAAGTTGTCATCACTGTCAGCTTGTGAGATTGGTTGCCAGGTTACAGATGATTGGCATATAGTGGATAACCACAACTGTTATATTATCCTGGACCTGGATGCTGTAAAAAATGACAGTTAAAATGCTGTAAAAATGAAAACAATACATTCTATTTGGCCAAAGTGTAGGCTTACTGGCATGTTTTATGCTGTATTGGCATGCACAACATAATTAAAGTAGTCCAGTTCAGCCCTAATCCAGGAAATCCCCAGTCCTTTGGGTCCAGCACCTCATCGACATCTAGGCTGACAGGTGATTAAAGTCTCCCATTTCGTATATTGGCTCCAGCTATGCCATCAAGACCTGAACAGTAATGAAAAACAGAAAAGAAAAAACATAAAAAGCCATTTAAAAATTAACAGCTTAGGTCTTAGGTCTCAGCATTTCCATGTCAGCATTACTCTGTTGTCTTGGTGTCTTTAAAGAACAACTTTTCAGTGGTGAAACAAACTACAGCCGTGGGGAAAATTCAATAAAAAAGAACTCTTGTTCATAATTTTCTCATGCTGCATTTGACGATTGATTTGCGGTTATTGCAGTCATTTGCTGTCTTGTCAATCCCCAAACAATTTAAAAATACATTTAAAGAAAAAATTCATTCATTATTTTTCACAATCACACTTACTGCTTTTCATCCAGTCTCCCCTTTGAAAAGTTATATCAAATTAACTTTCGGCATCTCCCAATTAATAGGCAGCTACAGAGACCAAGAAAACGTGAATTGCTGATATGCTCTATGATGTTCACTGATGAATTGAATACAGTATGTTGAAGGACCCACACTATGGAAATAACTTCATCCCAGTTTAATCCACATTTACAGAGGTCTCTGCAGTGCCTATCAGCCCTGGGAAGGTTGACTCTGAAATTTCCCCAGTTTAGGTCAGATTCTCTTTTGCACTTCAGCATTTGAGACGCTCTGTTCAAAATTCACGCAGTTCTCTTTGTCACATATAGGCCTGCTCTGCTCATGCAATCCAGCTCTGTCTGTGTACCCTGCTCTGTCCCATAGCCTTGGTCAACCTCCCCAGCTTGCCACCTTCAGGTACTAACATTACTTTTACACTTTTAGCTCCTCTGTTCACCAGCCAATTAGAGCAGAGCTCATTATCACAGAGGAGATTCTCACTCAAAATTGCCTGTTCCTCAGATGGGAGAGAATAACAGGCAGTGAATGGCTTTTCCGTCAAAGTCTTTAATGGGGATTTCGCAATGAATGTTTAAAAATATCCCTTTCAGATAACTAAGAATATAATAACTGGAAAAAAACAGCATGAAATAGAACATCTATCGTGATGCAGGAAAGTGATGCGTGTGTATTAAATAGAGGCACAATCACTAATTAAAAATATAAATTCCTTTTTTCGTATCAGTATGCTAAAATCTTTTAAACAGAATGTACAGACAGAATATATGTGTTTAAAGCAAATAATACCAGCATTACCAGTTCAGCGACATACAATAATCTGAGGAAATCCATCACATGGCTACTTTACTTCCATTTAATGTGTTTTCTATCTTTGGCTATTTTCACACACACACACACACACACACACACACACACACGCACTGCCACTCAAAAGTGTGGGATCACTTGCAAATTTCTTTGTTTTCCAAAGAAAAATACATTTTTATGCATTTCACAAACATTTTTATCCACTTCACAAACGATTAAAATTAATCAGATGATTTTCAAAGAATGATCTACACTTTTGCATAGAGGCCATTTTTTTTAAATATATGTATTTTTTTTCAATATTAGAGCAGTCCGATCAATGTATTGTGAGCCACTGTTTCTGAATTTAACAATCAACAACTGTCTTTCAATCAGGCGCTACGGAGACAGCCCTTTACGTCATCATCCCAGGACAAAATCTAGTTGTTGGTCCTTCCTGGTGAAGAGTTCCGAAGTAAGTGAGGAGCACCGGTGGTAATTTTTTGTCTTTCCATATAAAATGTACTACAAGTTCAGTGGATTTACTCAAAGACTGACGGGATCGGCGCCTTCAACCGCCTACACCCCGCAGGTGAGCTGCAAAAAGGATTTTCTCGGTAGTTACGTAGACCGATGGGTTTGCGTGGCAGTGACCTTCAGTCATCAAGGAGTAATGGGAACGGCATTCGCCAAATGGAAGTTACCAGTCGAGTAGAATGTTAAGTTTTCGGGACAAGTGTCAGGTTTTTTGTTCCGTTTGACGAAAGCAGTTTAACAAGTTTGAAGTTTTATTTTGGTTTTGGCTAAATGGTGACAGGATCGACGGTTTTCTTTGTGATTAGAAAATTCTGAATTTTTTTTATTGTTTATTTGTTTACTGGCAAATTTCAATAAATGGTACAGTATAATCTAAGCATAAGTAAATGATATTCTGACTCAGGGTAGCTGAAAAAAGTCTCAGGACTTATTTACATCGTGGACCACAAAGCCATAAACAGTAGCTGCCCACGAAGATGCAATTTATGAGACAACAATTAACACATTATATTTGTGAGTATGGCTTGTTAAATGGCTGGACTGCACGTTAGTCTGCGCTTATTTAGCTTTGTGGTCTCATGTGTTACTAATTCTCCATTACCTCTCAATGGATTGGGCTTTTTATGGAAGGTTGCGCTGCTAGTTTGTTGTCCATAATTCTTTCGCGTACTTATTTAGCTAGCTTGCTTACGATTTACGTTTAACCCGTATTCATATGAGTTACTTTAAGGTCAGTGTATTACATTGGTAGCAACATTCAAGGTTAAATGTTCTCAAAATACATTGCGACCCTTCCTTGGTGACTGGCTGATAGTCGTGTGACACATAAAGTAATGGGGGTGTTGCACCGAATATGGCGATCCATCTTGTCGAAGTACTCAGATCGCTTATTTTAGTGAAACTATCAATGCCGCAGTGTAAAAATACTTAATTACAAGTAGAAATCCTGCATTTAAAATCATAGTAAAAGTGTTGAAATATTACCTCGTAAATTTACTTCGTGTACCAATATAAGAGTAGTACTTACGGTGATAATTAAGCTCTGACTGAGGTATTACATAAATTTGATTACGTAGTATATTGATACTGATGAGCCACTGCATAAACAGGGTTTTATTGTTCATGTAATATATTAGATGCAGGCCGTTGAACCTTTTCCTTCACTGCAGGTCACATACTCAGACGGGTCACTAAATTCCTTGTAACAATGACACTATTTATTCCACGTGTCCTTCAAATAATTTTTGAATTTGGACAATCTGGACATCAGTGACATTTTCAGTCAACTCATTGTTTTTTGTGGTGTACAAATATAATTTGGTCAAGAGCATTCGTCATTTAACCCTATAGATTCCAAGGCCAGAACCCACTTAATGGTAACTTGTGGTAGCCTGAACACTTGTATGCAAAATGATACTTTTCCTCACTGTAGTGTTCTATTTAGCCTCATGTCCCCAGCTGTGGAAGGAGTTGAGTAATGTCACCTTGTGTTAACTGGGTAGATTAATGTACTGGAATAGGCATTGGGGCACAATGCCAACCTTCAGGGCAGGCATAGTTCCAACAGGGTCTCCATCTGCTACAACACTGAGTGCAGGTTTCTGAAATGGGAAATTAATATATAGCATTAAATGCTGCAACAAAGTATAATCTGAATGCAAGAGGTTGACTGGCTCCCCTTCTGGTGGACTGCGAAGGCTGCTTGAAATTAGCAGGCGCCCTAGGTCAAGTATGTCAAACTAAAATCCAGTGTTGGTTTTTGGTTTGTTCCTGTACGCAAGTGTTAAATTTAAGCCATTAATTCGGTAAGGAGTCTTCACAGGTTGTTTGAGGTCTGACTTCTCAGACTATTTGATGGAACTCCCAAAAATCAGCAGACACCGCGACCTTCAAGGACTGGAGTTTGAGACCGCTGGCCTAAGTAGTCCATCATATGGGGGATTGTGCACAATTTCAGACAGAGCTTTAGTTTGTCTCTGTTTGAGGAGTGGATTTAGGCAAGCTTTTGACTTTGAAGTTGGCAAGAAAGGGCTGATGTTTTTGAACTGATAGCATTTTGAGCTCAGTCAGCATTGCAGTCCTCTGGTGGCAGCCTGCTGTTTGGAACAGAAACTAAGCGGTGTGCATGTTCTGTGGTTGCACTGTACAACAACGGACTTCAGAGTTCTGAGATGATTATGAAGATTTGTCTCTGTAGGGCTTGAGTCCCCCGCCAACCTCACAGCCCAGCACCATGATCTTCGCCACACCAACCAAGCTGGTGTCGGAGTCTGGATCTGTGGTGGAGTACATGGGTGCCAATAAAGTCCCAGACCTACAGAGGCTCTTCCAGGTACGGAGTCCCATTATTTCCTTGTCATAAACCTAAACAATGGCTACACCTTGAAATTTTTTGCATCTTCTCATGTGGAAATCATTACCTTGCCATGAACAATGCAAATTGAGGGCAATTGCATGATATTTGCTTCATGCTCAAGCATCCTTCCCTTTAATGTCCTCACAAAAAAAAAAAAAAATCAATGGGAAAGCATTAGTTTGCTCTACCTGTTGAGCAGAACATTAATGGGTTAAATGCAGCATTCAGCCGTGAATTTCAGTGGTCAGAACACAAGAGTTGTGGCTTGTGTTTTTTCACTGAATGAATTATTGAAGAATTAGTGGGCAGATTTGAAAATCTTGGATAGTGCGGTGAAACTCCTGGGAGGACTTTACACTCTGTTTTTATTCTCTGTCACCAGTTATTGTATCGATCATGAAGTACATGGTAATTAATTACTGTAAATGTTAACCCTGGCAAACATCAGTTGAAGCACCTATTACTAAAACCCCGTAAGTGAGACTTGACTTGACTTGTGGGGTTTTAGTAATCAGTGCTTCAGTTATTGAAGTGTTTTTTTGCGTCAGGATGGAAAGTTTGTGCTCTGATGGTTCAATGAACGGGTGCTCTCTGTCCCCTCCTACGGGTCGTTGCAGGCTTCGGATGGTATCCCTGTGCACCTGAAGCGGGGCGTTCCAGACAGGCTGCTGTACCGCACCACCATGGCTCTGACTGTAGGGGGCGCCCTGTACTGCCTGGTGGCCCTGTACATGGCAGCGCACCCCCGCAAATGACCCTGAAACTGGTACCGATGAAAATGACTACAGACTTTTTATAGGAATCATAATTCTCCCCTCTCCTGACCCCTCATGATCTGGAGGCTTGACCTCGTTATCTATTACTGTCGTTAAACTGAGTGGGACCCACAGATAGCAGTGCGCGTCTCGCTCGCAGTCTCTCTGCTCAGCCAATACCAGCAGACAATCTAGACAGACTGTTTAGCGCAGATGCCCCTGCTCACATCTCAGTCAACCTCGACCAGCTGGAAAATGTCTGTCCAGGCATTCCTTAAACGGATGTCAGTATGACCGCTTCCGTCAGCTTTGTCGCTACCGCTCTGGTTGCTTCATTCTGAGATAAGCAGTTTTACAGAACCAATGATGTGTCTAGATGCATAACAAAAGCGAACCTCTGTCTATTTAATGTGATACCTCAGAACTGTATGCATGAGCAAGGAATGAGTCTCTTTGCAGTGTGGTGTACGCTCTTCATGTGACACTAGCGCATGTTATGTGGCCGGCACAGAGGGTCCACAGGGTGATCAGTGAAACCGTGGTTATTGGGCGAGGCTTCGTGTAAGCCCTCACGGAAATGTTCTATCATTAAAATTACCAGCACATACCTGATTTTTCTGTTTTATTTTTTTTTTCTTTAGAGGAATAAAATAAATTCTGTGTGTTCAAAAAAAAAATCCTGTCTTCTTTTAACCCTTTGAGCACTGAATAAATTTTCAAGGAATTAAGATTGTAATTATCCTGAGCTGTTGAAAGCCTATCATGTGGCAACTTGTTTAAAAGAGCTCCCACAGGGAAAACCACATGATAGGTTTTCAACAGCATCTGGTTTTCATATCTTTCACCATTGGGCAACTATAGTTGCTGATGGCACTGACAGGGTTAATTTTTCCATTTTTTTCGCCTGCTTTGAGGATGTGGCAGGTGGGCGCACTCACACTACCCGAAACCCCGCTGGCGAGATTTCCCGTTGGTTCATTTTTATCTTCCTGCCCGCCCTTGTGCGATTGGGACGTGTGGGGGAAATGCTTGCTGTGGTTTCCCCTCTCCAAGCAGCCCAATCCAGCAGGAAATGTTCACTTGATGTACTGTCTCTTAAAGCATGGCCACAAAGACATTATGTTTTGCATTAGCTGGGCCTCTGCTATATGGTCCCAAACCAAGGCTCTTATAAAAGTTGCTTAAATGGGGCTTTTCCAACCATTTGGACCACGTTTAAATAAAGTCTTCGTTTTTTAATAACTATGTGACCACAATTCAGAGAAGAAACGTACTATGTGCATTTATAAGTGAGGCTGCTATCTTAGTGTTTTCACTCTTCAGCAAGGGCCTACTCTTCAGGTTGTGCACAGGTATTGAGCTGAAACATCCATATTTAATAATAATAATGCATCAATTTTATATAGCGCTTTTTTGGACACTCAAAGACGCTTTACAATGGAGGCATTATTCATTCACTCACACATTCACGCTCTGATGGTGGTAAACTACATCTTTGTAGCCACAGCTGCCCTGGGGCAGACTGACGGAAGCGTGGCTGCCAGTATGCGCCTACGGCCCCTCCGACCACCACCACCACATTCACACAAAGCCATACGGGAGGGAGGGTTCCTATATTGCATGTTTTGTGGGTGGGGGAAACCGGAGTACCCGGGGGAAACCCACGCAAACACGGGGAGAACATGCAAACTCCACACAGAAAGGCCCCAGGCCGGACCTTCTTGCTGTGAGGCAGTAGTGCTAACCACTATGCCACCGTGCCGCCCATATTTGTAGCTTGTAGCAGGACACAAAGGAGGGATCTCTGATGTGCCGCAGAGTTTGGCTTGGATTCTGCTGGCATCAGAACAGGGGTATGTGTGCAGAAATGCTCCTATACTGAGGAACACATCATACTTATGGAACTGTCCCAAGATCGAAGATGATGCATATAATGGTGTCAGTATTTGATGGAGTATGTGTGATGCCAGAGTGTTGTCAGTGACTTGCAAACCTTGTTCCTTCGAGTTTAGGATTTGAAAATCCTGCGCTGAAGATTTTGACTCGTTTGTTCAAATTTAAGTCATGACAAAGTTTGAAGGATTTGTCACGCTAGATTATTTTTAATTAATGCGCGCGACTACTGTGAAGAAAACGTTGCATTCCTGGCCATCTATATGATGCTTTGAGTTATTAGGGGTCCAAGCATGTAGTGTGGGAACCCTATTGTATTGCTTGCAAATGACAACCTAAAAGTGTCTGGATCTCTGCGATTATAAAACCTATTGTTCGCATTCCCAAATTTGGCTGAGAGTTTCAAAATCAAAACCCCAACTCGGACAAAGAAGTTACATCAATTGACCACAGGGTGCACTGCAACAATAAACTTCGCGTTTCGGCTTCTGACTTTTCAGCCGTTGGCCGTGGAAACTGGGGCTGCGTCCAAATAGCCTTTTTTGCTTAGGAACGTTCCTAACTCCTAGAAAACGATCCGGAAGTATGATGAGTGTGCGTATTTTTTAAATGAAAAGGACAGGTGCCACAATACCTCCTAATTTATCACCTTTCGCATAGGGTACACTGATCCATCCTTTTTGAAAAGGAAAAGTGGAAATGCTATCTGGCAATTCCGCGATGACAGTCCATCCGGCCAATCAGGAACCAAACATGACTGGCAGGAGGGGAGTGATCACTGTTCCTAGTGTAAGTGCATTCGGATTCTCTTATTGGCGCGGTTCTCTTCCTAAGCTGTGACAGAGTCCCATTTACACCTTTCCTTCACCTCATGACGTTTTAAACGGAGGTTAAAGAAAAGTGCTTAGGAATTGGATGATGGGACCTAATTTCTTTACTATTTGGACGCAGCCTAGGTTCTTTTTTTCTTCATTCTCTGGGTCCAGAAAAATCTATTCATATCAGCCACTTCTATTTGGGCAAATGAAAGTTTTCCACCATTTTGAATTTTGTCCAGAACAGGGTTTTCCGCTACTTCAATGTTTGAGCAATCATTAAAAAATTTGAAACCAAGCATCATTGCTCTAAGAGGAATTTTGACAGTTCATTCCATTTTGCTATGATTGGCTGTCAAAAATTAACTCAAATGCTGTGGGTAGGGCTTATTTTCCCCGAAGTGTCTTATCTCCTGATTGCTCGAAGAGTTACTGCAACCAAATTTGGGGGACGTGTCGATATTATGTCTGTGTGGACTTTAAAAATTTCACTGCAGTTGAACAGCATGCGGCGTTCAAGACGTAGACATTTATTACTTCCTGTGTCTGTTCAACCAATTGTCCAAAATGGTTTTAATTTTGGTAACTCTGAGTAAGCTTCTAGAAGTGGTTCCTATGCGCAAGAGAAATGTTCAAAAAAATGGTCGCTATGAACCAGTCAGGTAACGGCTGCTGTTTGACTGGCTTGGCATTGACCAATCAACGTAAGGATTGGTGGACATATTTTTGCCTTGAGTAGGAGGTACCATGCAAAATTTGGACTAAATCAGCCATTAATGGGGCCTATGACAACAAACTTCACATTTTGGCCTATATCTTTTGAACTGTAGGTCTCAGAAATAAAATTATTTCCTCTGGAGTCTGTGGGTACAGACCAATCGATACATATAAGCCATTCCCATTTTTATACTGGTAGATTTTTCACCATTTCAAATTTTGCCTAAAAATTGTCTTTTTTGCCACTTTTTGGCCAATTTTTGAGCAATCATCATCACATTTGGTATAAAGCATCGTAGAACCGAGCCAGAAAGAAGTACTTTGGCGGAATTTTGATTTTCCATTCTGTTTTTTTTTTTTTCTATTAGTGGCTGTCAAATTTTGCTCAAACACTGTGGACGTGGCCAATTTAAAGTGCTTTAACTTGTGAACTCTTTGTTCAAAGTTGACAAAATTCACTAAACGCTGTATGAGATTTCATCTAAATGTGCCAATTTTGATGTCTCTCTGGAAACGCTTGGGGCTACAAGCCATTAAAATGTTGATGTTTACATCTCAGCTGTTTGATTAATGTGGTTGCCTTTCTGTGTACTGCATCTGCATCAAAGCCATTTACAATCCTTGCAATGAACGACAGATACCTTAAATAATATGGCCTTCAACAACCAATCAGCTATTAGCAGGTATTCGATAAACTGATCAATAGCCAATTATCAAGAAACTTTCAGGGCAAGGATGAATAATCAGGTCCCATGAACTGGAAAGTCGCTGAAAAATTCATTCCATGCATCTTCTTCAAAATTCATAATTGCATTTTATTGCTTGGACCCCATTAATTATTGCTTGCGGTTATAATTTGTATGAAGATTTAATTATTTAATTGGCTTATTGATATTCAAGGAGATCAGGACAGATTCATTTACACAAAGGTTTACAACTGTAGAGCATTAAACCCAGTACTAGTATGCGGATTTCTTCTCTACAAAAGATGCAACCTGCTTTTCACCCTCTTCAAGAAAACCTGATTAAAAAGGCATCCTGGATACCCAGATGAATTGTAGGTTCTGAATATCTTTAGTGGTAAATAAAAAATCTGCTTAATCTGCAATATCAGCTCTGACCCATAACTGAATATTTATGGGTGTAAATTACACTGCGAGAGTATAAACATTAATTAGAGGGCTACATTTTATGGATTAGAATGAAACCAAATCACCATATTAATAAACATATAATTTAAAAAGGACGTGCAATAAATTCAAAACAAACGATTATTTGTCATAATATAATTACACAGCATACAAGTGATTACGAACCCTCATAGATGATATATTTGGCATGTGACCATTTTTTTTTTGTTTTGTTTTATGTGGTGTTTAAAATCGGCTGTTTAATACACAAAGCCTCAAGCATTTCCGGTTTTTTTCTTTTTCTTTTTAATATTTGTTTACCCGTTCCACAAAGTTTCTTGCCCGAAGGTGTCTGCCGTCTCCGGAGCCCCTTCAATCATTGTTCTTCTCTCAACACGTTAACGAGCATGTGTGCAATCCCACATACGTAAGGGTGCATTGACATTCAAATGTTGCGCGCAACCTTTTCTGAGGCAAATGTGGTTAGAGACTTAAGTGGGTGGACCCACTTGCGTGGGCTCTGGAGAACTTTGATCTTCTTCCGAGTTGGGGAAGGACGGTGGAGGGGCAGTGAAGATGCTTGGAAAATGGCCGATGGGATGAGGTAGTTCAGATAAGTCCGTACGCTTTCTTTTTTTAAGCATACTGTAACTTGAAGCAACTGACATTGTCGTGAGACAGGAAGGGGGGAAGACATTACTGCAAATTGGACACCCAAGTACAGGTTGCCGACTGACTCCTCTCAATTTGTATGAGGACGCGGGGCGAACGGGACCCAGAAGAGCGCACCAACGACCCCCACACCACTAATAAAACAACTGCAATAAAAATGTCTGATACGCTACGTACGGTAATTCCTCGGTCCGGTGGGAGTCGTAGATGACAAAGTGAAAACCGATATTAACAGTGGCAGTGTTGACTGATTCCAGAGTGACGGAAATGAATGTCATAAATCCTCATGTGGATGAAATACGGAAAAAAGTAAATTGCCATCTGATCAGGCCTAATGGGCGGACACATGAAACATCAGGAAAATCAATAAAAATAGGAAAGAAAAAAAAAAACCCGCCTTCCGACTAGATCTTAAAATGTGAAAATAAATGTAATCAACAACCGATTTTGCAACTCAACAGTTTGTTTTTAGAATGTGGAGAACAGACCATCAATCACACACTAAAGCTTGCGCCAAGAGCGTAAACACTGAAGGAGCCTACCGAGCACTGTGTACCGATCTCCAGCAAAAATGTGCGCTTCGCGGCGGGGCCAAATTTATTTGCAAAGTGCAATCGGGTGGATTGCTTTAAAAACATGGAAATGCCGGCATTCACCGTTTATGGCTCTCGGGAATTAGTGAACTGAAGACCAAAGGCCACAGCACAAAATATGACAAACCTATCACTGTTTATCACGGCTCTGTCAGGCCTAAACCCCGTCTGATTTCACTCTGATCAGGTTACAGACGGTGCGTCACGTAGGCTACGCGAAAACGCACTGAAGAGTCTATCAGCCGATATTCCTAAATGAAGAATAATGGCATGGTGACAGCGGTTTATATTCCATTTAAGATCCGTTAGCGCGGAGGAAGGAAAAAGATTGCCAAAACTAACGTCCGCGTGTGATGCCAGTGAATGGAGAATACCACACACCGTATGTGCGCTCGTGCGAAACGGAAAATGAAGTCCCAAGCTGCGCTGGTTCTCATGGCAACGGCCCGAGCCTATTCCGATTCTCATTCAAGATGAGGAAGCTACGCGAAGATTTGCGTAGTCTACCATTCGGGTCTAAATTTGATTAAACAGTTTTGGCATAGTTGGAGGATCGCTCAAGTTTGCTGACTTCTCAGCATTTGTGGAAAAAATACTTTTGACGGTGGGCCTACCTATTGATCCGAGAGTTTTCCTTTTTTCTAAAGCAACTTTAAGTTTTTCCTTCCTCTTACATCTTAAAATAACATTTAACCATGAGAAAATGTCTAATAACAAAATAGAGAAATTATTTATGAGGTATTCTCAGCTGCCTCGGCATTAACAAAGAAAGTAAAAATAAATAAATAAATAAAATAAAATAATATAATAATAATAATAATCACTTGCTGTGTTTCCACTTTTGAGTTGACCACACTGAAAAACCGAACACTTCGATTAAAAGTGTATCAATGACAATTGAAGACATTTTTATTTTTTTCAATGCAAAGAATGTCAACAACAAAAACAAAACATTAAATTTGGGTTGAAATCACTGTGATGGTAATTTATTTCTGATAGGGGATATCAGACAGACTGCCAAGCAAGATAAAATTTGGCCGTTGTACGCATTTGAGTGTTCCCTGTACATTAATATACCCATTTACATTTATTCCACTTGACCGTGCACTGCAACTGGGCTTCTGCACAAGATCCACTGATACAGTGGCTCCAATGAGAGCAGTCTGGGTGAGGACAGGTCTTTCAGAAATGGATAACTCAATCAGTCTGATGTCTGAGCTTGCCCTCTTCAACCTGATTGCAGCTTCAGATTGTGTGATGGCAGGCCGTAAGGGGCCAATGAACATTTTCAGTAACCCGAGGAGATCTGTCAGAGCTTGCAGCCAGCGATTCTTTCTTTAATATCTTTACTATTATTTATTTATTTATTTAAATTTTTATCTCTTTTTTACTTGAAGAGTGCAATGTCTATCATCCTCTACCCCACTGGGTCCTGACATCATCAAAGAGGGAGAGACAACTGTTTGCCAACCTGTGCCCTCACATCTGTACAACAGACAAATGCTTTGAATTGTCAGCGCTGATTAACATTTGGCATCACAATGCAATGTCAGCCATGTAACCCTCTCGCCAATAAAGCATACTTGTATCTGAATATTTAATCCATTTGAGTCACATGGATCCATTGCTTCCCGAGATGCTAAATGTTGCTTTCCACAGCAAAAAGTCTTTCTGAAGTGTTCTTTCCATTTCTGTTTAGTAGAAAATATTTGGTAAATGGTACTTCCTAATTGGGAATCTCAGCACTCCTTGTCCGGTCAAAGTACTTTGTTATACCTCGCTCCGGATAAGAGCGTCTGCCAAAAGACATTGTAATGTATTTTATGATGTTATTTGCTAAACACGTGAAATTTTCTTACCCTGTTAGTAAATCTCAGATGAGCCCAAACTGTCTCACATCATATACTTTGCCTTATTTAAGAAAAAAAGGGGAGTGCTGGCCACAGTGTGTGCTGGGTTTTTGTGTTACTCTAAAATGAATTATTCAGTTAAAGCAGGTAATTACAAGGTAAGTCACCTCAAGTTGTTTCTTGGGTCTCAAGAGGGTGGTGAGATCTAAAACCAGTCCAGCCTGGGACCCTCGATGACCAGAATTAGCAACCTCTGCTGCAAATGAAAAGATTTAGTATAAATACAAGATGAAAATCCTTGGCTTATCAGCCTATGGTTGACTATTTCGGGTTCTGTTGAAGTTCTACAGGAGACTTTGGTTGTGTTATACTTGTGTGACTCCTTACGCCTCCAGAGTCCACACAGAACACGCTGCATTCCCCTCCAGGCCCATTACATTGGTTCAGAAAGAGGATGAGCCGGACTGTTCAGGTCTCCGGAAACAGATTCCTGGATCCCCGTGGTGCCAGGACCTGTCAGCCTCGTCAGTTAACCCCCATTTTACCTACTGCCAGCTCAGTGCCTCCTCAACCAGTGCTTTCTTTCCCAGGAGTTGGCATCGCTAACAAACTGGGTACCTGTTGACTAAAATCGGACATTGGCATCGGCATGTGTTCCTGCACATTGAATAACATATCGAGACCTTAGAATTACAGGATTCTAACTAACTAACTAAAGTTTTGAGGAATTTGCTTGCAAAGTGTGGCCACTCAGTGTACACTTAGGGAACTGGAACTTTGTAATTCTGATCTGAACCCAATTTAAGAAATGAATTGAATACCCATAATTAATCATTAGATGGAACTATTTATTACCAATTGTGTGCGATAGTTAACTCAATTTTGACCAAAATGTATGTTAGAACCTTATAATTCTAAGGTTACGATATGCTGCAGACATTGTCCTGGCCTGCCTAATAAATGCTAATAAAGAATATACCATAGAAGCCACATCAGGCTCCTTATGATTGGGCCGGGAGAAGGCGGGGAGGAGGTGAGATGGAGGACCTGAAAAGAGGAACAGGCAAAGGGAGGAGGGAAAAGAGGGAAAAAAGAGTGGGACGAAGAACATTTGACCAGGAATAAGGGTTTGCACCTCTGATAGCAATTACAGAACTTACGACTGTGACATCCAAATATTCATGGCTTTTCACAAGCTATGCCGTTTATGAAAGAGAGCAGAGTCTAGCATTATTAAACACTTGGTTACACATAAGAGACTTGCTCCATCGCGTTAGCTGCAAGTGACAGAGAGGGAGATGCAGGCGGATTTCGACAGTATTTACCTCTTCTCCTCAGCCCTCCCCTCTGAGCCTCGTTTTTGGATCTGGTTTTCTGAGAGCTATAAAAGCTCACCTCAGTTCTGCACACTCCCACGGAGATGCCTCGGGCTAAACCGATCAAAGAAGCACCGTGAAAGCTCTTTATGAGCGTGCCCATATCGTGAGCACTGAAGCCGGGCACCTTACCGTTCTCGCCGCAATCATTCCTGGTACAGTTGTCCCCCCCCCCCCCCCCTTTTGTCAAGCGTACCAAGCGTTGACAGATCTGACATGCTGCAAGCTATCTTTTTTAAACAACAAAGATTTGTTCCCGGTCACGGATATGTCTCTATCGACAGGACACAACACTCTAATGCATGGTTATAGTTTTTTTTATTGATCCCACCACTGCTTGAAGGTTAAAAATACTTCTGTAGAGTTGACCTGAAGGTTGTCTTGATATTCTGGCACATTCTGCATCCTAAAGATGACGCTATATGACTCAGCTATGCATTGCTACCACATCAAAGTTTTTGTTCGGGATGGGAAATGGAATTCTTCAGGGTGTTTTTTTTTTTTTTTTGCAATTGGTCCATTGATTTGACATAGAAGTTGAGGAACAGATGAACTCAAAAACAAAAACTGATTTCAGGGTGAGGGTATATGCAGCATACTGACTGATTCATTTCCCCCTGCTGCGTTCTTTTCTCGAGAGAAGTTAGAATTACAGCGATATTTTTTTATACAGCAGCATTACCAGAAGTTCCAATTTCAGGGGAACAAGGTCAGCGTGAGAACAGCGGCAAGTGGCCTTGAGAGTACATTACTCCCCTGCTATAGGACACTCTTACTGGGTCCAATGATTCATCTTTATCTATCTTTTTTTTTCTCTCATTCTCAGGCTTGCTCTTTGCAGCACTAGAGATCCTGATGAAGCAATCATCATACAAGAGCTACAGATCCTGAGTACAGCCACATTTTGGCAGGAGACTGCAGCTGTTCTAAATGGAACAGTTTCACATTTACCTACTCGTGAATTGGAAACTGAGACAATAATGTTCTAATGAATCCCCGTCTCCTACAACCGGCAAATCAGATCAGTTGAGGTTGGAATGATGGTCATTGAATAAAGGGAAAAGATTTACTGGGACTGAAATTGATCCATTGACTCGGTTGAGCAAAGCCACCATCCTCTCGCATCGCCTCCAGTCTGTTACCTGCCAATGTAATTACAGAACACATGACAGGATCACTCAATCAATACCCTGGAACCGATGAAGGGGGAGGAGCTTGGGAGAGCCCCTTGCTTCGATCGTTTCAAAGCTGGAAACCTTGGCCGGATGACGCCATTTACGAGTGTCGTGTGGGTCCCCCTCAGAGTCTCCCGATGCCCTCTGTGGCTTCCTCTCTCAGGGCATTGTTGTCTATCGCATCTGTTTTAATTTTGCAGTTTTCTTTTTCAAACAGGTACTGAGGCAATGTCCTCTCCTCGGGTACACGCTGCTGTCGCAACATAATGAAAAACCAAAGGCTCCTCGTGTCCCCTGGCGATGTACAGTATATGAAATCCTGCCCAGCCTTTCGCCTTTCACCCAAAATGCTTATGAGGGATTTTCGCGGACCGCCGAGGAGATATCGTCCAGCTCGGGGGGCCTGGAGGAAACTAATAAAGACGGGCGTGCTCGTGACGGCCCGGTAATCCCCAGGTGCGCCTTTGGTGAGCTCGGCCTTTCCTGGAAGCGCAGAACGCGGCCGCAGATGGCGAGCGCTCGACCCGCGCCTGCCACTTTCCACAAGATCTAATTTTCCAGGGGCTGTTTGCTTGCGTCTGGTTTTCAGAAATATGAGACTGCGGCAAGCAGCTGGGGGGTGTGTGTGTGTGTGTGTGTGTGTGTGTGGGGGGGGGGGGGGGGGGGGGGGGGTTGGGGTGGTACTTATTGGGTTGGGAGGGCAGATGTTCAGGCCCCTCTTGGTTTTGCCCTTTGTAGCAGTCAAATTGGGCCTTTTACTTTCACTGCGGGGACTCTTTGATGTGCCACATCTGCGCTGAGATGAGTGCAGCGAGTGCAGTATACATCCGCCACTCTCTCAGGAGAGGTTTCTCGAAGATTGTTGACCTTTCAGGTGCTAGAGTCTGGCAAATAAGAATAGAGTGCTCTTGATATTGTCTCCAGTTATTGGCGGATATCTCGCTGGCCATCAGGGACCTGCAGGTGCTCCCACTTGTAAAGTATATCTTGGGGAGAGAAAGGAGTACGAAGACGTGAGCTGACGTCCCGAAGAGGAGTCAATCCCTTGTGTGACTACTCTGGTTACGCAGAAGTAGCACTACCCATAAGGCAAAAGGTAATTAAAGTGTGTTAGTTGGACAATGTAGCATCAAACTCGGTTTTTGATCCAGTTTTGTCGCCATCTTTTTTTTTTTTGGCCTCTAATGTCTTTGACTGTATTGCAACTTTTCACCAGGGTCGTCTCAGTCAACTCATTATGACTTGGCCTCATTTCAGTGACACCTCACTACTGGGATGGCATTGCAACACCCGGCAGCAGGGTTACATTAATGTTATGCATTAGCTGGGACCTCTCTGTCAAATAGGAAAAAAATATGCATCCCAGTCCACATCACTGTGACTGGAGAGTGGGTGGAAATCTTGGCTTCAGTCACTCTCGTGCTGAAATATTCATACATTCAGACTGGTAATTGCCTGGAAAGAGCAGCGGGTTGGAGTTATAAATAACGCACTTCAGAGCTCAGCGATTAGAAACCCCCCCCCCAGCCTCTCGTCATAATTTGTTTAATTAGTGACCGCTAATTGTTAAAATGCTTTGGGATGCTTAACTTCGGTTGCCCATTTCTCTGCCAGTCGAACACACCCTGTTTCATTATTTTTCTTCTCACTCCTCAGAGTACTTTTTTTGTGAAGTATTTCTGCAACCCCCTTCTGCCCCCATTCTGTACATAGCATATTAAGTGATTTACGACCATTATGTAATTTAATTTCAAACCTTCAAACAAAAGTAGTAACCTGAGCAATAAGAATATGAATACAAGATGGAGGTACCGTCTGAAGATTTTATGATCGATTCTCTTTTGTGTAACAAAAGTTTCAGCAATTTTCCAGCTATCTCCCGTCACCTGTCATACGCTTCAAAGGAGATGGAATCAAATCATATATGATGCATTCACGCAAATGAGCAATTTAGAGCCTCCAATTCGCCTACCATGCAGAACTTTGGTTCGTGGGAGGAAGCTGGAGTGCGCAGAGGAAATCCATGCCAACACAAAGAGAACTAGCAAACTCCACACAGAAAGGCCCCAGGCCAGATTCTAACCCACGACTCTCATACTGTAAGGCGGCAATGCCAGCCCCTGCGCTACTCCATAACATTCCTCTCTCTCCTGTTGTCCATACCTCTCCTCTGTGTTCAGCTGGCGGATTGCATTTCTAATCAGAGTGTGGGGTGCGCACAGCTGATCTTAGTCAACACACTGCATGGGAAAACAAGATTGCCCGGAGAATTATCATTAATTAGCGCTTATCACTTGATTAATGATGAGATGATATCTCATTTTCCCAAGGCTGCGATGAAGGATTAACGCTACTTCTCATTAAGGACTCCGCAGGCACAGGGGGATTTGAATGAAATACTGTTAATATCAAATATCCAGCATGAAATATGCGCTCAAGAAATATGCCCCACATTCGCCGTTTCGTGCATGGTTGCCATTAGCGTGCATCATGTTCAATTAGGCCACAGACAACAGTTATAAAAGTGTATTTTTTTTTACCGCAGTTTTTTCCACTTTTAAAACAGGGACACTCTTGCAGTGTCAAAACACCTTACTTGCAAACTGTACTATTTAAATAAGACTTCTGTCCTGAACAGTTGGCAAGTAAGCCATTTTGTTCTATGACTGTGTCATGAATACAGAAAATATTATATTCTCAAAAGTTGCCACAGGCACTGATGATGCTGTCATATGGTTAGTAATCTTCTTGCTGGAGACACTGCCTGATAATGTGTGGCTCTTGTGGTAAGAACTCCCTTTGTCAGGTGTGTACATGGAAGAGATATGGAGAGCAGGATTATGGAGGAGGTGGGTCTACGCTGGCCAGGCAGCTTCCACAGTACCTTTCTCTAATGGTCTGGTATAAGGCCATCACAATCAGCTTGGTCCTAAGGGGTCATTTAGGGGTTAGGGGTCATTTTCCGAAGATAGGTCACTATAATTTGCTATTGGGGGAAAAATGGTCTTCTTACTGAAATTATTGTTACTGTCTCCAAGTGATGCATCAGACATCAGCAACCAAACAAAGACACATAATTCTTCCAGAATTATGCCATGGTCACAGAGTGTGGGTGCTCTCTCTGCTGCACGAGCAGTAATCATTTTTAACATAACTCGTTATCTCACAACTTACAGTATTGATTGCATTAGCTTTTTTGCACACATTCCTAATATATGCTGCAACATGCCACCGCTTTCAAGCAGTTGCTGCCATCTTGTCTTATTTTTTGCAAGGTCATTTTTCAAGGTTCCCTGTAAAGTATGTAAACGGCTGCAGATTCTTATCACACCTTCGTCCACCAGCTGCAACTTCCACCCACTGCACCGGAAGAGTGCAATACGTGAGCATCGCTGGCGTAGGCAAATCTTATACAGATGGTGAGCACACTGAGATGAAGTGACTGTTCGCAGCTTATGTTGCCGGATGGCTCCAAAAAGCATCAAAATTAAAAACGCCCCTCAGCTAGTGCAAAATCAGGAATGTGTCATTGTGATTAGAATTAGATTAGAATAGAAATCTATTCTATTTCTAATATAAATGTCGCTCCATGTGACTGACGGCAACAAAATCCAAGAACACACTGACTTATAATCTAAAAAAAAGAACAAAATTACATCCCAAAAGGACTACTCTCAGGGGATCAAGGAATGGACACCTTGATGATATAAATGTCCAATGCTCTTCAAGTGATATATGATTACTGTATGTTTAACACTATAGCTAAGCAATTAGTCCACGGATATTCATTCTCAGGACAGATGGCTGCATTGTGAGAACACATTGCAGGCCTGCAGGACTGTGCAGTCTCCAGCTTTTTGAAATGGATGGAAATAGAAGCACGGGGGAAAAAAAATTGGCGCACAGACCAGCTGTGACCTCTCCGGTCGCTTGTTAATGGTTTTAATGGGAGTCATGGTTCTGCGCGCTACAATGATCAGATTCTATTAGAACATCAGTTATACAACGGCAGACAGGTCATCTCTGGGCCAGGAGCATAGACTGTCTGTGTAATGGAAACCTACAAGCTGATAGATACATGGCGTGTAATGGCATTTAATGAAATTATCCTAGTCTATGTGGCAGCCCTGAATAGTGTGCAGCAGTAGGAAGGGTGGCAGGCTACAGCATGTATTAAAATGAATGATAATGCGGTTCCCTGGAGCGCACAAACAATATGGGTTTCTAAAATTTCCTTTTAAAAAGACAGTCCACTGTACATATCAATTTTAGTGCCCATTTCATGATTGAACAGAAAATTTTCCGAGCATGATGGAAGCTATACATTTTAGTTAAATAGATACAATTGGAATATTTTTGGCTATACCTGGTACCTTTTTTTGGGAAGCATTTCATTTTATTTGAATGTTTAGGCCTTTTAAAAAAAGAAATTCGGGCCTTACCAAACTAGGTAGGCTGAACTGAATTATTCTCAACCAGCCTGAAGCTTGCAAACACGACATATTTGTGCACAGTACAGCAGTCTTTAATGCCTATACTCAAGAAAAGGAATCCCTCTCTAGCACTGCCTAATAAGCCAAGGACAACAGTAAGGAGATTAGCCACTGTTTGACTCACGGGGCTTCATTTACAAACAAGGCATTATGCATAAAAAAGCATGTGTGAGCCACAGTGCTTGTGGATTTCAGATTTACAATAACAAACCTGACATTAAAAAAGGTCAATGTAATTGGACTGCACACAAGAGCAAAATTTTGACGTAGTTAACATTGTATGCAGGTTGGCTTAGCATATTTATAGATGAAAAAAAATCATATTCTGTTTTTTTTTTTTTTTTTAAATCCATACACAACATTGTAGAATGAATATTTCTTACTTAAACAGGTGTAGGTGTTTCCCCAGTAACTACAGATGCAGATGGCTCCAATTTAGCACCACAGGAGAGGGGAATGCTTATCGCTCAAAACTTGAAAAATAAACCTTTTTACTTATCTCTTCCCTTCAAATTTCCAGATAGGAGAAGCGGAGGACAATAGGACACCTTTTTTTTACACCCCCAATTCACAAAAACTCAGTACATTTTGGAAATTGCAAGTAAAATAAAGAGAACTGATTTGAAAAGAGCATTCGCCCTCCATTACATTGAAAACAGTGCAGCACATTGATCTGAGTTCTAACGTGAATTTAATTGCTTATTGAAAATTGCTTATTGTACAATGTAATGACTGCAGCAGAGCCCAACAATGTTGGCTTAGTCAACTGTTAACTAATGTGTATCATCACCATGTCTTTTAACCACACCCATTAAGCATTGAATCGTGCTCGACGAGCATTTGGGCACAGAAAGCACCAGTTGGTCAAGTCTTGCAAGCGGAATTTTCCCTAAATCCTCCATTATGCAGGTCTTCAGCTGTGCAATTATACAGGGCTCTTGTGACCGCATATTTTACTTCATAATGTGCTGTACATTCTCAACCAGAGTCAGAGCAGGACTGAACATATTTTTCTGCATTAATGGCCCCCGATAACCACGCTACAAGTATTGATACAACTGCATACCACGAGAGATGGCAGATTAGGGCTTTTGCACCTGACGCTGACAACAGCTTGGGTTGTCCTTGTCATCTTTGGTTCAAAGAGCATGGGAGCTGTGTGTTTTTTTTTAACTACTTGAAAGATTGTCTCGTTGGACCACAAAATAAATTTCCACAGTGCTGCTGGCCATCTCGGAAGATATAAAGCCCAAAGAAGTTTGTGCCAGTTTTAGTCAGTGTTGATGTGTGGTTTCGGCTTTGCACAGTAAAGCTTTAAGTAGCATCTGTGGATGCAGGTGTGAATGGTGTTGACTGATAAAGGTGGAACAAAGTATTTTCTAGACTACGTCATGATACCCATTACTGCTGAATCCTAGATCTTAAGACAGTTGCATCTGAAGGAGACGAGATCACATGCATCCACAAGTGGTTATTGACGTTGCCCAGTACACACCAAGATCCGCTGGCATCCCTTCGATCATTTAATCACATGATGTACAGAAGTAAATAACCGTGCTCATGCCAGTTTGTCCATTGGGAGTAATACAACCAAACTGCTGAACCTCAACCCATTATAGCTCCTGAGGGACTTGACCTCTTCTGGAGTTTGCTTTTGCACCATAACACAATCAGCTCACCTGTTCAGCTGAACGTTTTTCACATCTCTGTATATAGCAACTTGACAAATTATCATAAGTCCTAAATTGCCCCTGCGCCAATGTTTTTGGAATTTGTCGCAGTCTTTGGATTTGAAATAAGTGTATGTTTTCAATGAACAGACTTTTCAAATAACTCCTTTATGATTTTCTGAACATAATGAGCATACTTTGTCAGAATTGGGGTTGTAGTATTGGGACACACCCAAATGTTGTGGCACTTCAGGAGGAAGCCAGGAAAAATATATACAACTAATGAAAAATTCTTTGACAGGAATGAATAAGAAGGTTTTGTTGGCTCAGGATTCAAATAGATTACCTTGTTTCTTTTGCTTTTCTTCAAACAGATGGCCCGAGATTAACTCCTTCTCAAGACAAGGAAACAGCAACATGCTGCTTCAAAGGCAACAGCATCTGGTAGCAGGAGGCAGCACACACATATTACCATGAATACAGCATGACAGGCTATTGCCCCTTCAAAGTGCTACGATTCTTCATTGACATGGCTAGCATCATTGCTTAATTAGAAATGTGGAAAATAAATCCATGATATGAAAGAAGGATTAATGGGATATACCTCATGCTTTGATATAAGTAAACACCTGAGGGGGAGGAGTGCTCTTTTTCAACCACGGATTCCCATTTGGATTATTATTTTTAATCAGCTAGCAGCTAGCCATGGTTTCATATCAAGGCTGTGAAAGTTATTCCCTTGTATCAATAAAATGATTTTTGATTGGCACTTCAAGTAATCTCTGTAATCAGCAAACTGTTTCTTATTAAATTTGTTTATGAGGACCAGAATTACGCCATCATTTTACCATTATGTCAAGGGTCTAGTCCATCAAAGACCTGCAGCTAATTAGCTTGGATGCTAATTACAATTATTATAATGGGGCCAGGGATGTAGAGTAATGAATTTTAAAAATTAAATTTACAAAACTGAAAAATATGAAAAGATACTCTTAACCCTTGTATAATTTTCCCCCTAAAATTCTGAACTTTATAGTGATCACCAGAGTCATCATGGAAAATTTTAAAAGTATAAAGTAAGTATAAAGAAATTCTTACCGGCCCTGGCTATCACTTTGCCGGAGTGATTGTTAGATCAGCATCAGAATGTTTATTTAGGAACAGCTTAATTGAATATTTGTCCTCTCGCTCCATGAAGGGTAGAAGGTGGAAATAACCTTTCACTATTTTTTTCAGGAAGCCACGGACTCTTTGGCATGTAGCCAAACAGCACCTTTTAAGGTGCGACCCTCTTCTCTCCCAGATGTCTCTGTATGGAATAGCTCTGGATGATGGATGATGTGTTGATTCAGAGGCTGAGATTGGAAAACTTTGTATTAGAGGCACTTATGTCTGAGGACACCTGCACATGAGCTCCCACACATCCTGCCTCACATACTTCCTGTTCTGCCCACAGCCTAATTAATGCGCACAAGCTCCTCTCCCTGTCTGAATGTGACTCGCCGTCTCTCTCTCTGCCCTGCTGCGGCCAGTAGCTGAAAAAGAATGCTCGAGAATGAATCTGAATCCATCCTGTGCTTTAGGTGCGACGTGAACCCATTTAGTGCGCTGCCCTTCAAAGTTTTGCGGACAAACAGCAAAAAATGAAAAATACTTCCACCTTACCGAGCATTTTAACCCTTAAAGCGCTAAATGCAGCATTTGCTGCTTGACGATATCATGAAATAAAATCAAAACTTTTGGACACCTATCAGGTGGCGACTGGTTGAAAAGAGCTCCCCTTTTCAACCAGATGCCACATGGTAAGTTTTCGAAAGCTCAAGACATTTAAATTTTTAAGCGTTGAAAGTGTAAATCTTGTATTTAGAATAAAAACATTTTATTTCTTAACATTGTAGGCTAATATGCTATAACATTCAAGGCTTTCAGCTTTTCCAAGCCCTGCCTCTGGGCTCCTTCCAGTGGCTCCTCCTTCCTTTCCTTGAGTACTTGTTCCATATCATTTGGGTAGGCAAGGAAAGGGAGCGAGACAATGATATAAAGACAGAGGAATCAAGGAGATGTAGCACAGGTATAACAACCTTTCCTTCCAATTTCACATTTGAAGCTACGTCACATGATGGTGGACTTCAGTTCTTTTTCAGGACAAGCTACAAGGACAAGGACACAAGGAAGGATACAATAAAGGATTGGTGTGAGACCCAGGGGCAGCAGATGCGGTTAGAAGTTGCCTCTTACCCCTTTCTGAAACAGACCTGTTTCAGCCATGCAGTATTTTTGGAAAACTGACCACCCCTCCACCTCCTCTCCATGCGCATGCTAACCCACATAAACTTCAACAGGGAAGGGACTCCTCATGTAGTGCTTATCCATTGGAATGTTCCGTTCTGTTTCTTCAGAACGGAACACTCCAGTTCCCTCCTCCACAGACATCGAAGGACACAAAGGAGACCTACCAAGTGACTGATAAAGTGAAACAGACGGCGTAGTCATGAACTACTGTATGTGTATCATGTGGGTTTTGACCCCTGCCAAAAGTTGTATCACTTCCTGATACTGCAGGCGCCGTGTAACAGGCATGTCCCTTTTCATTTCACTCTAAATATTATTCATATATGTCATACTTTTTTTTATTTTATTTTTTGAAAGGCCGAATAAAGTCCAAGATTTGCATAAACCACTTATGTCATTAGTTGCAGTGGAAAACTTTTTAGAGTTAGTTGATAATTGAGCTTTTTAACTCATGAAATATTCATAGTTGGTCTCAGGCGGAAGATACTAAAGTCATTAATCTCTTGATAGAAAAAGTCCACTATGCTCAGGCCTGCCGCTAACTTGACAGCATATGGGAGTTTAATTCAAAAATTGTCAATTTTATGGGAGACAGTTTGGCAGAATTTACTGTTGCCATTTGCATATCTGACTGTATTTTCATTCTGAAACTCTGATTTTGGCCTTTCCTGGGACTATTTTGATAGAAACAAACTTCAATCTGTGTTTTCTTTCTTTGTGTCTGAAACTACTCATGTCCATTTTATCGTTGCTCAGGGTAACTGACCCTCCTCTTTATACATAGACACTGAATTTTTGGTTGCGCCTTCGATGAATGTCTTAATTTTAAATTTGATTCTGAATTGTGCTTTTTGATGAAGGCTTATCCAACAAGTTGCTCAGCCAATCAACAAATCCAACATGTTATTTGATACTGTATTTATTATCCAAAACAACAATTTACAAACTAATTTAGTACATTCATTCAACAGGTTGGATGAGGGGATTTTAGGTCCCATATTATGTGGTTCTTCCTTCAAGCATTTCTTAGATGTAAAAAAGGCAAGTTAAATCAACTTTTTAGCAAAAAAAAATCCATAAAAGCCTGATATTTATTGGCCAGTTGCTGGCAGTCATTCCCTCCCCTCCGAAGAACAGGCTGTTGAGAGTGGGCGTCCCCTCCATGATTACAAGCTTTATCTGATTTGCCTGTAAACAAAGCTGAATGCAAAAAAGGAAACATTACTGCCATGAAGGAAAGAGAGGTGGGAAAATCGACAGAAGCTGTTGTAGGAAGCTGAATACACATGAAGAGCTGGGAGGGGTAAACTGCACGGATCAAATCAGTGAAGTAGAAACAGCAGGAATTTCATACCGCCGGTGCAACTAAACCGGGGGTTCCTCAAAGTCAACCTTCTCTAGGCTAATGAATACAGTGGAGAGCGCTGTACAGGTGGACTGAACTGGAGTAAAGCATTTTCCATATTATGGGCCCTTTAATATTTTATGCACTCGTGTGGTAATCAGAGTGCTGGATGTTAAGCCAGGGTGTTAAGCGTTAAAACGGCATGGTGGCATAGTGGTTAGCACTACTGCCTCACAGCAAGAAGGCCGTGGGTTCGAATCCGGCCTGGGGCCTTTCTGTGTGGAGTTTGCATGTTCTCCCCGTGTTCGCGTGGGTTTCCTCCGGGTACTCCGGTTTCCCCCACCCATCCAAAACATGCAATATAGGAACCCTCCCTCCCTCCTGTATGGCTGTGTGTGAATGTTTGGTGGTGGTCGGAGGGGCCGTAGGCGCATACTGGCAGCCACGCTTCCGTCAGTCTGCCCCAGGGCAGCTGTGGCTACAAAAACGTAGTTTACCACCATCAGAGTGTGAATGAATAATGCCTCCATTGTAAAGCGTCTTTGAGTGTCCAAAAAAGCGCTATATAATGTGCTATGTATTGATGCATTATTATTATTAAAACTGCTCGATTCAGAAATGGCACCCATTTCACTTAAACTTGTCCTCCTCGACACTGGGACAAAAGAACTCTCAAATGGAAAAGTGAAAATTGCATGGTTCTCGCCCTGCAATTAAAACATTTTTGCCTTACTTTTGAAAGTCGACATATTTTAATCGTGCTGAATTTTCAATTAAAAAAAAAACAAGAACTTTTTTAATTAGATGGCGAGATGTCTGCGGCTTTCCCGTTTTTTCCCTCTTGATTACTGGAGCTTAATCAACACCATTTTGGGTGAGAGTTTGACCACTGTTTTCATGAGAGGGACGCGTCCAACTGAAACTCCAACTGCTTTTCTGTTTTCTTTCCTCCTTGCTCTCACTGCTCAGCATTTAATTGCCTTTCCCGTCTGAAGCAGGCTTGTCTGCGTCTTGCTGAGACGCTGTGTTGTGGCGGACTGCAGCTGATGGTTCCATCCTTGGTCTCGGTTCCTATTTTCCTTCCTTGAAAAACCGCTATTACCCAGCGGTGGCCTTGCCAACGATTTCAGAGGCTCCTGTGACCTGACATGCTATCAGCAGGGGTGGGGTGGGGGGGTGGTTGTCCCGTTGTTCACCGTTGAGCGTCCTGCTCTTTAGACGGAAATTTGGAGGGAAGAGGAACACGAACAGAGATGCAGAAGAAGTGAAGGGAGCACGTAATGTTTCCCCACTCGCTCCGGTTCGCTTCACCGTCACGCCTCCCACGTTCTTCACGTCCGTCAGCCAACATCTCCACTCTTTCAAATTCAAATTCATTACAGGTTTAATTAGCATGTCAGTACAGTTTGTGCATTCTTAATGCTCTTTAATTAATGGATGACATAACTCATCCGATATTGAAGAATATAGTGGTTAAATCAAGAACCTGTAGAGGTGTTCAGGCCCACAGATGGTATAAAGCAAAAAAAAAAAAAAAATGTAATGTTTTTCACTCGCTGAGAGGCTTGTGTGGGTGCTCACAGTAAACACCTTGTCTGGGTAAAGGTGGTGTGAGATGTCTTCTGCCCTCAGTGACGGGAGCTGTTCTCCAAGGACATTGTGTGCTCCCATCACGAAGGTGGTCTCCAGGCTCACACCGTGCTAGAGCCGCAATAACACCGTGACTACATTTGTTTTAATCATGGTAAACAGATAGGCTGTGTTACATCATTTCATTTCAAGAGACCGTGAGCCCCTTGGACTTCATGCGAGCGAATGTGTTGGTTTTAGACAAATATTATGTCTAGTACTTTATCTGGGCATTTTACACTTCCACTGCATATCATCTTAGTCACCATATTTCACGGTGAAAACGGTTCAGGCAATAAAACTGAATTGAATGTATGTCGTGCAAGGGGTCAAAATCTTTATTTCATATGGTCTGAAAGTGCTATTGCGGTTGCCATGCCAATAAAGCAGCACTGTGTTGAACTGAATTGAATTAAGCTGAATGCGCCAGAATTGAATAGAGATAGAAAGGCAGTGAAAGTGAGAAATTGACAGCGAGGGAAAGACACGGAGAGAAAATGCAGTTTGGCCATGAACGGTTGCTTTACAGCTTGCCTTCAGCCTTGCGCGCTCGTCTCCCACACGTGTGACGCCACAGTGGATTAGCCTGTAAACAGCAGGGTCTTCAGGGAGCTGAGAGCGAAAACTGTAATACTGACTTCAAATGGACCAGTGAATCTGCGGAAATGAGGCCCTGACCGGAGCGAGGAACCCTGGAACTGCTCTTCCGGGGTCAAACTGGGCACTGCGGAGAGTCCCAGCGCCTCTCTGACAACGAGTGCCCATCCTGCTCTATTTCGGGAGGCTATCTCCTGCTCAAACGCACTTTGCGCTCTCAGCTATGCTGTTTACCCTGGGGAATGACATCAGAGACAGATGAATATGTCGGAGGGCCTGTTTACACAGGAACCTGGCCGAGTGCCGCCAGAACCACAAACAACACAATCTATTTCCTGGAGACCACTCCAGACTGGAAAGCGTCAGAGACAGAGAAGATTACATTGTGAGCATATTTGTAATTTCCTTTTTTCCTTTTTTTAATTTTTATTTTTCATCCCCCATCTGCCCTGGTATCTGGAAGGTCCAGCCACTGAACTATTAACAAGTATGCTCGCGTGTGACTCCTGCTGCCATCGTGGAAGAGAGCAGATAGTTTGTCCTTCTCAGAAACAGGCACCGGTCAACGTTTGCCTCTTTTCACCGTGGTCACGGTCCAAGCATGCAGTGATCGCGGGGGGAGGGAACTCAGAAATGCTCAGAAAGCAGCCAATGGGTGTCCAGATGGCTGATTGGAGGTGTCTGGGCGACAAACGATGCTAACCCAAACTGGGTGTATCTCCCATATCCCAGACCAGCACAAAGCCAATTTATGCCACTTCCTTAGAGGCTGCTGACCCCAGTCAGCACTGGCGCAGCTGGATTCCATTCGAGGCCACGGTGGTCACCATAGCAGCAACTTAAATGAGTGAGTCAACCCAGCTGCTTAGATGTTGTAAGTCTCAAAAACAGCTTTCCCACTGAAGCTAGTATTTGTTTTCTGCAGAAAAGTAAAAATCCACAAGAAAGGCTCACCGTTGGGAGACACACAGCATGAATAAATTGGTTTCGTTCAGCCTGAATGATTCATGGTCGTCTCCTGAAGTGAGAGATATGTCAGAGGAACAGAACTAATCCGAGCTGAAGCTGGTCCTTCAAAGCAGGACCTGGATCTTTCCAGGCTTGCATCTGCACTGTCCTCACGCTCACAGAGACTGACTCTCTGACCGGTAGTTCTAACCGCTGTCAGCGCCTGTTTCCCCGGAGGCAAAACATTACACAGAAAAATTAATGCCGAGGATCTCCTGCTGTTTCAACACTTTCAACACACAGCACACACTCCCTCTCCCTCCCTCTCTCTCAATTTCAAGAAAAACACCCACTTTGTAAGTCTCTTTGAGAATCTTGCTTCACAGACTACTAACGTTGCTTGTGAACATGAATGACAGGGTAGAACATATGCAGTGTTATCCTAATAGCAAAGCAACATAAGATATGGATGTTTTTGCCAGGTATTACGGTTGCACACCACCGTTGTCTCACTATGCGTGTATTCACGTCTTTGCATTGACTTTGAATGCAATCTGTCATGCGAAAAATTTGTTTTGCGTCTGGTGTGATAGGGGCTTAAGTCCAAAAACTATCATCGACCCCCAAAAAAGGTCATGGGGTGACAGGTTAATGGGTCACAGCGTTACATGAGAGTTTCATAATTGGTCAGGATTTTTATTCAACAGGAGATGGTCAATGCATTTTGAATGAAGTGAGCGCCCACTGACCGCTTTAAATCTTGAAAGATTATCTCTGAATTGTAATATGTTTGATACAAAAACCAAACAGATGGCAAAGAATCCCCATTTCCCATCATAACTGCCTCTTTATATATAAAAAAGAAATGCAATAGTCACCCAGATCATCTTTGATCTCAGTTCATTTGCAATCGTACTGCAGTTCTTTACAGGACACATATACTGCTGATTTTATCTCATTCGCACTTCAAAGGTACTCCTTGCACTCTTTAATCACCCTCTTGTGCCATCTCTTTTCGCCTTCGAGTGGATATCATTTTTCCTTCGTTCCTTGTGATTACTGTATATGCTGAGATGAATATGGTAATAACGGAAGAGGGAGTACATCCTTCAAAATAAAATATGATTTTGTTTGCGGATGGCGCATGCTTTGGCAGTTAAATGCACAAAGGAATCGGGAATGAAAATAAAGACTATCACATTCTATATCCATTCATTAGTACCCTACCGGGAGCATATCGGGGGGGTTGATGGAGCCAAATGGCTCGATTACCCAGAAGCCAGCTTATGTTGTATATTAGCTTAACTGAAACAGGAGGCTTCTTTTTAGTGCTTTCCTGTTGCATGGAGAAGTACGAACTTCTCAGTTTGTGCAGGTGCCAAAATTAAATATGAAAAGTTATAACAAAAAGAATTCTATAATTTGATGGGAAGCCCAAAGTTAGCCTGGCACCTGTGCATATCTACCAGCCCGTTGACAAATTGGAGCACTCAAACCAGACTAAAAGCATTAAATGTTAATCTTTCAAATTTTTTATTTAGATACAAAACGTACTCTTGACATTTCGCCTAAATAATGGAGAAATTCACAGAGATGTCCAGCAACCAAATGGCATCGGGCAGTTGGGCAAAGACAACAGGGACAGAACCCCACACCGTAATCAGACCCTTTCGGCCGTCCATTGTTAGCTAAATGTCACCCTCTGCTACCCTTTACCGTCATCTGCCTGCGAGTTGGTTGACAGCGCTATGATAACCAGTCAAGTCACAAAAATTAATTCAGATGTTACGCTCCCGACCGCAAAGGGACGTCGTATGAAGTCAGGAAGAATGCCGGCGCGGCGATCTGAATGGACACGAACTTCAGATAAAAGCTCAATGCACAATCTCAGGTGCGAGAACGGAGTTCAGCGGCAGTCAGGACCAAATGTCACACCGCTGATCGCCCTCTAGCAGGTCATTAATAAACATCCAGAGGGACAGAAGGGGAGATGCAAAGTAATCAAAACGGAGGGGTGGGGGAAAGGGTACAAAAGAAAAAACCTGAGGGATGTCAACCTCTGGGAGTCACTGCCAGATTTTAAACTGAAAATGGCATTCGGTTTCATTCTTTAGAAATTCCCGCAGTGTTACAAGAGGTGAAAGGTTTGCTTCCCTCCTCCGACTGCGAGCCAGTTTATGGTGTTTAGAGGAATGGCACTGCCTCTGTGAGTTTATGTCGTGGTCAGTCCACGCATGCGCACTTCCTCATATAAACAGCACCGCATGTGAATTATTCACCAAGCAGATGGGTGCAATCAAAAAAACGCCGAGTGCAAAAACGGAATCGGTTGCGGCAAAGAATGGATATTTGTTAAAGACATGATGGAAAAACAAATGGGTGTGTGTTCATGATGTATCTGTCATTTTTTTTTTAGTTATTTTCAATAAGAGGAGAATTAGATGGTCTGCGGCAAAGGGAATTGAATTGTCTGTGATTACATATGTGACAGAGAGAGAGAGAGAGAGAGAGAGAGAGAGAGAGCGACTTCACAAACAGTGATGTGCTTAGGGGAGACTGAAGTCTATGAAAATACCATCGTAGGGAGCAACAGAGTGGGGTTCACAGTCAGAGTGAGGCTCGTCATTTTCAGTTTACTTCCTTCGAATTGCAGACTTGAATGGTTTTGTCTCGCAAGAGCAGATGGTCTAACATTTAAAGCTTTCCTATTGGCATTCTAAAGTCAGACACCACACAAATAAATAAGCCAAGCAAATAGAACATTTCCTCTCTAATTTTCTCCATTTCTATTCCGAGAATCAGGTTTTCCATCATATTTTAGTAGAATAAAAGTCTTCATGATGTCCTTGTCAAATATCCATTGTTAGCTTAAAGCCCTGTTTGAGTTTCCTTTTGTGATACAATTTTGCAGGCAACGTTTTCCCAATAAATTCAATATGAGGGAAGAAGTAACCTTGTGACATTACAAGTTCTCATACTTTGAAACTATCCTGTAATTAAACTGTTTTACATCTGTATCTTGATGTCTTCGTGAAAGTCTATGCTTTTTCATTATCCAAAACAATGAAAAAAATTTGACAGATGTAAACACTATGTGAATTATATGCAGAAATGCATTAATATTTATCAAATCACCATGTTCTTAGATGGAAAAAAATATCAATCAATAATAGAAATTCAAGCACTGACGCCACTTTCACAGACTTCATTTATTTTCTTTTTCAAGCTGCTGCAAGCAAAGGGTGATTCCTGAAGACCTCAATCAATTAATGAGCTGCGGCAAAACCACATATAAGATTTCAACAAGAAACCCAGGCCAGCGGGCAATGATCGGCCTCTTAGCTGACAGAAAGGTCAATCAAATGGTCAAAAATCAATTAAAAAATAATTCACCACTAAATCATGCTTTATTGAAAAAAACATGTCAAAACTATTCCACTGCCATCTGAGTGAGCGCCATGACTCCCATCGGATTCGTTCCTAATGCTTAAATTAAGAACTGTGCAACTATTCATGACCTCCTCTCTGTCCACCTCCATACAGACTGGTAATGCAATGTTCTGAGCAGTCTCTTAATGATTGACCCAAGGCATAAGCAGCCCAAAGTAATGATCCACAAGCAATTACTGCAACCCTTATGCATTTAAATGAGAGACGTGAGGATCATCGATCATTCCCACTCAATTCAGCAATAAACTGTATTTACACAGCGTACCTCAATTTTTTTCCCATGGTCAAACCTCATTATTATTATTTTTATTTTTATCCTTTTCCAATGAAATGAATCATAACAATTCTAATTTTTTTTCCATTTAAACTTTAAATGTAAAATTGATTCATGTAACATTAATAATGAATCAATAAAATTTTCCATAGTTAATTTTGTACAATAGCTGCAGAAGAGAGTTATGGGATGTTTAAATCATTCATGTATGACCTGATAGGCTTCTGGGGAAATGCAGATCAATCAGCTCCTTAGTGGGTAAAGCCAGGAGAGATTGCTCTGAATGGTCTCTGAATGAGCACAGATCAGAGATGAAGCATGAATGGTGCTAATAGATACATTCTGATAAGAAAGTGTTCCGCATAAATTCACTGGTAATTCTGTGATGATAATACTTTTACGAGTAAAGAAAGGTCACAGAAACCATGTGATATTGTCAGTTCAATCAGGACAGACTCAAGTGAAACCAGAAAATATCTACTGTATTATGTGTTGAGCATAGGTGGATGAAACGCATGCTTAGAATTAGACAAGTCTTTTGCGCTTGGACTCTTCGGGAAGACTCGTAGAGTGGGAGCGCGGCTCAGAGCAGCGGCAGGAAAATCCCCTGCAGAGTCCAGACACTGGTTGAGGTGATGGCTGAAGGCTGTTGAAGCTGGAGTGGCAGTGCAGAAGGTCTCACGAGTGCAGGGTAGTGTTGGGGAGGAGGAGGGCCAGCGAACGGCAGCATGAGCGAACTAGGGCAGAGAGAAATGACATATTTTTAAGAGACAGCAGCCGAACGATTGGTTAGCAATGTGAATGTGGTGTGCCGCAGTTGGATAGAGGAGATCAGCTGCCACACCAGCTGTCAGCTCAATTGACAGGCCTAGACAATGACTGCAGAGATTTATGAGTGAGCATGCATGTGAGTGAAAGGGAAATAAATGGATTTGAAGTGCGCAAGAGAGTCTTCCTGATTGAACTTTCGCTTAGCTTCATATGATGAAACAGTCCCATATACCAGTAAATCCCTCTTGTTGCAAAATTATGGATGACAGTCAGCAGAGATATAAAATAAACATAAATGTCACAAGTCTATTCAGATTTGTGGATTGTGTCATGAAGATGAATATTGCGTTAACTGGATAACTTTACTGGATAAGACCTGAAACCCCCACCCCACCCCACCCCCATCCTCCAAATCAGAACATAGCTTGAGAAATCCTCCCATATCAAGAGCATAGCCAGCAGAACCCTGCCAAATCAGGAGCATGCTCTGCAGAACCCTCTCAAATCAGATGCAGGCCTGAAGAACACTCCCAAATCAGGAGTACGGCCTTTAGAATCCTCCCAAATATGGAATATGACCTGAATAACCCTCCCAAGTCTGCAGTATGCCCTGAAGGACCCTCCTAAATCAGGATTACGGTCTGAAGAACCAATAAAAATCAGGAGCATAGCCTGAAGAACCCTCCCAAATCAGGAGCAAGGTTTTCAAGCTAACTCAGTAATACTGACTCATGCTGCAGGCTCCAGCTTGAAGACGAAACCAGACATACATTGCAAACCACTGAAGGTTATAACCTCATTTGGGGAATTAAACTTCTTAAGAAACTTGGGCATCTGAAAAGGCATTCAATTCAACACACTCACTGCTCAGGTTGTCAAGCAATTGGACAATGGATGGCACAGAGATATGCTTTCTGAAAGATATTATTCTGACCTGTCTGAGCACATACCTCAGTGGGCCTTTTCAATCACCTCACACTGACTATATCCAGTCTCAGCGCTCCCCGTGCACAGTTGCCTGCAGCAGGCAGCCAATACCACAGCGTAAGCTAACAGACACACACACGCGCACGCACGCACGCACGCACGCACGCACGCACACACACACACACACACACAGACACACACAAGCCTTAAACAAAGACACGCTCAGATTCTGTAGAAGGTACAGCCTTTTCATCAAAGGCAATTTCCAGACTGCGAGTTCGATCCCTTAGGGATCCATCAGATCAAAATTGTCTGGCAATTATTCTGGGTTTTTTAAAATCACGCCAGGAAACGGACTCTTTCAAAAATTCGCTCAGTTGCGGATGTATTTTATAAAAGGTGTAATTTTGATCTCAGTTTAAGGCTTGCAGAGAGAGAGAGAGAGAGAGAGAGAGAGAGAGAGAGAGAGAGAGGTTTCCAGCCCCTGCTTGAGGGAAATAATTGTATTCTTGTTTTTGAAGACTACGCTTTTTATAATATTGTGTGTAGGGGGAGGGTAGGAGTAATAAGGACTGGGACATTCGAGGGCTTCTGTCCAGTAGATCTATGAATTATTCAAAACTTTCGACAGTTGCTTTTTCTCTCCCCTTCAAACATGCAGACATGCTAATATATCCTCACTCCATTCCCCAAGTTCCTGAGCTTCATTATGTAGCCCATTGTATATAAAAAGTTGAAAGGTTATATCAATGCAGGCTTGTCTATTTCTCAAGAGAGAATTGTTCTGCCTTGCTTTGGGCTTGTAAACATATTGCCAAGTGAACTGCATCTAGAGTTATGTGTTGATTGTACAAAATCAAGATCACAAATGCCCTGCCGGCACACAAGCCAGAAAGAAGCAAGAATGATATAGAGCTAAAGGCTCTGCTTTGTCTAATAGAGAACATTTAGTGTCACATGGACCAGAGCATGAACCATATATACAGCATAATGCCTTTGCAAAGATTCATGTTCCAGCTGCAATGCTAATTTCTTCATTTCAAAGAAAGGATGAAGACATTACATTTACAAAGTCATTAAGAAATTCAAAGTGTTTACTGCAGAGTTATAGCTATTCTGACAAGAATGATTGTCTTCAAGATTTTTGCACAAAACAATATTTGAAGTCCAGTTTTCACACAGACTGCTGAAGGCGTCATGTGGAATCGGCTGCCGTCACAGTGCCAGTGCATGTAGAAGTATTTTAGAGTGCTCTGCCTCTCTTTTTACTTTTAATTTTCAACATTTTTCTTCATGACCAGTCATATCTCACTGCTGCGCCCATTTCTAAAGGATTCCCCTTCCATTGTACAGCCCTCCTGCGCCGTAACCGAGACCTTGAGTTCCTGCCGTCACCATACAATCTCTTATTGCTCTTCAAATGTCGTGGCTCCTCTACCATATAGAGGTTTCTGCCCCTAAAGCTTTTCATATTATTGCACGACGAACCAAATATATCGCAACGACCCCACCGGCAAATTTATTTCAAATATTACAGCCTGACTTTTGTCATCTTTCCTGACCAGCTCCGCTCTCATCACAGCAAAATCCATTCTCTCAGGGGCTGACTAATTAGTACATCCTGATAACAGTGTTGCAGCCAACCTCATTACGCCGGCCCCTGGCCATTACAAATGTGAAATGGGTACAGACGTATGACTCCAATAAGAAATTCAAGCAGACATCTAGATTGCCAGTGACTCTGGACTGGTTGCGTTACGATTTTTGGCCCTAAGTCAGCGCTGTCAGACTGGAATTGGCACGCGTATGAGCCCCATAATCACAGTTTAGGGAGTAATGCAATTCACTCAAAAGCATGCCATGTTGAATTTTGAATTAATACAGGAGTCGGAGGCCTTTCTGATCCAAATCTGCTGCACTGTGCCACCGAAAAGACAGACTTCATTTCATTTACCCGAAATCACATCTAGACGCAGGTGTTGAGCAGATGGCGGTCAATACCCCAATAGGCACAATAAGAGCGAGATTAGTTTTTTCAGCTGGGGCTTTATTCAAAGAACGGCAAGTTTCATAACCTTATGAGCTGTGGAAACAAGGCCCACCAATCATAATCTAGTGTAGACCAACAGAGAATGATCAAAAAAGGAATTAATTCCTTTGGGGAAAAAAGTATATGAACATCCAGCAGGCATACTACAGGTGACAAACACTATACTACACTGCACAAAATGAAAAATAAGTCCATCTTATCTAGCATTTAATCTCGTATTTAGTCTGAAAGCAATATTTTTTTTTCTCAGCAAGCCAACCATTTTGCCAGTGAGGTGAAATAATTTTGACTCATTTCTAGATTTGCTAATAAGATAAGAAAATTCCACTTATCAACTACAAGGTAACTTAAAATAAGCTATTTTTTACTTGACAGAAAGAGTAAGAAATTCAGTCTCTTAATAAGATTAGAAGGTTAAGACAGACACTTTTAAAAAGTGTGTCTCATTTGATTTTTTTTAAGCTCACCCCTTCCCTGGCACCTTTTTCCTCAGTTTTGCCCCTTCGCCCTCCACAAACGTGGCTCACACTGTAAAAATGAGAATCCATTTCCTTTTTTGAAGGGGACAGGGTTGGTTATGGTGCTCAGCTCTGCGACAGTCTGTGCTTCTTTGCATGCTCACAAAGGAATCACTGCTGCTCAGGGTGCATACTAATCCCAAACAATCACCCTAAAGCCAATGATTAGTTCCCACACTTCATGTTACTTCATGTACAGTATGGAACAGGACAGCCCAGATCAGAACTGATGGCCACCATAAATCTGCTGTTTCTCAACAACCATAAAAGCATTGGATGACTATAACCCACCTTGAATCCCAATACCCCAGACAGATAATGATCTGAAGCCAACCTAGGCTGTTAAAACCTCGCTCTTCTACTGATCCAGTCAGAAGCCCCACACATTTGAAGACCACAAAACAACAATGGTCAGAGTCCAAATTTTGCATTTTTGTACATTTTATATATTTTATTGTTATATTTATAATAAAACATAATAATATTATCTTATATAACCACAACAACAACAACAACAACAATAATAATAATAACAATAATAACAACAACAACAACAACAATAATAATAATAATAATAATTTATGTATACATTTTATATTTTATCAGTGCATTGTTTCTAAGATTATTTTGAATTTTTTATTTCTCCACAACATGAAAATGTAACTCATTTTCATCATTTTTCAATTGTGGTCTTTATTTCCATATACATATCAGGTGTTTAAGCAAGTATTATCGGCTAAAGGTCCCCTATCATGTCAACTGGAGCGCAGCCAATTAGCCATTACAAGCCATTTCAAAATCTGTTTCATAGTGATATCACGAAGTGAAATGACCGCCCAGAGGCAAGAAGAACTTATCAGCTACAGCCAACCCATTATGCAGTTCCTTCATTATTCAAAGTGGTCCCTCCTAATTGTGATGTCACAAAGGATAGAACTAAAACTGACTTGTAGTGGCTAATTAGCTGTGCACCTGCTGACATGATGGGGGACCTTTATCTAACATCTTTTGAGCCTAAGTTTTTCAGCAATTAAATTTAGCTAACCTTTATGCTTTCTTTACCCAACTCCATTCATTCTTTGACCAGTTGTTGTCTTAAAAAAATGAAAAAGGCAATTCACTCTCACTCTTCACATCATCCTATTCTCAATCTTTCGGGACTGAGCTAGGTTTTGATGACCACAATAAGCGATAATACCACTGTTCATCTGTGAAATAACACAGCCAGGCAACTGTAGATTCTTGCAAAGGTCTCCTCATGCCGGTTTAAAGTGTTAGGCAAATTGCAAATTGAAATAAATGTGAAGCTCTAGTGTTTTTTCTCCTCATATTCTGCAGTGCATAAAATTACCTCGTCTGTGAGATGGGATAGTAAGGGGGGGGGGACGAACAGCAAATTGCCTCACGGAACAGCACATTCCATACGTTCTTCTCAAATTAAAGAGTTGGACTTTGAGTCAATTTTCCGAGCGCAGAGGACGACAGGCTTTTTAAAAAAAATGAGTGCGAGAGTCACTGCGGAGGATCGGACTGAAAATGCTATTCCTCTTCACAATAACAGAAACAACTGCGGGTTCGAAAAAAAATTGGCAGGGAGATGGAGAGAGGGAGAGAAAGACAAGAAGAAGAAATTCAGAACGATAAAAAGAGAGACAGAGTGAGAGAGAGGGAGAGAAAAAAAGATTGAGATAAATGTGTCCAGCCATTCTGTTGTAGCCACAAAAAGCAGCTTACTCGTGAAATCACCTGAAACCAATTTTTTTTACTCTTTTTTTATTGTGTGCTTGAGCATGAAACCTTGATTCTGTTTATGAAAATCACATTAATACATCGCAAACGCTGCCCATTCTCTCTCTCTCTCTCTCTCTCTCTCTCTCTCTCTCTGTGTCTCTCAGTCTCTTGAAATATCGGAACAAAACCTTTCGAACAGCCAAAACAGAGATTGAGTGCCATCTCCCACCTGCTGCCGAGTGTGTTGGAGGGCCGTGCGGCCCACACGAGATCTCTGCGCAGGGGGAGAAGGAAAGGAGGCGGTCGGCGTCTGCACAGCAGGGGCAAAGGCCACAGCGAGCCTTCGATTCACTGGCAAAAATCCTCCCTTCGCCTCGGCTTTTGTGACTAAAAGCCAATTTGGCTTCACAGACATTCACAATGACATCCATTTGTCAAGAGATTTCTTGACAAGGAGAGGAAAAAAATAAAATAAAACTCTCGAAATGGACACGAAGCTCGAAGTCGCAGTTTACCCCAGAGACCCGCCGCCTGCTTTAATCTTTTTCAGTTCCTATTCAGCGCAATAATCACACTGGCTTTCTTAACACCGGTCAGTCTGGTCTGTTTTATATTATTTTGACGACCCAAGTCAGCGTAATCCACCGGTGTTGAAAATGCCAGATTAGTCACTCTGATAAGGAAGATCAGGCAAGGAAATTTGCAGCAGCAACACTGGTTTCCACGCAGAAGAACTGGAACTCGCCAATACATTGGGAAGGCCACAAACTTAGTTGTTTGTGCCTTCAGAACCCAAAAAGTCCAGTGCTGGATCGGCATATACTGACCTATTTTTGAGTGAGCTGCTCTAATCGGTATTGATGCTAAACACCTAACCCTTTGAGCGCCATTGGCAACTATAGGTGCCCAGTGGTGCAAGACATCAAAACCAGATGCTGTTGAAAACCTATCATGCGGCAACTTGTTTAAAAGAGCTCCCGAGCTCTTTTAAACAAGTTGCCGCATGATAGGTTTTCAACAGCTCAGGATAATTAAATTTTTTAATTGCTCGAAAATGTATTCAGCGCTCAAAGGGTTAAGACGTAATGGTGGATGGTACAGATGAGAGACCCTCACTGATCATATCAGTCAGAGAGAAGCCGCATAAGCTCTATTACTGAATGTGGAGCACTTTCTTCAGTCTGCAGACAAAGCTCCAATTTTTATAGTTCAATAATGGGAAAGAAAATAGCGCACTGTCTGATCAACAAGCTGTGACAGGAGCCGGGCAACAACTCCGCCATGCACAAAAATGGTTATTTCTGAATTGGCTACATTCCCTTGCATGAGTCCAGGTGAAACCCAGCAGCCTTTGCCAACTCTGCGATTCCCTATTTGCGGAAATCGCAGGTGTCCAAGCCACTGAGGCGCACAAGATTTTGGGAGCAAGAATGCCACCGTGATTTGTTTTCACTGCGCCTCCGTGAATTCAGATGAGCCGCAGGAGAGGGGAGAACACTACCTCATATTGCCTCAGAAATGACGGGCATATTAATACACCAGCAGTCATCATCCGATCAATCAAACAATGGACTTAATATTCACGCCATAGTTGACATGGCTGAATATTCATGGAACAGAACATTGTTTATCTCTTATGCTCCCCCGAGTGAAAAAGAAATGCGCTACAAAGAGCTTGATATTGACACTGATTATACTTAAATTATTGTTTGTGTTTTACGCTTTGCCAGACATCAAACATTTCTGCAGCCTGGTACCACAAGCTTGCTAACAATACACGCAACTCTGCTTTTAATCAAACTTGCCAATACTACTACACCTTACATAATAGCTGTGAGCGTTAAGCGCAGCCGTGTTTATTTTTTATGATCAATGTAATATGCGTTTGGTTATTTATCTGTGATTTCTCTGTGAATACAGTTTGATATTTTGCACTACCCTCTTTCCAATGTTGGCTGCGCGTGATCATGTCTTTCAATTCAATTCATTCGATTAAATTTTATTTGAATAACACTTTTAACAGAAGGACTATGACAAAGATGCTTTAGAAAGGAAAAAAATGGCTATACCCAGCCTAATATCCAAAATACCAGCTGAGGCAAAAACTTCTCGTGGGGAGAAAAATCCTCAAACAGTAGTGAGAAGAAACTCCCCGGCGGGAAGAAATAGCAGGAGGAACCCGGCTACAGAGGGGGACCCCACTGTGTCTTTCAGGGGAGTGGCTTTGAAGAGGGGTTCAGGTTGGGGGGGTTGTTGCTACTTTCAAAATCTTCCTTGCTTTTGCTAGTTTCTCGAAAGTTGCCAACCTCAGCTTTAAATGGATTTAACCATTACCTAAAAAACAAAGTTCTAACAAAAGTCATATAAACAGCCATATAAACAGGGATGTCAAGTGAAATTCCTAAATCATTGCCAGCTACTCCTTGTTAATGGATGTTCCACACCACAGTTGACCAGCAAAGAACAAACTAATCACAGGTAAAAACGAACCAGGGTACCAACATGTAGACTGCAGTGCTCTTTAAAAGCTTTTAAGCTGCTAACTGACATCAAAATGCCAATCAATATTAGTCATTGCTTTGGCCAAGGTTATTCTGCCGAGGACGACTTAATTTTTTTTGTGATTAATAGATACAGGATCTAGACTCTCAGATGTCCTCTGTGCTCTGGCAATTCAATGACTAAACTGACTGAATACGTGGCAGTTTGCATAAGGCGGAAAGTAATTGGCCTCTCGCTGTTCAATTAACATTCGTGTTTGTGCCTGGCATGCATCTCCTGGGAGCATCTCTGAAACAGAGATTCAGACACAGTGTCAGACAGGAAAAGTTTTCTAGTGTAAAAAAGTTTGCTAGCGAAGAAAAGTTCAAAATGTTCTTGACTTTCTAAATAACAGAGCAAAGACTGAAATGGCCACACTGGCTAGCTAGTTAGCTCACTAGACTCACGCGACCCAATATTAGCTACATTCCATTTGTTGTAGTTACAAAAAAATGGTGAAAAGGTGAACGTTGCAGTTTATGTACCAGTCCTGTAACCTTAACGTTCAATAGGCAACAGTGGATGACTCCACATCAGGCTGGTGCTTAACCCCAGTTTCAGCAGCATGAAGTACCAAGAAATGTATTGCTACTCTCCCTGGATGAGATGTGAGTCCACCGCAGGTTACCCCCCCTCCAGCTCTTAATCAGGTTTCCCTAACAATTTGTCAGTATCTGATTATACACCTGGGTGGAGAGAGGCACTGTGGGACTGAAATGTTTTGCACAAGAACTCACCGCGAAAGCCATGGCAAGGACTTGAACTCTGGACCTTGCAGTCCCAAGTCAAGAATATTTGACCACTGTACAACCACATACCCCATTTTGGAATTTGAATAGAGAGATCTGTGATGAGAGACTTACAGTTTTCTATGAGATTTGACTTCAGGTGGGAAGATGGGGAGGGGGGGGGGGGGGGGAGTGGACAGGGGGGTGAAAGCAAATGAGTCCAGAGCAGATGAAAGTGACAGGTCGTGGATGCAAGGTGTAGTTGGTCGTAGACTTCAATTTGAATAATCAGAATCCTCGCCTTTAAATACATGATTACGCCGAACCTGTTCTCATTTACATTCTAATTAGCAATCAAAATAGTTTTACTCAATAACTAAACCGAATTGGTAGAATGACTGGTCATTTTAATTTAGAAAGCACCATTGCATTCTGAACTCTAAATGCTGATGAAACAAAACAAATTTGCATTGCTAATAGGAGGAGAGCAAATTTGTTTGCAAGGTTTACTGTATATGAGGCCATTCTACAGGAACTCTTTCATGTGTTGCCTTCAACATGGTTTAATATGCTTAATGACATGTTTTCAGTTCTAACTGCATGCTGAAACTAAATGCAGTCTGGTTTTAAAATGCAACCCAAATTCCAAAAAAAGTTGGTATAAAATAAAAAATGATAATAAAATCAAAAGGGAGTGATATTGAAAATTTTACACTGAAAACAGAAGAAATACATTATTTGATGCTTTAAAGGGCTTTACCAATTAATCTATGTGAGTTAAGGATATAGTGTGAAAAATGAATGCTTTTTTTGGGGGGGTGGCACTTTTTTGAACAGTACATCTCTGGAAATTAGGGGCAAAATGTGTCTACTTTCCCCTCCAATGTAATCATTTGGGGTATACAGTGATGTAGTTGGAGGTATACACTGCAAAAAATTAAAGATAAAAATGCTAGGCATAGTATAATAACTAGGGTATATAGAATATATAGTTATAAAGTAGAAATAACTAGGTTATTTCTATCACCATTTTTCTTAGTAAGACAAAATATTTGTCCCGATTTGAGGTAATTTTGACTAGCTTGCCAATGGAATGAGAAAATTTTCACTTGCCAAGCAAATAGTAACTCAAAATAAGTTTGGCAAATGAAAATTGTCTTATTTCTATCACCATTTTTGCCAATGGAATAAGTGTTTTAAGTCTTTAAATAAGTAAACGAATCTCACTAAGTATATTCATCTTTCATTTTTTGCAGTGTGAGGAAGAACAACAAGTTATTTCAGCTTGAATTTCTAGTCCCCGCCTCTGGCTAGAGAGGGTGCTTGTCCCAGAAGCTTCAGTTTTTCCGCTTGCAAATTTGCAATATTTCTAACAGCAGAAATGGTGCTCTAAAATGTATCCTCGCAACACAAAGCTAGCTTCATAACCTGCCTTCAATTATAATACCTTTTGATCAGCTTGCAAAGGGTTTTGTTAGCTTGTGGTTGTAGCAGACTAGGGCAAGATTGCAAATAGAAAATTTCCCCAGCAATGTTGGCGACATAGCCTTGCTGCTTTAGCACGGTCAGCTTTGTTTCTGTCCGGTAATGTTGCAGTTGTAATGTGAGTTGGCTAGAGCAAGCAAGCGAGAGGAAAATTTTGCCAGTCATTACATTTTTACCAAATCACCACACTGACACAAGAAATAAGCTTCCTATCTGGCAAGCGTACTCACCTGAGACTGTGTCCGTCATCCTCTGCTCTCCAGCGGGGGGTGGTGGGTGGGCTGGTTGGTTACAAAGGCAAAATTGAGTCTTGATTGATGCTAATTTCTTGCGCCAGGAAATGGACTGGATGCCCTCATTGTTCAGAATTTTGATTAGGACAGCTTGATTAATTCCAATCAGAGATCTCTTGCATAGTTCTCAAAAGAAAACTCTCGTTGCCCATTCTTGCATTTGTATTTTATTTTTATTTTTTTTACAAGCATGTCTGCTATGTATGTTTTGTTTGCAATGGCCCATTGCTATTTTATTGCCTTTATTGTATTTCAGTCAGGTAAACTCATGTATTTACGACTGAACAAATTTATTAACAAGTAGATGTAATGACATTAGAGTTTGGCGAAAGGTTCTGCTTTCGAGGTGCTGTCTTGCATAGCAAGAACATACCAAACAACAAAATTAGGTAGAGAGCAGAACTTAAGAATCCCCCCACCGTCAGACAGAGCAGAACCAGTGGGGGCTGGGGTGGAGGTGGCAAGCGAAACATTTCTCGCCTGCACATGAGGCGTCAGATTCAGCAGCAAAGGTGTTCATGCTGATTGTGCTTAAATAGACCAACGTTATAGGTTCTTTGCTGTTGCCGCTCTGTGAAAGGAGTACTCTCGTCGACGCAGACAACCACAGAGGTGATGTAGAATGACCCGAGTTTCCTGCCTGAACGAGTTCCACTTATTTGCAGGTAGAGAGTGAAAAATTATGCCTTTGGCCTTTTTGTTCATACTCTGACCACAGGTCCACACTGCTGCGCTCAACGCTGCTCCACTCTGCTTGCGTGACAGTTATTCCAGAATAAGTGATGTGTGAAAGTAAAAGTACACAAGAAAGAGCAGTCATATATAGTCATATATTCATCATCCAGAGTAAACGTCACCCCCACAATAAACGGCAGGGTTGTCTATTTGGTCTTTGGTCTGGAAAACATGGTGGCTGTTTCTGATCCAAAAAATACCTGAGATTGCCGCAGTCTGGCCATAGTACTTCCTCACAATGGATGAAGCCGTCCTTTTAGAGCCGAGTAGAGTTATGTCCTTTGGGACTTGAAACAAACACGGTGACACAGTGGCTTCAAGAGCAATATGGGAAAGTGCCATATGTTGCTTCAGAGCTGGATCCAAATGGTGGTCCATAGGCATTAAATTATTGATGAAAGCTAGATCCAGAGAGGAGGTTGAGCTTATGAAGTGGCAACAGTATATTTTTCAGGGCCAGGAAAATCCTTTTTTCACAGTCTCCTATCACCCACTTCTCCTATTGACTCAATTGAGCTTGAACTCTCGGCCTGGACATTACTGCCATCTTAGACTATTGATAAAGCAATAAAGATATTGATGGACATCTTTGTCAGAGCATTCAGCCCTGAATAAAGATAAGTCATTTTTCTCTCTCCACCAGACATGCCTGTCAAGTCTATTGATTCATCAAGTAATTTCCTAAAAGGGCGATTTTTCACAATTTGAAAATTGGAGGCTCTTCAAATGTCATACCGAAGCTCAAAATATTTTTTGCAGTTAATCTATTCAACTACTACACTTATTGGCACAATTATACATTTCTTTAAAAGTGCTAATCTCCTTAATTTTTCCATGCAACATTAATTTAATGATTTTTCTGAATGCGTTACGTCTGATGATTTGCACGCAGACAGACCATTATGTCTGTTCCTATTAACCACGAGCTACAGGGACAAACTGGGAACTTCCTGCCAGCATTACACGCAACTGGGTGGCGGCATAAATATTGGGGGCGTGGGCCTGTTTCAGGAGGTGTTTCCATATTAATTAGTCACCAGTGGGTGTAGCATTAAAATTAAGTCCTGCAATGCAATATTTAGTATCTTCCTGAAACATAAGGCCTATAAGGCCATCTGCATGTGGCTTACAGGAACCACATTTAAACTGAAGTGCTCCCCGCATCTAAATTCACCGTAAATAACAGAATCATGCATCACATAATCAAATATATGTATAAAGATCATGATTGTGCTGTTCTTGATTGTATCAATTTAAATTAGTGTTGGCAAACATTTGAAATGGATAATAATTCAAATTAACTGTGGAGCGAGAGTGCTATTTCTCAGCCAGTTTCACCCTACTGGATGTGTATGGCAGGGCATGGTCGAAGAATACTTAAAACATGTTAGTCGTGACATGAAGTGAGAATAAAAATAAAAAAATAATTTTAAATTTAAAAATTTTAAAAATAACAAAAGTAATTTGTTCACTGGATTATAATTGATTCTACCTTCTCAATTTACAAACGTAGAACAGTGATTTTTGGCTTATGGAATGTGCACTGTGGCCTACAATTGCATTACTGAATATAAAATACTTAATGCCAGGAGGTAGAAAAGTATTTGACAAAGAGTGTCCTATCAGGGACATTTATTTCCAACCTAACTATTCAGGAGAGCTGCAGACATTGATCTCTGAAGACCTGAACATCTGTGATCTACGCAAACCTAATACTCTCGCTGTTGCAGGCAAAATAACAATTGCCCTGGCTGTATATGCTCATTTTAAATTCATTCAAGAATTACATAGAAATATTTTTCAATTCCCAAAATGGGTTTTGGTCACAAGTTGCACAGGACTTACAAGAAAGAGCAAGGTAAGATATGAAATTTACCAGTACATCAAAAGATGCGTGATTTGTGATCGATATTCGACATTGGCCAAATTGCATAGCAGACAGCCAGAGCTTTGCGATGTACTGTATACAGTAATACAGCGCAATCAAAGGTAACATCCCACTGAGACCCAGGTGGCCTTAACTCCTTTACGCAGTATACTAATACAGCCAATTTTTCCTCTTGTGCATGAGCCTATATAAGGCTTTATAAGTCAGTATTTGCGTCACAGGGATTGTAGAAAATTATTCTGGTGAAGCAAGCCATTTGAAAATTTAATTACAGAATTATTTAGTAATTAAATTTCAGAACGTACGGATGCCAGCATCTAAATCTGCACAAAGGGATTCATAACTAAGTGGTCCTGTGACTGCATATTGCAGGACATGGCTACTGTTGTATACTGGCGAGTACATTGCATGTCACTATGTAGACCAGCATGAGGTAGCCTATTCAGTAGGCATCGGTGCTGTATGCCGGTAGTAGACAAGCGTGCCATTTCAAACACAGCTGTTGTTTCCTCAGTGAACATCCTACATGCTTTCTTTTTTTAAACATATAGTTTTTAAACAACAAAAATGCACCAAAAACTGCATTTAACACAAAAAAATTAATTGCATGAGCTCCTTCCTCTTGTACGTACATCAAAGATCTGACATATAGGGTGGCGGTAGTGCTGCCGATTTTGAGCCATCCTCTTTTGACAAATTGCTGCTCTTTTTATCCTACTTTCTTGTGATGATTGCATAATGTGCGCATTTTTAAATCGACACAGAAAAAGTACACCAGATTAAAAAAAACAAGAGTTGTCAGAAAGACAACAAAGCTCGCCGGGGCAAGGTTAAAGTTTTTCTGCACGCGGACGCGGACGCCGGGGGTACGACAATAGCTCTCCGGACATTATTCGTCCCGGCGAGCTAAAAAGTAATGACAGATTGTCGAAGATGCTGCGATTCAGATATGATGGGAATTTCAGGCACATGGAGTTAATTTCTTTAGATGACAGGACCCTGGTGGCATTCACCTAACAATAAAACTTAATGTAAAACGCGACCACAACATAAAGGAATCACTTCCCGTGCAGCGATTACCGGAAGCAAAAGTTCAGCTCATACCAATTAAAAATGTGAATATTGGGCATCCATTATTCAAGCCAGGCACAGCTATTTTCCAAAATACTGTGGCTTAAAAGAACAAATTACCTCTCTCCCTCTACAGTGATGAGAAGTGGAGGCAAGAAAAGTTAGCAGCATTTTGCAATTTTGGGGGTCAGAGCTGTGTTTACATTGAGGTCCTCTAATTAATTATCAAAGCTCAGGATAAAAAGCATGGGCCACTGCAGGCTTAACTGTCCAATATCCAATATCTGCTCAGACTGAACTTGTAATGATGGCATATTCTATGTTTCAAACTAACGTGTATTCTTTCTGCCTTCAGCATTCTGACAAACTTGTTATTTTTTTTCCAAGGACGGGATGTGCTACATCGTGCCAAACTGTTTAAAATGAATTTGTAATCTTGTTGACACAGTTGATTGTTTATTCTGTGAGAATATTTCCAATTAAACTGGTCCAAAGACACAGAAAGACAGCATGGCACGTGGATTTGCATGACAGCCGTATGAGTATTTACAAAAGCCACAGAGGCAAGCTGTGAGCCGGAAAAACAAAATTTAATTGCATGCAGGGGTAGTTCGGGAGGACAGCCTGAGCTTCATGGTTCGAAGGCATCAGTAAAACGGAGGAAATTGTTGATTTTCAACCACAGCCACCAAAATAAAGTGTGACTTTTGTCAAAATAAATTAAATTTAAATGTTTAAAACACTTTTACATTTATTCAGTTGTGATGGTTAGTCTAAGTAGTCTGTTAATGAAATGGGAGATTTCAGCCCAATTACGCATTTGCATCCAGGTGGAAATAGAAACCACAAATCAATCAGTTAACAATCTACTGCAAGGAGCCACAGGTCTTATCGTTAAACTGCTTTAATTTATTTATTTTTTTTTGTGTGCACGACTGGATTCATATTAGCAATCAGGCATATTGGACTAAACAAATAGACTTTTCTCCCCAATGAAAAATTACCTTTCCCACATCATACATATTATATTTCCTGCGCCGTGTACCACAGCTCTATGATTTGATCTGTTCTGCCTGAGTGGATCACTTCAGCTATTACTGGGTGTCCCCGCTATTAGTGAAATTGAATACACTGCAATATATTGAAATAACAAATATTGTTGATACATTGCAAAGCTATATACACACACTACTCCATAAGCATTTAGACCATACCACTGTATGAACGTGGATCAAATGGAGAACAGTTCAATTTTTCATATGATGTGGTTGCAAATACTCCTGAATTAAAGATGACAGTCTATAATCTTCCATTATATTCAATATTATGAAATCCAATGTGTGTGAATACCAAGCCAAAGAAAAAAAAAACTGGGTCAGCGTCCAACCAAATCCACATGTTGCTGTAAATTATCCTAAAAGTTTCACAAATTAATAATATATGGCAGTGAATCTGTTGTTGGGAGGCTGAGGCAGCAGTGATAAAAATGGAATGTGTCCTGGTTGTTAATTAGCTTCCATATTAGCATAAACACTCCCTGCCATCGTCAAGCAGTGACAACAAATCATTAACGTAAACTGACTGCATATCGTTCGCTGCCGCACGGCCGCAATTGTTGGCAGATTGAACAGACAGAGTGGCGTTCAGCGAGATGTTCGAGAATAAGGCTTGCTGGGGACCGTGCGACGATAAATATACTGTACAAAACCCATTTCTATATTCTCTGCTATATAGAGCTCACCCTAAGGCAACACACCATGCATCACGCATAGGATCAATCAATGCGCTTCAAAGCGCGATTGTAAGATGCTATGCTAATAAGAATAGCATCTCAATGAGACAACGATGAAAACAAAAGGAAGTTGGCGGCAATGAAGTGTGCTAATGCGTGGGAGTGCTAATGACACTAAACAAACAAAAGCCTTGGCGCAGTAGAAAGCCAAGATTGCACCCAATGAGCAAACCAGAACGGGCGGGGGCAGACAAAACCATACATTTTCGACCCCCCCCCCCACCCTTCCACCCCATCCCACCCCAACTTGTTTTTGGATCCTCAAACTAATTAATTCATCCATTCCGTTGAGAAGATCACCCGATCATTCTGCGTGAACTCATTACCCAAATTGATCCGGCGCTTTATCCCTTTAATTACTGAGCGTACACTGAATGTTTAGTCCCTGAGGGACTCCTGAATTTGGTCTTGCATGTGCAGCTCAGTCGTCTAACATCTGAAACACAGGACTTAAATAACACCTGAGGAGATGATGATGAGATTAATATTCAGGGAACACCGCTTAATGCTAATCCACTGGAGTGTAACGACGAGAGAGAGAGGACACGCTGATCTTTCTGGAACACGCTGACTCACGGAAACCGAGTGGCATGATAAACAAACCGTTTAGTAAATTGATGGCGCAAACAAAAGCGACAGAGGAGGCCTTACCTCGTCTCTTTTTCTGGGGATGGGAGAGAGCGAGACAGAGAGAGAGAAAGCAGGAGTTTTATAAAGATGAAAGGATCCATTCCCAGTGGCAGTGGTGAGTAAAATAGAGCCAGCTGTTAGGAAGAGGATGCAGCCAAGGGCAGGTCATTAGTGTTGGTAAGTCAGGGCATCAGCCAGTACTGTCATAACACTTGCACTTTTCTGTGCACAAACTGGATTCTGTATCATTTTCCTGAGGAGGAAGCTGCCAGAAAGGAACAAAATAACTCTGGGTGTTTAATGTTACATATTCAGAGTTAAAAGACTCATTGGGGCTTTTCAGGTGCAAGAACAGTGCACGCTCTACAAGCTAATGTAATAAGTTGCAAATATGCGGGTTATTTTGACAAAATACGCAACTATCTGATTTTGTGCGGTACATGACTTACCAAAGGCTCGGTGGCCACTAGTATTCACAAGGTCCATGAAGGATGAGAGGATGTCCCTATTTTTCAGGGCTGCCTGCATTACATGGTACAAAAACAGAGCCGTTTGTGGTGTTTCAGAGGCACTGGACCATGAAAAAACCTCTTCACCCCCCACTGACCGCACACACATCCCGGTGTGGAGCATGATTGTCCATCTCAATCATCAGACACTCAGCCACGATGCATCCTGGTTCAGCCCTCTCTCCTCTGCCAGGGATATTCCCTGGAACAGGAGGAGGACAAAAAAAACAAGTCGACATGGTCTACAACATCCCCCGCCAATCGTGCGCTTCTCATTTTCGAACTCAATCAAGGCCTTTATGGTCTGAAGCTACACACCAAATTTGGTTACTGTATCTGTAGTAGTTTCTGAGTAAAGCTGTCCCCTTTATCTCGGACGGACGGACGGACGCACACACGGACGGACGGACGCACGGACGGACGGACGGACGGAGGTCAAACCTATATCCCCCTCCCACTTCGTGTTGGCGGGGGATAATAATCTCACATCTCATTATCACACTGCCCACTATACCTGCCTGCTGTCATTTGCCTGCAAGACAAGTGCCCTCTTACCCAATATCAAACTGCATCTCTCTCTGTTACACACACACACACACACACACACACAGCATAAACACCACACACACACACACACACAGCATAAATAACACACACAGCACACACACACACATGCACGCACGCACACATACACAGCATACACTACACACACACAAACACAAGCACATGCACACACAGCATATACAGCGCACGCGCACACACACACACACACACACACACACACACACACACACACACAGACACACTTGCATCAGCCCATACCAGGATTGCAGCATCATGTTTTCCATGTAATTAAGCGGAATACATTCCAGCCCTAAACTCAGTCTGCTTTCCAGGTCAGTGATGGTCATGACAGAATTGTGTGGTTGCAGAGTCTAACAGAAGGGGCTATGCACTACCGGGGCATTGCTCCAGGGTTGTCAAAGGGTTGGAGAAACATTCTTACTGGAGTCAACCATTGTAAAGTTGCAATTCTGGAAAAGTTTGCACATAATGGAAAATGATTTCAAAAATCAACAAAAAGGAAAAGTGTATCCACCCTCAAATATATTGAAAACACAACAACACGTTATTTGATGTTTTAACCTCTGAATTCAATTGCTTATCGAAAATCTACACTTTTTTTAAAAAAATCCGATGACTGTAACTGACCCCAAAAAAAGTTGGTGCGGTGGAAATTTAGGAATAATAATGATGCAACCAATAACAAATCTGAGGTGATATGAAACAGCTGATGTTAACTCGGTGAGCAAATTGTGTGGTAGTTTATATGAAAGAAGCCTTAAAAAAGCCTTGTCGCTCAAGAGCAACGATGGTTGAGCTTCACCAATATAGATATATGGCAAAATATATGGCAGTGAAGGCCTTGTACAACGGTACCATCCCGCGCCCAAAGATCTGCATAAAGGAGGAATGGAGGGAAAACTCTGCTTGCTGGACTTGACCAACCGGTGTTTGCGGGGCCAAAATGATTTATTAATGTGGTGAAAAGAAATGGCGAAGTTACACAGTGGTAAACAATCAACAGTGCCAACTTTATTGGCCTCTGCTGCAGGCATCAGATTGCATATTTTCAGTAGAATTAAAACATTGATGAATGTGTTGTACAGTTTTCAATATTGCAGAGGGCGAATAGATTTTTCAAATTTGTATTTTTTCTTTTATTTGCATCTATTATGATTTGCCTACTTTTTTTTGTAATTCGGGTTGTACAGTAGCCTTTTGCTACAGCACATACTTTCTAGTGACGGATCGAAAAACCCCAGGGGAGTGTGTGTTTGTGTCTGAGTGTGTGAAAGAGACTTAAAATAAATCAGGCAGAGTTTATGGGTCTGTGTGTGTGCGTCTGTACCCTGGTACTAGGCTGTGCCGTTATACTGACCGGGTATCAATGAAATTTGTGTATAGGAGTGGGTATGTAATTGCAGTGGTATGAGCATGCAAGACTGCCTGGTGTTGGGGAAAGCCGTCTGACTGTACCAGGGGAGTGTAGCTGCAGATGCTGGGGTTCCCTGCTTATTGTGGGGGGGGGGGTGCCAGTGAATCCAAACGCTATGGGGGCTCCTCTTTTTACCATCTACAGCACTGAGGAACACAGACAGGGGAAGCACAGCTTCATGTACCCGCGCTGATAAATAAAAGATCAGAGCTCGGGGCCGGGGGCATGGAGACAGAGAGAGAGAGAGAGAGAGAGAGAGAGAGAGATAGGACTGAGGAAAAGAGATAGAATGTGACAGGATAAAAAAAGAATTAAATAAAAGAAAAATGTACAGCAATATTCTGAGGGATGTAAAATGTGGATAGAGAGGGATGACAGACAAAAAGGAATGGAGAAGAGAGGGGAAAGAGTCAAAGAGAAATAAATAATTACAGTCAATGAAATGGAGAAAGGCAAAATGAAGAATGACAATGACGGAGTGTGGGAGAAATATCGAGATACAGAGGGTGTGTGAGAGAGAGTGAGAGAGAGAAAGAGATGCAAACGGCAGCTTGCTGGAACATTACACACACACACACACACACACACACACACACACACACACACACACACACACACACACACACACACACACATTACAGCACATTAAATTATCCTCAACATTTTACACATGAAAACATCACTTTATGCAAATGCTATTTCCAAGAATCCAACACGCTTCTGGTTGCATAATCTCCGCTTTTGAAGTATTAGGATTCCACTCGGGCGGTGAAATGTTTACATGAGACAAACAGCGAGTCGTGATAACTTTCATATTACTGTGCCGAGCTTGAACGGCGAGAGGCTTTGCATCATACATGCAAATTAGCATCATTATGACAATAGCTATTACTGCGGCTGTTTAAATGATCACTACAAAGCAAAGGCAATTGAGTTTTCTAATCATTACAGGGGAATGGAAAGATTCTCTGCAAATTCTACGAATGCATTATGCCAGTCACATTAGGCAGAATCCAGTCTTGGTTCTTGGTAACAGAAACAATGTGAGACTGATAAGGGCTGTTTAATGGAGCACTTGTATTAGCCGTAGCTAGCGCTCATACGAGCACAGAAAGCTTGGGTTGAGACATTTCGCGACTAACGTTCTGTGCACACTTCACCATTACAGCTCATTGAAGACTGCTCTGAGGAAACGATGTATGACTCGAGCAAGGGGGAAGGGAATCCTTTTTGATAATGGAAAGTAACCTGTGAGCTGATAGCCTGAATGCTCGGAGATGGGAAGAGTGGCGAGATGCACGATGTGCGAAAGCGCGCAGCTCGTTCGTGCACAGCGGGGTGGAGATGAACTGGCCAGATGTTCCAGGTTGATCGACCTCACTGGGGAGCGGGCTCAAAATGAGGGTTGTGGGTGGCTCGAGGAGCCATGTGTGGAGACATATGTTATACATTACCAGATATGAACTGAAAATGGCAGATCTACCCTTGAGGGGTCAAATGGCAACGCTCACTTAATGTGCCTGATGTCCACATTGACTCGCAACCTCAAGGTGTTCAATGACATATTGGGGAAAGATTGGGGTATGAAGGCACTGAACACGTCACACATGCTGGGATCTAATGAGAAAGAACCAGCCGGGATCAATAATAACCTGAGACACATTGATAGATGAATGGTCACACTGGGCTAGAGACTTTGTGATTCTCCTATTTTCATTTACTGCAAGGTCACCGGGGAGAAAAACTCTCTCCCTCTTTCTCTCCCGCCTTCTCCATTTGTGCCTCTCTCTCTCTCTCACAGACACGCACACACACACACACACACACTATCACGCACATTTGCCTCCCACACAGCTCAAACACACACAGCTCTTTGTGTATATACTTTGTGGTGAGCTCGGAGTTGCATTGAACAGAGGTGAAAGGTTGTTGCCACAGTGATTAGGCTGTTGGTCAGCAGCATAGCTGTATTAAGGAGTTCTGTCAGAGAGGAGTATTACAGATTGTGGGTGAATTCAATTTACCAGCAGCTGTGAAACAACCCCATTTCATCTTGAGAGCGAGGTGGGATCAGGGCGTCAGTTAACCGATAAATTATGACTCAATAATGATTGGGAATAAGTAAGCAACATATATAAACATCGTCGTAATTATATGAAGATAACCACAAGTGGAGTAATATGGTCCAACGCAAAGCCATTAACCACTTAGGAATATGGTCAATTTAGTATAATAAACAGCATGGAGTTGTACATTGCCTTTATACAATGGTTACTGTGCATACCTGTGACGACGGATTTAATTTTTGCATTTACATTCTTTTTTGCATTAGTTCTATTTTACTCTGTTACTAATCTAGAGCTGCACTTACTAATATGCAGCTCTCGCCAAGTTGTCATAATCACCATACTCGCCAAAGTCATTGGGTGTTATATCGAAAACTCAAACTTGTTGTTTGAGTTTATTTTTGGCCTTCACTCCATTACACAAAGAAGCAGTCAGACAGACTGGAAATCAAGCTGGCCAATTGATACAAAGGGGCTGATGTACTAACAAATTAGCACCTGTTTTAAACGTAATTTCTTGGCAATGTGTGCATTAAATCATTGAGTGGTATGTATGTACGAACATGCCGTACAAGACTGAAAGCGTAATCTGCCTTCTTGTGAAGCGCAGAATGGCAGGATGCAGTTTTATAACTCATGCATATGCACTCGTGGGAGGGTCGAGGTTGAAGTGGGAGGTTCGCGCAAAAAATGGGGGGAGATACACATTTAACGACGAATTATGTATTCCTTGGTATGTACTTAAAATGCAGGTGAGAGCGGACACCTGTTTTGTGGCGGAAATTCTACACCCCATAAAAGCAGGTGTAATCCAGGAAGCGCGTTTGGTTTGGCTGTGCAGGGTAGACTTCCAGTAAGAATGGCAACAGTTATCCGAGCGAGACGAAGACAACAGATAGTGAGACGTGCTGAGAGGATGTTTGCCACAAGAATTATCCTTTTTCACTCAAAACATTCTTTTTTCTGTTTTATTTTTCATTCCATGGCTTTTCTGGAGTGGGAGAGTCATCCAAAAGTACAGGAGCAGGCGCTCTCCGCGGGAGCTTGAGCCGTAATGGCGGCAGACGCCTCTGATGAGTTTCCTCAGTAATGTCTGCGGTAGAGGGAGCGGCAGGGGGTGGGAGTGCTAATCAGAAACACATCGCTCTCCAATTTCTATTCCAAACTCTCATCGACCCGCCAAACATCAGGCGAACAGCAGCCCACTCCAAGAGACAGACAGAGGGAGAGAGAGAAATGCGAACCTTGAGTGAACAATGTCTGTTGCATTTCAATTTTTCATTGTTGTGGTGGCCTAAAATGAGGGTTATGTCCTGCATAGAGAGCTGCAATGAGATCGAATGAGATAAAAAATGTGTGAACATGGAAATAATAATAATAATAATAATAATAATAATATGCACTTGTCCTCTGCGTGTCACCTGATTGATGATACATATAAATTTAGATTCGAGAGGCCAAATCAAGAATTGAATCTTTTCCTCAGCTGAAAACATTATAGGCCTTATTTGTGTATGCTGACAGTCGACATAAGCCAAAAATAAAAAATAAAAATCAGGAAATCTTTATGTTTGTTTTTATAATATGCAAAATACCATTGCAATAGGCTGTCTCAGACATGTGCTACCATTCTGTCGAGCTCTTTGCCACGTTTATGAAAGGAATATGATAATTAAAAAAGCAAGCAAAAATTAATTCCCTTTGTTCACCCATGTCTTTAGACAATTTCAGTGAGCTGATGACCCATTACAGCATTGCATGGCACCATAACTCTGTGTAAAGAACTCGATTCACATTTTATTATGCCGTAATCGATGACAACATTATAATTTAGTGTATTTTCAATGAAATCAATAGAAACATAATTACAAATTTTATGAATGTCAACCATTGAGACAAAAGGATATTTAACAGCCTCCGGTTCACTTTTTACAGCACTAAGCACAGTAATTAAACTGTCTGCTACTGTCCTCTAACCACGGCAAGACTTGCTTTTTACATGAACATTATGTCATCATGTCGCAGGACAGAGACCAGCAAATCAATATAATGGTCAGCACTTACTGTTAATGACCGTCTCCGTATTAAGAAGTTATTGGGTTGTTGGGATCCATATGGTCTCAGAACCAGTCAATGAACTGCTGTAAATCTCAAACAAGACAGGCTACAGCAATGCTCAGCAGGGGTCAGTATTGTTAATAACTGAACTAAATTTACAATTGAAAAAAAAAAAAAAAACACCAACTACACTTTTTTAAATCTGAAATTAGGACTTTGGATGCAAATGATCAGGGTCAAGTCTCCTGCCTTCCTAAGGCTACACAGGTCCCGACGTAGAAAGGCCCCGGAGACCATGGCCTCATCTTCACCCTGGTCCAGGCTTATGGGAGAAAAATTAATGATCGTTCAGAAGTCAGTGGTTTGTAAAACCTTCTGTGTCTTGTCGGTGTGACACAGGGGACAGGTTATGTAGAACTTCAGGCTAAAGGGAGGGGGATATTCAACCACGTAGGAGGGGGGTTGGGGGATGTTCAACCAGTGAACTGAGGAAAGAACAACCTGTGAAATCGGCCAATTGCAGGCCACATGAGCAATCATGTGACTCTGATGTCAGAATTCTACCTGAGGTTCACTGCAAACTTAAATCCATCTCTTACCATCTTGAGGAGGTTCACTATACGTCATAGCTTCTGTGAAAGCTTGATTCTCAGTTCATATGAAGTCTCTTTCAATAGTGTTTTCACGTGGCAGATTACAGACAAGACATAGGTGGTATTTCCTCTTGACATTTGCATGACTGTGCCATGCTCAATATTGACTAGGTTTAAAAATTAAAATTAAGTATTTAATGGATGCCAGAGGGCATACAATATGATTGATCACCTTGCATAAGATTCCGTTCAGGCGCAAAGCGGCTTCGCTTGACGTAAATCTGATTCGACATGAAGGTGGCCAGCCTGGCCAGGTAATTGATTGACGATGAGAATTTTTTAGACACCATGACCTGAAGAGGCAGCTTGCCGATGTCTCAGCGGCAGAAGAATTCCCATGGTGCTTTGCTCTGTGCACTTCTGGCATTTTACCTCTCCTTGCCATGAATACTCATCATGTAGATGCAGTTTTTGGGGAGCATTTGATCAGTTCATTAAAAAAACCAAGGCATTCTCGGCTGGTATAGGATACTTCAGTGGAACTAGGCAGTGTGTGTGTGTGTGACTGCGTGTGTGTTTTGTCTCTGGAGCAGGTTTTTATGCAAGTCACAAATATCACTTACACCGGTACACCTGATTGACAGGAAGCCGCAAAAAGTTCCTATTGAAGACGATTCTTTTTCAGATGCAGAGCGGGAGCAGAGGGTAAACCTTGTGGTGAGATTTAGATGGAAGGAGATGGGAGAATGATGGCTTAAGTGGCTTAAGTCGCGTCAATGCAAAGACACGAATACACGCGCATTAATGATGTGAAATGGTGTGAAAGCGGCTTTATACAGGCATGTCCTCCCTCCCCGCCGCAGTCTGCCGATGCCTCCTCCTCTGTTTCTTCATAAAAGCATCCTACATTTGGATTCCCCAGACACAATTTGGCATTTCAGATTCTCGGATCGGTAGGAGCAGGTTAACCAAGCGGGGTCGTTCGGCACACATTAACTGACACGTGACGAGACGAGCCCACTGAATCTGACAGATGTGGCGTGGGTCCTGTGTCGTGTAGGGGCAAGAGGCATGGCGAATGGAACGAAAAAATAGTGCTAAATAGTTTATTTTTTTTCCCTTTCACATCCCCCCTCTCTTTCCGTCAGTGTTCTTTGCTGACAGATTTGGATTTTGGTCCTTAGCCTGAGCCACTCTCTGCCATGCAAAGCAAGGGTTTTATTTTCCTGACAAAAGAAATAAATAAATAAGTAAATAAATAAAAATCGGAATTTGCATTTCTCCAGGGTGGAAGAGACTGTAGAATGAAATGTAAAGTGTAGTGCTGGGATTACATTTGAAAAACAAGTGGAGCCAGGCAGAACAAACCCCGCCCCTTGCAAATACAGGTACTTTCACCTACTTGTACAAAATTCAATAGGGATCTTTTCTGGGTCAGTGACAATCCCTAAACTGAATTTGGGGTGAATGTGCCCATTAGTTTTGCCGCTAGAGTGTTAACAAACAAACAAACAAACAAATGCATAAACACACAAACAAACACACAAACAAGCCGAACCAAAAACACTACCCCTTGCCCTCACCCTTCGGGCGGGGCGGGGTAATAACACCTCAGTACAGGTGCTGCCGAACTGCCGGCATGCCTATGTCAAAGAGACTTGGCTGCTGCGATGAAATGTTTTGGTTAGTCCGTGGGCAGGATCACTCTAGGCCAGGTAGTGCAACGCAGTGACTCTCTCAAAAAAATATGTGGTAATACTACTCCTACAACTTTTGGTAACTTTAAACAAAATTTTGAAACTTCCTTGTTACAAGTCTACGCTTTTTGAGAGACTTTTGTAAAGCAGTCTGTGCTGAAAGTAACACAAAATGTGGTGCCCTTGTGTAGGCATTGTGATATGTTAAAAATGGTGTTAAGGTGTTGTTTTTCACACATCTGTTTGAGAGTTCATACTCAAGTTACCCCATGCTGAGGCTGATTCACACTGCTGTTTGGTGGGAAAAAAAAAAAAAGTAAAAGTCCATTTAATGCTTATTTATACTTGAACTTATTTTTGCCAGCATTTATCTGTCAGGATCTATTTTAGCGATGCTTCTCTTTTTACAGGTAACTCTACAGGGTCAGAGTCCTTTCTCAAAGGCCTCTTCTAGGATTTGGGGTGTTACTTCCTGCCAAGTTTTTCTTGTAATTTGGTGGTTTGTGTTGCTCATGGCGCTTGATAAGAACAGCTCCTAAATTCCTGTAATAATCTCCAATGTAATATGCTGTATTATTAATTGTTTCAGTATGTTATTGCTCGCATACAGTAAAAACGACCTGCCAATACATCCTGTATTGGCCAACCTTAAGCTGTATTGGCTGAGTCTTGAAGTTACATACTACAGAAGTCATAGTCATAACATTGTCATGATAGCACAAAATACTTAACCAATTAATAAAAATATTATAATATTATAAACTGCTTATTTTCAAATTGGCCTTTGGGTCGAGGTATTAGCCCAAGGCCACCAATGCGGTGATCCTCAGGTCAATACCAAGGCAATAAGGAAATAAGCAATTAATAACATACGTATAATATGCAACCTCAATTTCAGAGGTATTGGGAAAATGAGTAATGTCTACCACACAATAGAAGACTTTGAAAAAGCGTTGTATTTGTCTGACACCCTCTCAAATCTGAAGAAGTGTTATGGAGTCACAGATTATAAGATTTAGCAAAGACTGGGGATCTTGCTGAGTGCACCTGTTGGAAGCTAATAATGTTCACATCGACGTCACTAAATGCTTGAGCCCAGACTAAAGACTTCAGATAATATTAAACATATTTGATTTTATCGGAATGCCAACACAAGTTGGATTTTTTTATTTTTTATTATATTATATATGATATTTCAGAATGTGAAACAAGTTCCAAAGAAGTTTGGACAGGTGCATGTTTACTACCATGTAAAATCTCCTTTCCTTTTAATAACAGAGGTCATTTTGGCACTGAAGACACTAATTGTTTGAGTTTCAAGAGAATTTATTCCCATGCAGGCCTTGTATTGGACTGCAGTTGGTTAACTGACTGGTCTCTCCGTTGTTGTATTTTGCAGCTCATGAACCTGCCATGTTTTCAGAGGGGGACAGGTCCGGTTTTTAGGCAAATACCCAGACTCCGTGTCTACGGAGGCACATCATTGTAATTCATTCAGCTTGGTGTTATCCTGTTGGAAAAATCAGGGGTATCCCTTTAAAAATAAAAACTCCTGGAACACACGTATGCTATTTCAAAATGAGCAAATACCTTTCAGCTTCTGATTGCCTTCTCAGATACACATGTTGCCCATGCGGAGAGCACTAATGGAGCCCCAGACCATGGCAGATGCTGGCCTTTCGGCATATTGCTGGTAAGAGTCCAGGCAGCCCCTCCCCTCTTTGGCTCTGAAAACCAAATGTCGATTATTTCCAAAAACAATTTTAAAGACGGACAAATTAGACCATAGTACTTCTTTCCACTTCCCTGTCAGTCCAGTTCAGATGAGCTTGAGCCCAGAGACGTCAGCAGTGCTCCTGGATGGTGTTGATACATGGTGTTGATATATGGCTCCTTCTTTGTGTAGTGCAGTCTTCACCTGCATTTGATGGTGTCACAATAAATTGTGCTCTCTGACACAGGTCCTCTGAACTATTTTCGAGCCCATGTGTTTACAGCACAAGTATCTGGGAAGAAAGTGAACAACTCTTTTGCAAACTTAGGCAACAGAATATAGAAGCTTTAAGGACAGAGCCCTTTGTCTAAAAGCATGTGTGACTGTAATAAAAATACAACACCGTATCATAACTACAAAATAAAATACCAGCAATAATGGCAATATAAGCACTCATAAAATCATAGAAAATAGAATTAACTGCTGGATTTAAAATAAATTCAACACTACAAAAAAAAAGTTGAAGTTAAGGAAAAATATAAGTAATTTTCTTATTATTGAGCGATATTGGCAAGACGTGGAGTGCAGCCTGTGTGGTGCCTGACAGGAACCTCATATCCCTGCAGGCCATGTCCGCAATACAACTGCTGCGTAACGCTGTTTATCTGCATGGTCCCTATCAAAAAGAAAAACGGTAACACTTTACAATAACGGTACAACAATTAACATTAGTTAATGCCGTAATAAGCATTTACTAACAATAAATTAACATTTAACTCATGCAGTTGTTAATAATTTACAAATGATGTTCACATCAACCAAGGTGTTAATTTATAAATTATGGTTTAAAAGTTTGAAGGGCTACATTAGGGATACTTAAGGGACGTTTACAACTTCACAAATAAGGGAAACACAGAAAATTAATAAATGTTCAATAATGGCTGCGTAATGTTTATTCAGCTATCTAATGCATTACTAACCAGCCAATCAACTGACAGTTAATGAACTAAGGTTAATAAATGATAAATGTTGCACCCTTATTGTAAAGTGTTACCAGAAAAAAATAAAATAAATAAAATAAACAAGAGCTCCTCTGTGCAGGTGGAGGCACATTTAGCACTGCTGTCCTTCTCTACTTGTTACCTGCTCTGTTTTTTATTGGTCAGACTGAATGAAAAATCAAAAGAACAGCGGACTGTGTACCAGCACACAAAAAAAATAATTTTGTATATTCAAGGATGACATTAAAAACTCACCTGACCTAATGAGTCCTTTTCGGTCCCGTTAACTTAGACAGATGGTCAGAGTCATGTGAGGTTGAACATACAGCATAACAGCTCTGATGGCTGGAGACAGGGCAGCGGCAGGAGGATATATCTTGAGATTGGCACTAGAACAGTAAACAGAAGCCAAATTACAAAAGTGAATACTATTAGCACTGCAAACCTGCACACTATTAGTATGCTAAAAATAGTGTGTGAACATCTAATGATAAAAAAAAAGCAAGCTTTTAGCATGCAAAAGAAGCCCACATATCATACCACATTCAAGCAAAAATAGTATAAAACATTCAATAAAAATGCTGACACAGGTGCCCGAACCCAAGCAAGAAAAAGAAACAATCGTTTTAATGTATGCATTTCCCTTCATAGTGTATACCCAGAAGTCAGAGTAAATTATCACATTTATGCTTTCAATCCCATTTTGAATTTTCTTTACCCTGTCATATCCACTGGATACCCTCATCAACGCTGTCTGAGCTTAAAGTGACGTGTTACGATGATGAAGTTTTGGCTTGCGTACCAAAGCCTCCCTCGGCAATTGGAATGACAGTGTCTTTATATGCAGTGTGTGATTTTGCAGGCAGTCAGAGCGACAAGCGTGAGGGGCGGGGCTACAGTAGAGAGGTAAATGGTGGGAGGCGGGGCAGCAACAATAACAGGTGAAACCTTGCTGCTCAGTGAGTCATGCGGCATGACATTACCTGCTGGCTTGCTTAGCAACAAATCTGTCAGAGTGGATTCAAATTCTGTGCGCCCCACTGCAGGAAGAGAGCTGACCCTGAATCGATGTGGATTAAACAGATCTACATGGACGGGCGACCAGGAAAGAATGTTTACAAAGGGAATGTGGCCGGTTCAATCTAAATGCAAATCCACTCCCTTTCTTTTTTTGGGAGGGAAGGGCTTGCTCCAGTGTCCTGACACAGGCAGAATTTGGGTATTGTCAATTTTGAGAGGGGGAGAGAGAGAGAGAGAGAGAGAGGTCACAGTTGTTGTAAATAATTGAGGAAAAACTGAAAACCTTGACAAAATATCACCATACTGCTTGTATGAATAAATAAAAGTGATTACGCGTTCTGTGCTCAAATGCATGAATTAATATGTTGGTGATGTCTTATGCACATGTGCGCATTATTTGGTAACTTTTGCGGAGTACTGCATGGACTGCCAAGCACCGCAAAGTATCAGGACTGCTGGACCCCTGGATGGTACCAACATGGGTCAGTGTCAGGAATCAAGAGAAGCAATCCTGTATGGTTCTAATTTAACCCAAGGAGAAAATGGTAACACTGGAGTCCACATTATCTTTGTCCTATTGTCTTTACTATAGTACAGTAACTGTTCTGGTTGGACACCTGAAGCTAGATTGGTAGGGGGTGAGGTTTGGGAGGAAAAACCGTGTGTAAGTCAGAAAAATGTTTACGTGCGTGTTTTGTGGGTTTTTCCATTTGAATGCATTTATGACACAGTAAAATATGGCTGCACGTTACAACCGCTCGTAAACTGGCTCTTCGGCACATAAAAACCGTCTGCCACTGTGCAGTTATCAAAGGCCTGGCCTCTGAGATTAAGCTCAAAGCAAAGCAGCACGGTCTCAGAAGTCATGTGATCCCTGAAGTTCTCGATGAAAAGTTCACTTTGACATCAAACAGTGGGGAGAGGCAGAAAAAAATTAGTTTGTTACTTCTTTTCGTGACAAGACTTTTACCAGCTCGGCTTCTACAGAGACACACAGGGGATAAGGGAGAAAGGTTGAGTCAAAAAAGAAAAAAAAGGCAACTTTTTTGGGGAAATAAAATGTCATTACTCTATTACATGATTTTAATTGGAGATGTTTAGTCGCATATTATTACCTTTGCCAAAACGAAGTTGGTAGGAGGTAATATGATCGGTGCAGTTTCTTTGTCTATTTGTTTGTTTGTTTGTCTGTTGGATTGTGAACAAGATAATTCAAAAAGTAATGAACGGATATCTCTGAAATTTTGTGGGTGGGTTGCTATTACATCAGGGATGGACCCTATTGATTTTCACCGCGATCAGTCAAACAATATGGCCGCTACGGCAGCCATCTTGAAACCATATGACACGTGATAACTGAACTTTGCTCTCGCTCACCAGGATTTGGACTCTGCTGCCTTGGCGGAGGTTTGCCCTCTAAGGGCCTGATTTACTAAGACCTTTAGCACATGCAAAATCTTTTTGCCTGTGCAAAACCAATAACATTGCACATGATAGGCCAGGGTACTTGCCTTGCACCAATGAGTAACAATCCTATTGGTTTTGCACGGGCAAAAGGATTTTGCATGTGCTAAAGGTCTTAGTAAATCAGGCCCTAGTGCCTCTAGTTTTAATACTGTTAATTAGTGAAATACTGACAGTACTTCAGGACATTGAAAGCCAAACCAGTGCATCTCAAAAATTCCAGAAGTAAAGCTATTTGTTTTTGGATGAGATTTGTAAGATTCACAAGCAAATTCCCACATGTGCCTGATGTAACTGTGAAAAGCACCACCATCTTGACACTTTTAACTGCAATTAAATTCCCTGAACCATCCCGTCAGAGAATACATTATTTCTACAGATGGTAATGCAGTGAAATAATTGACATCTGGATTAGTTTATATTTTGCTTTTCCTGCGCTCCGGGGTATTCATTAAAGTGAAGTTAACGCCTTCAGCGCCATAGACAACTATAGATGCCCAATGATATAAGATTAAAAAAATCAGATGCCGTTGAAAGCCTATCATGTGGCAACTTTTTTAAAAGAGCTACCGCAGGGGAACTCTTTTAAACAAGTTGCCACATGAGAGGTTTTCAACAGGTCAGGATTACTACATTTTTAATTCTTTGAAAATGTATTTGGTGCTCAAAGGGTTAAGGGCGAATTTAGCAGCTTTGCTGCAAATTTGAATTTCTCAACCATAGCACAGCTGGGCCAAACTTTCTGCTTTCAATAAAATATGACTTAATATTTCAAAATGAATAATTCATCACCTTACTTTACACAATCATGGCTGTTACGGTTCAGTCAGGACTAATATTAAAATGCACTTTTTTCGAGGGTAGGGGTGGGTGTTTGAGTGGTTACTTGCCCATTCAAGCAGTCCTTCCATGCCTGTGTGTCTGAAGTCTATATATCACTTGAATATATGAGAAAACATCAGCTATATTGTGTTACTGGGGGGTCCTTTTTGATTCCGAGTGGCGTTTTATTTCCCACTTCAGTCTCTATGGAGATTACAAAGAGACAAGCAGCAAGAGGCATTAAACATAGACACTTTTTCCACATCCTTAGAATTAAACCAGCGTCTCCAGATAGAAACTTGACACCGATAACCTTTACTGCCGGAACCACTGTTGATGGAAGAGAAGAAACTTGTGTGGAAGTGACTTAATCGATGTTGGGTGTACTGTGGATGCACATGTGGTAAGGGGGACTGGTTTTAGCACCTTGGTTGCCATGGGACTGTATCATGAATGCAGTTCTATCACAGATGAAAGAGAGACCGAAGGAGAAATGGACAGGGAAAGGAAAGACAGAAGGAGCGGGGTACAGAGAAGCAACGCAGCAGTACCAGCTGAGGATGCAAGGAGACTTTTCTATCAGGATGAGCAAAAGCTAAAGCTAAGGCTTTTCTAACATCTACACAAGTTCAAAATCAGTTTATTTGGTTTCTCAAATTTCATGAATTTGAACTCACGGTGGGTGCTAGCCTGTGTCTCTTAAAACCCCTTTGCGCAGATATAGACGCTGGCGTCTGTAAATCCCGAAATTTAATTCCTAAATAATTCTGTATTTGAATTTCCAAATGTCTTGCTTGTTATGTATGAGTGTTTTATGTAAAGCACTGTATATCATTTGTAAATGGAGATTTGTTACATACTATTTGTGCTGCCTTATTGGTCAGCTATTTGTTTATTTTGTTCATCATTTGGCACCCTCTGGTGGTATGTCTGTAGAAAAAACATGATCTGATGCAATACCACTTGTTTGTGATGAAATAGACTAGTGCTTTGCAGAAGCTTCTGGCATCTTCTTCGCTGGACGGGGCTGGATCACCCAGAAATCCTGTAGATCTGTTCAGAATGTTGCTAGTCTATATAAATGCTGTGATTATGGTCAGTAGAGGCAGAGTTTTTGTTTTGGCAACAGAGTTACAGAGTGGCATTAGAGTATTATTATAAGATTACACAGAGGATTATTTGTAGAAATTTTTGGGCCTAATCAGCGAAGAATAAATTTGTTTAAGTTGTCATTGATGGTTTTCTTTGTTGGGATTTTCAAGTCATAACAAACTGGAGGTTCCACCGAGATAAAACATTCATTAGATGAACGATTGGATTCACCAAAGATTAAAGCTGAACTATTATTATTTAAAATCTTGCGACTATTTGAAAAACCAGCAATCGTGACTTTTGATGTTGAAAGTTTTCTGAAAACTCCAACCCAGGAATCAATTGTGCTGGCAAAGAAGAAGGACTTGCTGCAAATAGCCTCAACCCTTGGATTATCTGATGTGAATTCATCAATGAAGAAACAAGAAATATTGAACATTTTGGAGCAACAATTCATCGATGAAGAGATCTTTGGGGAAGAAGCCACAGAATTAATTAAAGATGTGGAAGCGCCTGCAACAGAGCTGCAAAGACTTGAGATGCAGCTACGCCTGAAACAACTAGAACTGAAAGAAAGAAGGTTGAAGAAAGAGAAAGTACTAGAAGAAAGAAGACTGGAAGAAAGAAGGATGCACTTGCAGTACGAATTGGAAATGAAGAAAATAGAAGCACTGTTACAAAATCTGGTGGACTTTCTGATCATTTTGATGTCGTGAAACACATCAGACTTGTTCCTCCCTTCCAAGAAAATGATGTAGATCAATACTTTACCCATTTTGAAAAAATTGCTGAAAATTTGAAATGGCCAAAAGAGCACTGGACAATGATGTTAACAAGTGTTTTTTACTGGTAAAGCTAGGAAAATCTATAACCAGTTGACTGTCCAACAGTATTCTAATTATGATTTTGTCAAACTGCCATTCTAAAGGGTTATGAATTTGTCTCTGAGGCTTACAGGCAAAAATGTAGGAATTCTCGCTTGGAAGCCAGTCAAACTCATGTTGAATTTGGCAGGTTGAAGGAACAGTTGTTTGATCAGTGGAATAATTCCATGAAAGTTGAGAGAGATTTTGACAGAATGAAGCAACTTATTTTGGTTGAGGAATTCAGAAGGTATGTCCAGCCTGATCTCAAGACTTTCCATGAGGAGAAACAAACCAATACTTTGCAAGATGTCTCCACCCTGGCTGATAGTTATGCATGAACTCATAAGTCTTCCTTTGTCCAAAAATCCACTTTTTCTAAATTTCAAGGCCAGTATCAGTCCAAGACTTCTTCTAATAGCACTTCTAATTACTCTAAGGCCACTCCTGAGAGGAAACCTTCCAGTGAGAAGCAATCCTCTGATTCTTTACCTTCTGTGTCTTGCCAATACTGCAAAAAGCAAGGTCACCTTATATCTGAGTGTTATGCTCTCAAGAAAATACAACATGCTTCACTGGAATAATTTTCCATAGTGTCTGTGACACAAATACTGAGTTATACAGCCTAAATAGGCTCATGAATAACAGGAAAAATTGGCTTTTTTTTTGTATTCTGCACGAAGGGGTTAAGAGAAGACAAGAGCCCAGGCCCCTCTTTCTCTCGCTCTCTCTCTCTCTCTCTCTGTGCGCGGTTCCACCACTTTCATCATGCTGTTGCCTGTCAAATACAAAGAAAAAAAAAACATAGATATGCAAAGATGATGGACAGAATGAGACAGAAAGAAAGAAAGAGGGAGGATGGAGGGTGCAGAAACATGGAGATAAGCAGACAAGCTCCAGAAAATATCATCGAACTGGGTGACAGATACAGTCTTTGCTGGAACTTGTTTATGAGGTCTCGTCCACTGCGCTCCCAGCTCGCTTTCTCACCCAAGGTGTGACTCAGTCAGTCCCTGGAACAAACACACCAGATGTCATCTTTTTTCTGGACATGTAGCCATGCAACTAATAAGCTGGACTCGCAGTACCCCATGCACCTTTCTTGTGCTATAATGGAACCTTTTGGTTAACGCGCAGCCAGCGATTACTGCTACCTTGCGTAAAATCAATTCATTGGTATTATTGTTGAAAAGATGCAATGCTAACATTTTTTTCAAAGCATAAAGCAATTTAGCTGCAAAATATTTCCCAGACAGGCCCCAAATTCTATACTTTCTTTAATAAATACCCTAAATGGCAACTGGTAAAATAATGGCCTTGATTGTGACATGATATCTGCTGCAGTTTGCAAGCCAACATTAATTTTGCCAACAGACAACCTTTTAAATGGTATTTTTGCTAACCAACAGTTCACAACAATGCAAATAATCATTCGCAATGAATACTGTATTCGTAGCTACTGTATACATTTGCAGCCAATTTATCAAAATGCTGCTGAATCATATCAAAATACATTTCCTTTTTTCCACTGTTAAAGGCTGTAGGACTGATAAAACACATTCAGTTTTAACTCACACAGGCTGACAGATACGTATTACAACCAGTTTATGGCTCTGGGCGGAGTCAAGGCTTCATATTCAACTACAGGGCATCATTTCGTCTGTGGACTAAGACAATGCTGGCAAGCTTCTTAAAACCCACTTACTTTTCTACTGCGAACTACACTACTGGCTGACTGCAGATTTGTTCGCGAGCTGAAAATTCCCGGCCAAACTCTCACGCAATATTCTCACAAGGGTTTTCGCAATAGCCCGGGTTTCGCAACGGAACAGAGCCAGCCAGGAACGGACAGGTCAAGGGGGAGAAATAAAGGAAGTGCTGATGAGAACATTGAGAGGAGAGGAGATACACCACGGGGGTGGGGCGGTGGCGGTGGAAGGGTAAACAGGAAATAAGAGACAAGAGAGCAGAGAGCTTGAAGATTGAAGAGTAGAATATTAGTCAAGGGCAAAAAAAATAAAAAAATGGAGCAAGCGAGTGGACAGAGAACAGGACAAAAGAGAGAGAGAGGAGATTAATGGAGGGAATATTACAGGAACAGGAAGAAAGGGTTTTAGACGGTGGAAAGGCAGCTTGAGAGAGATGCGAGGGGTTTCTGAGAGAGGAGGACGAAAGTGAGCACACGCTTTGTTCTTTAGAAAAAGGGCAACCGGTTGAACCCTCGAGTAAACAGGAAGTAGTGATACTTTGTAAAAAAACGACAAATTAATTGGCAGCCTTCATCTATCAAACCAGGCTTGCTTCCACCCAGGCTATTTTAATTGCTAACATTAATCATGCTAATGTTTTATTGGAGGTATATCATCCATATTTTTATCAGCCAGATTAAGAATGAGCATAGAAAAACTACATAAATTAACGCAGCCAAGATAATGCGAGTGGTTGGATGATTGTGACATTTATATTGCACTATTCAGGATAGAAACAAATATAGATAAAGCCACAGATAAAGCCAATCAATATTGCTTTTCACAACACAACTGAAAAGCAATTTTTTGTCTGACTGTAAGCAGTCAGACAAAAAGTAAAATGTTTATCTTTTATAAAGCAATAATCTCCTTTTGCAGCCAGTGAAGTTGCTTGATTCAATCCCAGGACTGATATCCCAAGTCGACTCTCACAGACTGACTGTCGACTGGGGAAAGTTGCTTCTGTGTGCCAGGGGTGTAAGTGCCACTATATGTCGCAGTGCTTTAAGTGGCTCTTTAGAGAAAGACTCACAAGAAAGACACTATGATAAGACCTCATATAAACCGCCATTACGGCTCATAGCTTAGACAGAAAAACACTGCTGCCTGGCAGACTGGAATTATAATCAGTAAAGACCCAGTTCTGATACTATTAATATCAGCCAAAATAAAAAATAAAAATCTTTTCTATCTGATGTATTTGTGTATCTCAACACATGACTAAGGGTCAAGTGGGAGCGATGCTCTGCTTTGGGATTTAGGTTGATAGCGTGAGGTGATTGAGGTCACTTTTCCAAACAAAGCCGTGATCTGGCTGATAAGTATTGGCAATGCCCATCACACTGATGCGCATTTGTTTGAATTCTTTCGAAAGTAAATCTAAGTCCCCTCGCACAAAGGACACAAAGCTCAATGAAGAGTTGCCCTCTCCCCGATATGATCTCACTTCCATTACTCAGGCCATTCATTTATTCATCCGGAAGCATCTTCACTGTGATCCAGGATTCTCTCTTCCCGCAGGCTGACTAACTCTCTACTCCATCATCCTATGACCATCGAGCTCTCCCTCACTCACATTCTCTCCCTCTCTCTCTGTAATGGCTCCATAAATTTCAAATGGGTCATTTGTGCTGAAATATGCGTGTGACCCTATGAAGTTTGATTTATGAGTAACACGCGTCCGGGCGGCAGTAGCAGGCCCCTCGCGTCTCCCACCGCAATTCCACATCAGCTCTCCGCTCAGTCTCCCTAATGCGGGGCCACAAATCATCTCTCCACAAGCCGCGCTCGATACTGCAAACTGTACTCCACTGAGAACTGAATAACCGGTGAGAATCCGAAGAGACACACCCCTGAGCTTAACAGCCAATCAGCAGTCAAAGAGCCATATCCATCTCCCCTGAGCCAAAAAATGAAATCCAAAAGCCTTCCTCCAAAAAGCTCTTACTTTGGATTCGGAAATATCTCAGAGGACGTGGGGATCTCCTCTAGTGACTCTCTAAATTACGACTGAGCAAAAATATGGGCTAAAACTTAGAACATTACCATTCGGCTTAAAACCTCAAATTCATGGGCCTGATTTACTGACATCTTCATAAAGTGCATCCCATTTTGAGCACACAAAAAACCAGCCACATCGCTACTGATTGGTGCAAAGCACATACCATGGCTAATCAGAGGTCACGTTATTAGTTTTATACATGTTGAAAAGCTTTGCACATGTGATCAGTATCAGTTCGCCATCATAATGTGTTATAAGTGTCATTATTCAGAGTTTTGCCCCGCAGATGCTGTCCGGCATGATAAGCTGGATTTTGGGCCCAGTGCAGAGGAACCTGGCCGTTCTGGGCAGTTTTTCCAATTTCAAACTGTCAAGCTCCAGCGATTCTAAACATTCATCAATGTTTCAGCAGCGGTAACTGAAAAGCCACCCGTCATCACCTGCTATTTTAAGAAAATGAACTGATGTTACTTACCTTTCGACTTAATTATCTGCGGCCTCCTTGACAAAACCGATATTCAAGGTTGTTATCCCTTGGGATAAACAGCTCAGCTCACATCCTTTCTACCCCGCCCAGCCCCGCCCCGCCCCGCCCCGCCACACCACAGCCAACGGCAGGTTGTGTCAGGGCACGCGTGTCATCGCCAATCATGCGACACGACCCCATTAGGCAACACTCAGGCAATGTGGAGATTAGGTTTCACACCAAGGTTATTTGCAGCCTTTCAGTCATGTTCTAGAGAAGAGAGAGAAACTGAATTTGGCCAGACTCTGATGGAGAAAAATACTCCCATATTGCAGTCTTGCTGCTGATTATTCCTGTTAAGTAATTGTTTTTATGTTTGCATTTAGTGCTAACCCTTGCTTTAGCCACCCAATGTAACTTCACAGCAATCAAAACAAACGGAATGGAAAAATCCTGAGACAGAGGTGGGTTTGGGTGAGGAAGAGCAGGCTGTGGATGGAGTGAGGGGGAGGGAGGAGGAACAGAGAGGGAAGAAGATGGAAATAGATTTTGAGAAAGAGAGGGAGGCTGCACAGACCAGCCCTGCAATCATTCATAAACTGACTTGATTCAGCTTCAATCGTTACAGCAGCAGGACACGCCCCACACCAGTCCCACGGCACCTCCAGCTATCAGATTGAACAAGCTGAAGATTAAAACTAATGTAGGACGCCTACTCCAGATATATCAGAACCAAATTTACAATCTAATATGAGAGCCATGCCATACTTACCTGTCTGACAAGGGTTGTCAGAGCAAGTGGGTCATGGAGCTCATGAAGCGGTGCTTTGGCGCCGCCCACTGCCAGGAAGGGGAAATGTTCCCTTTCAGAAAGTCTAATATGCGGTCAATAGAATGAGATTAATAATATCTCAGAAATCCACAATATAGCAATGTTGCGAAATTTCTTGGGATGTCTGTTGCTCAATTCAGCAGCACTCTTGAACAAAATGAATTTTAAAACAATTTCATGCATAAATTATTGCTGTTCGTTGCGGGACATTTAATGTTTAATTGCTAAATTCAGTTGCTTGCTCAGAATTAATTCATTTCAATTTACTGTATGTGACTTTCTTATATTTCTTTAAAATTAATATCCACTCGAGTTGTGAACGGTTCGAGGATTCCAGTTCGCGGAGACTGTTCAGTGCACAATGTTCATTTTCTGGTCTGGCTACTATCCAAACAGATTGAAGCAAACTCCCTGACTCTTTAAATTGTCTTTTAGTCCCGTTATTCGTGAGCTGAATGATCGCCAATCGCGATTCTCTTAAATCTTGGGACTAGGCCAGCATAACCGCCTAATTTTGTGCTTTAATTTGAAGTTAAAGCCTTGGTGTGGAATGGGGGGCTTGGGGGGGGGGGGGCAGTGATATTTGCGTCATGTTTCTCACTTTTCTGAAACCACGGTGTTGCTGCACCTACAGGAGTTGGCCTGTCGAGTCGAAGTCTATATTAGCTCCCTGTCCTGGCGTTAGTTTTCTCACAGTCCGCTGAGATGTCACAAGTTAGCGTGGCGGTAATGAGCCCCAGCTGATGCCACCGCAGGCAGTCTCATACCACATCACGGGGTAGGGCCTTTAAATAAATCTGAGAACATGACAATGGCTTCAACAGGCAATCATACCAGCAAAAGGTTTTATTAGAAAACACAATAATCTTTTTATAAAGTTATTCAATAATGCATCGAGTGACACAGCATTAAAGTACATTGATGCAGCCTTTCATTTTCACCCTGAACGCACAGCAGTTCGTATTTTAAAAAACTTGTATAACTGTAATGGCCGATGAAAAATGATTTTCTCCTTCCTTTTTAAATCAGAGCCCCAGAAGAAGCTCAAATTCAGGCTTTTTTGGATGCAAGATGAAAGAACTTCATTGTTTTTTTTGTCCGTGGGGTTCTGTAGTCACTGCCGCTAACTGTCAACTGTACCTTTGGAATTCTGGTACACAGATAAAGACTGAAGGGTAAACTTTGATCATGTTTTCGCGTTAATATTTAAAAAGAAGCCACAATCTTTGCTTTCATGTTGAAGAAGAGGCAGATTGCAAGTTGCAGTGGCTTCTGGTGGCAGCTGGTCGGTCGAGGACCCCGGCACCTCGGTGACTGTGATTCTGACAAGCGTGCCCAGGAGAGGGGGGGCGAGCAATGGCTCAACAAGCGACCACCCTAGAAGTATAACTCTCCCGTCCCATTTGTTTTGGGCTCTTCAGGGGCCCATCAGCATCCCCAGCTTCGGTGGGGCGAGCTTAAAGCAAGGTTTTGTTCATCGAAAGAGTTCCTTATTACAAATACTGTCCCTTGGCATTTGGGTGGATGACAAGAATACTGATGAGCTGGTCAAGAATTAGAAGCAAAAATTGGCTATACTGTACAGGAATAAAGCCTGCCTTCCAAAGAGTTGCAGAAGACAGATTGTTAAAGCAACAATTCTCTCTAGAATACAAGATAATGGCAATGTAATTCATATGCACGCTGCATCCTCCTTGCTGAAGTCGCTTTACGCAGTGTACCACGCTGCATTAAGGTTCATAACTGGAGATGGCTTCCGAACGCATCACTGTACACTTTATTTTAACGCTGGTTGGTCTTCGCTGGCCACGAGAAAGGAGCAACATTGCTGCCTTTTTATGTACAAAGCATTGTTGGGTAAACTGCCTGGATATCTGACCAGTTTGCTTAACGTGAGGAAGGGGGAATACGGTCTGCGCACTCTTGACTTTTTGGTTTCAGATGTCCCAAGGGTGCCAACTGATCTGGGTAAAACTGCTTTTATGTATGATGCTCCACAGAAGTGGAAAAGGATTCAGCAGTTTTCAAAGTTGGAAATTTCAATTGATCGTTTTTAATGCCTTTTATCGGCTGCCTCAAAACAGGAACGTACATGTGTAATGTAGTCATTGTTTTTATCTATTGTACTAGGTGTTTTCTGTTTTTTGCTACTGGGCTCCGTTGCAAAAGAGAGCTTGCTCTCAATCGGACTCCCAGTATAAATAAATAAATAAATGTAAATAAAATAAAAATCAGCCTGAAAAGAAGCAGCTCGTCTTTCGAGCTCCGTACACCTAACCTCGCGCTCCACAACATTGAGGGGGTGCTCCAGAGGAGGCTTTGGGGGGAGGCTCATGGCCAGCGGGAGGAGGATAGAGGTGTACCTGACACATGGTGAAGCTTCCGGACTGCTCTGTGAAAACTGTGGCCTGATGTCCTTTCCAGGTATCCTGGAGATGGACCGAGACGTGACGCATACATCAGTCAAGGATTCATCGCAAAACATTAAGGTACCTCGCAAAAGTGTACAGTGTCGAATAAAAACAGTAACGACTTCACTTTAGAGGGCAACAATGACCTACAAGGTGCGCCCAGTATGAACACACTGACTCCCGTGAGAAGCATGGTATTGATCCTATTTGTATCCATCAGGATTGAACCCTATAGAGAACCTTTCAAAACTGCATCACTGTCCAAATATTTACAAACCTCACTGAATCTATTGTTTGTACTAACATGAGGATACAGTACCGGCCTATACAGGCCTGTTTAGGTGTGGCTTCGTCACTGTCGCTCAATGGTTTTCCCTTAATATTATGGCTGCATACATGAAATTCAACAACTTTGCCAATTCTGACATTCTGAGACTTGTTAGTCACATTTCACAAGATTAATTTACAGACACAAAGCACCAGTTCACTCTGTTGCAATGCTAACGACATTCAATAATACTAACTGTGCTCCATAAAAAACACTGCTAATTAACGATGCTGACTGAACCACAGTCATAGTAATGTTCCTTAACGGTAGTCATGCTGCATACCGGCATTTACATTTGATGCTCCATAATCAAGCAAACCAAACTCCACGGTAATACTAACCATGGTCCGTGGCAGTGCTCAACACATTTCATGATGAAGGTAATCAACGTCAATAATGATGGCATCCATAGTCCATGACAATTCCTGCCATGTGCTGTAATACTCATTATACTCCCTAATAATCTGATCCATTGTCAATATTCATGCTAATCAAGCTGCTTAATGATGCTATGCTATCCATGCTTCTTATGAAACAGACCATTTCATTACAGTAACATCACTTAGTGACACTGTTCCCCTCTTACCGGTCAGGTCCAGAATGCCAGCAGTCAGATCAATAAGTTCACAAAGCTCCACCAGCTCCTGCTAGAGGAAGAGGAGGCCAGACTAGCGTCATTTAGAGAGGAGGAAAACTGCACTTGACAAAGAGAAGGTCGGCCATCTTGATGGGTTGATAGCCACTCTGACTGAAGCAATCACAGATATGGAGCACAGGCTCGAGACCAAGGACGGCTCATTCCTGGAAGGGAGATCATCATTATTCTAATAATTATTCAAGGTACAACAGTTTGTCTAAAACAGAGCGAACAACAAACAATAAAGATATGGTCTTAACAATTAAACGAGAATTTCTCCATCAGTCTAAAAAAAAAAAAGGTTCCAAAAACCACCCCTGCGATTTTATAGAGGATTAATCTTTTTCTGGGATTTGCTGTCAGGAACATGACTTTGTCAAGACTGAACCATGTTTGCGGCTATTAACCAAACTCCAACGTGCAGGGCCTGTTACAGGTGTACAAGAGCATTATGGGAAGAGAACTGACGGTCCTTTCAAAACTTAAAATGCAAAACATGCCTTCTCATGGGACAAAGTCTCACTTGCTCGCGAGCCGATATAAAACATCTGCACAGTGTTACAGGAGTGTTTTGTCAACGTTACATTACCACTACATGGCAGCATCGTTGTGAGAAAACTGAGATTTGGTGGTCGTAACATTTCCAGCATGTTCCCAGAGCCAATATCAAAGGCACTGATAGACATGGCTGCACACAGGCATTCCCTGGGGTTCAATGTGTGAGAGAAAATGCCAGAGAAGTTCAGTCCAGTGAGAAGTCAATTAAAAGAGAAATCAAATAAGAGGAAGGGGGTGGAATAAATCCAGCTACATCTGTGACAAATAATGATTTACTCAGTTAAACATTAACAGAGAGATTGGCAGTTTATTGCTCCTGCTTTCCACCACATTAAAAGGACAGGCACTCTGTCTTATTCAGCCTGAAGATGAACGGTCACTTCACCTGACCCCATGTGATCAATTTCAGTACACATTTGCACAGCGTGTGCCGTTACATTTTCATGTGCTCCGTGAGTGGGCCATTGTAAGGGTATCTCTAAAAAACAGAATAATGCAACAAAATAGGCATATAAACAAATTTTTGAAATGCATTAATTTTATCTATATATAGGGGTAACCTGTGATGGACTGGGAGTGCCGATACTTGTAGTCGCTTCATCCCACAGAAACCAGTTCACTGGCCTAATGGGCCACTAGGCACAGAACGGACATTAAAAAAATAAAAATAAAGACAAGATATTTAATTTAATTCCCCCTCAACATTATTGTTCTGGATATAAACGCTCAAACACACTAATTTATACCAGCAGCATGTTCCAAATATTTTTTTCCCCCAAACTCTTTGAATTTTATGACAATATTATTATATTATTATAAATTTATATTATATAAATATGATATAATACATAAATATAAAATATAAATATAATATATATTATATATATTATTGTTATTTATTTTATTTTCTTTTTTTAGCATCCCGGCAGCTTCCAGGTCTTACATTGTCCCAATGTTTCTGGAACGTCTTGCAAGGTTCAAATTGAGGGCGAGCATCTGTTTCCAATAAATAAATAAAGTACAGAGTATAAGCAGGTTAAAAGTCACTCAAAGCAATTTTTTTTATATTGCAGGACAATGTCACACTTCTACACTGTTGGTCATGAAGTTGTAATAAAATATTTTTCACCTCTTTTCATGAAATGATTTTGACAATGCGATTCATTCTTGATAGATAAAGTGTCAATACAATATCATTCCAGCTTTATGGGCAACAGTATATTGAATCTGCTGGTTGCAGTGCTTTTCTGAATCTACATTGCAATTATACTGAGAGAAATATACAAACTCAGGAGGCCTTGTTTTCATGCCCACAGCATTACATCAAATCGGAAACATCTAGATCATTTTATATATATTTATATATGTTATATTCATTTCCCTGTTTACAAATCAGTGCTTTTTTTTCTTGCAGTATACATGCTGTCCCAGTGTTTGTGGGAATGAGGATGTACAGTTTCCTACATTTTCCAAGTCCAGAAGTGAACAAGTGGTGGCAGAACAAGCCCCGCCCCTTGCACATACTTTCACCTACTTGTACTTAATTCAATAGGGATCTATTCTGGGTCAATGGCAATCCCTAAACCGAGTTTAGGGGTGAGTCTGGGTATTAGTTTTGCTGCTGGAGTGTTAACACCAAACACACAAACAAACCGAACCAAAAACAATACCCTTCGCTCTCGCCCTTCGGGTGGGACGGGGTCATAATCGCATTGAGTTGATACAGTCAAGATCTGATGAATGTGAAAGTGGAGAGAAACAGGGAAGCTCGAGAGGATAAACTGGCCGAACAACATTCTTATACGCCCTGCCGGGACATGCAAATAAAAGCAGCGAAAGTAGTCACAAGCAAATCATTTGCCCGTATGTGACCTTGCGGATAAGAGCTGAATCAGAAGAGGTCTGCGATGGCGGCCAGACTGAACTCACTGGAGGAAGACCTGACCTGCCCCGTGTGCTGCGATGTCTTCAGAGATCCCGTCATTCTCAAGTGCAGCCACAGCTTCTGCAGGGAGTGCCTGAGCACGTACTGGATGGACAAGTCCGTCAACGACTGTCCCTCCTGCAGGAGGAGGTCCTCGACGGACCAGCCTCCTGCCAATCTGTCCCTGAGGAACATTGTGGAGTTTTACCAGAAGAAAGAGAGTAAGAATAGAGGCAAGACTACTAGCCCCGCGGTTAAGGGGAAGGATCACGGAGCTAATGCGAAGCCACAGCGAAGTGAGGGCGAGACCGCTATGGGAGTGAAGGCCAGCGGCACTGCCAGCCATCTCTGCAGCCAACACGGCGAGAAGCTCCAGTTCTTCTGCTCAAACGACCAGGAGCCCATCTGTGTGGTCTGCCAGCAGTCCCGCAAACATCGCGGCCATGAGCTCTCCCCCATCGATGAAGCTGTGCCAGATCTGAAGGTGCTCCTCTGTTTATTTTACAACCTGTTCCAATTTCAGTTCTGATAGGTTACTTGTTGTTTGTTTACATTTTGCAGTAATTCCGCATCTTACGCAGAACGAACAGGCAAAGGCATTCATTGTGTCTGATAATCTCCCTCAGTGTAAAACCGCTTTCTCACCAGAATATTACATTCAAAGTCAATGCAAAGACGCGAATACACGGGTTTCGCATGTATTCGCGTCTTTACATTGACTTTGAATGCAATCTGTCGAGCGAAAAATTTGTTTCGCGTCCGGTCTGAAAGCAGCTTAATTAGAAAGCCTATGTGGATTTTCTTGTCTATAAGAGCATTAAGCCCACACACACACCAATCCTATTCAATTTGTAAAATCAGTCTTGGGCAGGGAAGCAACCAAATATGAATACATTTTGGGGAGGATCACGTTTGACACCAGGCTGGATGGAAAAATAGACAGCAACATCTGACTTAATGTAATAACTACGACTCGCGTCTCAAGACAATACAGATGGTGAAATGGGCCGGTGGCAAACTAATAAGCTCTACAACCCCTGGCAAAAATAATGGAATCACCTTACTAAGAAGTTGTTTATCCAGTTTTTTTACTTCAAAGCAAATAAACCAATAGCAGGTATGACACAAAACAATTTTTGTTCTATAGCTGAACAGTCTGGCTCCATGAAATAAACCTCAAACTAATTTAATGCTGTTCTTTTATCTATGGGATATTTGTTTCCAGATCAAGTAGCAAAAAAACAAAATGGAATCACACAATGTTTTGAGGAAAAAATTCTGGAATTATCAATAATAATTTTTAAAAAAATCTGAATTAGTACTTTTTTGGTCCACCTTGAGCTTATATGATGGCCTGATTCATTTGAAACATGAACCTCACGAATGAAAAGCAATACTCTCAGTCAAGCTGGTTAAAACTTTCTAAACATAGCGGTTGACGGATCAGCTTTGCTTTGCTGAATGGGGCCCAGTCATGGACCTTTCGAGTGGATAGAGATCCAGGCTGTTTGCTGGCCGTGTCATCGAGTTGATATGCCTTTCCTGAAGAAAAGCTTTAACACTCTTTGCGCTGTAACAAGATACAATGTCATCCTGAAAAATGACCTCATCATAACCAAACCCATTTTCTAGTAATGGAATCAGAAAATGGTCCAAAATTTCTAAGTACACCTGCACATTGATTGTTGAAATAATGATTGTCGTCCTCCCTGGTCCTTTACCTGACATGCAACCCCATATCATGAATAAAAGGGGAAATTTGCTTGTTTTATTCAAGCAAATTATTATAAATAAAAATTTATTCAAGTTTTATTTATATGTGTCATTGAAATGACACCAAAGTTCCAGCATCATCGTCTTGGCCAATGTAGATTGATCACTGGTGATTGATCACTGAGTATCACTTTCATGAAATCATCCCCACTCCATGATTGCGCCTCTTCAGCCCACTGTATCCTTGCTTTCATCTGTTTAAATGTTAGTGCTGGTTTTTCAACAGGGTTTTCTATATGTAAATCCTATTTCATTCAGCTGATTTCTTAAAGTTCTGTCGCAAACATCGACTTGTTTCTGCCCATTTGTGTTTCATTTGTTTTGTTGTACATGTTCTATTTTCAAAAGATATTGCTTAGAGTTTTCTGTCCTCACGCCTTGACATCTTCTGCGGTCTACCCATATGTTCTCCTTCTGTACCCTTCCCATTTTGTTTACTTGCATCAAATTTTAGACTCTGCTGACTGGGTACAACCAACATCGTTTGCCACTTTCCCGTTGAATTTCCTTTTTAGAGCAGTATTAGTTTTTTTTTTTGCCTGAATGCTAAGCTAATTAACACCCTACAGCGCACACAAGGATATTACGCAAACAAAACAACCTGAGAGTAGAAATTACCTTCAGATATTTTACTTTATGTTCTCTTAAGAAAAGCAGAAACACTCATAGCACACATTCACACATGCAATTACGATACAAGGCATTGACAGCGTAAGGAAACTATGAAGAAAGAGAGTCAATCAGCAGAGGAGTTTAGACTTCCATAGTTAGTTCTAGAACACTGACTCAGTGGCAGAAAGTACATGTTAAATCCAGCCTGACACAGCTAGTTTGAAAGATCAGCAAAAAAAAGATGATCGGCATTAAATTATTAGTGCAATTTTGGGGTAAAATTTCAACAGGACTGTACCGCAGGTTTGTGAAGATGCAAGCACTCTCCTGAGCTGATGATTAACAAGTTTCCGACCGTCACGTTGATGCCGTTATTCTTGGCCTGTTTCAGGTGGAAGTGAAAAAAGGTCTCAAACCACTGAGGGAGAAGCTGGGAACTTTTCAGAAAATGAAACAGCAATGCTTGAAAATGGCCGACCACATACAGGTAGAACAGAGCGTCAGTTGATCCGGTCAATCAATCATAAGATCGATCACAGCAGTTCTGTAGCAGAACAGACAATCTAGATGTGGTTTCATGAGTAACAAGTTAAAATATAGAATTGGAAGTGCCGTGTAGAAGTAATCTACAGTTATTTAATGTTAACTTTTTTTTAGAAAGTGACTTACAGTTGTCTACACTAAGCAGGGGCCAATCTTCCTGGATCAATGTGGGATTGAGGGTCTTGCATAAATTCCTTCACAGCTCACACAGTGCAGATGTTAAGACCCTCACATCAATAAAGGTAGTCTTCACATTAGCCGTTATACCGTTTTTTAATCAAATGCACTAGAGTTTAAAAGCCAAGGAATAAAGGTTGTGCCAATGTCCAGATAGCTAAAGACTGTTCTACATTTACCGTTCAATAACACCAGAGCCAGGCTCGTCAGACAGAGTCTCAGATCAGGAGAACATTTGAGGAGCTCCGTCACTTTCTTCAGCTGGAAGAGTCCAGAAGGATCGTCGCCCTTGTGAACGAAACAGAACTGAAGAGTGTGATCATGAGGGAGAAGATTGATCACTTGTCCCGGAAGATGGCTTCGCTCTCCGACACCATCAGGGACATCGAGAATGAGATTGAAGCAGACGATGTTTCATTTCTCAAGGTGAAAATGATTCCACTCGAATTCAGCTTTTCCTCAGATGTCAGTTAACCTGTGCATTTCATATGGTGAATTGAGTTCATGATGGCAAAGATAGATTTGCAAAGATACTGTAAGTTAGCACTTCAGCTGTAACTGATTTACATGTCGTGTTTTTTTCTTGCTTATAATTTTCAGGCTTATAAACAGACCAAAGGAAGGTAGGTAAACTCATCGTTTCTGTGCGCACTTTTTCAAATCCCTAACACCTCAGAGTGACTGACTGTTACCCCATTACTGCAGGACGAACTGCACACTGCAGGACCCAGAACCAGTACAACGGGCTCTGATCGATGTGGTCACACATCTGGGCTCCCTGAAATTCAAGGTCTGGGAGAAGATGATGGACACAGTGCAGTACAGTAAGTGCTGTATACCAAAGCAGCTGAAAAATAAAATACTGTACACTGAGCTCGAGACTAATTTAACGTCTTTGCAGCTGGGGCAGGAAGAAGAATGTTATCAGGTCAAACAGGTGTGAAAAAGTGACGATGTTGAAGGATCAATAAAAGTTATAACAATTTTTTTTCTGCACACACTATTACATAGATTTTCTATGATTTAGTTTGCAATACCATCTGAGACACAGCAATTTTAGGCGATAATACACAGTATTTGGCAGTTAGCTAGCTTTGTGCATGTTGTTGTCAAGTCAAGCCTGATGACCTTACGGTTGTGGATTGAGGAGACCCTTATAAATATTGACTATAGTTCACTATACAGCTAGTATACTACAGTCAAATTGATGTAAACTATAGTAAACTACACTTTACTACAGTAAACTAGTTTGTTTCAAATATACTATAGTACTTGAATATCATTGCTGTAGTTAACTATAGTAGAGTTTGACTTTTGTGATTTACTTTAGCATCACTACAGTAAACTACAGAGTTACTATGGTATATCTTGAGTAATACTGCAAAAATACCATAGTTACTATAGAAAACTATATTATTTTTACTGTAGTATTTTGTGGCAATTTTTCATAAGGGGAATAACTCTCAAGCACTCACTCGTAAGTGGCTCACCCTCATGACAGAATCAAAAAACCAGCCATTAAGAGGCAGAATGCAGCCGGTTGCAAAGTCACAATCATCTGATCATTTCTGTCCTTATCTCGTTTCTTGAAATTCCGCCCCTAGCTCCAGTGACTCTGGACCCCAACACCTCAGCAGGCTGGCTAGCTGTGTCCAATGACCTCACAGAAATTAGTTACCATGGCAAGCAGCCCCAAATCCCAAACAACCCGGAGCGCTGCAAAGATAGCGTCCTTGGGGCCGAGGGCTTCCTGGATGGCAGGCACACCTGGGAGGTGGAAGTGGGTAATAAAAGCCAGTGGGACATCGGAGTTGTGAAGGAGTCTATCTGCAGGAAGGGCTTCGTGGGCACAAACGCGGCTCAGGGTCACTGGGCCTTGGCATTTAGGGATGGCAAGCTATACAAAGCTGGAACCCAGTTCCAGATCCCTCTGTCCCTGAAGAAGAATCCACAGAGGATTAAAGTGTTGCTGGACTATGACAATGGACAGGTGTCCTTCGAGCAGAGCGATGGAGAACATATCCACACATTCAAGGACAAATTCACAGAGAAGCTGTTTCCATATTTCTCACCCTGCATGTCTGAAAATTCTGAGCCCCTGAAGATCTGCCCGACTTCAGTGTCTATAGTACAAAAGTAAAATTATGATTGCTGATCCACAGGTTTTCCCAATGAATATTATTTTAACACTGATTTAATCACATGGCTAGTAATGAGATCAGGACCAATTATACGTTTTTTTTCCCACAAGGTATAATATTCTTGGATGGCCAAAAGGGAGGTTTCTAAGCTTCTCAGGAAAAAAAACTCAAAAATCCACAATTTGTCAGGAATTTGATCACTGTCATTTCTAAAACCCGTGAAAAACAATCTGTTCTGCCTGGGTGTCCCCTCTATGAAATGAGCTGTGTTCTGATTGGTCAGCGAATGGAGCCCCTGGCCCCATGTGTCAACGACGATGTCAAAATCTTCGGCTACTGGCAATTCTCCAAATATATACAATACCAACTTAGCTATTAAACTACACAATGAGCATGGAAAGGTAACATCTTTAGGCTAGGCAAGAATGAGAGTTAGCAACATTCACAAAATAGTGTGATATGCTGTCACCATAAAAGTTTAAATACACTTGGAATTCAGTCTCTAACATTAAGTAGCAACCGTTAGCTAACATCCCATTTGCTGTAAATGGCAATGCTGAATTCCTATGCGTTTCACGTCTCACATATTGCCTTGAACTACACAAGCAAAAACTTTCTAAATTCATAGTCAGTTTAGAAGCTAGCAAGCCAGTTAGCTAATACACCACATGATAATAATGGAAAGCTAATGTATGCATGCTGGCCAACCAGCTAAGTAGTTTTGAGTAAGTAACCACACTGTCAACCAACTAACATTACACTTGGAGTTGAATATCACCAGAAATCAGAAACACTTACCCAGTCAGCTAGCAACAGCTTCTCCATGAAGATAAATCAAGGCCACAGCTTATTTGCATCTCCCCAAAAGTGCAAAAGGTCCCCTTAAATATAAATCTTGTTACTAGTCCTGCATTATACTGACCCAGGTTAGTAGTATAAAGAAATCTGAAAAAATGGGGAATGGGTATTTCCTCCAAATCAAGGTTTAACAAATAATAGTAGACATAACGTACCATATTTTAATCTGGATTGAGATTCAAATGATTCAAGTTCATCTGAGTTTTAAGGAAATATATGATTACATTACTTCCAGTTTCAGAGAGATGCTAAGTTGAAGTAAACCGTTTGCAAAATCCTGTTCTCATCCAGTATTGCATAAAAAAACAACAACAAAAAAACTTGCAGTTAAAGTGAAACAGACGGTTGAATTTCAGTTCCATGAATTAATTTAGATATTTTAGATTTTTTTGTTTCACATGAAAGGGGTGCTTAAAAAATAAAATAAATATTGAATGCATATCACACTGTTGCAGAATGTTAAAACTTTTTTTCTTTGTTTTCTATATGTATGTGTACAGATGTATGAACATGTTATCCTGCCTTCCTCACACTGCAGAACCACATCAGAAAACTCTTCTTTCAGATGAAAATAGTCTTATTCTTATGATGGTGAAAATTCAATCATCTGGAAATCATAACAAAAGAAAATATCTGAAATTCATGAAGTATTTTCTTTAGCATGTTTCTGCCAGCAATAAATAATCTTATCCCGAAGCCTTTTCAATGTGTTTGAATGTGAATAAAATGCCGCAGGTCAACTTCAGTTTTACGTGTTATTCACATGAGGGAAGACTTACAAAAAAGTTATAGATACTACGCAACTTCTGCATCTCTGGAATCAGTTCTGTTTGTAAGAAGCAAGTCCGACATTTGAGCAAGTTTGTCTAGTACAGTGTACCCATGTCCATTTTCTATTCCAGTAAGTTCAGCTTCACTCCATTCCCATTTCAGTGAAAAAATGAAGAATTTCCCAGATTTCTCTTTAATTCCAGAGCAAAATTGAGGATTTCAGTCAAAACAATCGATAGAAGTTGTTGACTCTTCGTGTGTGCAAACAGGCATGCGCAGGCCTGCATGAACAGCAGGGCAGTATAAAAGCCGAAACTGAGAGCAGATTGGCCACAGTATCTAGGCTTCTTCAGGAGTTCTCACTTGCGTTTCCCTCCTCTCAAATCTGGTTTTCACCATGAACAAAGCCTGGTTAGCGCTTCTTCTGCTACTGCCTCTGTGTACAGGTAGGTCCACTTCTCCCTCTACTCAGCCAGCCATTTTAAGTTCATTTACCGCACTTTCAACACTTAAGGGATTCTTTCCTGTACAGCTGCGACTCTGCAATACGCAATAACACATTTTAAACCACCTGGGATTCTAAGCCGATTTTAAAAAGTGGTGTTTTGACAATACTAACGGGGGGGAGCTGATCTGTTACTGAACAAAGAGGATCAAAGCTGGATAAACGGTTAGTTTGGTCAGACAAAAACCAGCGTCGTGAGCTTTGGATGGTTTCAGCTGAGAACAAGGCAGCCTCCAAGTGTGCTACAATGAGCAGGCTTTCAATTTCCTTATTTAAGTACCATTCAAATCAATGTTCTGGCTGAAAAAGCAACACTCTGAATTTCCTAATATAGTACCGCTTGTATGGGGCAGAGGGTGGCACAGAGATAACACCAAGCCAAAAAACAGCTATGCGGTTGCGAGCAGTACCCTTCAGCCCACATTGAGCAGTATATCAATGTGTGACTGGGAGTTTATTACTTTACACCAGGGGTGTCAAACTGACCCGTAAAAAGGCCAAGAGGCTGCAGGTTTTCAATCCTGCCAAGCAGAAGCACACCTGAAGCCACCAATTTAATCAACTGATCTAGGCCTACACAACTGATTAGTTGTATCAGGTGCGCTTCTGCATTGTTGGAGTGAAAACCTGCAGCCTCTTGGCCCGTTTACGGGTCAGTTTGACACCCCTGCTTTACACCATTTGACATGAATTTTGTCATGAAGACAGTTCAGTGATGTTTAACTGCTTTGTGAAGCTTTGTTACTTTCTGATGAACAGGGACAACACAATTATGACAATGCAAATTCAAGATGGCGGCTCTGACAGCCATATTGGATACCGGAGCGCCACCAAAATTGATACGCTTCTGTAGCTACGCAGCCCCAAGACTCACACCAAAAATTGGCGATGATGGGCGATGGCATTTTTGAGTTAATGCGTGGAATGCAAATTCAAGATGGCGGCTCTCCCAGCCATATTGGATACCAGAGCGCCACCAAAATTGAGAGGCTTCTGCAGCCATCCGACTCCAACACTCACCCCAAATGGGTTTGATCCACGATGACGTTTGTGAGTCAATGCGCGGAATAGAAGTGTGGAGGGACAGACGGCTGGACGCCGTGCACGACGACAATACCCCTCTGCCCCTTAGTCGGAGCTGAGGGGTAAAAATGGTTTGGAGAGGGTGACACAGAGGTCACCTCATAAAATAAAAAAAGTGGTGTGATGGAGTATTTGAGAGTAAACTTGTCTACAGACTCATTTTTCTTAATTTGTTCCCACTTTCTCTGTCACACAGCGCAATTATACCAAATTGACTGTTACGGCGAAGACTTCCTGTTTGTCAGAAATCAGTTGCTTCGCTGCGGAAGTGAAGTTCCCCAGGCCTGCTACAAAAAAGGTGAGGCCAGGACACACTTTACCCAGAGTGCACACACACCACGGCACAACATCATTCAATCTTTCTCAGACAAATACCTAAAGGCAAACATTGCACACAATGCAACAAAAACTTCCGCAGAAACAATATTTGAACTGGCATTCTACCGTGAATGCAGCAAGGACCCATTTTGATCACATTGGGCCAGAGGTGAACTCATATTGCCGTAATGATAGTCGCAGATTGTATGGGCAAAAAGGCCCTCCAATATATAACTGGAGGGGCCAGGCTTCCAGGTAAGATAGATTATTGAAAATATTTCATTTTCCTTACTTTTGGATCCGGAAGCGAAACTGTCAAAAGACCAGACAAGTGTCATAAATTCCCAGTCCTTTAAAACAAGCTGTAGGGCACTTAGAAATCAGATATTACTTGTATCGAGGGACGACTAGAGAAGTGTATTCAGTTTAAAATTTGGGAATTGTTATGTGTTGAATAGCTGACAACGCTCTGCAATTCAGGAAGGGGCACTAAAGATCATAAACATTTTGTATAGATGAAGGGCTAATGTGATACTAGACAGAAGACAAGGTGGACTGAAGATGTGATGATTATACAGTCATTAACAAAGCCCAGCGTTGCAAAAACAGGAGACAGCAGTGCTGCTGTGACTACTGAGGTTAGTTGCTGCTGTGGGCAGCAGACTGTAGACTGAATAACACCGAGATTAGCAGCTGGTTAATGTCTGATGAGCTGAGCTTTTTTCTTTGCTACAGATAATGGTGACAAGGGTTGCATCACACTGGATTACTGCAAGAAACCGGGATACAAGTGCTGTTATACAGACCGCTGCAATGCCTAATCTGACGCCCAGAGGGCGCCAAAGGGCCAGTGTGCACCAAGCTTGGTGAGCCGTGGCCAGTCAGAAACACGGTCCCGTCTCGTCCACTTCGCCTCATTCTTGCCTGTCTTTTGAACCCGACCCCAGCCAGCTGCAGGATCCAGGATCGGACAGGTGCTCCAAAATAAAGCTTGCTGTGGCTGACCAAGTACTCGTCTCTGGCTGTAATGTCACAAACGCCCTCGGACAAGTCAGGTGCGGGGGAGGGGGAAGTGGTTTTCGTCTCTATTGAACTGGCAAAATTAAACGTAGCTGGAGTGGTGCAGCGGCGCTTCTGTACAGCGAATGTTGTAAAGGGACCAGAGCTACAAAGAGATAAAACAAGAAATTGGGTGCAGTGATAAGTGTGTTGGTCCCACGTAGCATGGGCAGGGAGTCCAGATTCACGTGGGACCCAGGAGACAACCTCTTAAACAGATCGAACACAAAAATTTTGTGCCAATGACACTCCTTCTGTCGAAAGACTAGCCAGGCTATTTAGGTCATACAGCGCTGGCTAGGTGGGCTTCGGGACAGATGCGCAACTCTGAAGAGACAGCTGACTCCAGCCAACATTTACTCAGGGTATCTGCCTGTAGGCTATGCTTGCAAGCGGACACAGAAACATCTCTCTCACACACACACACACACACACACACACACACACACACACACACACATTCAAACACACGTGCACGCACAGACACACATGCACATACACAAACTCTCTCTCACACAGACAGACAGACACACACACACACACACCGAAAGTGGAGGGGGATGTGGAGACAACTGAAAACTGATTCCATGATCACAATATCCAACTGCAATGAGCCAGGGAAATTCAGAGCGTGCACCTTACAGCTAAAGCATACATGTATAAAACAAATACGGTAAGTGTGTGAGTTCACGCACACAGTCACATCCCCCAGGAAATAGGCACAGCTCAGCCCCATTTACACAGAGACTAGACTACCAAGCAGCTTCTGATAAGGTTCTATTACAGAGCGGATGGTGGTTAGTAGCACGTTTCATGGAGAGGTATTCCCATATCCACAGCTAACCAAATGTTACAAGGCCTGCTGCACACATTTGGGAACTACCACACACTGTTCACTCACTCCAGTTTACCAAGGCCTCACGCCTCCAAGAAGAAGTACAAAAACATGGAATTCTTTTTTTACCCCCATCAGCGAAGTTGGGGCGGAGGTTATGTTTTCGACCCCGTTTGTGTGCCTGTCTGTTTGTGAACAACATAACTCAAAAAGTAATGCACCGATTTGTCTGAAATTTTGTGGGTGGATTGCTATTATATCTAGGATGGACCCTATGGATTTTGACCGCGATCAGTGAAACAATATGGCCGCCACGGCAGCCATCTTGAAATCCCATCACACGTGATAACGCAACTTTGATCGTCGAACACAGTTAAAGATAAGAAAGCAACCACATCCATTTTTTGTTTCAAATTTTAATAATCTTCAGTACTTTTCTGCCTTTTGACAGGAATGCATGAGACACATCGGCTCAAATATTTTCACGTGAAGGCCCACCCCCACCCCTCCCCCAATTCATATTTTAATGACACTTTGCTAAATCATTAATACATTTTATTTTATAGAACTGAATTTGTCAGGAAAGCTTTCAAACCACTTCTCCCTGCCTGACATGGCCACTTCAGGACTGTCCAGCCAGGTCCTCTGCAGCAAAATCAAAGCAGTGGCTAATCGCTAAAGGATTGTCCGTGACCAAACCGAAGGCCCGTGACCCACCCAGACCCGGAACACCCATTCATGCAATATAAACCCACACCCACCCACATGCCCCCCCGCCCCCGACATTCACAGCTCTGCAAGGAATTGGCTGAATACAAAACTTCAAGATCTGAAGGTTTTTTTTCCCCCCTATAAATGCCTAAATTGTAGTCTCTCACTGGTTTTTATTAATTTTGAAAATTAGCCAAAGCCACAAACTGTCACAGTGGGTTCAAAGACTCGGGCGGGACAAGGGGTGGGTGGGGTGTATTAAATAGAACCAAGGGAAAGATTGGCTCATGGCCCAAGCAGACACCAGAATGCCTTCTGCCCACAGGAACAGTGCACGATGGGATATCAGGCTCGTACTGTCCAGCACAGTGACCTTTTCCCATGCAATGTTGCTTCTAAACATTAACCGCAATGAAAAAGTTGACTCCTTCCCGAGTTATTCTATTTTTGCAAACTTGTCACACTTGAAAGTGTCAAATCATCAATCTTTTAATATTTGACAAAGATATCCTGAGAAAAAAAAAAATTCTATCTTTAAACAACCATTTCATTTTTTGAAGGAAAAAAAATCCAACCCTACCTAGTCATGTGTGAAAAAGTAATTGCCCCATAGTTACTAAATCAACAAATGAAATTAATTTAATTGATAATTGGTTTTAATTTTACTGGGCAAACAGACAAAATTACCGTCAGCCCTGCTGAATCTCATCAGTTAGAAAGCACCTGTCAGGCAATGTGACGTAGGCAAAAAGCAGCACATGATGCACCAATCTAAAGAAATCCAAAGACAGATGAAGAACAAAGTCGTTGACATCCATCAGTCTAGAAAGGGTTACAAAGCCACTTCTACGGTTCTAGGACTCCAGCAAACCAATGAGACCCATTATTTATAAATCAAGAAAATGTGTAGCAGTGGTGAACCTCGCAGGAATGGCCTGCCCACCAAAATTCGCAATGACTGATACAATAGGTTACATCCCAACAAACATTTCAAGAGCTGCAGGCCTCAAATGCCTCAGTTATGGTCAGTTTTCATAATTCCACAATATAATATCATCCATATGAGTACTGCAAGGCAATAACCTCTGCTGACCAAAAAGAACAAAAAAAAAAAAGTCTGCCATTTGCCAAAAAAAAAACAAAGCCTTCTTGGATATTCTGTGGACTGAGGAGTCAAAAAGCTGAACTTTTTAGACAAACTTCGTCGTGAGGACATTTTCTGAAGTAAACAATTTGGCAATTACTGGCTTTGAAAATTAATTTGTGGTCCGAATGCTTTCAGACTGCGTTGTATGTGAGATTTCTGCCAGGATCTAAAAAGAGCACAATGTGAAACATTCAGGTGTCCTAATTCAGGTGTCCGTCTCCTTCAAGAAAGACCCTGGAGCACCAAGGGGTTCCGCACTGCCCCATCTACCTGCTACACCCCCTCCTGCAGCAAGGCAAATTATGTCATTAGACATTCAAGCATTTATGTCCACGGCCAACCCACTCCTCTCCAGGCCTGACCGCTGCAGAGGACCACAGAGGCAGGAAAAAAGGTCACTTAAAAAAAACCACCATACTGACTGCACCAATCATTCCAGCACAGCCACGCCCCCTCCTTACTGCCACACCCCCCACCATGGTTTGGACACACCCTCCCCTCCATCCCCCCCACCACACCACTGCTGATCTTTACATCAGTTCTGAAAGCTATTCTGAACATTGCTCCCTACAGCCAGAATCGGGATTTTAAAACACCTTCAAAAAGCTGAGGGGCCACAGCGCGCCTCTATTACAAAACAAAAAACGAAGTTATACTGCTGCGAACAGTAAATAAATTCCCTACAAGCTTTCCTAAGAAACTTCCATCTTCTTTAGTAATAGAAGCCGTGGATATCTTAAACTAAAGTATCCTTGTGAATGAAACAAATATACACACAGGCAAACCACTATATACAGAAAATAGCCACACCTGTATGTACAGAAAGGAGACCACAGACAACAGTAAAACTAAAGCCGGGTTAGCGGCTAGCTAACTCGTTCAGGCTTGGGTGGGCATTCATGTATTTATTTAACTAAGTGAAGATTTACAGAGACTTCCAACACTCATATAGCTGAAAGAAATGACACTACACCTCCAGACCATAACCCTAGAAAAAACCGTCTCTAGTAATTAGCCGTTCAGTCACTGCCTATGCTACCGAATGCTAGCATGGCTCCAGGACGAGGGCTAAAATTGTCTTATCAGTCTCAGAACCTTCATTGTTACTTAAGCCACGTAAAAAACAGCACCCCCTGTATATTTGTAGGGGTTGTGGCATGATGGGAAATGGAGTATGGGGTTCAAAGGCGTCCAGAATTTTCTATGGAGCGCTTATCCCAGTGCTAGGTTTTGTGAAAAATACAAAGCTCGACTGGACTTGGCTCTTTTTAATCAAAATAAATCAATAACAAATACTGGGGAAAAAAAAAAACCTAAAAACATTCCGTGGACAGTACACGAGCATTTCACTCAAAAACATTCAGAGAATGACAATGTACATGGATCAAAAAAATAAAAAGGTTTCTTGCAGATCAGCTGGTAAGGTCAATATTTCAACATATCCCATCCTGCAACCCCCTTCACAGACTCCATCATGCGCCCAGAATTATAATCCTCCCGTTACCTCACATCCTGTTTGCTATGAGACGTCTGCTCCGCTGGCAATGGAGTGACATTAGCCAAAAATCTGGGCAACTGTATACTATTTGTGTACAATGGCCTTCCGGTCATTTCGCAGTGTAAGCAATGCAAGCGCCCTCAATCTCTACACCCCGTGCCTTACAACCAACCACATCACCACATCTTTAGAACGAAACAGGACAACAACAAAACGCATCATTCGCCCTGGCAATGAGTATCCAATCACGTCGCTGCACAGAAACTCAGCCGCTACCTTCTCCATGAGCTCTGCAGGTTGGTAAGGCACAACATTAACGCCATTCCTCGTCATCATCCTATATAATAAAATGTCTTTGTTGGGGCGCTGTGCTTATCCCGTCGGTCCGTAAAGTCCACTTGGGTAACGCAGCCGCATCGCTTCCAGTATTCAGCTTTTTTTTTTTTTTAAAATAAGCATCTCCCCAATACACCTGCATCTGACTCCAGCGCGTTCCCACATTGGGGGTCTAGCGGGACACAATTTTCTGGAGGAGAAAGGAGAGGGGGGGGGGGAGGGAAGAGGGTCTCCCTCTTGCTCCGTCCGGGCCGGCGACAATCCTGGCGGATTCATCCTGAGATTCTGCGGAGGGGAATGACACCTGGGAGGTCATCCGGAATGACATCGATGTGTAAACGCCAGCTCACACGCACTTAAGACTTACAAAACAAAAGTTTCAGTCCAAAAACACAAAACAAAAACACAAGATCTCAAATAGGTTTAAAAATATTTCAGTCCAGAAAAAAAAAAGAGAAAAGAGTAAAGAAAAGAGAAAGAATTTTCATTAATTAACCCTAAAAGATGAGGCAAAAAATGGCATACCACACACCCACCCTCCAACACTCCGACAAAAAAAAAAAATAACAGACTTCTGGAGACCAAGAGAAGTTTGCTGCGTGATCAAACGCACACCATTTCCGGGTAAATATCAAAACTCGGATGAGTCCAACCCAAGCTTTCCCGAGCTGACTGGAAGGGAAGCCGCGTGATGGACGTTTTTGTCATCAACGCGATACAACAAATAAAAATCAAGAGAGAAAAACTAATAAAAAAAAAAAAAACCATCAGCCAGAAAAAAAAAAAAAAAAGAAATAAAGAGTGTACAGTCTGGAGGAGAGACATCGCTTAGGCATGTGGCCAGTGATGTCTCTGTACCCGGGCCAAGAGGAGGAGCCGGTCAATCTTTCATTAACTACACAGCTGGCTACTCAATGGAATCCAGAATCACACATGTCCGTTAAGTCCTCACTACGGTATTACACCAAATATTTGGAAGAAAACTGAGAATTTTACTAATTTGAAGCATCTCAGCAAGATTATCTGAGGACAGAATAACAGCTAAAATAGGAGACTATTCAGGGAATTTGGAAAACAGCCTGAACGGAGCTGCAGTTTTGTGATTGCTATTGTCGTAAGTTACGGACAATGGGCCAGTGAACAGCACTTAATGTTGATCACTGTGAGCTGGGGGTGTATGCGAGTGTGTGTGTGTGTGTGTGTGTGTGTGTGTGTGTGTGTGTGAGAGAGAGAGAGAGAGAGAGAGAGAGAGAGAGAGAGAGAGAGTGTGTGTGTGTGCGTGCGTGAGATTCACCAGCAGAGGTAGAAAAGCTCCTCTGTACAACAATAGAATAATGGCTGAGTAGCACATCAATAAAATAAAGCTAAAAATGGAAATTAAAACTAAACGTCAGCTCTTTGGGTTTGAACAAACCCCGTGGATAAGCACCTTCCTCACAGCTCAGGAAGTGTAGACTCTCAGTGAGGACGACATTCTCTTCTCAAATTTACACTGGTGTGTGAATGTATTCGCATTCACTGTGTAAGTCAGCATTTGTGTGTGACTGTCTGTATGTCTGAGTGTACTGCTGTCTGCGTGTTTTCAGAGTCTGAATTTTCTCAACACTTGCACCTTCAGTTTAATTTGCTGCATCTAAAATGCTCCCACTCCTCATTCGTAATCCCCGCCCACAAAACACTGAATATCCAGCCAGTTTTCACGCCAAGCTCCCCATTTCTTTTCCAACCAATCGGAAAATTAGCAATGACTTCAAAACAAACTAATGAACAGACAAAAATTTACATTTAAAAAATTAACATCAAAAAAACCAGAAAAGAAAAACTAACAGAAGAGACCCAGATGCACTCCCCTGGAAAGCGCAGTTACATCTCGGAGCCTCTAGGGGGAGCTCAGAGCAGAATGGGGAGAGGACTCAGGGTTCAGGCTCAGGCTCAGGTTCTTGCGAGGGCGCGGAGGCCGGGTGCCCGTCGCTGAGCATGTGGCCCTCACTGGGCAAGTGCCCGTCGCTGGGCTCAGCCGCGTCGTCATACGGCTCCAGGCTGTCCTTAGCACTCAGTGTGCTGTCAGACAGGGTGGCAGTGATGTCAGACGGAGAAGGTGTGACTTCAGAGGGGGGTGGGGTGGTGGCCGAAGGGGGTGGAGTTACAGAAGAAAGGGGCGGGGTGGTGGAGGACGGGGGTGGGGTGGTGGAGGAAGGGGGCGGACTAACTGAAGAAGGCGGCGGAGTGATCGAAGGAGGCGGGGAATCAGGGGAGCTCTCCAGCTGTCCATTGGGTGTCAGCTCAGTGGGGGCGGGAGGGATCGTGGTGGTGCCTGTGGGCTGGGACATCAGCGGGAGCGAATTGGGCGCTGTGGGCGTGGCTGAATTCTCTGAGGGTGGAGCCACACTCGGGGGTGCAGAATTTTGAAGACCCTCCCCCAAGGTAACGGCTTCACTCTGCTGTACAGAGGGAATTTTCTCCACCAGTCGCCACTGAATGATGCTCATGTCTTTTCCACCAGTCGACACCAAGTGACTGTCGCTGTGCAGGAAGCTGACGTTCGTCACATGACTGCTATGGGCGCTGTACTTGTGACTCGGAGCCTGGGGGCAGGGGGGAGGAGTATTGGTCAGCGATTAAACAAATAACAGCAAAACACAGCAGTCACATTGGAGATAAAGGCAATCGCGCTTCTCGCCCGCGCGGCGTTACAACAGGTCTGGTTCAATAGTAGCCGCCGCACAAGGCCTGTTTTGTTGACGATTGCAGGTTTTTTAAGTTTATAATTGAGCTGGATGTACAATTAGCTTCCTTGCTTAAGAGAATCATAATATCTGTGAAAAATTTGAGGAATTTTTATGTAATTTGCAGAGAAATGTAGTGATCTAGTAAACAAAATTTCAAAAGTAAGCTATCCTTTTTTTGTGTTCAGATCGTAGGTACAAGATTGCTGAACACACTGAGACAGTTTTTAAGCCTTTTTCAACAATGCATTTTATTTTATGCAAGGAAATTCTGAAAAATGGCTTAAATAAGCAATTTCCGGTTGACCAAAAAAAACATACTTTAAGGGCTAATTATCCTATATTTCTGCCCACTTTTTATGAAAACTTAATTTTCATAAAAATATGTATGTTACATTACTTTGGTGTCTATAAATGGTTCCTCATGGTGAGTAAATCCGAAATAAGATGAATTCTTTATGGCTTATTCGTTATATACCGATTTCAGGAGGGCCACAAGATGACAGCACTGTTACCCCCAGGTTTCCATGGTAACTAATGTTTTGATTGTTTTATTCACGTGTAGATATAGATCATCATTTATGCCAAATATCATACCAACGTAAGAAGTAAAATGGCGTATTTGCCTTTAACTTTTGGGAGGATAGTTTGATTCAGCGCAGTCAGGGTATAATAAGGATGGAATAACCCCATTCCCAGAAGAGCCAGCTTCATGAATGTGGTTCCAACTAATTGCCCTCGCCCATATACTCATTAGCACACCAATGCGGAGGCTTCGGTAGCTTAATGTTAAATACAAGACCACGACAGCTGACAGATAATAGCCCTGGACTGCTCTTGCGGTTTTGTACGAAAGATTAATCTACTGGTGAATCAGCAGTGCTGTTCCCAGCTAATTGCGTAATTGAGCCACGGTAATTACTGGAAACCAAAACCATGCACCATGACACAAAGTGTATGGAGTATTTACATTTTTTCCCCACCGAGACTGCGCTGAAATCAGCGTCCAGATTTAATCGAAAGCAGATTTACGGGACAGGGAGCGAGCACTTGGCTTCAGCTGGAGAGCAGTTAGGCTTCTCTGAGAGGCAGTTCACCTTAGGCCTGGAACAGGGGTACTGGAAGAGATGCACTTTGCAGAAGTCGTCCGCCAGCGCGATCACTTTCCTGTTGTGGGACCTGATCAGCGCGTTGATGTCGGTCCCGTCCGAGCCCTCAGGCCACACCCCTGTCCAAAGAGAGAAGCAGAGCAGAGTTTTGCGCCATCAAATGTGGCTCCTGAATCCGATTCCACCCCTGGTTTTCCTTTCAATCAATTAACGGAACCAGTGAAGCTGACTGGCTAGACAAGCTACAAACCTGAACGCCAGGTAAACGCAGCTCGGAAATAGCAGCAGATATCAGATCTCGAGGAGTGTGATTTGATGACACCTCATTCACTGCGAAAGTATCAGCATACTCAGTGTTCGGCACTGATATCCTACAGAAGGCATAGTGAAGTAGCCGAGCTTCAATCAAAACTAATTTTAAAAATTCAGCACTTATAAATGAGGGAAGATGCTCCAAGAATGTGCCAGAACCATCAAACTTGAGCATTTTTTCATTTTCTGATGGAAGCAGTCACGAGCCAGACTCATGATTTTCAGTGATTGAGGAAACCTTTTCCAAAACCAATTAAAGAAAACCCCCCCCCAATACTCAATTCTCTCTGCCTTCCCCGGGCGTCTGTCTGGCAAGTGTCCGTCTACGCCATGGGTGTCAGATTGGTCCGAAAAAGGGCCGAGAGGCTGCTGGTTTTCAATCGAACCAAGCAGAAGCACACCTAATACAAATTATTTAATGAACTGATCTCAACCTGCACAGTTGATTAGTTGTATCAGGCGTGCTTCTGCTCAGATGGAATGAAAACCTGCGGCAACTAAGCCCTTTTACGGTCCAGTTTGACACTCCTGATCTGCGCAAAACACATGCTTGAAACTGAGGCCAATAACTGCCATTCAGAAACTGACCACCAGAGGGCAGACTGGCATCTATCTCACTTCCACACGCGAGCACCATCTCTCCTAAGAGAACAGACATCCGTAACGGGTCTCTGGGGCTCCATCAGCTTCAATCAGGGGTTCCTCTCCAACCCCCTCAGCTCACAGCGATGGAATGCAAATTTCAAAGATTAAACGGTTCTGCCAGTGCGATATAGAGCTCAGGCCGAATCCTGAAAGCAGGGTTCCCATATCTTAGGACGACCATTCTAGGTGAAGAAAAATTAACATATTAGCCAATCAAAACAAATGACCTGTTCTACTTCTATAATCCAGTAATAAAGTGCGCAGACGGTGATGTTTATACACAGTGAGGTAGAGCTGACAGTCTGCACTTCATTACCAGCAAATCCACGGCTATATGGAGAGTGTGGTGTAGGAACTACAGCCCGTCAAAGCCGTGTTTCAGTATGACGACTGAGAGCACTTCCTCTGAAATCATTCACTTCTGCGGTATCATGCGCAATTCTGGCACTAATGCTTGTGCAGCTCGAAACTTCATGGTAAGAAAAGCTTGTTTTGAGTCAGAGGGGAGAGAGGGGGGGGGGGGAGGAGTGCAGACCGAGGGGAGGGGTAGAGGAGTGCAGACCGAGGGGAGGGGTAGAGGAGTGCAGTGAGGCAGAAGACCTGCTGCCGTTTAATCGCCCTGCAGAGAGCCCAAGGCCCCAATACAGCCTGACCACAGACCGTCTGGCCAGCCGTCAGCCCACCCTACAGAGGTGAAACTGATCCACGAACACCCTCTCTCACACACACACACACGCACACACACACGCACACACACAATCTCACTCAAACACACACACACATCCAAACACACACGCATACAATCTCACACACAAATCCTCACACAAACACACACACACACACACATGCACGCACACACTCGCGGACACGTACTCACACATGCACGAACACATACTCTCACAAACACACACCAATACTCACTCACTTGCAGATGCGTACTCACACACAGATACAGACAAAGGCAAGGATACAATCACACACAAACACACAAAGGCTGATGTGCACACATTCACACGAGCTCAAAACAAGGGCAAGAGGAGGAATTTTCCTCCAAAACCTGAAACTGAGTCCACAAAGGACTTCATAGGCTTGTAATAAGCATGTAAGAAACATTTATAACTGCTTGTAAGCACTAAACGCACGTTTACAAATTCTTAACAGCACTCATCAACAATTGTGCTACTGTTGTGCTACTGCTTATAAGCATTCAGTAACGTCTTGCGGACCTTGTGTGCACAGCATCTTTATAGTTTTATAACCGTGAAACAAGCACTTCCTGTGAGGCGAGAGGGGCGGGACTGACCGAAGACCTGGAAGCCCAGCACACAGGTGTATGTGGCCCAGTCAATGTCCTTACACTCTGAACGGTTCCGGATCAGCTTACAGCCGTTTGGAATGTCCCCTGGGGCGTGAGAGAGAGAAAGAGAGAGAGAGAGAGAGAGAGAGAGAGAGAGAGAATGGTCTTCACTTAAAGCCACACATTACAGCTTCAACCCTATCTCCTTTTGAGTGTGCCTGCATGCGCATATGTGCGAGTGTGCGGGATAACATGCCTATGCGTGCACATTTGCAGGAACGGCCTTCCACAAGCACTTTAGTGTGCAAATGCCCACATATTACCCTTCTGTATGTGCATATGCACAAGCACTTGTGAAAGTTTGAGGTTAGACGTGTGTGTGTGTGTGTGTGTCTGTGTGTGTGTGTGTGTGTGTGCATGCGTATATGCGTGAGATTGTACATATGTGCACAATGGTACACGCCTGCATAAGGCCACACTCTCACATGAGCACATTTAAGTGGCTGTGTACATTATTACATGTGTTTCACACTGCCATGCATTTAAAGGACTGAAACATAAGACGCCGCCAGCTGCCGGAGTAATGCGGTAATGGCGGTACGAGCTCAGCCACTCACAGTAAAGGATTTCATAGTCTCCTGAGTTGGACATGATGTGCTTGTTGTCGGGGGACCAGTCAAGATGTGTGATGTAGCTGGAATGTCCCTGGGATGAAGGCAGAACAGACACACAGAGAATTAGCCGGAACACATTGTACCATCACAGACCCTCAGCATGCAGGAAACACGAAAAACACAAATGAACCGAATGCGCGAGAAAAAAGTGGTAATAGAGCGACATAGGCCAGTTTACATAAAATGTAGGTGGATTCTCCGCTAAGATTATCACAGCACAGGGAGGGAGAGGAGGAGAGAGACGGGAGGGCCGAGGCACGATGCCTCCCCCTCCTCCGCAGTCTGTCTCTCCCCAGACAGGGTCAGGGACGAATCGGTTTGTCTCTCTTGGCACTTAGTATGATTTGATTCTGCGGGCATACTTCCAACACACACACACAGACACACACACACACACACATAGAATTAACTGTGACATCAAGCCAAAACTAACCCAGACAATTCCCAGCTGCTGTGTCTGAATTTGCACACACACTCGACGCTCGAGACAAAGCTATGGGCAGATCTGTTGAGCAAACTATTCCACCTCATGCGCACAAGCACACAGCCACTCACACGGTGCGCGCGCACACACACACACACACACACACACACACACACGCACACATGCATGTACGCATCACACACACGCATCACACACACACAAGCATAAACACACACATAGGGACACCCACCAACATCATAACACAAAATCTTATAGTCAGATTCAAGGACACTCATGCACACACATACCACTCATACAAACATCACACACAAATGCACGCGCGCGCGCACACACACACACACACACACAACATTCATACAAACATCACACACAAATGCGCACACACACACACACAACATTCATACAAACATCACACACACACACACACACAACATTCATACAAACATCACACACACACACACCCCTCAGACAGTCATCCTCCCTCCCTACATTGATATTAACGCACAGCTGTGTATTTAATCTGCAGCCAGGAGCTCCACTCTCGCGTGTCCCACAATGCACTGGGAGGCCCAGACAGCACGCTGTCTGCCGGCCCCAAAAAACGCACATTCCTACAACTTTAATTACGCTGTGGGATAAGAATAAGGATCACTTTTCTTTTCCTTTCATTTGCGGTCTTTTAAATCATTTCCCTGCTTTTTTCATGCTGAGGTGACACTTTTGGCCCCATTCTCTCCACTGCCATAAACAAGCGGTCATGCAGTGCGATAGACTCATGAAACCAACACTTGAACAAAGCAGACTGACCCAGTAAAGAGAAAACAGCCATGCGGAAACATGTACGCATGATCAAATGAACGTACAGAGTGTTAAATGAATCACACGGATCTCAATTTGAAAAGACACAAACAAAATCTAAGTGAGCACAGCAAATAGCAGAATAGACCCTGAATGGCACCGCAGATAAATAAAATGACTTGTGCTATACAGTTCTACACTTGCAACCGAAACATTTAAGAGACAAGAATAAACCCTGGAGTAAATCATAATCCTGCAACCAATGTCAGAAATTCTTTTCCCGTAATTTCTACTTAGTCAATTGATATTAATGACACCGTGGTTTTTCTCTCAGTTTACAACAATATTCCGCGTACGCACAATCTCGCGCCAGCTTGAGGGAGCGCAGACAAACACGTGCCCTCCATCAAATCGCATCTGGCAGCCGCCCCATTCCGAGCCCCAGCCGCCCGTAACAGCCATCACTCGGGCTCAGCACGTCTCATGCATAGTGGGCGCAGTCCCTTAATCCACCAGCAGAGAGCGCCAAAGCGCAGACCGACACAGCAGCGTTCAAGGACATTGATGGTCAACTTGTGCTTAGAAGTGAGAGGGCAGCATAAATCAGCTGAATTATGTCCCTTTTGGCTCTCCTCAGAACGCAGAGCAGCGCGAGCGACTCACAGTGCACTTCCCGTATCTGCTGTACTTGCGGCCTCTCTCCGACACAGTGTAGAGGTAAATGAAGTTGTCATGTGATCCCACTGCCAGCAGGGTGCCATCTGGGGACGAGACAGAGCAGACGATTATGAGGCATACTTGCACAGGGATAGCTGTGGCATCGCATGTAGGGTAAGGCTATAGCAAGTGCCCTGGGCTCCACCTACCCACGGAGTAGCGCATGACGGACAGCTGCTCATTCCCGTCTGTGTGGATGGCGACCAGGTCCCTCGTCTCCGCATCCAGAACATACCACCTGAAGGAGGCAGTACACAAGGCTTAAACTGATTGGAGTGCACAAGCATGACGGCCATAAACCATCTGTCATACAGCCCTGGACGAGGACAAAGAACACCGCTACAACAAGATGCCACAGTGCTCCATTTTACTGCATGAGCCTTCAACCTTGAGAATTTTCTAGACTCCTTCCCTTACACTGTCTGTGCATTGCCTTACGTGACACTACTGAATGAGCGTTCAGCTGTCCAGTGCTAATACACGAGAGTTATAATCTTGGAATGTTCAGAGCACGTCTGTACAGAGTGCCCCAAACCACTCCTGCATGATGGATCCACTGTTTGAATGTTCTACACTAACACTGTATAAGGTCTTACCGTTTAAGTGTTGTACACGAATACTGCATGAGCTTCCACTGATTGAGTGTTCTACAACAATACTGCAATAGGGGTTTTCTGATTGAGTGTTATACTCTAATAGTGCACGAGGATTCGACTGCTTGTGTGTTCTACTCTTGTTTGAGTGTTACACGAGAATGCCAGCGAACAAGAGCAACTGTGGAGGTGCTGGACACGGGTGGCAGGACGTACTTTCCTGAGTGAGTCCCGATGGCCACCACAGCACCACTGGGGTGGAAGTCTGCGCAATGCCCGTGCTCCTGAGAGAGGGGGAGAGCAGGAGGAGAAAGAGGGAAGGCGGGACACATGGAGAGAAAGGAGAGAAATGGAAGGGATAGAGACCAGAGAGGAAGGAGGTGTACAGAGGAGAACACAGAGGAGGACAGAGGAGAGCATTGAAGCATAGCAGAGTGAGGGATCGGAAAGGAAAACAGAGGAGGTAGCAGGAAAAAGAAGGAGTGAAGGACAAAAATGAGAGAGGGAGGCAGAAGTAATGAGAGAAAAATAAAGACGGGGGTCAATGGGACATATATTTCAGTAATAGTCTCTATCAGCCAATATTAAGACTATCAACCAGTAATGGCACAGGAGGTGCACAACATGCACATCATGCGACAGACTGCAGACACACGGTCGGAGGCGGAGCTTACATCCAGGACCTTGGTCCATTCCAGGGAGTGGTCCACAGAGTTCCACAGACACACCTGTCTGTCCTGGGCACATGTGAGGAACACGTTCTTAAAGGGGTGCGAGGCCAACCCCCACAGCTCGTCCGTGTGACCCTGAGGAGGCGGGGTTACGGGTTAGTGGCGTCGTCCCGCTCTGATGTGGAGGCCAACGGAAACAAGCCTCTTTCACAGAGTCAGAGGAAATCTCACAGGCGCAGATGTACGACGGCGAAAAGAACGGCTTCAAAAGGCCCAGCTGGCCACAGTTGAAAGACCGGAGGAGCATTTGACTGGCATTTGTTTATTTAAACAATAAATTGCCAGAAAATTACCCACAACCCTCCCTCCTGTTCCACGTAGGACAGCTCTGACGGTCTATCTCGCAACATAATGATTCTCTTCTGTGTTCTTTCAGGAAGGAAACGAGCGGGAACCAATGAGGCGTGCCAAAGGGAGGACGCTGTGTGCAGCCATAAAATCCCCTTCAGCTGCTTATTGGGCCGTACCTGCCTATAGCCTTGTGGCTAACACATGTTACTGGGACTCAGGAGGTTAATAGTTCAAGCCGGTTTACCCACAAAAATATCAGTGTAACCCTACATTATCCCGGGGGGACTGTCTCCTCGTTAATCTAACCAACTGTAAGTCACTTGGGGAGAGACGCATCACCCGAATTCCTGTTTTACAATATAGTGGCCAGCTCTTCCCCCTTCTATATCACCAACATTCAGCACAGAGCTCCAAACTACCTAAAAACAAACTACACCTACCTGCCTACTAAGCCATCTGTGTAGTTAAGTACCTAAGCGCACGTCCCATTACCCATCTGAGGACAGAGCAGCATTACAATAGGTGTACACACACTACCTACTGTCGCAGCGTCCAACCCTGTTCCTGGAGATCCAACGTGCTAAAACTATCCACATCAACCCTAATTTGGCACCCCTGAGTGATCGTACGAATCAGCAGGTAAGAATCTCATTGGGTTTCGAGTGTAAACTTGCATGGCAGAATGGCGTATCTCCAGAAACAGGATTGAACGCCACTGATCAACATTAACTCTTCACCATACTCTGTATATGAACGAACAAGCCAGAACATCTGCCAAACTGTCCATGTGCAAAGCCCGATCCCACACACGTCAGCATGTTTAACCCTTAGAGCACTGAAATACATTTTTTAAAAATATAAAATTTCATTATCTTGTGCTGTTGAAAATCTATCATGTAGCAACTTGTTCGCCACATTTTTCAACAGCTTTGATATCTTGCATGACTGAGCAACAAAGCTGCATACAGCACTCTAAGGGTTAATGATCCGCTCTGTAATAACTCAGACATGAATAGTGATATGTAATGCAGTCCGAACGGGACACTTTTTCTGCAGTGTCTTTCAGCAAGCTGGCTTTGAAAACATCATCATCACTTCAAGGGAAAGTCCCTCTGTTTCACTTGAGTACTTGGACAGATGTCAGGTGAAATAGGCCTTCACTGTAGCCTCTCTGCACAGTATCTCTGCACTTACTGGCCAGAAGAGGTAAAATTATAGGTGCTGGGACCCACAACGGGGAGAGTGAAGGAGACCAGAAAAAATGGCCACCCTCTCTCACCTGCACTTCCACTTGGAATCCGTCGTCAAATGTGCCCCTCAGGACGAAGTTGCGCGACGTGCCCACCAAAAACTGATCCCCCTTCCCCTCGGCCACGGCTCGAATGGTTCCGTAATTCTCAGGGACCTACAGAGCCGCAAAGAAGAGGACAGGAGAGTTAAGGGAGACCACGTGACTAGTGAATGTGATTTAATGTGGACTAGAGCAGGGATCATGAAATCCTGGTCCAGGGCTGGATTTGGATTCGAGGTCCAGGTTTTGTGATACCTGGTCTAGAGGCTGCCCGTTCTTGGGTGTGAGCACATGACTATAAAGCCAAGTGTGTGTGTATGAGTGTGTAAGTGACTGTGAGCATTTAATTTTACGTTCAAGTGTGTGTGGTCCATATGAGCAATACGCGTGTGCGCACGCATGTATACGCATCTCCGCGCCTGTATTTCTATGCGTCTGGATGCACAGGTTTCAATGCTCGTGTCTTCTGATAGGTGTGTGTACACTCCTGGGCTAAAGAAAATGGGGCCAAATGGGGGTCTCCATCACAGTTAATCATAGAAGAAGAGGTTTCAGAGTCAGGATTTGAAGCCTGTAGAGAATCACTGGTCTCACAATGAGCAGAAAGTAACAGGATAACTTTTTGTAAATGCTAACCAACTTTGAGAAACTATCAACACTGAGTAGAATAACTGACTCTTCTTTCTGTAAAAAGCAGCCCGCAAATTTACTCACGAGACATAAATATACATATATATAAAAAAAAAAAATTAGATAAAGCAATCCCATGCTCAATTGCACGTGCATGTACATGAGTTTATATGTGGATGTATACACGCAAGCCAATACATACATGTTTAGTGTACTCATCAGGTCTGTGTGCGTGTCCACTTGTGGGAGTGTGTGCGTGCGTGCACGTGGCCGTATGTACAGGCGCCCGCACGTACACACGTAAGCGTGCATTTAACAGCGGAAGAGCCGCCTCTGTACCTCGATGTCCCTCTCAGGGTGCAGGTCGTGGTCCCACAGGATGATCTTGCGGTCTTTGCCCCCTCCGGTCAGCAGTGTGCCGTTCCGCAGCTGGCACAGGGTGAACACGCTGCCGTCGTGCCCCTTGATCTGCCGGCTGATCTGGTAGGTGCCTGCGGGGGGCGCCAGACGAGACACAGAGCACAAACGCCAACACAGGTTAATAATGTATATTTCCCTCATGCCCTGCAACCAACGCGCGGAGACGTAATGATTTATCGTTAATGCTTGAGGCTTGGCTCCTGATCAAGGGCAAAGTAAACACCAAAAACACACAACTAGAAGAAGAAGCGGCAAGGTATAATGACAGGGCATGTTTGACCTGAGCTTGACTCCACAAAAGAGAGAAATGGAGGGAGAGGAGAGGAGAGGAGAGGAGAGGAGGTGAGGTGAGAGTGACTGCACGGAGACTACAGAAGTAAATACCAGGAATACTTCGCAGTCATTAATGTGGTTTACGGTGGGAATTCAAGACAGGCTCTCGCTTGTTTCCAGGACTGCAGTACGTGCTGAGGAGAACCGTGGGCCTGTGCGCGTGTGCTTGCGCGCAGGCTTGACCAGTGTGAGTTCGTAAGTTAATAACAGTTTGCGTTCCCGTGTATTCTGAGTGTGAGAAAGATTTCGGGGTTGACCACAGCGTGCGAGGAGTGCCCACGATTGTGCCCATGTACCATGTACATGCCCATGTGTGTGCGTTTGCATGTTCACCCATGTCTGGGGTGTGTCTGAGTGCGCGCGTGTAGCGTGTGTGCCTGCGGTTGGGGTTACTTTCGGAGTCTGTTCATGCATAAGTGTGTGAGGGGATTGGTATGCTTGCGCACGCCAGTGTAACTTGTATTTGTGTGCGTGCGAGGCTAAGTGCAAGTTTGTGTGTGAGCGCAGCTAAGTGTGTGTCAGCGGATGCTGCTGTGTGTGTTTGCGTGTGTCAGTGCGCGTCTGCGTTCCCCACATTCCTCCGGTTTATCGCTCCTGTAACTGCACTGACGGCTGTGCGTTAAAGCAGAACCTGGAGCAGAGGAGGCCGGCTAATGAGGGTCAGGAACAGAGAGCGAGAGCGAGGGGGGCTTCCCTCCTGCAGGAAAGCATCAAATCCCTACAGCTTCACACGCCCAAATCTCCACAGCGCTACAGCTCCCAGAGAGTTCTACAGATGTAGAGCTCCAGAGGATTACATTTCTAAAGCCCTCCAACTCTAACACAGTTCTCCAGCTCCACAACTTCAATGGCCTAAATCTGCACTACAAGGGGTGCAGAAATTCAACATTTTCTCTAACCGAACACTCGTCCCATTGCGTGAAAGAGTGCTCCAATAACCGCTTCCGAGTTAGCGAGGGCAGCATTAGCCTGTTGTTTACTGTGTTACTTCTAAGTCTATTCTGAAATTAGGGCTGCACCTAATAGTTTGAAGCTTCATTCATAACGTTGACAATCAATTTCTTAAATCAAGATTTGAACACTTCAGCTTTTTGCGCAAGTATTCATTCCACGAAGACCCGGAATTTATGTTTAAACCTGGTATTTTGGAACAGCTGCAGATGAAACTTAGGCTATACTAATGTTAATGGAATTATACATTCTGTAAAATTATATTCCAGTGGTGGCTGAGTAGTGTTGTTTCCGGCTCTCGTGATCAAGACATTTCAAATGACTCCAGAGAATATTTAAGTTTAAATTCAAAAATATAAAATTATGAAAAACGTTGAAATGGGGGATGGAATTCAGAGAAAGTTTTAGAATAATTAATTATGTACATAATTGTCAACCTTACAATATCGCATGTAGTTATTACATATGTACATTTTCACTGTAGCCAATCGGTCGTCTTTTGGTCATTCCCTGATTAATAATTTCTTACTCATTATATGGTTATGAATTGTTATTGGTAATTAAGTATATATATTGTGTGATTGTTAATCAGGCAATCTCAAATGGGGACAAGTTGTAGTCACTTAACCATGAAACGTGAGAGGCTTCCATCTGATTGCAGTCGACTGAAAGTCCTGTAACGCCAGCAATACCAGGAGTTGGGATTCAAGAGGTTGAAACAAATGTTCTTAAATGACACATACAGGTCTACATAATACGGGCTCTTACTGGGATAGAATCTAGAAAAAAATATAGGATAACAAAACAATTATCAATTATTTATTTTTTTGTAACCAGTCATGATTCATACGGCGAGTACTCATTAATTAAAGCACTCATTTGCACCCCAATCTGCTCCCCTCTAACGCCCCCAGAATTCATCCACTCTACAGTTCCGAAGACCACGGTCTCTAAAGCCCTAAAACTCCCACAGAATTCTACAGCTCAACTGCTCCTAAGGCCTAAATCTCTATGGCATTACATCTCCCAGAGTTCTACAGCTGTATACGTGAGCTCCAAAGGCCAAATCTCAATGCTCCAGAGCCCTAGTGCTCAACCGGAGCTCCAAAGCCTTTCAAATCCAGAGTACAGGCTGAACTCACAGAAACATCCGGAGCAGCATTCTACAGTTCAGCACATCGACAGTTATGATGATCCCTTCCAGGTCTGGGGCACCCTGTGCTGGAGACTTAACCAAACTGGCCCAGGTTCCAATGGAAGACCTTCTAGAACCGCATATTCCAACACCATGCGTATGCTGTAGCCATAACAGTGAGGACCGTAAAAAGGGTCAAAGACCGAGCATTTGGCTGCTCCATAATGCTGTAATAAAGCGCACATCAGGCAAAGAAAGGGAATCTATCTGAGCAGAAAAAGAAACAGGGGGGCTCCTGATCGTAAGCATAAAATGGGAAAACATTCCTAACCCAGGGAGGCTAATGATACAGAGACCCGATAAAGTGTTATCAAACCAGGGTTAATTAAAAAGAAACCAGGTCACCCCCAAATGACAGAGCTCCCCAGCACAATTGTTATGAATGCAAATGGTCTTAGGGAGTTAGACACCAGCAAACAAATCTCTTTTTGGTATAAAATGAGAGCAGACCCATTGATCCATTCATGACCTTGCACAATTAACCCGATGGCTCAAATATAGACGCCGGCGTCTGTAAATTCCAAAATTTAATCGCCAAATAATCCGGTAATTGAATTTCCAAATGTCTTGCTTCACTGGAAAAATTTTACCCAGTCTCTGACACAAATAAAGAGTTATGAAGCCTTAAATAGGCTCATGTACAACAGGCAAATATTTTCAATATTTGTATTATGCATAGCATATATAAACAACAATTTTCAAACAGCTGCAAACACAGGGAACAACCATTTATAATGTCAACTTTCTTCCTTCCAAGCAAGTACACAGACAAGTTGTTGGCAATGTGTGCTAGTACTTTTGTTCAGAAAGGGTTAAATATGGGAAAGGGATTGTACTTAGCATGGCTGCCTTATATATAAGCAGTCCCTGTTCCAAAAATAAGCTATAGCCACAGTATATGCGAATGGCAGATGTCTGCTTGTTTAATTGAAGGTTTTGGCTCCTTTCTACACGTCTCAAGCCTGCCCGTTTAAAATACGCTACAGAGAATGAGAAAAATACTCAGAAACAGCCATGTTCCACACATTTTGCACAGTCTATGTCTTTTGATGGTAAAACTTGTCGTGTCAATCACAACATGAGAAAGAAAAAATATTTTGTACATCAACACTCGTTCGTTGAAATGTCTAATTTGATTAAGATGAGCGGGTAGGTTGACCATAGGTGCATGTTTTTCGTCTAAAGTTAATTCAGACATTTGGAGAGCAGAACGGGAAATAGATGGACAGGAAGTGACCTTATAGGGAGGGACATTTCAGGGTTGCAGAAGCTTGAGTGTCCGGGGCTGTATGGACTGTGCAAGAGATCATGTTAAAGCCCCAGAAGCAGTACAGGTAGACAAAACCAGCCACAGCACATGTTCGACAACAAGGCAGCAGGATGGCTATACGGTCAACAGAGGGCAGAGTTTGACAGAGTTTGACCTTGATAAAAAGACACTGCCGGAAGAGAATCAGGAACTCAGCGGCACAAATTAATCTTGAATCAACATAAAGGTCCAGCCACAGGTCGCCAGCGCAGTTCCTGTATCCTAAAACATTTGCATCCTCAGGCTCAATATGTACGGATAACTGTTCTTTACGCCCACGTCAGTCTGTCCGCGCAAACAATAGCGAGTCTGTTGATCTTTAATCCGCTTGTCCGCTAATGGAAAATGGCACGAGGCCGCCCTGTCGTCGTTAAAGTTAATCAAATACAAATTCAGCAGGAGATTTCGAACAGCAGAATTTCCCTTCGCTTCAACAGCCATCATCGTAAATCCAACAGAAGACAAACAAGTTTGAACCAATGCATTACAATCGTTTTTGCTGTTGACGGCTAACCACAGGTTCCCGCTCTCTCGAGGCGCAACGAGAGAGCGCTTCTGCTTCTCTTGTGCCCCACTCCTCTCCCGAGCCCCCCCCCCCTGCCGAAAATTAAGATCGCCCGACAGCCCGAGGGCGCCAAGGTTCGATTAGGCGCACCAAAGCGAGTAAAAAAATTGATGATTAACAGCTCAGAGCTGGCACTTTCCCATCACTCCGTAAGACCAGTTCTGCAGCATGCCAGCGAAAACAATTACCGCTGGAACACGGATCTTCCTCCGGGCGAGTACTGGCGAAACGACGGAGCGCTAGCCAGCTAGCACACCCCTTCTCTTCCCCCGCGATCCCTCTTTCCTACTCTACCTTCCCCTCCCCATTTACTACCTCACTCCTCCACTCTCTCTCTCTCTCTCTCTCTCTTTTGCACCATTTAACCATTAGAGTGCTGAAAAAAACTTTTTAAAAATACAATTTTCAATATCATGTGCGGTTGAAGACCTCTTATGAGGTGACTTTGATTTTGATATCTTACATCACTGAGCGACAATGGCTGCATTTAGTGCTCTAACGGGGCTACTTTCAGTTCGCTTTTGATTCTTCATTCTGAGACAAAGAGCAAATATTCCACAAGAAAAAAAAGAGTAATGAATGGAGGGCATGACAGAGTTTGGGCGCCGAAGGAAGTGACATTGGCGTTAGAGGTGGGGCGATTTTTGTGTGGGGGGGGGTACCTTTGGGCCCCTTTCCCGGGGTCGGCTCCACAGTGCTCCGGCTCCACACTAGCATGATACCCCCGGAGTCCCCAGTCAGGATGTCCCCGTTGCTGAGGAAGGCCAGGCACTGCACAAACTTGGGCTTCTCGTATTTCTGCGGCAGTGATGGCAGAAACAGACACAGATAGAAGGTGGGAAAAACTTATGGGAAGTATTATTGTAATTAATGCTGCTGTCAGGAGTTGGCTATGTGGCTTCTTTTTATGCGTTTGGCTCCCAGTGGCTGTTACTTTAGATTTTGGCTGTGCGCTCGCATCAAATTCCTTGCTGATAATAGACTTCTCTTTCCAGAGAGAGTTCTTTGCATATGATTATGCATGAGCAAGTGTGTGCATGCATGCGTAAGTATGTGCATGTGAGAACAAGTGTGTGCACTTGAATATACACGTCAACACAAACACCGTACACTGTATGTATCCACATGTCCGTGCGTGGGGATGTGAAAGCGCTCGCGTGTGTGTTTGTGCGTGTGTGTGTGTGTATGCGCTTGTGCCAGCGTGCGTCTGTACATGCATGTGTCCTCACCCCAAAGATGCCCTGCTTGCGTGCCAGCGAGGTGCCGCTCCATGTCCAAAAGAAGACGTGGGATTTGCCGCACGTTACGATGGTGTTGGCGTCTGTGGGGTGGAACTCCACCCCCAACACAACCTCATTGGTGGTCTGAAGGGGGCGGAGTGGAGACAGTATTACGGGCAGGCAGTAGCTCAGTGAGGGTGAGGGGAGGGGGGTAAGAGAGTGGGTCATGAGGTACAATAAATGACAAGTCAACCCCTTCTTCAGGCAATTCAACACAATAATTACCGCAAGTCATTTGCCCAACTGCACAACTATCCGTCCCCAGGATCAAATTCACAAAATCCTCCTCTACTCAATCTATCCCTAAATCCTCCACTTCATCTCGTCCCAGAAGACCTCATTCCTGTCCAGTGAATGTGTCTGCTCAGCCTTTCTCAATAAATCCAGCAATAAATCCAACCCCCAGTTAACCAGAACTACCGCCCAATTTCTCCACTTGCCTCCAACTCTAAAACCCACAGAAACAGTGGAATGAGTAATGGTCAGGATGGCAGAAATTCTTCTCATCTTCCCAGCCAGGCTGAAAATTTGTCGAATCAGACGATACGGCTCCCTGATCCCCGTGCTATATTTCGGGATTCTTTTCGTGACCTGATACGTTTGCTTACATCAGCAACTGCTGTACCTTTTTTGAATTATTAATGCTTTTTAACTTTTTATTTTTGCACTGATTAGAAGTGAGCTATTGGTTTCTACTCTGTGAGTATTGGGCTTTAACATTTCTGGCAGGGACCAACACTACCCGTCTCCCTTCTTGTAAGATCTTGTAAGTGTTTCCAGGCGCATATGCTACATGGTTGTAATAAAACATAATGCAAGGCAATGTTGTCAAACCTCGAACCTTAATCTCAGCTATCTTGGATTTCTTCTGCCAATCCCAGACAGTCAGCATGTGCTCATTGGAGTCATCAATCACCCCCAAATGAGTGCCTGTGTCCTGTCAAAACATGACATGAAAGAAATAACACATCAGGAGATAGTGTTTGCGCCCAGTCAAAAATGGAATATGGCACATAAAATTGCAATACGTAATATTCTATAAAAAAAATAATCCTTGGAAAGAGCAGAGTGGGAGGCGTAAGAGATAAAAATAAATGTATCCATGAGTGGAATTTATAAATACATTAGAATCTGGATATTTACTGTTCGTCCAAGAGCCCTGTGGTTGGGCGTTTGAATTATAGCTACTACGTTACCAGCTATGGCTGCAGGTCTGCATGGGCGAAACAGTTGGTTCAGCCTTACTGAGGATCAAAGTGGTCAATCTGATAAAAACGTGCTAGTCTCGTCGCTCTCTAGTGACCACCTCTGGTTGGCCAGGCGCATGTAGCTGTACGAGCAAATTGTACGCTGACTGTGTAAAATGGCAATAGGTAGAGTGTGATTGGCATTGTGACTGCAGAGTGTAAAAAGCAAGGGCTTATCATCAAGCGAGTCGGAGCAATCGTGTGCCACGACATTGTCCTCCTGTGTCGATGGGAGCAGGTCACTGCGGTGGACTAAACAGTTTGTCAGTGTTCAGGGCGGCGAAAAGGGGGGGAACCCAACAGAAAAATAAGAGAGATTGAGGAGGTGGAGCAAGAGAGTGAGGGAAGATGGAACAAAACAGAGAGGACTGTAAACACTATGAAGTGCCGCTAATTAGAAACACGGTGCGGCATTTGGTAGCCAGGTGAGGTCTTCGTCCAAACAGCGAGCGGAGCTCCCAGCACGGAGGTCCAAAGCTCAACAAACTGCACACGTCAAACAGGGGCACTAAAACTTAACGAAAATAAACGCCCAGCTTTGCACACAACTTTCGGGGAGACGGGCACGCAGTGTCTTAGTAAAGCGGAACAGAACGGTGACGTTACGGCTCTTGGCCCAGGCGGCCGTGTTTAAAACCTGCTGCTTAGCTTCAGTGATGTGGAGGAGGACAAAATGGGGGGGTGGGGGTACTCACAGCCTTGGAGAAGCACAGGGAGCCCACGCCCCTCTCGAAGGTTCCCAACCCGATGACCTGCAGGGTGGACAGGCTGACCGAGTCCCAGACTCTCACATGGGGTTGGAGAGGCTGAGGGAAGGAGGGTCATTATTATTTCCTGTTTCGTAACAGTGGCAGCAGAGACAGCCGTAACGTGGTCAAGGTTTCAGAGAGCTGTCATCGACAAGTTTCCCTAAATAATACTGGCAATGAGGAAATTACTTCATCTTTCACATTTGGCTCAGCTATCATGCACACGCACGGCTCCGAACACATTTTAGCCACAGCAGAAACTACACTAAGGGTTGCAAGCACGTTTGGAAGAATAATGCATCTGTGTTTCTCTATTGTATTATTTCGGAGTCCCTCCATGTTGCAGCCCGGTTCCGGCATCGATTTCGCTAATGTTTTAACCACGCTAATTATTTCACTCTCTTCCTGAAGCACGCGTTCTTACAGCATTACCAGTGCGCTCAAGTTTCAAAGCCAAGGAATGAGGAAACAGTCAGTTGCACGGATGAGTGAAATTTCAGAAGTAAATCATTACATCAGTTTGAATGAATGGGTAACATGTATCAAGCAGTGGAAAGTGATTACATCTTCACTTCGTCTCAATCAATTAGACTAAAACTAAACATACTGTGGTGATCAGGACATACTGTGCTCTGTTTGCTCTTCTTGTAGTGTAGTTCAGCCAACCCCACGTAGATTTTGAACACATTTTGACATTTAGGAGACGCCCTTATCAAAAAACAACTCATGCAGACAAATATCTTCGCAGGCAATTCATTCACACGGCTGGATGTTTACTAAAGTGACTACAATCAAATCCCTCATTTAAGGGCACAAACCTATGCCCCCAAATGGATATCCGTGCACAACTCTAGCACTAAAGGCGCAGCTCCAGTAATGATGTTGAATATGTCCTGCATGAAAACGCATAGACAGCTGGCACCTCCTGCTATGTGTGTCACAATGTCACGAGAGAAGTAGGCAATAAAACTTATTGATCAAAGCAAGCTGCAACTTGCACGGCGTGTGCATGCGTGCAGGCATATACACACACAAGCACGCAAGCACAGGTTGCACAATACGCACGCAGTTCCAACTGGTTTTCACTCTCGGGCAAACGGTGCTAATAATCCGTGTTGTTTCAGCAGTAGGTTAGCAGTGCGCGGCTCGATTAGCTCCGCGGGTGCGGTGTGGGTGAGCGAGAGAGAGTTGTTTTCTTTACAACTTGTCAAACTCCCCCACAGGTGTGTCTCACCCACAGACATGCATGGCTAACGGGTGTCACGGCAAGACAGGCGGAATAATCGAGCAGGATTAGTGGAGGGGTTGGGGGGCGGGGGGGGGGCTCTCACCCGGCCGTCCTTGTCCACTCCGGCGAGTTGACCCGTGGCGATGCGGATCTTGTCAGGGTGGACTGCCAAACTGTGCAGGAGGGAGAGAGAGAGAGAGAGAGAGAGAGAGAGAGATTTTACACATGGAACATGGGAGGGAGGTGACAGCATGTTCCAGGTGAACAAACGAGAGGTTGACCTCCACATTCATAAAGAAACTAAAAACACTTTCAATTTAAACTCGGGACATTAGGACATTACTGAAGTGTCCTCCCAAACTGTATTTACAGACCCGCTAATGGGGTCACTGATGTTGTAAATAACAGCCCTGCCCATTTTTTCGCTCTCCTGGCAACACGGTATGAGTGACGCACCACTTGACGCAGTCTGTGTGTCCCAAGTAGTGGCGCTGCGTTCGCTCCTCGTAGTTGAAGAGCACCACGACAGAGGCGATGAAGTAGACGATCTCGCCCGTGGGCAGGAGGTACACGTTCGCTCTGCAGTCGCGTCCCCTGTAGCCGTATCTGAGCCATTGAGTCAAGGGGCAAGACGCGCACAAACAGACACACACACACACACACACACACACACACACACACACACACACACACACACGAAAGAATTCACAGACAAACACAGCTCACATGGAAGCATGTACACAAGAGCACACACTCGCGCACGTGCTTGCACATACACGCATGCAAACAAGCGCACACGAGCATGACCACCATAGAGCAAGAGCGAGAATGAATCTCAGCCAGAGGTTAGGCCAGGCAGCATTTCTTGTGTCGCGCCAATGTGCAAATTGATCAGAAAGAGGAATACAGACAGAAGCAAGATTGCACACAGAGGTCAGTTAGGGAGACCCAGTCACCCCCCCGCATCGGCTCAACAGTCACATAATGACGATCCTCAGCGCAGGCCTTGGGGGGGGGGGGCGGCGCATAACCAGCCAGAGGAAGGGAAGAGCCACATCCGCGAGATCCGATCCTGACCCAGCCAACCAGGAAGCAGCGCGGAGAGGAAGCACCGCGTGATGTTTAGCCGAGAATACAGACAGGACAAACACTCCGGCGCGCAGACGAGCAGCGAGCCAAGAAAAACACACCGAAACGAGCCGGGCGAGCGTGAAAAGCACGCAGCCAGGAAAACACACAGGCAGGCAAAGATAGGGACAGTGCAGGTAGGCAAGCCATAGAATGACGGCGCGACAGACAGACAGAGAGAACACACAGCGCCACCCGCTGGCGCTCTGCAGAAGGATACACCCACTCCAGCTTCAGCCTCTCCGACGGTAGCTCGGTGCGCACCTCGTCGTAGTTCGGCACGTTGGACGGGAGGAACATGGTGATGGGCCGCCCTCGCATAAACATCTTAATGTACTCACCCTCTGAGAGAGAGAGAGAGGAGTCATGACATCACGCAGTGAGTTCTCCATACACCGCTCCATTCCACAAGGGGCTCCGGTAATACGACAAGTTTCAAATTCACGTTGGCATTCACTCCATATACACTACAGGCCAAAAGTTTGGAAGCAAGATCAAATTTGTCCAAAAAAAAAAAAATCAGTTTCATACTTTGCAACAAAATAAACATGATAATTATATAAAGAGTCACTTATCAGAATACATTTTTACTCAAACTGTCAGGCCCATATTACTAGGCCCACGGTCCTAGTACCCTGGGCTGTAAACCATGACATAAAGTGAATAATGCAAACAGTGATTTGTTTTTTTACTTTTTCACTGAAGTTGTGACTCTTGCAAATCGTCTCAACCCAAAAACTAAGCCCCTCCTTTCTTTTGTTAACATTTATTCAGCAGTGGTCTGGTAACATCAATGTATACAGTACCTAAAGGTAAAAATAGAGGGAAATGGTGCATATCAATATAAGAAAAGTCAGTCATACTTTATTTGAAGTATTGCTTATAAAAGCTTAATTGAGCATGTATAATGCCCTCATAAATGAGACACAATGTCTTCATAAATCATACAAAAGCAAATTATAAGGGTGAAATAACACATCCTTCTTCAGCATGTGACGCCAGATGTGATATAAATGACGATGTCACTTAGCTAGTGGCTAACTGCGATAAAGGGTGATATTGCAAGCTGAGTAACATTGCCATTGTCACATCTGGCATCACATGTTGAATAAGGATGTGTTATTTCACCCTTTACAAAGCATGACATTCGCTTATGAATGATTTATGAAGACATTATGTCTCATTTATGAAGGCATTACACATGCTGTATAAAGCCTTTATGAGCAACACTTCAAATAAAGCGTGACCGAAAAGTCTAATCATGCAGTAAATACATCTCAAAATCCATAGGTTTAAAGGTATTGTGAACAGAAACTTGAAGTTGCTTCCACATTTTTGACCTGTACTGGCCTTGCTTCCAAACTTCTGGCCTGTAGTGTTGCTGATCACACCGTCACAGCGATGAGGACAGTCCGTTAAAATTCAATTAATGGGTATTAACATCTATATACAGTGAACCATGTAGGTATTACTGCTCTTAAAAATTGCGCCACTGTCAAAATGCATTGAGACCCAAAATTAAATGGGCAGTGAGACATTTTTTTGTTATTTAGATTCTGTTCCCCTGAGTCAGTCGCCAAATCTGAATTCAATTGAACATGCATTTTACATGCTGAAGAGGAGACTGAAGGCCAAAAGTCCCCAAATCAAGCAGGAACTGAAGATGGCTGCAGTGCAGGCCTGGCAGAGCATCACTGGGGAACATGCCCAGGATCGGCAGATGTCTATCGCCACAGACTTCAAACGGTCGTTGCATGCACAGGACATGAAACCAATTACTAAAAATGATTGCTTTAGTCTGCGTAATCTGAAACAGGCCAATATTTTTATCTGCCTGGATGTCAACAGAAGGTGCTGTCATCTCGAAACGGTTCATCTGCTGCGGATGAAAACGCGCTTAAATGAAAGCTGACAGTCCGTACTTCGACCTCAGTGAGTTTGAAGGGAAACTATGACAAGGTTCAGCAAAAGGACAGAACAAAAATTTAAAAAACGTGTCACCGTCCGACAAATTATGGGGCTCACTGTAACTGCCCAACCGAACACATCAGGAAAGTGGCAGAGAGAGAGAGGGAAGGATCCTCAGAGAGGTTGGCCAGGCATTAAACTCAAAATAAAATATCTGCTCAACCGTGGCCACTTCGGAGCTCAGCAAAACATTGGGATCATACGCATGGACGGACAGAGGGAAAGAGACAGACACACGGCGTATAGAGGAAGAGGTGCAGACAGAGGAAGGAGAAATCTCGAGTTTCACCGGCTGCGATGGCTGGAATGTGTTTTTATAAATCCCAGTCCAATTCCCAGGGCAGGATCGAGACGAACGCAGCAGGTAATGGGATCAACAGGGACTCAATGCCCCTGAGCAGCAGCTATACTCACTCCCGTCACGCACAGACGCAGGGCTTTTCGTCTTGGATTTAAAAACCAATGAGCGGCTCAAACACAGAAAAAAAAGGTCAGGAACTGGCCAATTATGACCAAAATAAATAGAAAGAACTTTTCACCTTCCTGCCCGACCATGATGTGAAAGACTGAACATAACCGCTCTGCTCCATCAGTGGTGGGAATTCCAGGGGCCACAAAGTAGAACTCCTGCCCCCATTGAACTCAACCCAACTCACTTCACCAGTTATTGCTAACTAATGTCCGAGGAATTGCAGTATTTCCCAAAAGAAACAGGCCGGAGGAAAAACAGGGGAATTTTACCTCCTGAACCTGGATATTCAGCTTCTGCCGAGCGCCTACATGACCTCTCGAACCTCAGGAACTAGAGCCAGGAGGCGGCAATAATTCTCTACAGCTGACTACATGGCAATTCCAATTTCCTTCCAGAATTGACTGAAAACTCTTCTCTGTGCTGGGTTAATAAAGTTTCAAAATACTACGCAGCATTTTCCACCCCTATGCCACAGATTACAGAAAACACACAGCCTAAATTCATGACCATAGAAATCAAAATTGATGGGGACGCACAAGTTTAGTGACTCTTTGTGGGTCAGTCATGGGGTTTAATTGAGTGCAAGCCAGGCGCCACAAGGCTACAGATTCCATTTTACTTGGGGCATTCCCAATGCAGTCACGTACTCATGAATACGGTACTTGTAATGTATTAAATCAGCAAAGGAATGTTTCCTGGGAACGTAATTGCGACACTGAGCAGGCCGGACAACCAGATGTCACCGGCATGCCAAAGGACATCTGAATTGAGCCGATACGTAAATAATGTGAGAGGAGAGTGAGCGAGGGAGCCGAAGAGAGGAAGGGAGGTAGACTGGTACAAGCAAGTGCTTCCTTTGTAACTCTCGTCATCGCACAGGTCAGCTCTTACCTAGGCTGTTCTTCTCGCGAGTCGACATTTTCCCTGGTTATGAGACAGAAATAAAGTTGAGTAAGACTCTAGATGAACATGGATCCAGAAAAGACAATATGGAAGCAGAAATGGTCAGCGTAATGGTAACCAACCCTGTCCCCAAAGATCTACCATCCTGTAGCTTCACAGCTAACCATAACAAAAGCTCACCTCATTCAACAACCAGAGACTTTATTGAGCTGCTACTTAGAGGGATCGCGTGGGAATAAAAAGCAACAGGATGGTAGATCTCCAAGCACGGGGTGGGTGACAACAGTCAGATCGTATGGTGCAGATCACATGAACACATAATAATGCAAACATTCAAAAATTAGCAATGGAGACCAGACTGCCATTTATTATGCTGAGCCAGTCATGCTAAAAAGGAACATCCAGACCCAGCTAAAGTTACATGAGAAGTGACAATGGTATTAGCATGCAACAAGCTAGCAGTAATTCATTCAACTTACCTTGAGAGGCAGATGAGTCTTTGTGTCTAAAAGGAGAGCAGTGTACAGGGGATTAGTCAGTGTACGCAGGGCACTGAAGTACATGACTGATTGAGTCATCAGATTCATTACTTTCATGTGAGCACTCATATTGGCCCACACCGCAACATAAAAGCATAAACATAATTCACTGCATATGGCAGCGTGTTCTCTCTGCACTGAATCACAGCACACACGTAGAAGTCATGGTCTGTTATGTATATGGTAGTCAGATGAATGGTAATGCTAGTCAGATGTATTGAGGTTTGGCTAAATGTTAATGTTATGACTACAATTTAAGGTCACTCTGGTTTCATATAGTAAGTCGATAGCCCATATTCTCTTCAATATGAAATAAGCTATTTGTACACTGCAAAAAAAATAAATAAAAACCTTACCAAGCATTCTAATCTTGTCTTCTTGTGACTTAAAACGCGTATTTCTATTACTCTTTTTCCTCAGAAAAAAATTCTATCACTGATGAGACAATTATGACTCATTCCTAGTTTTGTCCGAGGGTTCAGAAAATTTCAGTTGTTCCAGGGACAAATCGAGTGACGAGTCTAAATGATCTCAAATCCATGGCGGTATTGTCTTTCTCTTATTGAGAAAGAAGGTAATAGGAATATGTTCTTTAAGTCTAAATACAAGATTGAAAGGCTTTGTAAGATTGTTTTACAATGTATTTAATGGATAATTGCATGTGCAGTACATTTACTGGAAACACATTTTACACTGAACACCATAAGTGCTGAGTATATCGCCCATGACCGTCTTCTTCATAACAATGCAATCAAAGCATAATCAAGTATCAGAGCAGGATACTGCAATACACTAATACTCATACTGCTTGAATTGTAATCATAATTAATTTGACTAGGAAAACTGTCCTAAAAACTCTGCCAAAATAAATTTACAGAGCAGCATTTAATCGCTGAAGTAGGTCAGATGCCGCTAAAAACCTCCACTTTTCTTGACAAAAAGAAAAAAAGAACTAAAGAGGAATTAGAAAAACATGACGCGGACACTCAGAGGGATTAGGAGAGTGGGGTCCAGCCTGTTCAGTGTGGGGCAGCTGAGCTCCTAACGGGATGAAATGAGGTTTGGGAAGGTGGACAAACTTCTGGCTGGAGGCCCACTCCCTCTCATTTAGAACTTCGGCGTGACGAATCCTGGTGATTACCAATGATGGGGATCCCAGGATGGAGGCCAGACGTTTGCGGCCCAAACACTTATTCACTCATTTCAGCCTTGCTACGGAGATATGGCTTCTGCGTCAGGGCTGGCCACAATGCAAGTCATTCTAACTTGAGCCTCGCTCTCTGTCCCCTAAAAAAATCATCAGTTTCAAGGCCTGCACGAACCCCGGAATAGCCACCCTTTCTGAGGCACCAGTGAGGGCAATTCCAATGGCAGGTCCAGTGTGTGTGCAGGATGTGTCCACCAACCACCCTAACTTAGGCCCGTACGGTGTATGCCCATACATCTGCAACTTTACTTCCTGGTACACATTAATAAACAATTAATCATGATAATGGCCAACAAGCTATAAGGTGGTAAGACACAAATTGTACAATCTGAGCCCTCTCCATTTTAAATAGCAACCGTATGCTGCCAGATAGCTCACTCGGTTAAGGCACTGCGCTGCAGTGCAGAGGTGACTATCATGTCGCGGGTTCGAGCCCCGGTGTACCCACCCGCAGGGATCGGTAGCTTTTTCAGAGTAGCGCACAATTGGCCATAACGCTACAGGGTTCCAAATTGGGAAGGGACTGCCGGATAGGGGGATAAAATAGTAGCTTTTTTCGTTGCTCCAGCGCCTCCTGCTGGCAAGACGGGCGCTCGTCAGGAAGACTCTGGGTTTGTTCATGTCCGGGTATCCTCCGCCCTTCTGAACTTACGAGGATTCAACCAATGAGTGTATAAGAGTCAGTGGCTGACGGGCACGTGCTTCGGAGGAGAGTCGTGAACTGTCTTCACTATCCTGAGTTGGCAGCAAGGGGTCGCATACGAGCAAGCTTTGTACATAGTTCACCAATTGGGCATTCCAGATTCGGGTGGGATTGGAGATGCCAAATTAAAAAAAAAAATAGCAACCGTATGCTGCACCCATAAACAGGGGCGGTGCCATGCTATAGTACCATGGGCCCGGGCCCGGAGACTTCCCTTACAGGCACAGAATTCTTACGGATCAGGAAAAACATAAAAAGATATTTAGGGCTGTGAAAACAAAGCCTGATTTGTTTTTAAGAATTTGAAACTGGCAACCAAGACATTAATTCATGTTTTATGAACACCATCAAGAATTGTTATCATGAAGAATTTTTCCAGAATCACAAGGTTTTATCCTATCATTATAAGCAAGGTCTAGTTCTGATTTGAAATTGCTAGAAAAAAGAAATTGAAGGCCCCAGAGCAATTATGAAAACATCTCTCCATCGGTGGAAGCAGCATAACGACCGCTGATCCACGGTATCTGAAACTTTCGCACAGGACGCAAATTCCAAGGCGAATCAGCCAATGAGAGAAATTCAGAATGCAAATGATCAGGCTCATTAATCACTTAAGGGTTACTATTGTAAACGTGTGATTAGAATGTTCCAAAATGAACAATCATCACCCGGTACCAGGGAATAATGGAGTTCTAAAGCACAGTCAGGGAAGTTCCACAAAAAAATATAAAAATAGCGCCAGGGACACTGTAGCTCACCTGGACTGTTTATTCTTGTACAGGCTGTTAAACAACACTATGAATAAATGTCGGTGTCCTCATGGGTCGGAACATATGTGGCAAGTTTCAGCTTTATAGGTCTAGTTTCGGATAAGAAGGTGTTTAAATTAAACACCTTAGAAAATAGGCGTGGCCAAAGTGCTGAGGTCAAATCAAGGTCAAATGTCAAAATTTCACAAAACCCCTCAAATCTGTTTTAGGGCTTGCTTAAGTCTACCCATATACCAAATATCAGCTTCATTGCTTCAAAAACTGCTTCACAACGGCTCAATATGGCATCTTAAATATGGCTGCCAAATTGGATCGGAACGCCATGAACAACCCTCGGTGTCTTCATGGGTAGGAGCCCATGTGCCAAGTTTTAGCCTAATCGGCCCAGTGGTTTCAGAGAGGAGGATGTTTGCGGATGACGCAGACGCTCCAAATGAGGCCAACGATGAGGACGATGGACAGACGGCCCACGATATAAGCCCATCGGACCTTTGGCCCAGGTGAGCTAAAAAGAACTATAGTACAACAATCAGAAAACTGACAAAAAAACTAGAGAGACTGATTCTCCTCACCCAAATGCTGAGGCCTCTACAGACCCCTGAATCCTCCACTGACAGACAGACACAGACAGACATACAGGAGAGAAGCTCACTCACTTCTCTGCGTTCTTCACCACCTTGGCCAGCAGTTTGGAGGTGGATGCTGCCTTGACCAGCTTGTTCCTGCTCTCCTCGCCGGCGTCCCACGTGCTGCTCTGGGACCGCTCTATCCCCGAACCCTTCTTTGTGGAGTGGGCCCTGCACAGGGAGGAGAGAGTTTCAGTCCAGCCGCTCCCGAAGAGCGTGCACGCTCACCAGAGTTGCGCAGCAGAGAGAGAACCAGAGCAAAAGGCAGAATGGAGGTGGCACTGGGGGAGGCCTACTGGAGTCATTACAAACTGCTTTCACGAGTCAATCCCACCATCTGAATGACCGACTACAAAGCTCACTATCAAATGCCCAATGTACAGATCATGTATCGGAATATAAGCATGTCTACCAGGGCTATTTATTTCAATTGCATTTTATTATACAGACCCGTCATATCTAAGAAAAGTCCAGGTCACAAACTCCTCTAACAAAAAGCTACCATATTCACAGCAGCTTGTTAATGTCTCCAGAAATATATTTCACCTCTCATGCAGGCCACGCTGACCTGAAATGCACCAAAGAGCTATCTAGAGAGAGAAAAAGAGAGAGAGAGAGAGAGAGAGGGAGAGAGAGAGTGGCATCATCCTTCTACAAGGCACGAGCGAGTGAGTACGCAATCCATCTGAAAGATCCAAGCACGTGACGGTTGGGGAAAAGCTTTCCCCTGCCACGGGTTAGTGAATCTGGGTCGAGGAAAACACGGGCACCCAGGCTTCATGAGAAAAAACAGGCCATACAGTTTAGCATTACATCACAGTTAATGAGAGAGAAGGTTAAGAAGACAGGGATGGAGGCAAAGAAAGGGACGGCGAGACGTCGGAGATGAGAGAAGAACAGCAAATGAGCAGGTCGACAGACCAAGCGCTAAAGAACAAAAGAGAGTTATTGGGCGAGGCTGTGAGGAGAAAGGGTTACTAGCGGTCACACGCAGTCTTCGTCCACACTGATACGTTTTTGTTTTGAAACGACATTTTAAAACTAAAACAATCTCCATCCACACAGCAATGCAGAGTTTCAAAACAAAAACGGGATCAGCAGCGTTATCAAAAGTCTTGGTTTTAGAGGTTCGAAAATGCCGGAGAAGTGGAGAGGCCAGACGAAAACATAGCTAGAGTTGTGCGTCTTAAAACGAAAACGAATCAGTGCGGACAAAGCAACATTCGGGGCTCAGGATCACTTCTGAACTGGGGCCGTCCTCTTTCCTGGGGCACATACTGAGGGGACCGCTAGAGTCGCCAAAATCAACCCGCAGTTAAGCAGTTTAAACTTCCCCTCTCTTTCTCTCTCTTTTGCTCACTCCCTCCTCTCCTCTTCCTCTCGTTCCTCGAGTGGGCAGGTCCTGCCCATAGAACAGACTCCGGGAGGAGGAGGGACTCGGGCGTCCTATCTGGGGAGGTCAGTGGCCACAGCTGAGTGGGACGGCCGGGAATTTAGCGGTGAGCCAGACTTCAGAGAAGTGATCCAGGCCACAGAGGGGAGGGTGCAGAGAGGGCAGCACACAGAGTCACACGCGATGGGAGAACTAAACCCTCCACACACCCCACAGCAGGGCTCCTCTGGAGTCAGGGCTGAAATGCTTCACTCTGGAGAGCGTCTGAGTGTGTGTCTGAGAGTGTGCGTGGGTGTGAGTGAGTGTGCGTGTATGAGTGATTGGGTTGAAGTGTGTGTGCGTCTGTGTGTGTGTGTGTGCGCTTTTACCTTTGCTTGCGCGCGTGCGACTGAGCTGAAGTGTGTTTCTCGAAAGGATGGATGGGCGTTTCTCCATCACACACACGCACGCGCACACGCGCGCACACGCACACACACACACACACACACGCACACAGATGCGCGCACATGGTCGAGCACATAGACAAACACGCGCTTCCCCGCATACATGCGCATATGCGCACACGCGTACACATACACTCACACACACAAACACACACACACACAGAGGCCTACCCGCACTGTATTTCCAAACCATTGCTGTGAATGGGGTTTATAATTCTGTTTTTATACGTGTGTTTGCCGGCCAACTGGACCTCATATCATCCAGGCTGAGTATCAGTTGAGGTCAGTTGAGTTGCGGTTTTGTAAACCGCAGCCAACTTTACACACAGCCCAGCTGATTGGCTGACAGAGGAGCAGGCTCCTTAATTTAGAGAGTAATTAAACGTGATTGAGAGGTCTTGCAGGCTGCGGTGGATATATGAGGACAACAACTGCGGATGATGGGGCATCTGCTTTGCATTATGAACTCCCCCCGCTGTGAGGCCGCTCCACACCGCCCTGACCACCCCTGCGCTGATTAACCATGATTCTCTAATGCAGAGCCCTCAAGGTCTCGCTGACCAGAGCACCATCTTTCTGTCAGCGAGAGGAAGAGAGGGCTCTCCCTATAAACAAGCTGTCAATTTTACAAGGTAAATCACAATGCGTTTCAGCAGCAGAGAGGAAATGTCTGCTCCCGGTCACGCCTGCGATTCCGAGGAGGCTAGTCCTACGACGCATCTAAATATGCGAGCAAAGCTATTTTCAAACGCTTCTCTGGCCACGTTACAAACACATCTCAATCAGCAACAGCGATCTTTCAAAACAGATTATTTTACTTCAGTGGTAACCCACTCTTTTAGAGAAGTGGTTGCACACTCAACTGACCAGTACTAAACCCATTCACACCGCAGGAAATTCCCGGGTTGTTGCTGTGCACACAAGACTCAGGTCGGCAATTTTAATTTTGTGAAGGTCGCAGCTGAACAGGATTGACCCCATAAAAGCCTACAGACCCATATACTGGTCCGTGAAATGTAGCAGCTGTATTCAAACCTTGGAGCTTTCAGCCCATTTTAGATTTTAGAGGAAATCCCAAGGTTTCCAATGATCCCATACACTGTATGTTCTGCAGAATTACAAGGAAGTACATTTAAAATGATGCATTAAGATATTTTCTATTTGATGTCATGCTGCAGCTTTAACATGGCATCTTGGGATTGAATTTATGTAATATAGGTATGATGTAGCTTAAGTGAAGCGCTGCAACCTGCAGATACAGAATGTGCTACATTGCCCTGCAATATGAAAAAAAGAAGCTTTTTCTTACTTTGAACCAAATTAAGGGAAAACTTAAGTTTTCAAACTTAAGTTTGAAAAAACTCGAGTTTAAGGGATTAAGGAGTGTCCTACATAATTTTTTTTCCCCATCTAATGTCATAATCCGCATGACTAATGCCTATTCTTTGTAAAATACTTTCAAGTAGGGGTATCAATATTGAAGTTGCCTAAAATAGCTGATATGGTAACGTTTGTAGTTCCATTAAGAAATATTACGAAATGCTTCATGAAATGTAAATCAGTCAGCTAGCCCATTCGAGATGCTTGGCATTTACTTGCACAACATAGACAAACTCTATAAATTGGCACCGCAGATGGGTTGCAATGAAAATAAAATGTTAAACTTTTCACCTTTGCATGACAGCGGTTTAACTCCACTCCCTCAAAACTGGGCAGAGGTTTGGTCTGAATGCATTTATTTTTGATGCAGATGAAATTAATCTATTAATCTCATAAGTGCGGTTATCGAGACAGCAAAACTTTAGTTTGAATGTTTCCAGTCGCAAGTATTAACTGTAATCTCTGATTTTATCTCATGGACGTATGAAGCAGACAGTCAGTGTTATCATTCCTTACAGCAAGCCGGTATGTTCCTTGATTTAATCCCAAGATAAATGACCCAAAGTGAATATTTCTTTCATACTAATGCAAACCAGGGAAATTCCCGGCTCAACAGAAAGCGAGGTATTTAGCTGCAGACCTGGCCAAATATCCTGGGTTGACCCTTTTGCACCAACGGCTGACCAGTGACATTCCTGCGTCTACATGTTTGTGGCTTGGCACTTGGTGTGTTTCCATGTGAAATCTGTTATGATGTCCAGACATGCAGGCTAACTGATGGCATTGAAGAGAACAGGTTAATAAGCTGCAGGTTTACTGGTTACTTGGTTACGCAGCAAAATCAACGGTAACTAGACAGTCGATCGCCCGCTGGTCAACATGTAACCCCAGATTCCCAAAATCGATAGGCTTCATGGTCTTATTACACAGAAGGCTCACATCAAATATGAAAGAAATCGGTTGAAATTTGTGGCCTGCAGAGCGCTGACAAGCAAACCTATACGGACCCGGTGCGGCTGATCCCTAGTATCCCGACTCGTTGTCCGGGGATACAAAAACAAGTAATTTGGTCATATCACAAGGCTTTTAGTGATTTTTTTTTTCCTCTCCAAAGTAACAAACAAGCTTTTACTCACTGTGTGCTTTACAACTGTAAATATCCCGGTCCACAGACAAATTTCGAAATATGCCAAATTATCAAAACAATTTATTTTGCCTTAATTAGCAAAAAACTATTACACACGAGGTTAGAATTCTAAATATGACTAGTTGAGATGGATGTGTTTTTTTGGGTTTTGTAATGCATTGCGTGATCTTGTACTGCATCAGTACAAATGACCCGACCCACAGACAGAGGTGGGATTGGATGCGGGTGCGTTGGGGTCGTGTTTTTGGTGAGCATTCCAGCCCTTCGTCCCAAGCGGGGCAGCGCGGCCCCCCATGCGTGCTGGTAGGGGGGCCGGTGGCGGGGAGGGGGGCCCGAGGAACCTTTTGGCTGGAGAGGAGGTCTTGTTTTCCTGGTGCTGTTTTTGTGGCGGAGGGGGGTGGGGGGAGGGGGTGTGGCCGGAGGGGGACGGCGCCTGCGGGCTGGCGGGAGGTTTATCGTTAGCCTGCGGCTCCTCTTTCTCCTTGATCCCCTCCATCTGAGGCTTCTCTTTCTTTTTCTCCGGACCGCTGCAAGACAACCAGGGGGGGTTAGAGAGGGCCGTGCGCCCCCAACAAGGGGGACCCCAAAAATGCACAGATACTGTGGGAGGAGGAAAGGGACCCCACAAAACACAGAGGTAGAGAGACAAACCAAAACATAAACCAAAAACACTAAATGAGAGGGGGGGGACCCCAAAATTCACAGGTAGACAGGGAGTCGAAAACGCAGGGGGGGGAAGGAGGACCCTTACTGACAGACAGAGAAGCAAGGCAAAAAAAATATTAAAAAAATGGTTCCCAAACATGAACGGGTACACAGGGAACCTAGAACATAAACAGATAGGGGACCCTAAAACGCACCTGCAGAGAGGGACATATGAGAACACTGAAGAAGACTGGGGCGGCCCCTGAAAGACTCAGGGAGAGAATAAGAGTGCGACTCGCGTAGAGGACAAACATGAAAAATGCCGCAATAAATAAAAACACATCGGAAAATGAGAGGGTCAAACAGAAGAGGATTCAACAGAACTGAGGAAGACAAAAACCCGGACAAAAAAAAAAAGACAAAAATGGGGACAAGAGATTCAAAACTCTACGGGGGAAGAGACACCCTGTTAAAACAGAAACACAGGGTAGGTTAACCCAAATCTCTTAAATAACTCTCAGGAAACCAGGCTAACAGGCCTTTACTCTGTGCAGAAATCAGTCACTTAGTCAGCAACACAAAACACATAATTAGCACAGATGCATCAAAACAGGTGTATACATTTGCAGGTGAGACACTCCCGGACCTTCTACCGATATTAACACATACGGTTATCAAAGCAATCAGTACTTCTGCATGAGAGACGAGGCAACCATTGCAGGAACTTCCTGAAAACTCGTACGAGCTGCATTGCGTAATATCACCCCACACAGAAATACACACTCCTGCCATCTCATTGAATCTTATTGAATCTGAATGTCAAAATCCCTGAATGATTCACATTCCTGCGGTTTTCCCTCATTGAGTCGCCGAGCTGCGATGAAGAAAGGGAACATTCGTGATCCGCACACATGCAAACACTGCTTTTCAGCCAGAGATTAGATTAACACCTCAGGATCGAGCCTCGTGACAATTCTGCTATTCACAAAGAACCTCAGGAGTCCCTCTGCAGAGCCATACATCATGGCGTGTGTTTATTTTATGCAGGCAGGCATGCATGTTTGCATGTGTGAGCATGTCTGTGTTTTTCCATATAACAGATGCAGTTTCTATGAATAAGGTGCATTTAAATGCATGTGTAATAAGAATAGATTCACATATGTGCATGTCAATCATTAGTATACACCTGGGTAAGCCAGTCCTGGTCCTTCAGGGCTACAGTGTCTGCAGGCGTTTGTTGTTAATCAGGACTTGATTAATAAAAGAAAGATAATAACGCATGACTCACCTCAGCTGGTTAATTGGATCAAAAATGCAGAGTGAAAACAAATCCAGTACACTGTTGCCCTCCAGGACGAGGGTTGGCAACCCCCATGTACCAAAGCACGAGTCTGTGTGCTGAAGAAGTGTTCGTGTGCTAGCATGCCTGTGTGCTAGCATGCCCATATTTGAAGTTGCCTGTGCGCTACAATGCCCAAATGCTTACACGTCTGTGTTTTAGACAGTTTGTATGCTAGCATGTCTGCGCGCTGGTGTGTGTATGCACTCGCGCGTCAGTGCGCTAGCGAGCATCTGCCTGCCTGTCGGTCCCTGTGCCTACCTGCCCGGTTACTAGCTCGCAAACAAGTTCAAGTGCAAGTGTCTCATTACACCACCAGGTTAGAGCGTTTGTGCTGGACTCCAGTACCTCTTGGCTGCGGAGGACAGGGTCTCCTTCCTGGTGACTGACACAGAGGAGCCATCTCTGTGCCCGACTTTACGGCTGCTGGAGCTGGAGCCGCCGTTCGCGATACAGGACATGGAGAAGGATTCGCGCAGGGGGTTCGGTCCTGCAGGGGGCGATACAGCCACAGAGTCAGGCAAAACAAACATTCCTACCCTCAACAAATGAAAGAGTGTTATTACCAGTAGAACTGAATGTCACACACACTAATACTGACTGTACTCAAGCAAAACAGTGATTGAAGTCACACTCAGGAAATGTTCTCTGGAGTGAAACTGGTTGACATTTGGTGGGAGGTGGTGACGGTGGCGATGATGATGATGCTAACCCAAGAAGGAATCTTAGGTATCTCTTAGTTATGAAGCTTAGTCCACGTTATGATGAGCTCCTTAACTTAGGAGGATTTGAAAGATTTCGGTCTTTATGGTGGATGCAGTGTTAATACTTGAAACAAGAATCCAATACAAGCAACGGAAATTACTCCTGCTCGGTCATTTTGACTGTTATTGACTGATAACAGAGAGCTAGTTTTGCTCATAGTATCTTCCATGTAACAGGAAGTTTGACTACATTCCTACATTTTCTCTGTCGCACCAGTTTTCCTTTGAAAGCTTAAATATGTATAAATCAGTTTTAATGCTGATATTAAAACCAGGTCTAGCCAACAATGCCAGTTTCAGCCAAAAGCATCACTATACTGTATATTTTACTCACATCCATTTCCACAGCAATTGGTTATTTTCGCTCCCAGGTCCATTAGAACCCGTTTTCTATTGGCAGTTGGCAGCACCCGAGGGATAAATCCCCAGACACTTAGTACTTCTGAAGGATACTTAGCACTTACGCAAACATTTTGGAAATACATTCTGAACTTCAGGACCTTATGCAAGGGAGCACAACTTTATTTTCAGAGCAGTTTTTATTTTAGCCCATAAAAAGTCCAGATCCTTGCATCCTGCCAATTTTCGACCATGGGTTCAAGGTAGGACATTATCATAAAATCACGGAAGCGCCATACCCCCGTGAGCACAGAATCTGATTTAATTATCTCACACTGACATAGAACAATACACACGATAAAACACAAAAAAAATCCCACCCTACTTCGCTTCCTGCACAGGCCGCTGCTATCAACAGGATAACATGGGACTCGGGCCAACAATCCCCCTCAAAGCACAATGCATCACGGGCCAGTCTCCAGCTCGCCTGAGGTAACCCAATGGAAGTGCAGGCCGTATTCGAGCAGATACGCCCTGAGCGTAAGCATAAGTTGAGGCCTCTTTCAGAGAGGTCTGGAGGAGATCATTAGAATGAGATAGAGGATTGGGGGCAGAGGCAGCCAGGGGGAGGGGGAGTGGGGTGGGCGGGGCACAGAGAGTCCACCAGGAATAAAAGAACGGATTACTGAGCACAGAATCCTCTGCTTAACTCCACCCACCAAAGCAGGTAATTGGATAAGGAGGCTATGAGATTAAGGCAAGTTGCAGTCATCTCCAAAAAAAAAAAAAAAAATAAAAAAATAAAAAATCAATATAAGAGGCGGGTCAGTGGCGGACACTGCAGAAGCACGCACCCGAATACCAATAAATCCCCACGACACACGCAATAATGAAATGGCATTCGTGGTGACGCATGCACAGAAATACACAACCACTCCCTCCAAATCCAATCACTTAAAGTAACTACGAATAAAACCACATCGCAGTAAAGGCCGACTAATAAAAAATTGTCACACGTAGCTTAGTAATTAAGTTTATCTGAAGAATGGGAGCTAAAAACTGGCAGCAGAAGCCAGCCGGCCAAACTGCAGCTCTGAGGTCACCAAAGCCAAAACAAATCAGCTTTACACAGTAGGGAACATGCCGTGTCAACACCTAGGCTCACGGCCTGTTCAATACTGGCCCTGGAGAGCTGATGAGTTAGCAGGCTACGTTTACACCAGTCACCTGTCTAAATTAGCCAACGGCAACAAGTCAAAAACTCCATCACAGTAGAATACTTCATACAGTGACGCTTGAATAGTGTTCACTCGTCGTTCATGAGTATAAAGACAATCAAAATGTGAGATGACATACATTTCCGGGTTTATTAAGTGATTAAGGCAGTTGACAGTCCTTGTCGCACACACATAATCCCACAGAGATGAGCCAGATAACCAGCAGGCCTCGCCTCGTCCTGAAGTTTGGGGCGAGTAACCCCCCCGCAGCACGTGTCCTGACCTGAGGAGAATGACAGAGGCCGCAGCAGCAGCTCGACGGATCAGCATTCTTCTTCACTCCTCCTATGTGAGCACATCGCACTATAGCCAGAGGCTGCGAGGCGACGCCAGCAGAACCTACTGACCCAGTTACACCCCGCCTCCCGCCCAACTGGAATCAATTTCAACTACTTAAGCAACAAAAAAAAAAGTCAAACGTCATTCCGCAAAAAAAAAAACCGGAATTGAAATGATTAAATCAAACAGACGGCCGTGAGAAAACCTGCGTTAACAGGGCTGCAATCTCAACCCTCACTGTCCACAGGGATTCCCGTGAGACGAGGACGGGGAGGAGGGGGGGGACATATTAAACGCAGCTGTTTTAAAACGCAAAATTCAGCGCCCACTTCCCCGCAGATACCCCCCTCATCCTCACGGTAGTGGGGCCCGAGGCGGGAGAGTCGCCAGGTGGACCGCAGCAGTGAGGGCTGCTGGTTAAACCGTCGATCACGGCGGCTCCCTCCTGACCTCCGCAAAACCACAGGAAACGCCGAGGGTTTTCTGCTTTCCCAGAAATGACGCAGAGCGAACCTCAGCACCGCCGTCCTGCACCCCTAACCCAGGGTTCTACACACATTACACCGGCACTGCACAACCCAGGCCTGAGATGGGCAGAGGGAGGGAGAGATTCTGAAAGAAGGGGAAGAGAGGGGGATGAGAGAAAAAGGAAGAGAGAGAGAAAGGAGGAATCGGAGCAGTGGAGAATACTACATGAAAGAGAGAGCGAGGGAGGTAGAGACGGAACAGGAAGTAAATGTTAAAGCAGAGAGAGGTCAGAAGTCAACGAAAGTAAGACCGATGGAGTTGGAGGGAGAGAGAGAAGACAGAAGTGGAGGCATGGAGGGACTGAATTAACCCTTTGTTGCAGGACTCCTTTCCTGTTGCCCCGTTAAGGGCGCTGGATGGGTTTGGTTTCGCAACAGAGGGTTACAGGTAGATATAAAGGAGACGAGGAGAGAGGGAGAGAAAAACAGACAGTTGGACGGGGAGAGATGGAGGGGCGGAGAGAATGAGGAAGGAGAAAAATAAAGAAAGGAAAGCAGGAGTGAGATTGAGGAATTCTCATAAAGCAGAGACTGCCTGAGGAACAGGAAGAGGCCCATTTTGAGCTGAGGACCGGGGAGTCACAGTCTCTCTCTGCAAAATCTGCGGCTGCAGCCAAACCATCCAATCGCAGGGCTTCCTGTTCACCTCGTGTAAAGCAGGCCCAGTTACCAAAGAGCCACTGGCTGGGACAATCCCTTAGAAAGGGCAGCGGTGCCGTGCTCGGTGTGCAGGGGCTTAAAATAACCCCAGACCTGCCGGCAGGTCAGCCGCCTTACAACCAGATCTGCTGAGTAATGAGCAGAGGGGAAGGGGAGGGAGGAGGCGGGCCATCGCCCCTGGAGACGGAATTAACTGATGAGTGACATCATAATGAGCTGAGAGACAGCAGCCAGAGTGACCTGCAGCAGGCGAGAGCTCAGGACGGACTCTCCTCCACACACCAGGGAGAAAGAGGGTAGTGCGCCTGTACACCGGCGAAAGTGCCATTTAATGGACCTGTGTAACTTCTGGATGTGGTTTCTGGTCTCGAATGGGCACCCTGAATGCAGTTCTGCGGCAAATCTGCACCCTCACGTTAAATCCAGGGGTCAAAAAGCAAAAATCCTGAAATTTGTCTGTTCTAGACATAAACTCAAGAGAGCTGAACCAGCATATTAGTTTCACCTTTTGGATAAAAAAATTCTGCTCATTCGCAGAAAAACATGATACTGGTTGGAATAAAATACTGGCAGAGACTATCTGAACCTGGATTGTACTCTCTGTGTTGTCGCAGTCTGAGTTTTGACGCGTCCGCAGACAGCAATATCATTTGCACATATGAAATGCATTTTGATTGGTCAGGAAACCCTCTTCTGAAAAACGATGTATGAAATTACGGAAAGAAAACATTAAAATCTGAGAGAGTGCTCTGTCTGTGCCCGTGGGGGCGTGACGCAGGCTTTTATCGCCCGGGGAGGAGAGCGCAACAGTTGTGGAGAGGAGGCCGGAGGGAAGGGAAAGTACGGGCGAGCGTAACGAGAGCCCCCAGATTCCCGGCAGCGCCGCCGCAGGAATGCTGCTGGGCTCCGCAGGGCCGCTACGGATTTATCAGGGGAGTGAAAAATGTGGCGACCGCCAACGGACCGCACTGCATTCCACAGCGGTACCTGGACCGTGCCATTCTACGCTCACACAATACTGGGGGACTGAGGGGGTGAGAGAGAGAAAGAGAGAGAGAAAGATTTGTTTGTGCAGCCACCCAATGGGCTGAGAGTGTCAATGGACTCACCAACTCACTCGCAGACACTAACAGATACATGCACGAATGCTCACACATGCACAAACACACGCGCACACATACATGCACGCACGCTCACACACACAAATACATGCGCACATCCCCATGAACACAGGCACGCGCGCACACACACACACAAGCAGGCCAGCTCTGGATGGAAACATTTTAGCACCGAGACTTGATGTTGGACTGAGACCATTAACAGATCCAGAGATTGGCTGATTCCTGTACTTCCTTCATCTAACTACAGCTGGGATGTGTGAGGGAGAGGGGAGCAGAGCACCTGAATAACTTGGTGCCAGCAACCAACACACACACACACACACACACACACACACACACACACACACAAAAGACATTGGTGAACTCAGTGCTATGGGGGTACACTGAGCAATATAACAGGCTATGTAGAGGCCTCTGGGGCTGGATCAGTGGTCAGTGATTCAGAGCTGAGTGGTAGTGACTTTGGATGGATCAGCGGCCAGTGAGTCAAAGCCGAGTGGTAGTGATTGTGGATGGATCAGTGGTCAGTGATTCAGAGCTGAGTGGTAGTGACTTTGGATGGATCAGCGGCCAGTGAGTCAAAGCCGAGTGGTAGTGATTGTGGATGGATCAGTGGTCAGTGATTCAGAGCTGAGTGGTAGTGACTTTGGATGGATCAGCGGCCGGTGAGTCAAAGCCGAGTGGTAGTGATTGTGGATGAATCAGTGGTCAGTGATTCAGAGCTGTGTGGTAGTGATTGTGGATGAATCAGTGGTCAGTGATTCAGAGCTGAGTGGTAGTGATTGTGGATGAATCAGTGGTCAGTGATTCAGAGCTGAGCTGTAATGATGGTGGATGAATCCGTGGTCAGTGAGTCAGAGCTGAGCTGTAGTGATTGTGGATGAATCAGTGGTCAGTCAGTCAGAGCTGGGTAGCGGTGTTGCTCAGGCTTTAGCAGAGCAGCATCAGGCAGTGCAGCAGTACCTTTGCTGCCAGTCTGTTTCTTGGCGGAGCTGGAATCCTCGGAGAGGGCCAAACGGCGCAGCACGTCCGCCAGAGCCGCCTTCATCACCGTGATCTCATCTTCCTGCTGCTGCACCCGCAGCTCCAACGAGGAGAGACGGTCCTGCATGTCCGACGCGCTCGCCGCCGAGATACTGTCGTCTGCAGGGAGAGAGAGAGAAAGATTCACTTTGCTGCTCTGACTACAGCAAACATTCAGAGTCTAGAAGAACGTGGGCAGGGACTCTCTTAAGGGGAAGAAATACGATAAACGCAGAATATTTCGCGGTATGGAAATATGCGTGCATTTTGCGCAACCCCATCTGGTGCGAAAATACGAAGGCACGAAAATCGTTGCTCCCGTTTATTGTTTTTCGCCATGTACATAAAACGCAAAAATAAAAACACGCAAAATCATCGTCCGCCAAACGCAGAAAATTAATCACCTGAAAATTTCCACTTTTACCGCACCTGAAAATTAAAGCCGACTGGCTCGATTTTTAATTTCTATTGTTTTCGAATCCGGAGCGTTGCATTTCAGAGCCAAAGCAGCAGTGTGTGTGTCACGGATTAAATAAATATTCCTGTAATGCACTTCAGTCATCCACAGTCACATCCTCAGGAGAAAACAAAAACATATTTCTTTTTAGCAGTTCAGCTTGGAGAATTTTAGGTTTCTCAATGAACGCTATATATGGCCACTAAATGTTGGGCAACTTAAAAAAAAACGCTGGATGTTTAAAATGTTGAGCAATGCATACGCCCGCATTTAAAACGGCCAATGCTTGTGACGACTCGCTCAGAAAGAGTGCAAGTCGCAGCGATGAATCCATATAAAGTTTTATGAGACACTGTCTGCCATCATGGACGCCACTGCACAAGCCAGTGCGACGACAATTATTCCTGATAGCACAGCTACATGGCATAAACAGATTGTACAACTACATTGCGCAACTTCCGAAAGCAACAACTGCGGGACTAAGACCAGGCCTGTTAAGTGCTCAGGGTAAAATCAGCAGTGATCAACAACTTCTGCTTTCATGTAACTTTTGTCCTTCAGTAATCGTCTATGTGCTAGGAGGCTGGGTATAAGGCTTAGATTAACTCTAAGAGTTTTAGGTACCTATAGTTGCCCAAAGAATTGTAAGAATTCAAAATCAGATGCTGTTGAAAACCTATCATGTGGAAAGTTGCCACATTTTCAGCAGCTCAGGATATTTACATTTTTAATTCCTTGAAAATTTATTCAGCACTCTTAGGGTTAAAACATGAATCGGCTGCATATATTTATTACATGTAAATATTTTTGATGTGGCAGTTGTACGCCAAGACGTCCACTGGATTACATACTGAATGCCTAACTGCCATTAGCTGGAATACATTAGATTACTAATTCCCGTTTCCCTTGATGGACGGGGGTATTGCAGGCTGTTTCTGAATCGCACTGCTAAGCACAGCTGTGGCTTTGGCTCCTCGATAGTTGTGCGAGATCTGCGTAATTCAGTGTCTTCGTGTGGCCCAGTGCTGAGAGCGAGGTTTAGTCATTAAGGCGCTCAAATCTCCCGGATCTGGGCTAAACCAGGAGGCCTTTTCAAAACAAGGAGCTAATGAGAAAAACAAGCAGGCAGACAGACACGCTGACGGAGAACAGGCGTGACACGTGCGCACACAGAGGAAGTGCGATCAGTGGACCGATGAAGGCAAGCTCGCTTCGAAAATGCATGAGACAGGGTGGTGGCGCAGATCTGTTTATGACACTGCGTATCCCAAAACGAGGTCTGAGTAGGGGAGGGGCATTACGGGTGAACCTTCAATCACAACACTCCCCCCCGCTGCACCATCAGATAATAGCGAGAGTTGCAACCAAACTTTCATATCATCTGATAATGAAGTGCAATAAACTATGATGAGGAACTGACAGGAGAAAAAATGCTCATTTCTCAAACCCTGTTCCCTATCTGACTGTAGATAAAGTCATACCTACTACAGTAAGAAATATGGAGAGAAGGAAGGACGAAATGGCCGCAGTAACCTAGAGTTCACACTATGAGCGCTCCGGTCGCCCAGTCGCCACACCTGCCAGCAATTCAGCGACGTGAAATTGTCATGAAATGACTGAAATTCAAAAGCCGTCTAATAAATGTGATCAAGAACTAAATCAAGTTTCTCCCCCTCCCCCCGACACCTCCAATCAACAGTCAGAGTTTCAAATTTCCAATTTGGCCAACTGACGACCGACATATTTTGGGTATAAATGTTCCTCCCACTTTGAAAATAGACAAACAGCCTGTAATTGTGAGAGGGTACGGTATAAAGTAGGCTACACTTCAGGGACAAGTACCCAAAATTATACTTGGCAGGTGGTTGCTTGTCACTGACCATTTAAGCCAGCTTGTTATGGAGTAATAATTACTGTGACCTTGGAAGAGATCTACTATTAGAGAGGAAGACCGATCAATTGCTTGAGAGATGCATTGCTATCTATCTTAAGCCAGCAGGAGGGCATAATTCAAAGCATTCATCCATCACAACACAAACATAAACAATCTAGGGTGAATGCATGTCTGGGGTAAATGCGAAGGACTCTACATCCTTAACAAATTTGCTAGTTCACGAATTAAAATCTCTGCACTCTCCTCGTAAAAGTTGCCAGCGAAACACGCTAGTGCCATCAGGGGACTTTCCCTGCCTTCTCTCCCAACACTGCACACGTCTTCGGCCTTACGAGAGTTTTACTCCCGAGACATATTCTGCAACGACTCCAGCCTCCTCACGCACGCTCGGTGCACCGTCTGACAGTGCCCTCGGGAACCTAGCCGTCCAGCTGAAAAATAATGGCTTCTACAAATCACTCACGCAGTGGGTTTCCGAGGGCACGAAAAACCAGAGCCCGGCGAGGTCTCGTGAGCTGCATAAGGAATCTGTTACAGTTGTGACTAACTTTCGCTGCGAGCTGGACTGGTGTTCGTGCCAGCGGGGCTGGATAAGAAAGGGGAATGAGAATGTGTGGAGGCTGCCAGCGCAGCCGGGAAGGCCATGTAAAAAAGCAGAGGAGCGTTTCCCAGCACGAGGGGCGTTCGTGTCGGCTTCAGTGAACGTGCCAGGAGTTGGGACGCCTGCCCTGAAGCACGGAGCAGTAGCTGACCGCAGGGGCACAGTGGGCCCAGAGCCTTCACCAACACTCTCTGAGTAAACACATCACATAAAACAAGGCAAACAGGAGAACAAAGGGCCTTTCTGTAGGCCCCGCCGGGCCGTAAACCACTGCCCCCACCTTCTCTGAAAGTTATCAGGAAACCAGGGAAAATAAGCGAGCGCAGAGCCAACAACCTAATCTCAAAGAGTCAGTAAAAGAAAGTGCAGTAAGAAAAATCTAAATCAGAAAAAGTTGGGACTGTGAGTTAAATTAAAATTTAAACTGAAAGCAGTGATCTGTAGGCAATTTTTGAAATTGACAACATTACAACAGCACATTATTTGATGTTTGACAACATGAATTTTACTGATTCTTCAAATTAAGCATTCATTGTAATTTTGATTCTTGCAAAATATTTCAAAGTTGGGACAGAGGAGTACTGACCACTTTATAATGCTGCAACTCCTTTTCACCTCACTTACTAAATGTTAAGCAACTGGAGACACTAGTCCGATTAAGTGTTTCGGGAGTGATTCAGTCCCGCTCGCCCCACACCCTAGTTTTAATGGGACTAACATTACAAAGACTTTGTCGTTCCATTTTGAGCTTTAAAATGCACCACAAGTCAGGCCTGCAGGCAGGCCAGTCCAGCACCCACACCCTCTTCTTACGCAGCCATGCGTTTGAAATGTCTGGAGAATGCAGTTTTGCATTGTCGTGCTGAAATATGCATGGGGATCCCTGGAAAAGTTGTCTTGAAAGAAGCACGTTTCCCAAAACCTCAGTATACCTTTCAGCATTAATGGTGCTTACACAGAATTGCAAGTGCCACATGCACAGCGACAACACCATACCATACCATGATAGAGCATGGCTTTTGGACTTGTTGCCGACAACAGTATGAATATGGTTCTTTTTTTCCTTTGGTCTGGTATACAAGACATCCATTTCTTACAAAATAATAAAAAAAAAACATATAATTAATTCATTTGTGAACAATACACTGTTTTCACTTTGTGATAGTCCATTTCAGATGTTCCTGAGCCCATAGAAGCCAAGGAGGCTTCTAGACTTTTAAAATAAAGCTTCCATTTTGCACAGTACAGTTTTAGCTGGCATTTGTCAATGCAACTATGTATTGCAGTACTTGAAAAATGTTCACAACAGTAGTTTTATTACTTATAGATAAATGATTGTCCGTGCGGTCTGAGTGATCACATGTCATGGGTATTCAGCTTAGGTTCGCACCCTTACCTTTCACACACAAATTCCTCCAGATTCCTAGAATCTGCATTACGTTACGCAACACAGAGGATGGAATACCCAAATCCCTTCCTAGATTTCTTTGATAAACATTGTTTTTAAACCTTCCAATATTTTTCGCATGCATTTGTGGGCACATTTGCCATCCTCATCCCATCTTTTCTCGGAAAGGAGGAGGCCTTTCCTGGATGCCGCTTTTGTATCGAATCATGATTACAATCTCCTGCTGACATTAAGCTGTTTCCAATCACATCATTATTCACATTTTTCTACCTCATTGCCATTCCTGAATTGTTCCCGTCCCAAAAAATTTTCAGAATGTGTTGCAGGCCTAAATGGCAGGAATGGATGTACATTTACAAACAAAACAAAACGTTAAATATTTTGCATTCATAATAAAATTCATGTCAAAGTACATTTTCAAATCGCTGCTTTCTGTTTTTATGTGGATTTTCCACAAATTTTCTTGAGTTGGGGTTGTAGGCGAGTACAGAGGGCAGCCAGCAACTAAGAAAGAGTCAGCAATAAAACGAGGGAAATTAAGTAAGTCATCAACTAAGATTAATACAGTCTGTTATAAAACCCAGGAAAACTAGGTAAGCGCAGAACGATCAGCCATCTCTCAATTCAGCAAGCAAACCAAGTAAACTATGTGAACCAAGGAACATCAACCAGCTCAGAAAAAGTTAGAGCAAACAAAAGGTGTGAGAATGAGCACAAAGTCATCTATAATCGCTCGATCAGCCAGAAAAACTTGGTGACTTCAAACCCCGAGCTGTAACCCTGCATATAAAAGCTGCATCACTGGCCTGAAATAATGCGCCCTCCTTTTGACTACTCGCGCCCTTCTCCTATCTGAAAGTATGGGGGGTGTGGAGGTAAAGGGTACATATTTGACTATTGGGACCATAGACTGTATAAAAAAAATGGACGCAGCACCCGGGTCTGAAAAGTGAGGCCGATTCGGAAATCTCTCAAAATTACATTACATTTAATGGCCAGCAGATGGCGACCTCGGTGGTTGCAGAAAGAAGTTCAATGCTATGGAAGACTGTGGGGAAAATGACCCGACTTTTCCACCTGATTTATTATTATTTCAATGATGATTTTCCACATTATTTGATGGTATCTATCGCACGTTTCATGATCTTCATTTTTGTAAATAATGGTCCGAAATAGACTAGAATAAAGGATAAAGCCAGATTATGCTTCGGGGGCGTGGCTATCCTCTAGTCCTCTTCAGATACCGCCAGGTCCACGCGCAGATCCACCCCTCGCTCCTCCCTGGATCTTCAATTAACGCTCTTGTCCAATAGGATGCACATCCGGTTTCAAAATGACAAAATGGCGCTGTTCAAATAGCCAAAAGCAAGTCCTCCTAAATGGTATGCTGAAACCAATGGGTGACATCACAGTTGCTTTGCCCATCTTTTTATACAGTCTAGGGGAAATTCCCATAATCAGCCTGGAAAGCTAGGCTAGCACAGAGCAATCAATCCACTCCTGCAGAAGCAGCCGATAAACTAAAGAAACACAGCAGGCAGAGAGTTAAAAAAAAAACCCCTGACATGAGATAAAGGAGAGGAAGGAGAGAACGGAGGGCTGCAATACCAGATGTACTCGACTCCTTTGATAAGGTCGGACAGCAAGCGCTAAATGATAACGGCCCAGTGGGAAACTCCCCGGGACAAAAGCTCATCTGTTCTGTCCGCTAATGTCTGATACACATGCACCAGCCCACACAAACACACACATATAGACATGAAACTTCCCACATGATCACATGTAAACACATGGATGTTCACGTGCGCATATGCACCAAAGTGCACACCAATAACACTTGCACCCTCGAGCTGCACAGACACAGGAAAATGACTGACGATAGCACTGACTAATCACGAGTCCGTTATCAGCATGAAGGGCTGTTTCCATCTCAAATGAATCATGTAGAGACACCCTGCCTTGCCTAACTTTGACTTAGAACAGGAGTTTTCAGATTAAAGCAGTGAGTCATAAATGCCAAACACATGCAAAAGAGAGAAATCATCTGGGCCTGTTCGCTCTACATGTTTTACCATCAATCAACTTTGCACCTGCATACTCACACACTTGCTAGGGCACGAAGGCAAATCAAAAAACCAATTGTAAAAAGATTTGCGCACACGCGCGCACACACATACACACCGCAATTAAACAATTCATGCGTTTCGTTAAAAATAAATCTCAGAACTCATCTGTTAGCTATAGCAAATTTAGCGCAACTGAAGCTAGCAACATTCTGAATTTGAAAGTCTCATAATGGAACTAAATTCCAGATTGAATTATTTTTTTTATTTCTGGCCAGTGATGGACTAAAAACTTTATATATTATTACTGCCAATAAACTGCTGCAATACCATCTGTAATCTATCAAATTTTATCTAGCCTGACTGTAGCTATTATTCATTCCTATGAGCATTAAGGCGAAAGGGGGCAACAAATGTGTCTTTAACACTCCATCTGGTCAGAAGTTCAAGGTAACTGTGTAGATGTCCGAATCCTACACAGATACATCAAATGTTGCCTACAATGACATTACATTTTTTGTCTCAGATTTGGGCAATCTGATCGGCAAAGTCTGCCTTCTAAGGCATTTGAGTTTGCACTGGGACACAGCCTCTATCCTTAATGTTTCATTTTTCAGTTTTGTCTCACTGCTAATGTCCACAATAAAAGCATTTCTGTAAAAAAAAAAAAATATATAGCTGCAAGCAGCAATGAGGGGGCCAAGCACGGCAGGGCCATTATGTGAACAAACAATCAGAACAACCCCTGAACAAGACAACAGTCTGTCATTAGTGTTTCAGTTAGCATGCTAACTCACGGTCCAAATTAACTTAAGTTCATTTTCATGGTCTTACCAGCTGATCACCTTGGGTCAGACAGCAAATGCAAATTATCTATGCTGGCTCAGGTCATGCCACCCAACACTCACTGAAATCTATACTGATCCGCATGCGTCTTTTATCTCAAACTTTTTGTCGACATATCTGTTTTCATACTGGAGTAATGGGTATCTTAATACTTTTTTTGCGGTTTTCTGGTGTATCGCCCCCATGTGGCCAAATGTCATTAAACTTTATGGGTATGAATTCTTCCATGTTTGGCATCAATCCAGTGAAGCATTGCTGAGATATGGCTCACTTCCTGTTTGGCGTCTTCGCCATCCAAATACATTGGACGACTGCAGCCATATACTTTGCCATTGGTTTCTTTTTTGCATGATAGACTTTTAGGCGGCATCTGTGGATGGCACGGTGGACTGTGTTTACAGGCAGTGGTTTCTTGAAGTATTCCTGGGCCCATTTAGTAATGTCAATGACAGAATCATGCCGGTGAGTGATGCAGTGGCGTCTGAGGGCCCGAAGATCACGGGATCCAGTAAAGGTCTTCGGCCTTGTCCCTTACGGACAGAGATTTTTCCTGTTTCTCGGAGTTTTTTCATGATGTTATGCACTGTCGATGATGAGACCTTCAAAGCCTTTGCAATTTGACGCTGAGGAACATTGTTTTTAAAGTGTTCCACAATTGCTTTACGCAAGTCTTCACAGGTTGGAGAGCCTCTGGCCATCTTTACTTCTGAGAGACTCAGCCTCTCCAAGACATCCCTTTATTAGCCAATCATATTACACACTTGATGCCAGTTAATTTAATTACTTGCTAAATGTTCTTTCAGCTGATTCTCTTATACTTTAATCGCTTTTTCAGCTTTTCTTTGCCTGTGTCCCAACTTTTTTGAGACCTATTGCAGCCAGAAAATTTGAAATAAGCTCATTTTGTGGATAAAAATGTAAAATGTCTCAGTTTCAACATTTGAAATATTATCCGCGTTCTATTGTAAAAAAAAAAAAAAAAAACTATTGGCTCATGTGATCTGAAAGTCATTGCATTTTGATTTTATTCACATTTTACACTTCTTCCCAACTATTTCGGAATTATGGTTGTAATTAAAGGAGTGAGCACCAGGGACAGATGTAGCAGTCGCTGCCCACCTCTGCCTTGGAGTCATTTGAGAACAAACTGGCTCACAGCTGGCAGAGGAAACACAATTGCGAAAAGTGGAAGACAGGAATTACAAATGAGGAGCAGGAAAGATGGTGCGAGGGGTGCGGTCGGGTGCCATTTTGAGACTGTGATGGATCGGTATGCAATCGCCCCTCTAGCACCCTCGCAAGTATGAGCCGACCCTGTAGGAGGGGAAGGAAGAGGCCCGTAGATGTCATATTTCACAATGGCCTGCCGCATTCCTCCAGCTCCCTTCTCCTCCATTGAACACCGCACTCTGAGGCGGGCTACTTCCAGGGCAGCTCAGGAAACTGTGCGAGGGAGAGAGTGTGTGTGTGTGTGTGTGTGTGTGTAATAAGCTTTTGAGTGCTGGGGAAAGGGTGTTCGTGTGCGCGTCTGTGAGAGAGAGACTGAGAAAAACAAATAGAGAGAAGAGTGTGCCGGGCTGTTCTGTTGCCAGCTAAGTGCTTCTCGGCCCCTTTGTCAACTTCAAGGACCCCTGACTCCTCCTAGCATTCAGCTCAGTTCCGGAAAGATCTCCCAGACAGAGCAAATAGCGGGACCTCCTTCATCCTACTGCTAAACTAAAGTCTGAGGCTGGAGATGCGTCTCCGTTGAAAAGAAATGCACTTCGGTTCGCGACACTGGAAACCTGACCTGCGGAGATTAGGACACAGCAGAACCTCTCATTAATAAGTCACACAGTGTTTGACGTTTGGCAGTTTCCTTTATTTTCCCTGGGAGGAGATCGGTGCAACTTGAGGAATGGGTCCGGGAGACGGAGTCACAGTGAGAGACGGGATTGACAGCCATGAGGGGGAATAGCTGCAATCTCCATTACCCCCTTAGGAGAGATCTATCGTTTCCCACTTCGTTCCAAAAAAATAAACAGAACTCTCTCGCCCATAAAGCAATCTGCAGGGGATTAAGCTGGTTTTATGTGAAAGAGGTGGTTTTGTTAGTGCAGAGGAAAGGCCATGGTGATTCAGGGAAAAGCTTTCCATTCGATGCGTGGGGATTAGCACCCCGGCAATACACAAGTTTATGCCTGCAGCACGTTACCAGCTCATTCCGACCATTGCTGTAGGACAAACAGCCCCTCAAGAGACTCATGCAGAATTTGATTGTGATTGGAAAGAAAGGTTGTGTCGATGTCGTCCCAACGGAGCGTTGGGAAAGGTTAGATTTAGGTCATGTTGGTGTGCCAGTGGGCGGAAGTTTATCGCAAGCAAAGAGGTGGAGTAGGTATTCAGGACTGCCAGTAGATTTCACTGACAAAACCCAATTAGACAAAAAACATGAACATGATGATGCGTGATGCATACAGGAACGGGATCTCGGTCTACAGTAAGCACCCCACTTCATTACACTGAAACTTTTTTTTAAGCCAAGTAAATCACCGAATGGGAGTACAACCAAACATGCATTTAACACTTTACTCCCTGATACCGCCAACAGTCGTGATAATTTAGGTCGCTGTGCAGGCGAGTCCCGACTACAGGCGTGATAAACACATCGCTTCTGCCGACGAATCCCGACTACAGTTAAATACAACTGTTGTGAAACAAAGCATGATTGGCAAAGATGTGACATTCCAGAGGAAAACCTTGAATACCAGCCAATCAGAAAGGGTCTAATAAAGCTTTATACTACTTCCGAAAACAATATGCCGTTAGCGGTCATTTTACAATACAAAGGTCGAAGTCTCACGGAATTTATGAATGAGATTTTCTTACAAACGAACATGGATTCTAGCGATGGCAGTGGGTCAGAATTTGACGGTTTTACTGCAAACGATTTAGAGTTAGCTCAGGATAGACTAGATAAGTTATTAGAGGAAGCTTCAGACATCGATCTGAGTGATTTCTAAGACGATCCAGACGACAGTGACGATGATGTGCCCCTAGCGAGACTGTTCAGTTTGACAAAACAGTGCAGATAAAGGCGGCTTTGATGAAGCTCAGGAACCAGACGCAGATATGTGGACACATCAGCTCACTGCTAAAGACAGACGATTCTGTTCGGAATCCCAGACCAGTAACAATTCTTGACGAAACTAAGACAGAAATGGACTTTTTCCATTTGATCGTTGACGATTCATTATACCAAACATTTGCTGATGAAACGAACAGGTAGCACAATGTTATGTAAAACACTGAATAGAAACAAACTTGAAAATAGTTTGTGAGATGAACTGGGCAAAAGATAATTAAATTTAATTTATTTTTAATTAATTTTTGGTGTGAATAAGGATTAAACTATTTGGAACAAGTTCTGAAAATTTGGTAAATGAATATTAAGTATTAAGAAAGCTACACCAGCCATATTGTCTAAGGGCACCAGGGGTCAGTGGCTGCTAGGGCAGCAGTCTAAGATAGCTACTAGGGAGTAAAGAGTTAACATGCTGAGGAAGAGGACCGAAGCCAAAACAACCCTGAAACGTGCGAGGCCTGAAGATGAGCGCAGTACAGACCAGGCTGTGCATAATCAGGGAGGATATACCCCGCATCTGGGGAAGGTTATGAGTTGCAGACTTTGAGCGGTCATTGCACATGCGGGACATGTGACCAAATACAAAAAATGTTAAACATGACGTTAGACTGTCCAATGTGGAGGGGGACTATGTTCAAAATGCGCTGTCATTTCTAAAATGTGCATCTGATATGGATGAAAACACCCATTAATTAAGGCAGACAGTTTTCACATAAACCCCGTTGCCATTATATATTTTCAACCTCGAAGTGCAAGTGAACAGGACCAAATTAATTTCTGTGTTACTGTCCAGATCAGTCTTTGTGTATGATGACTGTAAAAAAAAATGGTTAAGTGCTTGATTTAAATTGTATGACGTAGACAAATCAGAGCAGAGGTATTTGAAATGGGCCCAAGTTTCTCTTGAACCCCTGTTCCCTGCATGGTTAGGCAGTCTGAGGGCCCTCTTATCCCTGACAGCAGAAACCAATGAAGACCCTTCCAAAGTACACAACCTTCTGAAGAATTCTGCAGCTACTCTGGTGCGTTACACTTTGAAATGCACAAATAATCCTCATCATCGACAGGCTGCTGTCAGGACATGGCTCTCACTTTGATCAAACTTGTTGCAGGATATCCAGAGGCATGACGTACACAGGTAGCTCAGAAGGAGGAGAGAAGTACAAGATATCGAGGAGAGGCTAACGAGAGGCCGACTGATTTTATACACGCTGCCCACGCTTGGTCAGGCACCGTTGTCTTGACGAGGCCCGTTTTACAGCTCGAGAACACAAGTTTGAGCACAGAGTGCGCCGTATATACCACAGAAGCATCATAAAAACCCCATACATTTCGGTCAATGTGGAAAAGTCATTTACGTCAGTATGCGTGCTCTTTTGAGTCATTTTGGCATGGCTTTCTCTGCTGACTGCTGAAACTTTTAATCAAATTTACAGTCAGCCTGCTGGCAAGGTTCCCCCATTGACTGAAAACCAGTACATAATACCGAGAGAAGCGTGCCAGTAATAAGATCAACCATCAAACTGCTCAAACAATTTACGAAAAAGGCAGGCAATCCTGGTAGTGAACACCCACAAGTAATTCTGAGTTGGGTAGTTAGAAACGTCCTCGTTGTGTTGCCAATCAGCTGCCAAACCAAGCACTTGAGAAAATGTGATTTTAAGGCGACTCGCAGTCCTCTCGGGGGGTTAACACTTTAATAACAGCTTTTCCACACACTGAGACTCTCACCTGTCTGACCTTTTCCTACTTGGCAGAGCACTTGCACCCAACCTATACGCATCACACTGGCCTGTCCATCATACTCTGCGAGAGCCTAAATTAGTTTCCTCCAGCTAGAGGTCAGAGGTCGTGACCTCTCCGGCTTCTCAGCAGGGCTGCCATACTTCATCCCAGTTTTAGCTGAGCATGGCTATTCTGGGCTGCTCCACGTCCAGCAGGTCGACCTAAAGAGCTCCATCCCACACTATGACTATAAGCACATAGGCATTACGCAATAGTTATTCTCACGTATTCATAATTTAAGTCAGACTCATAATAAACTGTGTCAAGGGGTTGGGTAGTCACAAACACGTATAGGCAAATTGTCACTTGTTCTTGGTTACCACAGACAAGAGGCCCTTTGATTTTGTATCTAATCCAAGCTAATGTCAGTCTTGGTATTAATCTCATTCAGGTTGTTTTCAAACTAAAAGTACTGGCTTCTCCAGATCAAAACGCCACCCAGCAGAAACCAAGCAGCACATACGACTGTCTCACAGGATTACAGACGACTCGCCTACATATCAAAGATAATCAAATCTGGCCCTCAAATCCAAAAACTGCCCTGGTTTACTTTCCTCTCGGATGATTACTCTGATTGAACATAATTAGTGCAACCAGTTAGAGGACAATTCCATGGTAACGGAATTACGATCAAGAGTAATTTTCATGCCAATTTTACCAGCCATCTATTACTCTAATGCAGTAGCTACTTGCCCGTGCTTTTATCAGTTTCACTGGCATGCATACAGAGCTTAACACAAAGTTTGGGGTAATCTATTTTGCAGAAGGCTATACGAAGGTGAAAATGTCGGTAACGGAATTACGGCAGAAAAAAATGTCATTATTTTAGCTTTTACTTTGACAGGCATTTCTCTGAAATCTGGCAATGATAGGCAGTAGGTTTAAGCTTAAATTGGTGGCCTTCAATGTTGACCAGGCCATGGTAAGTTTATATTGACTGGCATGTTCACAGTTAATTTGTAGGATGCCATTTATGAGAAAGAGACAATGATAACGGAATTACAAAACTGTAACAGAATTACATTTTCAGATAATCTACTTAATTTATTGCAGTCAAAACAACAAAGCAATTGAAATTGGTATCATAAATTATGTTTGTGTTGCCGACCTCCTGTTGATCAATTTTGATCAAAAAGACTGGGAAAAAGGAAGGCAATACATGATATTGATGAAAATAATTCATTTCTGAACCAAAATGTGAGCTTATAATGAATATCAGAGGTCATATGCATAAAAATTGTTGTTCTTTCACTGACTGGATCCTGAAATATTTGTTTTTACTTTGTAACAGTGTTGCAGCATCATTCATTGGGAAAATATTGCGAGTACTGAAGACGGTAACGGAATTACGCCAACACAACCAATGTCAGAAGCACTGTGCAAATCTCAAATGTGTAATAGCTTGCAATATCTATATTCTTTCTAACTTTTCTCAGTCATGAGTGGCAGTCTCTTCACACAAAAGAAAATGTCTAAAATATCAACTCCTGAAACTTTCAAAGCTCAAAAAAAAACATGTTAACATTAAACACTAGTAAATGAACCATAAGTATTGTCCATTATTGGCAGAAGACAAACATCATTTACACTGAACAAATGTAACCCTGTCCCTTCTATCGATCTGTGGCTCTTTGTGCTCAGAAGTCCAGTCCAGCATGACGATAGGAGCCGCAATGCTTAGCTACTGTGTCGAAAATCGCCACTTTAGGTAATTTTTGGGCACCACGCCCACTTGGAAAAAAAGGCAAGCCAAACTGGCCGTTTGGGTAGTTGGCCATGATGGCCACACAGGGGGGTGCAACCACAGCAATTGCTGCTAGGCCGTGGTATAATTCATGCGCTGGTTATGGAAACTTAACTCGCAGGAAGAAACACTCAACTATAGATGTCTAAAACAATGAACCGCTATGCTCCATTAAGTCTTCATGCCACCTTGTGCCGTTTTTCAATGGCTTTCAGAATAATTCTGCAATTCCGTTACTAGTGTAATTCCATTACCACAAATTTTCCAGGATTACAGCTAAGTATTAGAGAGGTTAATGTCTGAAATTCTATATAGACATAAGGAGGAGAATTCTTAATAACAATAAAACAAATGCAGAAATAAGATGATGACTGAAACTATACTGTAACTTTGGTAACGGAAGAACGTTGAAAAATTACCAATTTCACAATAAGCCACGGGAATTGTGTGTTTCAATTTCCTGCAATGACTTGCAGTCTCAAATACTGTGGCTACCAATGTATGGAAGTACTTTTGTACAGTAAATACAAGGAAATCGCTAAATATCTTTAAGGTGTTGTCAACTTTGGAAAAATAACCTTTGATCCTTGTCCTGGAGCTAAAAAAATTAGGAAATTCAAATCTAAATTTTGAGAAGACCTCCAAAGACATTTTAAAATGGTTTTCAGTGTCTGATTTGGTAATGAGTTATCTGCATGAAAACATTCATATTTCTAATATAAAACACTTTTTAAAATTGCTTTTTTAGCAACTCTCGTGTGGAATTGCCCAAGTGAGACAGGCTTCACACTGGACTCCTTAGTAAAAGGATAGTGAAGAACCAGGTGTTCTTGGCCCTTGAAGAACAAGGCTACATACACACGCCTAATTCCTCACCACAGACATTATAGCACCCTACTCTCTCAATTTGCTGAATTCACTGCTGAATTGCAGCAGAGTATTACAGCGACCTGGCTGCGGTCCTGCGACATGCGCATGTTCAAGCTGCTGCGTCTTCAGTGCAGTGGCTTGAGTGTGTCCTTCAGACCCTGGACAGGCTGCTCCCTAGCCTCGGGATGAGAGGCGGCAGAGTACGGGCACACAGCCCCAGCCTACATCGTCTCCCATTACACACTCCCGCCACTTCAGGCCCTGCCACTCAAAATTCAGTAATGAAAAGCGGACAGGGCTCGTGCTTTGACAAGAGCTTTCAACACTAACCTCCTCCTCTGCACACAACTCAACTAGAGCGGGCATTTCTGTGCGTGATGAGTCTTTATAGCTGTGTGTCAGCAAATCTGGAGAGAATCTGAGAAGAATCTGCTTATGTCTGTCACTGAGATTGCCTCCCACACACACATACACAATCACAAATGCATGCAGACAAACTTACTGGCACACACACATAAAACAACCATATACAAACCCCAAACACAGACACACACACACACACACACATTATATATGCACACAAGCACGCACACACACACAGCAGATCTGTATGCGCATGTTGGCAGCGTGCGTCTTGAATCCGATTCGGAGCGACAAAGGTAAAAATTACTATTTCCACTGAAGATAATTATTATCATTATTGCAATCGTGTTATTACTATTATTACAATAACTATTTATACCGTTTTTGGCAGCCCTCTGGAGAGCATTTCAGGTTTAAGTTTACATGTGTTTATTATCTCATAAGCTGGGCATTTACTGCCACTTCCCATAGAACTACACTCATCTTCCTCTACCGTATATGTACAAACACAGCAGTGCATCCACAGATATGTTAACACAAGCATGAGGACAAAGTACTGTGGTCTCTCACACACACACACACACACACACACACACACACACACACACACACATTCAAACATAAGCACAGACTCTCTCACACACACACACACACACACACACACACACACACTCAAACATGCGCACAGACTCTCTCCCTCTCTCCCTCTCTCTCACACACACACAAGCACACACACACACACATACTCACTACTTTCTACTCAAACACATGCAATCTTTCACAATCATGTGTACCCCCCCCCCCTCCCCCCACCCTTCCGCACATATGCACACGCCAACACACAAACAGAAGCATACATACACCAGCAAACACAGCCACATGACACACAAGCGCACACAAGAAGCGCCCAAACCAGCACGCATGCAGAAACAAGCAGACGGCACAGAGACAGTCATGGGGAAACAGGAAGAGTGCGCGTCCTGCCCACAGGAGCCTTAAATAGTTTTCGGCATGCTGTTGCCTGTTTGTTTAAAGACATTAGTCTGTGCAGGCCAGCCAAGTATTTGTAAAGCAAGCAGAGTAGACACTGACGGATCCAGATCTCCTCAAGACTGAACAGGGATTTACAAGGAGAGAGACGCGGCACCGCACCTGAGACAAACTCTCTACCGCGCGCTTTCCGCATCTGCTTTCGCCCCTAATCCCCACCTCCCTGTCCCAGTTTGTCCCTCTAGGATTCTCTCTCTCTCTCTCTCTCTCTCATCCCCCTTTTCTCTTTCCCTCTGGCTCTCTCCATTCCTCATGTCTCCATCTCTCTCCTCCCATCATGCTGTCATTAGCATCCCAAGGAGGGCTTTCCCCCAACAAAACACTTCACTGGAACAATGTAGACGGCGTACATCAAATTTCCGGAGCGTTCTCTTGTCGTCGCGAACGTTTTTGCGGGAAGGCTTCCCCCAAAGACAGCGTCATCAAGAAACTTAACAGACCAAGAAGAAATGCATAATTCTGAGACGCAAAACAAGAATGAAACAGAACTGGAGATGATTCGCAGCCGATACTGGCAGCAAGAGAACAGCGTACAAGTACTGCCGTCAAATCACATGACTAGTTTAAGGGTAACAGTGAAGAAGGCTTTCGCAATACGCTAGTTGATGGAAGGTAGTGCTCAGTAGATGGATGCTCTGCTTTGTGTTAAACGCCTGGAGGATTAAAAGGGATAGAATGGCCCCTCTAACGCAAGTTAGAAACATCTGGAGAAATTACTGATTTACAACTGGTGTCATATTTCATCATTAAAGCCGTAATAAATGTTTGTTTATGACCAATAAAAAAATAAAAAAAAACAGGCTATAGACTACCATCTGTCCCTAGAACCTCCTCTGTCAAAGTTACTCAACCCCCCCCCCCACTGTCCTCCTACTGCCCTGTAGCTGCATATCTACACGCATCACTACTATTTCTTCATATCATCATTTCCTCATACAGACAAGAATCCAGATTAAAAAAAAGCACAAAAATACCAAAAAACATAAAATCTTGCCGTGGTACGGTCCCAGCTGTGACACGCACAAACTCCCGCACAGACATCCAGAGACCGAAGGACACGGAGGCGCACAAAAACAGACACAGGCTCCGCACGTTACAGTCGGCTCAGTTCAGAGCAAACGCGCTGCCTGCCGGCTCCAACACGAGTTTGCAATGAGACCGTTACAGTGCCGATACCATCTCAACATACAATCATCATCACCTTAGTGCAGGTACATGCTTGAATGCGCTCATTTGTGAGTGTGTGTGTGTGTGTGTGTGTGTGCGCTAGTCAGTTAGAGAGAGAAGGGAAACAGAGTAATTAGCCTTTTATGTCCCCGTCAGGTGACGGGCTGGAGGTGGCTGGGCTGTTTTTCTTCCATTTGTTTTCTGTTGGTGTTTAATTAAAATTCAGATGCGGGCGCGAGATCCTTTTTCTGCACTTCAAACTTGAGCCACGCACCTGGAACTGAAGGGGGAGGGGTCATGGGAAATAGTGGCAGCATTTGGCAAAGTGCAACTCTGAGGGGGAGGGTCTGACCTGCTGCCCGATTACACACATCCATCCACTGCCTGAAGGAGTGCACACTGTAATCCTCCACAACATAATGTGTACATGCATCCATACACCAATCAGCCTTGACATTAAAACCACCTGAGTACCACGGTGTTGCAAAAATAGCTCAGTTCCTGCGACACACGGACAACACAAGACCTCTGAAGGTCTGGCAACACGCCTTTAACAGCAGAGATTTCAAGTCTTGTAAGGCCATTTAGGAGATGCTCTGACGCCGTCATCTAGCCCGTAATGATTTGGCCCTCATCAAATTCGCCCAGGTCTTTATGGCCTAACTTTTGTACCACATCCAGCAAATCAACCATGAGAACCACCTGTTTGCTTACATCTAATTAATCCCAGACCTTCACATGTGCTATTGTCTCAAGATTGTCTACGCTATTTGCTTGATCTTTCAGCGATTATAATGTCTTTGCTGATCATTTGCATGCACACGCACACATCAACACGCACAACAATCCACACGTGCAGTACGTGCATACTGAGGCACAACACCCCCCCCCCCCCCCCCCCCCCCCACACACACACACACACACACACACACACACAAACACAATCTGTAATCCCTCCACCAAAAAACCAAACACACTCACACAATCGCAAACCAAACACTCACACCCACACTGCTGACCATCACAGATAGTGTGTCCTATAGCAGTCAGTTGAATCAGAGCTAGTTATACAGCCACATGTCTTGTGCAGATAGCGTACAGTGCTGTCCCACCATCAGGGAAGGAAGTAACATGTAATATCGAGACATACAGCACTTCCAATGGGCTCCTTTCAGGATACGAACAAGATCAAGAACAAGAAAATTCCAAGCCAGTCAGCTTCAGCCTTGTTCAGGCAACAATGCATTATGGTCCACAGTAAAGTGTGACAAAACTGGTCTGAAACTCACAGCTATTCACCCTCTACAAAACCCAGGATTAATGGCCTGAAATGAAGCTTTACTGCAGTGTTTCCAACCTGGAGCGCCACCACCATCCCGACCAGCACCACCGAGTCTGTGCACAATGGACAGATCCACACATTCAAATCACGCGTGCTCTAAACCGTGCAAAGGAAGCAGCTTTGCAAGTGAGCAGAGAGAATCAAACGTTCTTCAGTCAAAGCGCAGACTAAGTATTTCACCATGCTTGTTTGAGTTAGACACACACACACACACGTGTAGACTCTCAAACACATGTCAACACTCACACAAACACACAGAGATCGACTCACGTAGAAACACACACACACACAGCTCAACACTGTGCTCTCTCTAGAGCTGAGCAGAGGGGAAGTCCAGATGAAATTGCAATCACAAACGGAGGCACAGATGCGGAGCTATACGCTGCCCTGAACTCGGAGTGTCTCAGTACTGCGGTCTTCACCCCACCAGTCGAACCTGGAGCGCAGGGCTCAGTGGGCCTCTTACCGGTGTAGTGGTTATTCAGCAGCGAGCTGGACCTGTACGCTGAGGAGTCCAGTGCGCAAGTCTCCTCCATTCTCCTTTCTCCGCCGAGACTTTCCACAAATGCGCCGTACGTCCTCACGTGCGAGAGTTCGGGAGCGAGTGCAAGCGTGCGTGAGTGCTTCTGCGAGCCACTACATCAAAAGCGTGCGTGTGCGTGTCAGTGTGTGTGCGCGTATGTGTGTGTGCGTGTGTATGCGTGTGTGCGCTCACCCACGTGTTCCCCTGCTGCCAGCAATCAGTCCCCCTTCAGTCACCGTTTCCGTGAGCGACCCTTCCGTCAGTCACACACGCATAAGTGTGTGAGCGCACATGAAGCCGGGAGCCTGTTCGTGCAGGCGAATGCACGCGCGTGCGAGTATGTCCTTGAGAGAGAAAGAGTGTGTGAGAGATGGAGCCAGAAAGAGTGAGAGGAGCGAGAGAAAGGAATTGAAGGAGGATATAAAGATGAATAAAATCTTGCCTGGCTGGAGCAGAGAGAGAGAGAGAGAGAGAGAGAGAGAGCGAAGGTAGGAGAGGGAGGAGCTAATCCACTGCTTGCAGATCTTTAACCTCTAGTGTGCCAACAGCACAGAGGTCCCAGTAAACACCCCTCAGTTACACTACAGTGGGGTATAGGAAGTTAACACAGGGGTGACAATATCCCTTCCGGCGGGGCAAGACAGAGAAGGGGGTCATAGTGTTCTTTACACTCCTAATGAATCCACACGTTTGATTTCTTGCGGCCAAGCAAGTTCTACTCAGTTTGGAGCAGGTTTGTTCTGGTGCTTTAAATTAATCACGAAGAATGAGGTTCACATCAGGTCGAAGGGACAATGTAACCTTGCGACGTGAATGTGCGCTTGAGGCAGCTAGTTTTTTTTTTGTGATATTTTATAGGTTTAATTTAATTTTACGATGTCAATTACAGACATTAAAATACTTCTTAGGATGACATAAAAACAAAATTAGATCCTTTACGGCCTTTTACAAACTTCAAAGCAGTTTACAAGCGACTTCTATAAAAAAAAAGACTCCGTTGCAAATGTTTTGACTCCTAACGTGAAGACTCCACACAGGCCTGCGCTCTCGAACACAGCGCATGTCCAGCGCCAGGTCATATGGACGCTCCGGCACGTTCTATTTTTAACTGACGCGACGCCCTGCTCAGACCTTAAGCCCCTCCCAAGTTTAATCAGCTGAGGTGGGGCACGTCTCGACCAGATCGACCTGGCGTTCAGTGCGCGGGCACAGAAACTCCGGGACATTACATTTTCGCATGAGCGCTCGAATGAACGCAACCGTCAAAATGACCGCATGGCAACCGAGAGAGTGACAGGGGCGACTCGAAAGCCAAAGCTCTATGTTTGCTGCCCTCAGCTGAGGGGGTGGCCATTCCAGTCAGTCAGGTTACAACTTTCCGCCACTTCTATTTTTTGTCTCTAAGGTCATCTTATGCATGAAATTCTCCAAATCACACAAAAGCGACTATTATTACGTCATGGAACTGGTCAGTTTCATAGAACCAAATTGTATTTATAGTAAAAAGAGCATTCCTTCTGCCAGACCTTCTAGTTCATACCCCACTTCAAACATAAGGGTGATCCTGGAGTGGTTACGGGAAATGCAGAGCGATGCCTGTGTACTGTAAGGAGTGTACGAGACAGCGAGTGTGTGTGTGTGTGTGTGTGTGTGTTTATTGCTTGTGTGCATGTGCATATTGTGTGCGCGTATATCTACATGTATATTGTATGTGTGCGTGCACTTGTGTGTGTTTATTGAATGCGGGCATGTATTAGTGCATGTGTGTGTGCGCTCGCGTGTGTGTATGTATATTGTATGTGTGTGTATTTGTACGCGCGCGCGTGTGTGTGTGTGTGCGCACGTGTGTGCGTGTGTGTATTGTATGTGTGCGTATATTTGTGTGTGCGTGCATGTGCGAGTGAGGGAGAGCATGCATGTATGTAAATGCGTGCTGGTCTGTGTACGTGTATATCTGCATGTGTGTGGCGCAGACTCTTACACATTCACAACTGAAACATTCCTGCTCTCAGCAGTTAACTGTGCTCCTACTGGGAAGCCGTTCAAAATAAACACACAAGAGCCGCATTAATCGGAGATCTGAAAAATACTCGTCTGGACACTGGCAGAGCCTGAAACAGAGTGGAAAAGGCAATTATACCGCATTTCCAGGGACCTTCTGCGATGTGGGGACCGAGCAGAGGGGGGAAAAAAAAAGAAAGAGGGGAAGAAAGGAATAAAAAAAAGCGAGGGATCAGGAGAAAATGCATTCCTTCTGTCCCGCGCTCTGCCAAGTTGGTCGGCAAAATGAAAACAAAAATGGCGTGGCGACCAGCCAGACCGAGGGAAGGAAAATTGAGGAAGAGACGCACGTTCCCACAGAGCCGTACTGGTCAGGTTACTACAATGGGGCTCTGGGAAGGGAGGGGGCGGACAGGCTGGGCCGAGAGCAGCCACATAGAGACCAAGGGCACTGCAGTGTCCCCGATCACTACACTGGGGACCGGTCCTGGCTTGGTGAAACCAATGGCATATTTGTTTTGGATTAAAAAGCCTTGTTTAATTAACAGGACTTTAAAGTAAGAGAAAGAATAGAAAAATCCAAAAGATAGTGAGGAGACACTGCCAGCCTGAGCCAATAAGGAGCTCTCTCAACACAACCGCCATTTTAAAACGTATACCGATCGCCAATCCGATCACCTCACAATAACCTGCTACTTCCTGAGCTGGCAGGCACAGTTTGAGAGATACCTGACATATAAAGCAAAGCCTGTGAATCCCTCGTGCCATTCTAACTGATGATACCATTCAAGTGACACTGAGGATAAGATCTTTAATACTTCAAACAGAGTTATAGGACTCCCTGAGACCGATGTGAAGGCTAACATTAAAACTGCAAGACAAACCTTAAGCTTAGGACTGCGCCCTGAATGACACAGAGATCCGCCGTCTCCAAGACTGTGATACTAATGCTTCGGCCAAGATTCTCTGACACAACAGATGGCACAGTGCCCACTTCCTGTGGAGAAAGGTGTACCTGCACAGACTTCCTTCCCAGTGCAGAACTAGTGCACAGAATCAAACAATCTTCAGAAGTGAAACACCCAGAGGTTATCGCGCACCAACCAGTCAATACTCCGTTTTTCAAAATTGAAAACCCGAAGGTTTTATGCATAAAGAGACAGGAGTATGAAGTAGGACTGATGTAGCTAAAATGGAATAAACACTTCAAGTAACAAGCTCTCAAAATAAATTTTAGCGGCGCCAACATTTCGAGTTGTGCCGTCATCAATCAGTTTTAATGGTTGTCAGCAATGTAATACAGTAACGTAACGTAATAATGCAATACAGAAGTTATTATGTGTGGGAACTTCCTCATCAAATTTTCGCCCAACCAGCCGAAGCTATCCATACAGCACAGACACTCCCAGTCACTTAAACACCTGCTCAAACTTAAGCCCGTAGTAAACGGCTCGCTATTCATAGAGCACTATGTACAACATGAGGTTTTTCAGTCCAGTACAAACTTGAGCGAGAGAAAGCCAAAGGACACTGGATAACATATCCAACTAAAACAGCGGTTTTTTCGTAGCCCCATATCAACGCGCCCTATGGTCTGGCGTTGAATCTGGACCATTCCAAAACTGACTGCGGCCACTGACCCCCCAGGGTGGTGCGTGACTGCCCGAAGACTCACACGCAGTGGGAGGGGCTTCAGTCGGCGGGAGGTTTTTTTTTTTTTAACCCCACTTTTTTTCTTGCCACACGGTGTTACTCATTAGCGCCCCATCTGGTGAGCCGAGAGATAGCGACCTCTCAACACCAAAAAATTCTTCACAGACCCGAAACACAGACCAATAAGCAGCAGTACAATCTAAGAGAAAACAGAAGCTGCCTGCGTTGAGTAACTGCTGAATTACTGCAATTTCGCACCTTTTTAAAATTAATACCAGCCTTTCAAAAGGGGTGCAATACATCAGCTGGATCCTGAACTTCAAATGAAATGCATTTAGGAGACGCCCTAATTAAATAGCGACACAAACTGATTAAAATCCAAAAAAGTGAGTTGGATATTTCACAGAGTTAATTCAGGATAAATAAGCTGTAAACAAATTCTACAAACATTAAAACACAAAATCAGCTTCTTCAACAGCGTACTAAATTATGCCTCTGAGCCTTACCATCGCTGTGCAGGAAACAAGGCACAAATTGATTGTTATTGCATTATATTAATTCAGTCACTGTGGCAAGCAATTAAAAGCATACTTTCTATTGTTCTCTAGATATGACGCCGATCATGTCTTTCACCCAAAAGGCCACCTCTTAGACCCAACAGTGCGCAGGAGTTAAATAGAGACTGGAGGTCGTGCCCCTGATGATATGCGCAGCGTTACACAGGCTGACGTTTCCCGGTCAGGAGAGGGATACCTCGCAGACTGCTGTGTTGCATTTGGCACATTTTTCTACCGCAAGGACATTCCGTGTGAATGTCTCAGCAGTCTGTTAGGCCCTCTTGATCCCTCCCAAGAAAAGCACTTATTCCCACAATAGAAAAGTAAAGTCGCTTTCACACCGGACGCAAAAACGAACTTCGCGCACAACAGATTACATTCAAAGTTTTTCGTGTATTCGCGTATTTGCATTGACTTTGAAAGTAATCTGCCGTGCGAAAAATTCGTTTTGCGTCCGTTGTGAAAGCAGCTTAAGCCTTTCGTTGCTTAACACTCAAGTATTTTCCATTACGTTTCAAGCATATTTTTGTTTGCACTGAGACACCTCCTCTCAGATAAAACTGGAAGGACCTCGACATCCTACAGCAAACTGCACCGAGCTCACACGAAATTTTACTGAAAAGCATATTAAATCAGGAACAAATCAAAGATGTTACCTTTGATGTGACAACCTCAGTAAACTGCACAGAAGAGCCCACAGAAGCTGCCATTACACTGGTCATTAATGACAATGCAAAAAATATCGTAATGATACCAGGAGGTTGTCAGTTCATTATATGGTTCAGTTATGAAAATTTAACACGGGCGCTTGAAGAGCCAAAAAATTCCCCCAAAAGGAGTTTAAAGATCATATGCATCTAAAAAAGTATTTAAAAACAGGCATGAATCGCGCTGTCCATCTGCCTGGGGGTCTCTAGTGAATGCCCAAACGCATATGCTCTAATCGTCCAATGACTACGTTGACAAGAGGGTGTATAAACAGTCGTTCCAACTATTTGGCCCTCCTAAATCAAGGGTGACTTTCATTGCGCGAGCCCCCCGTTATCCTCAAAATCTACTACAAGTGTTACACGTTTGACAGCCTCTGTGGCCATTCAAACTGTGCTGCATATGCCAGTTAAACTTAAACCACAGGTATTTAGCACCGCCACTGCAGAAAATGCAACTTTTGGAATAATTACAGGAGCCATGGCCAGCCTCATGTGGGACACTGCAAACCGCGTCATTAAACGCATATTATGCCTTAGTTTTGAAACGTTCGCTATCTTGGAGGGGGCACATGCCTCCTGGGGGGGAACTGGAACAGGTCCCAACAGGCCGGGGCCAGGGTGCGGAGGGTAGGGGCGGAGGGACTGTCTGGGCTGCCTGAAGTTTGAATAGAGAGGGGTGCAGTCACGTCTGCAGGACGCCAACCCGAAATCTAGCTCGGAGCCGCGTGCATCCGAGAGCCGAGCACAGAGGACCAGCCGGCCTCACTGTCCTCCAATCAGGTAACTGCGTGGGGTGTGTGAGGTGGGGGGTGAGGGAGAGGAAGGCAAGGCTCACTTCAGAGAATCAAAGCGTCGCCTCCAAATAACCTGAAACTGGCGCCGAATCTGATTTCTCCGAAAAACCTTCGATGCCAGGGGATGTGAGACAGCAGATATTACTGCAGCGACACTCTGGGCATCCCCTACTCCCCCCGCCGTCATTCAGGGGAAAAACCGCAGCTGCAATGACCGGGAAAGCAGATGCGCGCCAGCACACACACACACACACACACACACACACACACACACACACACACACACACACACACACACAGGCGCGCACACAGGCACAAAGAAACAGACACACACACGCATGCACGAACAAACACACACAAGCCCGCGCGCACTCGTGCATGAACAAACAGACACACACGCACATGCAGGCACGGACAAATGCATGCGCACACACACACACACACATACACATACAACCAGGCACCCACACACGCACAAACAAACACAGACACACGCACACAGACACGGACAAACGCATGCACACTCACAGACACATATAGGCACGCACATGGACACTTGCACCCACGGACACACGCACGAATACACTAAGCTGCTCTTCTATACAAGAAACGCCCGCGTTTGAACACCCTCGGACTGACTTATGAAGTGTCCCAGAACAATTACACAATATCGAAAGTAAAATTCCACAGAACATACATTTACAAATACAAAAATGCCCAAAGTCCTACAAAAATTTTGGAAAATTCAAATTTTTTCACTAATCTAGAGCCCCGCATACATATGACCTTTCCCCCAGGTATAAACCCCCTAGCTCAAATGCTTCATCAAAATCAGTCCACAACAAAGTTTTTTTCAAAAACGCCAAAAATGCCATTTTTTTCCCCAAAAAATGGTCCGATCTGAAAAAATTCTTCCCTGGCCTGGATTCCATACATTACCGCGAATGTTTTGGCATGGGTTACTAGTTTATTATCCCCCGCCAACACGAGGTGGGAGGGGGATATAGGTTTGACCTCCGTCCGTCCGTCCGTCCATGTGAGCGTCCGTCCGTCCGAGATAAAGGGGACAGCTTTACTCAGAAACTACTACAGATACAGTAACCAAATTTGGCGTGTAGCTTCAGACCATAAAGGCCTTGATTGAGTTCGAAAATGAGAAGTGCACGATTGGCGGGGGATGTTGTAGACCACGCCGACTTGTTGATGCTGACTTTAGAGGTGCACACATGGACAAACAGACAGACAGACAGACGGGCAGACAGACGACGAACTGATGACAATACCCTTCAAGGCCTGAAGTCGGGCCGAGGGTAAAAACCGCTGCTTCGTTCATAACATGGAGCAGAGAGGCCATTTCTGCACTAAAGACAGCAGTAAGGGGGAGGGAGGAGTCCCGAGTTTTCTGCTTAGCCTAAAGACAAAACGGAGCCAGTGTCACGACCCAGGGGCAGCCAGGTGGAAACATCTGGAATTCCGCGCTATAAAACCTGAGCAGTGCCATAAATGGCACACTATTCCCAATCCAACGGACTAACTTACAATGTCAGAGAATTTCTTGCAAATAGCAGACATCCTATTTACGGACCTACTGCACCATTTCGTATACAGCCCATCCCCCTCTCCGTGTCTGTTAGCATAATATCCCGAATACTCCCTAAGCTGGACTCATGGGGGGAGGGGTCCGAACGCTTTTCCGACATTCGTGGAAACGCGACATCCTTACTGCTTTGATCTTCACAAATGAGGATGTGAGTCATTTGAAAACACTGTTCTCAACTCTCTTTTTCGGTGGGGGCAGATGGGTTTTGTCTGGGCGACGAGGGGGTAACAATGGAGACATTAAATGCCTGGAAGAGGTGGTACTGCTCACTTTCCAAAGAAAACTGCCGTCGGCCGACAGCACAGCTGCTCTGGCCGATAACCCCAGCGACCAAGATCGTTCACTCGATCCTTGGCAAAATGGGTTTTCTAAGTGTTGCCAGAAATGAAAACTAATTCTCACAATTAAACAAAATTAACAAAATGAGCCATCAGGAATCTGTTAAAAGGCGCTTCAGTGGTGATTGGAAACAGCGAACATGGTCAGATCAGACAAAACTTGAGCTTTTCTGCCATGTATACCAACGCTGGCCCCGACATCAGAGGGAGATCACGTCATTGGTTTTGGAAGACCTCCACACCATATGCTGCAGGATCTTGGATCGAAGGCTCGTTTGCACCTGAAGGTCCTGTGGCACTGGTGACCTCAACTGTATTATTAACTCCAGCAACTATCAATACATTTTTATCAAAAACCAGGATTTCGGGCAATAAGCTTGAACTTTGCTGAGAATGGATCTTCCTGAAGAGTTATGAAAGATTGAGGATCAAGAGGGGATCCTGGATGAAGAATGGCCAAAGATGGCCGCCCGAAATGTTCCCTTGTTTGGGGATCGCACAGGGGAATAAAAACAGAATTGTGAGGTGCATGAATATTTATGACACTGCTTTCTTTCCGAAGGTTTGTAACTTTCACTGAATAATTATTGAAGAGTAATGATATAATTTTCTACACTTGAGAATTAAAGTAGAGGTCAGAACATTTATTGTACGAAAACTTTCTCACCTACATGAAGAGGTGAGTGATTTTTAAGGCCACTTCATGCATCACAGCTGCACAGAAAGCTCAGGTAATTATTACTGCGAGGTCTAAGAGCCTCACTGCATCTCCCTCAGTCTCCCAAACTATCATCCACTTATGCACTTTATCTCCCGCGTAAGCTGCTGAGTGTCAGTCAGGCTAATGATTTTTTACACGGGTTATGTACCCGAGCAGTGCCAGTGAGATGGGTTACGTACCTGGGCAGTGCCTTTGTGATGGGTTATGTACGCGGGCAATGCCAGTGTTATAGGTTATGCACCCGGGCAGTGCCAGTGTTATAGGTTCTGTACCCGGGCAGTGCCAGTGTGATGGGTTATGTACCCGTGCAGTGCCAGTTTCATGGTTTATGCACCCGGGCAGTGCCAGTGTGATGGCTCATGTACCCGGGCAGTGCCAGTGTGATGGATTATGTACCAAGGCATTGCCAGTGTAATGGATTATGTACCCGGGCAGTGCCAGTGTTATGGGTTATGGTCCCGGGCAGTGCAAGTGTGATGGGTCGTGTACCCGGGCAGTGCCAGTGTGATGGGTCATGTACCCCGGCACTGCCAGGGTGATGGGTCATGTACCCGGGCACTGCCAGTGTGATGGGTCATGTACCCATGCAGTGCCAGTTTTATGGTTTATGCACCCGGGCAGTGCAAGTGTCATGGGTTATGTACCTGTGTAGCACCAGTGTCATGGGTTATGTACCCAGGCAGTGCCAGTGTGATGGGTCATTTACCCGGGTCGTGCCAGTGTGATGGCTCATGTACCCAGGCAGTGCCAGTGTGATAGGTCATGTACCCGGGCAGTGCCAGTGTGATGGGTCATGTACCCGGGCAGTGCCAGTGTGATTGGTCATGTACCCGGGCACTGCCAGTGTTATGGGTTACGTACCCGGGCAGTGCCAGTGTGATGGGTTATGTACTCAGGCACTGCCAGTGTGATGGGTCATGTACCCAGGCAGTGCCAGTGTGATTGGTCATGTACCCGGGCACTGCCAGTGTTATGGGTTATGTACCCGGGCAGTGCCAGTGTTATGGGTTATGTACTCAGGCAGTGCCAGTGTGATGGGTCATGTACCCGGGCACCTGCCAGTGTGATGGGTTATGTAGTCAGGCACTGCCAGTGTGATGGGTCATGTACCGGGGTAGTGCCATGGTGGTTTTCGGAGCGCTACATAATGTTCTCATAACCTACCATCCTCATATTATGAAGAAATACTGCTGCAAACCCAGCCTACAAATGGACCCCTGAAGTTAATCTAATTTACACTTGAAGAGAAAGCCAGAGAGACACACAGGCAGACACAGACACAGAGATCTTTGCTAAAGTGATTATGCGCCATAAAAAGAGAGGTCATGTGATCACTGCACGACATGTTAGAGAGAAGAACTTCCACCCACCCTGCAGGGAATAACGAGAATTTACCAAGCTTTCTCTGAACAAAGGAAAAGGCAGGGACAGTGTGGATAAATATTGCGAACTCATCACTGTGATTATAATGTACATGTTACACACCCCCTCCTACACTACTGACACCCTTCATTAAGAGCAAATATCTTTCATAAAATAAACAGCACGCATGGAGAGCTATCGTGGATACTGAGAGACTGCACAATATTTGACCATTCTTCAGCATCCTTCAGACGTTTAGCTGAGTATTAGCGCACTGCAGCCACCAATTCAAACCACAAATTTTTAACAAGGTTATGGAGACTATGATGGACTTTGCAGAGAAGATATTTTGTGGTCTGTTGAGCATTTCTTGGTCAATTTTGAGGAATCAAGGTATCATTATCCTGTATTTAAGTCTTGAATATTTTGGCAGAACGAGGAAAATGCTTCCCATACTTGCGGGAGTTCACCAGTGAACTAACCTTGACCAGAGTCCTGAGAAATGTACGCAAAAAACGGTATCAAATATCCACCACAAAGAAGGATATTCTATCAACACTACTGATGCCAAAGCCATTACTGATGCATGACCAAGAGCCGTAATCTGAGGCTCTCGCACCTGAAAATATGGTTTCCCTTCAAATCCAGCACTGAGAAACTTTGGTCCCAAAATAAATATATTGACCATAGTTTCCCATTAAACCCAGCACTGAGAAACTCACTGCTTTCATAAAATAATTAAATTGACTATAGTTTCCATTCAAATACGACACTGAGAAAATTCTTTCTAAAAAAAAAAAAAAAATTTTGCATTGACCATCTCTGAAACTGCATTAGTTAAGATATCAAGCCATATCCCCGTACGTTTGAGCGTACATTACGGCCTAGTTAAGAGGTTCCTAAGCCTCTCACAGGAGCTCCCAGCCAGATCTGGGTATTTGATTGGCTCCACGAGAAGCACATGATGTAAACAGTCAAGGGCTTGACTACACTGATCAGGTGTGCTTCAGGCAGAACACAGAGTAGCTGGATCAGGTGGTTCGACCTCGAGGAGAGAGGGATGGGAATCGCTGGTCTCGTTCATTCCCACCATTTACTTTACACAGCCTCTATAGCCCTTTACAAAGCGTGAAGATTAATTTCAGGGGTGGGGCAGCCTGTTGGATTTGACGAGATTGACATGCATCTCCATCATGACAAGTAGAAGTGAGCAGCGAACGAGAGCGGAGCGTCTCCGTAGCTGAAGGGGAGGGAGCAGGAATGCTCCGTGGCCGGAAGGCGGCGGCGGTTGACGGAGCTTGACACATCCCGAGCGCTCCGTCACACGCAAGCAGCCGCCGCGAGGCTCAGCCGCACTCGCTAACTCCAAGCCTGAGCGCCCACACGGAAGAAAGAGGCCAACACCGCCGCATGGAGACCCTGGGAAAGCTTCTCCGTGGCCATTCACAGTCCTGAAAGTGCTGCACAGACTATGGCATTATGGAGTTCTGAATTGCATACTTGTTCACAACACAACGAACTGCATCAGCAGATTACTGGTAACATTAAGGACTCGGCACTCTACTCTCCACAGTATTAGGTCTGGTCGTCAGTACCAGATAATAACCATGTTGTGTACTACACAGTCACATGATCACCAGGCTATTGAGATCATCTGGTTTTCAGTTGGACTTTGGCATTGACTGTGTTGCAATATGGGACACAGCACACCAGGAAGAGGGCCTTAGTGAAATTTGCACAGTATAGTGCATCATCCAGTAATCTTTGGCACACTGGTACATTTTATATTGGTCACACACTTTGCTACTTTTTCCCACTCATCAGTAATCGACCTGTAAGCAGTAAGTGATTGGAAGTATGTGAGATGTTTCACCAGTGTCCTTCGCAGAGGGCTAACAAGAATATCAGCCAATTTCAAGCGAATGGTGGACAGCTGAGTTTGATCACTATACAGCCAATTAGTCAACTATTCATGGTACTAAGCCGAAGATTCAGAAGCTTTAACATAACCTATGATTGCAATACACGTTAAATATGACCAAATAAACGCTGCATTCTTTTTTCTCATACTCGCAGTTTAGCTCCATTGTGTTGGCAGCAAATTAATAAGAGTGCAAGTGTGAGATTCTCACTACATCTCTGTTTCGGTCATTTCATTCTCCGTGACTAGCAAAATGTTTTCGGCAGCGCAACATCGCTACAACGCCTAGACATTTTGATGAGAATACTTTCTCTCGTGACACGTTTCCTCTCCAGGAATCCCAGAGGAAAAGTGGTGAAACTCCTGGTGTTTGTTTTGTCTGCCGCTGGGTAATTAGCGGAGAGCAGCTTTCATCTCGCTCTCTCTCAGAAAACCCATCAGATCTCTACTGTGTAGATGGAGGGAAAGAGACCACACAAGCCAGTGCTGACATCTTCAGATCACCACTTCTCTCTAAAGCCTTTAGTTTCTGCAATAGGTCAGATTTAAGACAGTTTCTCAGCAGGGGAGATCTGGAGCTCCAAGAGGAATCTTCATTGTGGTGTGTGACTGTGCCTGTATCAGAGACTTTATTGGCAAGCCTCGCCACTCAGCAGCCATCTTAGCAACGTCCCCGGGCAGTTCTTTCAGGCAAACTAGACCAGGCTCCTATATAGATGAATGAGAACAGAGCCATACCTTCACTTTCAATGGTCACAGGGACACAAAAACTGCTGGTACAGAATCACCTGTCAAATCTGATAAAAATTGTTTAAAAATTTCAGATATTTTGCCGAAAAATAACATTTCAAATGCATTTTTCCTCCATGTTATACTTCTATTATGCATGAGCAAGGTTTTGTGACACCAAGTTCCTTTACAGCGTGCTGTGAGGTGATGTCATCAGCTCATCCCACTGAACTGAATGATAAACACATTAACAGCGCCTTAATGAAAAAACACACCAAATCTGTTGAGACCATGAGGGTTGAAACTGTTGTGTACCTGACCTGTGCGCTTGTGTCCATCCAACAACACGATTGGTATGTTTCCCAAGTCGGCTGTATAAAGCAAACAGCTGGCTTTTGCAGGGAAGGGGCAAGATCATACAACCGCCATTTCTAGTATTACGGACCTCTCAACTCAAAATGCCTTAAGTGATTTGTCTCTCCTCTAAATCGCCTCTGCTTGTGTGTCTGCATGTTTGTGTGTAAGAATGTGTTTGTGTGAGTGCACGCACATTGGTGAGCTTGTGATGTGAACTAGTGTTTTTGTGTATTTTTGCATGCGCATGCATGTGTGCATAGGTGTCTGCATGTTTTATGTACATGCATGTGCACACAAGCGTGTGTATGTGCATGTGTGTTTGCACATGCATTTGTGTGTATACGCGCCTGTGTGTGTCAGTGTGGATGCGGGTCTGCATGTTCGTGCGTGTGCGCGCGTTCGTGTGCGTGTGTGTGCACGCATGTGTGCATTTGTGTGATTATGAGCCTTTTGTGTGAGAGAGCGCGCATGTGAGTCTTCACGCATGTTGGACAGCATACATGTTTGTATGTGTGTGTGTGTGTGTGTGTGTGTGTGTGTGTGCGCACACATGCTGATACACAAACATAAGTAAGCATGTGCACACAGTAAGCCCTCCGCAGACAGCAGTCCCCGTGCAGCGGGGCTCCGGGCCGCTCCGCTCCCCTCTCACAGCGCAGATGTGGTTGAGGGGGGCCTCCCCTTGGCAGGAGCCCACATTCCTGCCGTTCCTGTTTCCAATTAGCCTGGCAGAGGGCCTCAGGGGCCAGAGGGGCCGAGCAACCTGCCACTACCGCTGCAGCCAAACAACAACCCCCGTTACGCTAATGACACAAACACAGCGCCGCAACACAGTCATCCCCGCTAATGACAAAGCACATAAAACCACACACACACACGCGGGCGCACACACACATACTCTCTCTCTCTCACGATCACTACTCACACAGCACACACACAAACACACACACACTCACCAAACACATATAACACACACATATGCACACTCATTCGCGCTAATGACAAAGAACATAAAACCACGCACGCACACACACGCACTCTCTCATGATTGCTACTCACATAACACATAAAACCATGCACGCACACACAAACCCTCGCTACCCACAAAGCACATAAAACAGCACACACAAACCTACACACATCCTTACACTTCTATCCTTGTGAGGACATTACTTTGACTTCCATTCATTTGTCGTGTGTCTCTGCAGACTTTCCCTAATCTTACCAAGAGGCAATGCATGCTTAACTTACTTAATTAATCCTTATTCCAACTTTAACCTATACCAAAATCTAACCTCACCTCAAACCTTCAAAAAGAATTTGCCTTTGTAGTGGTAGAGACAGACAAAAATATCCTCACTTCCCAAGAGCGTCCCCAATCTATAGGGGGAAAAAAAAAAACGTTTTTCTAGCCCTCGCAAAGCAGCACGAACAAGAACACACACCTGCGCACACACGCACGCACATGCACCGTTCCTACAAGTCACACACTACCAGCACACACAGGCAAACCCGACACACTCTAGTGTCCACAGGATATTGTGAAAGCGAGCCACACAGACTGCGTGGAGAGCGTAACACAGGTATTGCGCATAACGGAGATATTGTTCATCGCGGATATTGTGAGGGCGCGAGACAATGAGCACTTGTGTGTGTGTGTGCGCGCCACAGGCACAGAGTCTACGGACGACTGCGCAAGATTCGTAAACTCAGCGATAAATCTGAAGCAGATTGCTGCAGACACACAGATGAAGAAAAAAGACAAACGATCTTTGAAGAGATTGTCCTTCAGCGCGTTTCCCGCGCTTCAATGCAAGCGACCGGCTCCTGGAGGGTAAAAACATGGCTAATCATTCACTTTAAAAAAGCGCTCATAAACCACAGCATTATCTAAAAATAACGAACGGACGGTACAATAAACGGTTTCGCTACCCACCCAAACGATAGGGCAGTTTCGATGTCAAGTCAGTTATGATGACACAGCGCCAGATGGAGTGACTTATAGCAGGCTTCCTGCTCCATCCAGTAAAAAAAGCCAGGCAATTTCCTGTAGCAAAAAAGGATCTTTGCACTGAATTTCTGCAGAAAAGTCCCTTCTTTAGAGCTAAAACAGAATACCAACAAACTACAGCCCACTAGCACTATCTGGATAAAGGCAGCCTCATCTTGTCAGTATTCAGTGACAGAACCTATTTCGAAAGATAAGAAAACCAAATTCCATAGAAGTTTAAAGAAAGAAAACTCCCAGGTTGAGCCAATATTCCCAACAGAGAACTATTGGCCAGGAAGGGGTTCTTCCATGCAATCCTATGCAATACTAATGACCATATTTTCTGTGATTGCAGAGTAGGGAACCTGTGTGGTTCTACAAGACCCCCTTTGGGCTCCTTTGTGTCCCAGGGAACACCTGAATTCCAGTGAGACTGAGAGTTTAATCCCACTGCAGACATTCTGGAGAATGATGAGCACCTGAAATGGGACACAGACTCCTAAAAACTGTACAGATCTCCTACTGCAGGCAACTGCGCCATCAAATTTGGCAGTTTGACAAGCTCGCGCTTGTCCAAGTTTAAGCACTGCAGTCAGGCTCCCCTCTCACCAACTCTTTCTTTAATTGGGTTCTTTCCCCCACAGGTCTGCAGCAATACCTTTCCACAGTAAAAAGGGTCAGAGCACATGATTCTTGCAAGGACAAGTAAACTGTAGGCCTGTTCTGGTCATGTGTCATGTCCTTGTTAACAGGCTCCAAGGACAGACATGGGGATGGAAGGAAAGAAAAAAAAAAAAAAAAAAAAAAACAGAAGACAGATGATATAGGGAGGGAAAAAAATGGTCTGGAGTCCTCATGTGTTTGGAAAGATCCGGATTCCGGGAAAGAGCCCATCTGGGGCGGGACAGGGAGAGGTGTGCAGAGGTGGGGGGGAATGTTCAAGTCACCGGAAGGCCTGGTTGGTCACGGCCTTCGCGATGGAAACTGCCCGCGGAACGTTCCAGCGGCTGGAGGCGGAGTTCATTTCGCTGACGGAGCAAATATACCAGACACGCAGCTCCAAACATATGCGGAAATGCAAATGGCGAGTAAAACACGAAAACATGGCTCTCACATGACACGAGATGGAACAAACTCCACCCGGAATCAAACAGGCTCCGTCACATTGTGGCCTGGTCGGTAGCCTCAGATCCTCGCGTAGCCAGACTCCTGATTGGTCCCTCCTAAACACCACGGTAATTAGAATGACACTCCCAGGTAAATCTGCATTAATAGGAATGTTCACAAGAACCAAAATACAAGGAGTCAGATCCATGCTTCAATAATACAGTTATGTATTTTCTATTATCAATTAGGGCTGTAATATACAAATTTATCAAGAAGTATAGATCTGAAGTTGTTATCTCATACACTATAAACTAACATATTGCAGCCTGATGCAAAACTTTTTTTCCTGGTGTCAGTTCTCCTAGTGCTTTTGCAGGAATAGATTCATTTAATTCATACATCTCACCCATTTTTTCCCGTTCAAAGTTGTGTGGGAGGGGAGGGGAGGGGCTGGGAGCCTATCCCAGCATGCAATGGGCAAGAGGCAGGAATACACCTTGGACATGGACTGTCCGCTAGTCCATAACAGTGATCACACACACACACACACACACACACATACACAGTTACACACACACACACACACACACACACACACACACACACACACACACACACACACACACACACACACACACACACACACACACACACACACACAATCATTCACCACTCACACATTTACGCACTGTAACACACATCTATGCACAAAACAGTCTCTGGTTAGGCTGGCAGGCACGTCTCTATTCATGCAAGCACAGGGAAAACATGCAGAGCACACACACAAAGGCCCAAACTGATTCGAAACCACCATCATCTCTTTATGAGGAATAGGTACAGTGCTTAACAAATTTTATTAGGCCACATGTCATAAAAAATGAGAAAATACAAATATTTAAGAAATTTTACAGAAACTTGTTTAAAACTAAAAATGATTTTGTTATTTCTTAGGCAAATGAAGAACTGTCTGAAACCAATAAATAGTCCTTATTATTTTGAATGGCCTCCTTTGGCCTTGAAGACAGCTTGCATTCTTGCATTCAACCACTAAAACTAACTTTGGTCACACTTTATTTGAAGTGTTGCACATAAAGGCTTTATACAGCATGTATAATGCCTTCATAAATGAGACTTAATGTCTTCACAAATCATACATAAGCAAATGTCATACTTTGTAAAGGTTGGAATCACACATCCTTCTTCAGCATGAGATGCCAGATGTGACAATGACAATGTCACTTCGCTGACAATGTCACCCATTATCACATTTAGCCACTACCTAATTGACACTGTCAGTTATATCACAGCTGGCGTCACATGTTGAAGAAGGATGTGTTATTTCAACCTTTACAAAGTATGACATTTGCTTATGTATGACTTATGAAGACATTATGTCTCATTTATGAAGGCATTATACATGCTGTATAAAGCCTTTATGAGCAACACTTCAAATAAAGTGTGACCCTAATTTTTATGCTCAGGAGTGGAAGTAAATAACTGATTTGGCATCTTAATCAAAAAATAATGGCGGCTTAACTATTTTTTTTCAGCTTTTTTGTAAAACGGTGAATTTGAAAATTCGTGGATAACAACAATAATTATAATTAAGCGCACACACACACACACACACACACACCTTACAAAATGTGCACTTGAATCAGGGATTTGTTGAATTGAGGTGCGGAACTGGACCAACAAGAACTGAACAAAATCCATGAATGCACAGCAACTAAACAACGTTTCACCCACTCCAATCGCCATTATGATGCGGTGTAGGACAGTGTATTGTCAAAAACTGCTGTCCTGCTATACATACAGTGTTTAACAAATTTATTAGACGACTACCCAATGTAAGGTTTATGCCACAGCTGCCCTAAACTAACTGTTCTGGTAATTACGAAAAAAAATTAATGTTTCTGTAATGTTTAATCCATCAGTATGCGCAAGCTCTTTAACTGAAATGATATTTTTAATGCTAAAATATTATTATTGTTATCCATGAATTTTTTAATTTACCGTTTTACAAAACAGCAGGAAAAAAATAGTGAAGCATATTATTATTTTTTGATGAAGATGGCAAATAAAAGTTATTTTCTTGCATTCCTGAACATAAAAATTAGCTTTAATGGTAGAATGCAAGAATGCAAGCTGTCATCAAGGCCAAAGGAGGCCATACAAAATATAGTTTTTTTTTTTTTTTGGTTTTTACGTGTGAATAAGGACTATTTAGCAGTTTCAGTTCATTATTTGCCAAGAAATAACAAAATAATTTTTAGTTTTGAACAAAGTTTTTTGACAAATTTCTTAAAAATTCAGGTTTTCTCGTTTTTTATGACAAGTGGTCGAATGAATTTGTTAAGCACTGTAAATATAAGGTTGGCATACTGTGTGTATCCATACATTTTAAAAAGTATCTTCTGAGGGGCATCAAGACCTATTTTATTACTCAAAGCCAGATCACAGCTGTCAAGGCCATAACGGTTTAAAACCAGAGACTCCGAGCAACGAGAGATGCTTCCTGTCGTAACACAATCTGTCACTGGAGTAATTCCAGCACTACATTTGGAAACCTGCTGAATTGTTGCTATCCACGTGGCAGATGTTGACATGCACCCAGTTTTTGCAAAGCAAACATTTTGACAGAGATTTGGAGCTAAATGAGGGGTGTAATGTATATGACTGCTCCTACCAGCAGGTGGGGGGGGGCGGGGGGGTCAGAACCCAGAGATCTGTGCCCGAGAGATGAAAACTTACAAACAACAGCCCATGGTCTTCCCTGGTACATCTAAGTGAGTTGACTGTTGACCCTTCATTTGTGATGGCTGTGATCAATGCTCAGCAACTGCATTCGCATCAATCAAGTCTTCAGTCCTGGTCAATGGTCGGCAGAATTTCTAGTGATGGTTCCCAAAACATGACATTTAAAAAAAAAAAAAAATTAACCAGTCATGTCAAGTTCAGCAATTTGTTCAAATTGAACAAATCTCTCTCTTTTCTTGGTGAAGACAACAGTACAAAGGATTAAACATTTGTTCTTTTTTAAATTTAAAAAAGGCAAAAATCCATTCACATTGAGGTAATCAGCATTACTGCCAACATATGGGTGATTATTTTCTAAATGGAACTTGAGAGTACCTGCAGCAGAATCTTTATTACAGCAAAATCACTTCCTTGTTTACAGAAATCACTGACACTTCGCCCTTTTTTACTGCACCTGAAGTCTTCTCTGGTTTCTGCAATTATCACCAGAGAGCTGCCATTTTGACCTGAGTTGCTGGATTCTCAAAGAACCTCCCAGGCCAGCTTCAGTCCTCTTAACAAGTTTGCTAGGAATCCTTCAGTTCTACAACAAATTTAATCTTGGGGTCACATTTTGAAAATCTGCAACATCAACCTTGAATTCTTAACCCCTTTGGACAGATATAGACACCAGGGTCCATAAATTGCGAAATTTTATTCTTAAATAATTCTGTAATTGCATTTCCAAATGTCTTGCTTCGCTGGAATAAATTTTCCAGAGTCTCTGTGACACGAATACAGAATTATAAAGCCTGAATAGGCTCATGCATAGCAAGAAAAAATTGGCATTATTTGTACTCTGCGCAAAGGGGTTAAGGTAAATATATCCACCATGGTTTCTTATGTCTGGGTCAATGGGTCGGCACATTTCAAGCCATGGATCCCAACCTACGTAGGACAAAAATCTAAATCGTAACCAAAAGTTCAGTAATTCATCAAATTGAAGAAGTCATTCAAAACAGCTTCTTGGGGCAGAAAAAAAACCCAAAGTATCAGTTAGTCTTCCTTTTTGACACTGCGGTGATTAAACAGAAAAAAAAAATCAACTCACATTAGGGGCGAGGCAGGTGTAATTAATTTAATTATATGACGAGAGAAATGCACTTCTATAGCTCATTTTAAATTCAGCCAAACAGCTAATTATGCCAAAACCTGACAGAGCAAAAGCGTGGGTGATAATTGCTTGTCGTTCAAGGAAAAACCATTTGGAGTCAAACAGGTTTCGCAGAATCACCTCATGCAAGACACACGGTAATCTATACCGTCTGAGCTGCAGGTTACAAATACCCACTTCCTGCTCTGTTGGACTGAACGTTTGATGGAGTACAGCAATGCGTGACTAATCCAGTCTTGTAAAGCAGTGTGTTCAGCACAACACAACGGTAAAAATGAAAGGAATAAATCAACTCTGCTCAAGACAAATTGGCAGCAGAAGTGAACCAGACACAATTTTATTTCAAGAGTTGCAGGTACACAGCTGGCAAGGAATATCAAAGGGCATAAATCATAAATCAATCAGAGCCACAACCAAACCTACAATTTGGGGCGTCTGTATCACGATCAGGGCCACACAGCAACGTAAACTACATCTAAGGCGTTGCCTAAGACAAAGGGTTAGATAGTCGTTAGTCCAGAGGAATTACAGACCTAACCCAACTCCAAAGGCCCTAACCAGTGACATTCCTGCGGTGTTGCGTGAATCGCGAACTTGTTCCTGTGTCAGCATGTGTGCAAAGTGTTGGATTCTCACGACGAGGGCCAGCTCACGCGAACGCTCCCGGAGAGCGACCTGCAAACGTGGTAGTTTATCTTCGGGCCTTAGGCCGAGACGTCCAGTGTAGAGCTAAAAGTGCTTCCGCGCGACGATGAAACAAAACGAAAATCGGAGCACTTACTGTGCACAGAAACCAAAAGAAAATGTCCTCAGGGGTGAGAACCGAATGCATGCTGCCACCACGCCAACTCTCCGTCCTCAGTCAGACCTCGCGCTCCTCATAATCAAAACTCTCGTAGCAAGTGAGGGAGCACCTCAGGTCACGCCCATCAATTATCCGGGTCACGCCCCCTGCGGTATGTCAGCATCAGTAACTGGACCTAGCGCTACCTGACGTCGTAACAGTTTGTTAGAGGAAAAAAAGCATCAACGGCTTCATATTATTTTACCAGGGACACAAAAGGATCGAGACTTATGGACTGTGACCCATGTGGAGCGGCTCAGGAAGTAACCTGGTTGTGATCCGCAAGTTGAGGTTAAGCCCTGCAGTCTCACCAGAGAGCTGTAATTGACTCTGCATAAAACATCTCGATTTCCCACACAAAACTTTGACATTCAGCCAGAGAAACTACACCCCGTATGAGAAAGACAGGAAGCATCTTCAAAAGCTTTTTCTGCAAACAGACAGATGGTGGACAGACCAACAAGCTGACTGACTCAGCAAAAGACAGCCGAACTGACAGCCACTGCAAATGACAGATCGACTGACACAGCAATATACGAATTGACAGCTACTGCGAAAGACAGATTAAGACACACTTGGGCCTCGTCCACACGGATAGATTTTCGAAAACAGTCTTTTTTTTGTGGTTTCTAAAAAATCTCCACACGGCAACATTTCTCAAAATATCAGCGTCCACACGGAGACACCTAAAACGACCCAAAACGCTGCAGTAAATATTCCAAGCCTGTGTGTGGCGCTGTATGGCGCTGTAACATTTCTACGGAAATAGACTGGAAACTTAGAAGAAGGCGGTGAGTATGCGTATATAAAGCTAGAGTTATGTTGGGGGTGAGGGGTGGGGGCTGAGATGGGGGCTCTCATGTCATCGTTTTAAAAAAAAATTGTTTTGATTGTCCACATGAAAATGATGGGGTGGAGTTTTTAGATTCTCTCACTCTGGAACCCGTATTCAAAAAATACCATTTTCGGGTCGCGTTTTCGCCATCTCCGTGCGGACGCAAGGCCGAAATGATAAAATATTTATGCGTCTTCAAACACAGCCCAAGTCATCAACTTCGGATCAGCAAAAGGCACCACATCAGGTCATGATTAATGTGCACACTAAGTTTCGTGGAAAGAATTGAACGGTTTTCAAGTTATGCTCCAGAAACTAAATGTTCATAGACAGACGGACGGACGGACGGACAGACAACCGTACCCATGGCTATATCCCCCCGCATTATATGCTGGGGGGGATTAAAAAAAAAAGTTGTTCTAGTGTGGACGGGCCCTTGGTTTACCTGTGTTACAAATGACACGAAAATTTGAAATTATACACCTCAGATAAAGCACAAGTGCAGTAATCATCACTCCCTTTAGTAAGTGCACTCTGGTCTCCAACCAATGTCTTCTACACTTCAGTACAATTGGAACACAGGGCTCTGCAGAGCCGAAGTCACAGAGGACACGGTCATCACCCCCCGTCGCTCCACGGTGGGCCAGCGTGAGGTCATCAGTCCGAGCCGCTGCACTGCGGGACAACAGTCGCACTGCACCACAGAAGAGGACGAGCTCACTGCAGTGTGGAAGGGGGCCAAGTCAAGGCTCTGCAGCGACATGCTGAGATTGAGGAACTATTACCACCAGATCAAACTTCACTATGGCTGCACATCCATGCACATCTGATACAGGAAATCTTACACATCCACACAAATAATGCACAGAAAACCTTAAATATCCTCACGTCTTAAACACAGAATCTTACAAATCCAATCACATCTTATACAGAAAATGTTACGCGTCCACACATATATTGCACGGAAAGTCTTAAACAACCGCACGCCTTAAACAGACAATCTTACAAATCCATACACATCTCACACAGAAAATGTTACGTCCACACACCTCTTAAACACAGAATCTTACACATCAACACGCGACTCCTGCTAGCTTTACACCAAATGACTTTTGAAGCGATTCCACAGTCGCAGATGAATTTACAATACTGGAATAAAATCACAGGATTTTTGCTCGAGTGGGAGCGCAATGCGGTCATCTTGATCGTTTGAAGCAAGCATAAAACAACTTGTCTTTCTTTTTTCCTTTTAAACCACCACAACAAAACAACCAGTACAAAAACAACAAACACACAATACAATTCAATGGCCACATCAAACAATTAACCATAAACTGACCATGACCTCATCTTTTCTTGTGCTGACATTCCAATATAATCGAACATCTTCACCATTATCAGAAGTCTTTAATCTTGCCTCTTGAGCGTGGCCTGAGGCCACAAAATAAACATTCTGATTCAACAGAAGAATCTAGTTCAAGGTTCTTTGCAGAACAAAATATTAAACAAGCAAAAATATGGAAACCAGCCATTGAACCCTTATTTCCCCAGTTTAAACACACACACACACAACACATTTCAGGGATGGACTAAATTCTGCAGGCGCTCTTGATTTAAGGGCCGGCGGGTGGGAGTGACGGTGGGGGTGGGGAGGCTGTGGGGCAGCTGTAGGGGGCAGGAGTGCGATTGTGACGGCGGACAGCAGTAAAGGTTAGCGCAGGACCTCGTGACTGCAGGAAATGCAGCACACAGCACATTCATGATTTGTAGGTGACAAACGGCTAAAAATAAGCAGTCACTGCAGGAGCAGAGCGGAGACACAGGTCTAAAGGAGACACTGACATGACAGTATTAGCACATATGAGTAATATTAGCACGTATACTAGCACATATGAATGACATGCTCATAAAAACACTCCATACACTTCACAGTCCCTTTTTATACATGGGGTTACCAGTAAACGAAACAGTTTAACTCATAAAAAATACCCCTGGCTTTAATTAAAGCCCACACATGATACTACAAATTTGGCAGACTTTAAATCAGTTTCCTGGGTGTCTATCCATTGTTAGACGGGTTTAAAACTTCTAGAATCTATTAGAGAGTAGGAATATTTCCAACAATTAGTTCCCCTCTGAATTCCAAACAGGCAAATGCATAAATTGCTCGACTATTGTTTCTATTAAGGAAAGATCTCCCCCCCCCCCCCCCCATTCCTGAGGGCCTTCACTTCCTGAAACAACCTGTTCAGGCACGATCAATCTTTGTTTTCAATAAAGAGCGTTTTTGAAAATCAAGCCCAAAAATACGTAAGCCTAATTTAATTTACAATGCTTGTTAATGGTTTATAAATAGTCTCCACGGTGCTCTTTAAAAACGTATGTGTACCACTACAGCTTGATAACCAGGGCATAGTCAGCCCTTGAAATCTGTAACATAATCCCCATTAAATCTTTGGTCAACATCCAACAGACATCATATACTCGGGTAGAAACTACCACCACCTTAAAATGCAAAAAAAAAAAGAAAACATGGTTTGTATGACAAATTTTCAAAGATATAAGTCACTAGTCAGATTACCCTTGTGTGAAAAGTGAACAAATACCCACAAAGATATAACACATTTTAAATAAAAGGACTGCTCCTACATTTCATTTTTGAATGAATTTTATCCCTTACTTCCTTGGTATCGAGTGTAACTGCCAACATATGGGCGATTATTCTCTAAATGGAACTTGAGTGAACCTGCAGTATCTTTATTACAGCAGAAACACTTCCTTGTTTGCAAAAAATCCACTTCTCCTTTTTCATTGCACCTGAGCTCTTCTCTCGTTTCTCCCAATATAGGCTCCGAGCTGAGAGCAGCCCCTCTGCGATTGCCACTTGGGCCGGAGCGACGGGATTCTCAAAGAAACTTCTTTGCCAAGTTTGGTGGGAATTGTTCAATAGTTCATTTCTCTCGGGACCGCATTCTGAAAATGTGCAACATCATCCACCTCAAATGCTTTAGCAAAGATTAATGCAGCTTTGATGCTTTACTATTTTGCCCCAATTTTTTCCATTTGTTATGAATTCGCCCGGCAGTCGGAACGCCCCGCGCGATCTTTCCAAACTCACCAAGGCCCTCGGTTCACAGCACTGTAGTATAACAGCAGTAACCAGCCAATGGAAATGGCCTCGGACTAGCTCAACTGCATCAGTTCTGCCCATTCTCTCGTTATAACAAAAATACATTTGTGAAACATATACAAGCACACAAAAAATAAACACAAGTACCCAACCGGCCTGGAATGCAACCCTCCATATATACATACCAGCACTAAAAATACACACTGATGTACTTGGGCATGAGATTAAATATGTTCAGAAGTAAACACCTTCGCTCACACATACTCGGGCGCATATAATCTTCAAACATTTTCCTTCCATCTCCCTCGCACACTAACGTACAGGCAAACCTTTATAGCCCATTACATCTCTTCCATACCATATTTATCTCCGCGGTCGTAAAACGTATGAACGAGCTGTTCATTTGCTCTGCTCACAGGAGCGGAGTTTATGCGCGGGCAGCTAACTGAACTGTTTGGCCTCCGAAACAGCAGCGAGCCGCAGAAAAACAAATGGTAATAAATAGCAGGTCTTTTACATGTGAAATGGAAGCCTCTAAAGAGACGACACTACGTTTCTGACACACAGGTCAAAGGTCACCGCTGTCTTCACCCCTAGCACCCGCAGTGACAGATGTTAGCGCTCCCTAATGTTACCCCCCACACCCCACTGCCCCCCAGCCCCTCTACGGCTACAACCTGAAGTCATGATTAAACCCCCCTGTAGTCAGGCACGCTCCCCTCAGCCGCCATTACGCCCAAGGCCCCCCCACCGCGAAATGACCCCCACACTCTGCTACACGGCCATCCACCTTACCCGCCAGGGCCCCATCCCCCTCCCCCTCCCCCAACACCTTCCCCCTAAACCTTATCTTGGCACCACTTGTATTTGCGTACTGTTCCGTTTTTCATTGTTAGTACTCTCATTGCCATTATACTTTGTGTACTTTATGTTAGCACAAGATAAATAAACAAACTAGAAAGATGTGCATGTGATTCACTGTGATGTGCCCCGCCCTGTTTCAGAGTTGAAACGGTAAAGGTTGTTTGACAGCAGGGTAATAATGGGTCTCTTATCGAATCACTGTGGCTTTAATGCCATTACCAGCGGCAGCACTGATTCAGAGTCTCGCAGCCTTCGGCGAGACCGTCCCTGCCGCCCGCCATCTGCTCTCTGTAACATCCAGAGAGCATTTCGGGCAGGGAGCGGCGCGCCATCCTGCTCATCCGCAATCACCCCTCCCCCCTGCAACCAGCTTAACCCCCTCAGTGCCAGACTGGCTTCTATCCAATGCAGACTACACAGGGGCCGCGATGTTCAGACAACTACTCAATTACACAGGGTTACGGCACTCAGGTCCAACTACATGGATCCAGTACGGCACGATGGTGCTGCCACTCCAATCCCTTCGTTTTCCTGCTTTGGAGTGACGGCTAAACCTAATTTCACGTTCTGCTGACACTGCAATGAGAGAGAGTGGACAATACAGCCCAAACAAGAGTTAGACCCTCATTTTCAACGCAAGACGACATGCATCACTGCTCAACAAACCAGTCAGGCGAACCAGGCAGTTAATCAAATCAGACTATCTGAATTTTATATCTAAATCGTATTTTCTTGGGGGAGTTCCAGCTTCGAGGGAGCACGCTTGAACAGCACATTTGTGGGGTTCAAAATAGCAGAGATTTTTGCCCAAGTAAATGTTGCTATGATTTGAACAGCGAGGATAATTTACAACTCCCATCTCCGCCAAAGTTAACAGCTAATCGTTCCCTAAATCATGGACTCGTTCCAAACGTGTGACAGACTGATCCGCAGACGAGCTCTGTCTAACGGGACAGGTAGAAGCACGCTGCAGTGCAGCAATGTTGGGGATGGGGGTGCGATTAGAGGTCACTTCCTGCGGTGCAGTGCGGCTGCGACTGTAGTCCCGCAGAGCAGCGGCTCGGATTGATGACCTCACTATCAACAGGAAATCAGCGCTAGTCACCACTGGCCCCGGCTGACACATTTCCTGTTTCCTAAGCGAGACCGGGAAGAAGTACTACAATTTACTGTAAGAACAAGGTATACACATTCACAAACACACATTAATTCTCAATATATCCACATAAACACGATACACGAAGAAACCCACACACACACACACACACACACACACACACACACACGCACGCACGCACACACACGCACACACACGCACACACACGCACACACACACGCGCACAGACTCACAAACACGCACGGTCTCATACACACGCATTCCGCACATGCGCACACAGACAGTGTACGAATGCACAAACAATACTTACACACATGCACAGACACACCAGATGCTGAAATAAACACTATACACACACACACAAACACACACTTCATATGCACACACCCGCATTGTACACACTCAAGATGCACACACACAGTTATGCGCATGAACACACAAAAATTACCACAAACACATGAAAACATGCACACATGAATACTAACATGCACAAGCAGTAACGTGAATGTATCGCAAAAAACACGTCCGCTCACACACTCAAGCTCACACACGCTGCGAGCAAACATATTTTGATACACATACAGTATGTAAATGTAAGCTAACATACACAGACACTAACACACACTGCACAGGTATGCACGCAAACATAAATGCTGGAAAATACACACACACACACGTGCCAACACTCGCACACAAACACACAAACAGGCGCATACACACTGTAGAACCCTGCTGTGAGACAAAGCAGAGCCGCACCGCGCTAGGGTTCTGGGAAAGGCTCCAAACACAATCCCCCCCAGAGCTCCATCCTCCTGGCGCTGCCAGTGGGGACACATGCTGAGAGAGGGAGACTCCAGCCAGCACAGGGGCCTGCTGCTGTTTACAAACAAACCCTCCCTTCCGCATGTGCGCACTGACACACACACACACGCCCATTCAAGTGTGCAAACGCGCACACAAACACACCCTTACCCATTTATGTGTGCACACTGCACGCACACACGCAACCATTCATGTGCACACGCACACACATTCACATGAGTGCACACACACTAACACACACACGCACGTTAATATGCACGCACACACATACAGAAATAAATACCCCTGACTGTAAGAGAAGGGGAGTTGCATTTTTTCCACCTCAGCAGCCTGCTGCTGTTTAATATCATGTCATTTAATCTGAGAATTTTGATTTCTTCCAATACCAGTCAAGAATCATCACACCGAGGCCCAGTTAGTTATTTAATAAATGAGCACAGATGTTAGCAAAGGACTGCAAGGTCCACAAGCAGGGTGATAGTCTGCGTGTGTGTGTGCGTGTACACGCACGGGTGTGTGTGCGCGTACGTATGTGGACGAGTATGCGTGTGTGCGCGCGCGAGCGTGTGTGTGTGTGTGTGTGTGTGTGTGTGTGTGTGTGTATACGCACGGGTGTGTGTGCGCGTACGTATGTGGACGAGCATGCGTGCGCGCACGAGCGTGTGTGTGTGTGTATGCACACAGGTGTGTGTGTGCGTGTAAGCGCAAGCGCGTGTGTGTGCATGTATGTGTATGTGCATGTGTGTGTGTGTGTGTGTGCGCGCATGTATGTGCACGTGCGTGCGTGCGAGCGTATGTGTGTGTGTGTGTGTGTGTGTATGTGCACAGGTGTGAGTGTGTGCGTGCGCGCGTGTGTGTGTGCATGAATGTGCATGTGTGTGTATGTGTGCGCACGTGCGTGCGTGCGTGTGTGTGCAGCAGTCATAAGTGATTGGCTGATTCTGCTAAATTCTGATAAATTTTAAGTCCCTGCTCTCTCTGACTGGTAGAGCTCATCCAAACCCACACAGAGGATTGAAAGAGAAACACATCTATTTTCATTCCAGCTGAAATGTAATACATTGTTCAGGGGAAAGGAAAGGAGTAAAAAATGCAGGAGTTTTGGGAGGCAGCATTCCTGCATCTGGAAACGTTCGGGAGCGCCGACGTCCAACTCCGCATTTCTGCTTCTTCTCTGCTTTTTCCCTGTGCAGGAATTCTGTAACTCAATCTGCCCGCTCATCTTCCCTGCCGTGACACAGTTCCGGTCAGGCGGCATCGGAGCGTACTCATCAGTGCTGAGCACCGACACCACGCACTGCAGCAGTACTGACAAAACAAATATACTAAACAGCTGACACCACATACTGTAGCATTACTGTCAACACCAAAAATACTACACAACAGACACTACACAACACAGCAGTACAGACTCTTCACACCGCAACAGTACTGACACTTTAAACTACAGCATTGCTGAAAACACCAAAAATACACAGCAGTATGGCCACCATGCTATAGGCATGACAATGTTGAATTGTAATATTTTCAAAGCATAATTTGTCCAAGCGCTGCCATAGGCTATGTAGGAAATTGTGCACCATTTCTTTGTCTTGAAGCATACCTTTATACCAGCAGTCGTCTGACGAAAACATCAACAAAATTCCCGAGGCCCAATGAAATTCCTCAGAGAAAATATATGATATGAAAGTGATATCAGTACCTATGATTAACATGCAGATCAAAAGGATTACATTAGGGTGGTTAAAATCCTCACTGTTAACCTACAAAATTAATTTAAAATCTGTTTATCCCATTTACTTGCTTGATTAGCTACTGAACAATGGATTTGCTCAATCAGAGATTAGTTGGCTGGGCAATCAATGCATGACAGCATAACTGTTGGTAGCTTTGAGAACTTTAAGCGCATATGAAATAACACATTTTACGCATTTCTGCGCTTTCTCGGCTTAAAGTACATTTGGCCATTTTGTGCAAATGTGAAAATAGTTTTTAGTCACAATCATCGTTCAATTCGCAGATAATGTTACCCACTTTAAATGTTTATGAATATTCCAAACTAAATCTAAAAAATCAAGTGCAATTTTAAAAAAATAATGAAAGTTTAATGATTTTTCCTGATAAAAAAAAGCTACAACACGAGATGGAGAAAGTTTTGCCATTTTTTTTTATTTATTTTTTCCAAATACATACATTCTTGCCGCTCTTACAGTCTCACATCGTTAACTACTGCTTCTCGGCATCAGTTTTTAGTCCTTATACAATGTAGGTTGCACATGGGTTTTGATTTTTCAGTATTCAGTATTGATATTCACACCGAATGCATGGGGAACAGGTGGTGGCTAATCTTGTGTTTTAAGGTGAGAAGATGTACAGCCTCGCTGATGATGACCTCAACACAGTTTTTCACAGCTGAATTTCACTTGGCCTCTGAAGTCTGGTTACTGGTTGTTTCAGACCGCTTCAACAATTAAGGCATATTTCAAGAAAAAGAAGTGGACCATAACTGCCCGCACATCCCATCGCAGCAGTTGCTCTTACTGCACTTCAAAAAAAAAAAAAAAAAAGAAAAAAAATTGCTCTTTAACATCACACCTCTACACCATGCACTGACAGTACTGAAGAAAAAAAAACTAAAATCGTTAACCTCATAACACAATCCGCCATCTCAGTTTTGAAAGTTTTTTATTATTATTATTATTACTGTTATAATTGGAATGGATTTTATTCTATTTTTTTCTTTTTAAGGTTTTTAGAAAAGGAAAAAAAAATAAATAAAAAAAACACATTTTTGCCAACTAAAAAGAACAGGCAGGCGATATCTCAATTTGGCAAAAATATGACTAACGCAGTTATGCTATGAGGTTAAGGAAATACTATACGATTGAGGTTACAATACAGCAGCACGGACATCAACATTCACATCACAGCAGCACGGACACCGCACAATACAGCAGTACTGACGACAGGCACTACACCAGCTCTCGCCATACACACACCAACCGCACTGAAAACTGACAACAGCAGCACTGACAGCAGACACTCCAGCACTGGCAACACACTTTACAACAGCACTGACATCACAAACTACAACAGTACTGACACTACAGCAATGCTGGCAACTGACAGTACAGCAGCACTGGCAACACTCACTACAGCTGCACTGATATCACGCACTAGCAGCACTGACACCAAACACTAAAGCAGTACCGACGCCACACACTCCAGCAGCACTGACACCACACACTAAAGCACCACTGAAAACGCACACTAAAGCAGCACTAAGAACAAAAATTATGGCAGTGTCAGACACCAGACACTAATGGAGCATTAACAACAATAACAGTACTGTACAGGACCAGACATCATGAGACACGAGCAGGCATCCGCAGACTCTTTACGAGAGGAAAAACCTGTCTTTCCGGGAAGAACTTCCCCCAGGGAAAACCAGAGAAACTTGCATGTGAGAAAAATGAACAGTTCAGATTTAATGAAATCTGACAAGCCGTCAGTCAGCAGCTAAAATACGAGCTGCAGTGCTCGCTCACTCACGGTCACATACATGCCTACATCAACATTAAAATGCATGACTTTTTACATGCCGCGGCAACACAGATGAGAAAGAAAATTGCAATTAGATGCTCAAACCATGTCCACCAGCCAGTGCATCCTCCTAATCGGACCAATCTTGCGCATGCACCCAACAACCCCCTCCCCCCGAAATCAGCATCCCCTCCCTGCGACACAGGTGAGACAGCGGCACAGACGATGCCCACCCGACGGGTGACGCGCCGGTGACTTTAGGCAACAAGACAGGAAATGACACAGAATTTCTCATCTAGCTGCCAGGGTCAAAGTTCAGAACACACAAACAGGCTTATGTTCCCAAGCAGCATTACTCCATTTACCTTCAAAGCACTATGGCCAAGTTTCTCAAATGCACCTTGACTCATTCACTGAAAAGAGCAATATTTTTCAGACATTCGAGGATTTCATTGGCCAGCTTTGCAGACACAGATTACGCCAAGTCATGCATTTAATTCCATTTTCAGTTGAAATGCCACCAAAAAAAAAAATCACTTTAGTGCAGGACTGAGCGCAATCTGAGCCCGTGAGACTGCCTCTTCACGATTTAATAAGTACCGTGAAATTGCACCCTGAAAGATCAAACTCATTATATACACGATTCCAACAGTCACCCCTACAATGAGCTGGCCTAGGTAACCTTGAAAAAAGCTCAGTCCTCTTGTTCACTGTTGGCAGGACCTGATCTCAGTTCAGCTGGCAGAGGTAACCTTGTGGTCTGCACCATCAACCATGCATGCAAGCCACAGCCCAGAGAACGCAGTGAGAGTTCTACACGAGCAGTGAAGTCCCAGCATAGATGCAGAAATATTGATATCCGGATGTGCGGGAAGACTCTGGATATTCCAGAGAACATCAGAAGTGGATATGGGAATAATGATAAAATAGGAAATAAGACTGCACGGATCAACAGCCACCTCTGAGATTAGTCTGATGGGGAATATCATGCTGATGAGATATTTTTGCTCATTTATAAACGCAAAAATGGTCATTGTGAGAACAGCTAGTCTCTGGTACTGTGCCTGGCTGTTATAGTCTACAATCTAAAGCAGCTACAACGATCTGGCTATCTGTTGCTCGTCCCAACTTTTTTTTCCATTAGTGATGTCTCTTCCAGGAGATGTGCCAGAGATTTATTTGGATTTTCACTTTTAGTTAATTACGCAAAGCTACAATTCTTATTCAATAACTTTTTTCCCCCCGGGAATCAAATGTTCAAATATAATGCAGACGCGTAGGACTCGAAATTCCACCGGATATTATAAAGAGCAGCCGAAGCTGGAATCAGAGTCCTTAGAAACATGTTTCTGAAGCCGCATTCACACTGAACGCGAAACGAATTTTTCGCACGACAGATTACATTCAAAGTCAATGCAAAGGAGCGAGTGCACGCGTTGGCTTTGAATGTCATCTGTCGCGCGAAAAATTCGTTTCGCGTCCGGTGTGAAAGCACCTCGCGTCCGCACGACTGCAAGCGTCTTGCACCGAATAGAACAGAATCAAGCCATAGAACTGACGCATAATCCTACCTCCACTAAGCTCGTAACACCCCGAGCCTCTACCCCCTCACCTGCATCATTAAGCTCAAACGCAAACGGGATATTGCGCGCTCCACCTCCACCTAAATAAATAAACCATTTCCTGTCTACCGAAAGTTTTACAGTTTTTCTCCCAAAGAGTCAGATATTTATTAAATTAAGGTGCATAATAAAATAACCTGTTTGGGAAAACATCGGGCATTTGACATGTATTCGAAGGCCAAGAATATCTGCGATGATTTTAATAACAACAAAGCCCGCATTCGCGTCATGTTTACTCACTTTCAGTTGCAGTCAAGCAGACGTATGGAACCTTAGTGCAACAGACCAAGTAAATTTAAAAAACGAGAAAACTTTTCCAAGTTGACATGTAAAGCCACAGGTAGAATAACATTCAGAGTTCACAGTATTCGCACGGCCAGTACGCGCGCTCTTCCCCCTCGCAGTGCGTTCTCTACATTTAACAGTTTTTACACAGCATTGCAGACACGTGTATAGGCGCCGTTTCAAGTCACGACAACCATCGCATCGCAACAGGAACGAAATTAAAGTTGTCTTCTCGGGATTTAGCGCAACGGTGATCTATTAATAGTCCGCCGCGCTGCAGCCGCGGACTCACTCACCCAAACTGCCGGCGAAACCGTCCATTTCGGGAGGAAATATCCGAGCAGACACGAGGATCAATTTCTGCCGTTTCTGCTCGACTGTAGTTTCGTCGTGTAAAGTCGAAACGAAACGAGGGTGATGCGTGTTCGAGTCCAGACGAGCGAGTAAGAGGCTTCGCGGGGACTCCTCTCGCTCGCGGTCGGCCGCTTTGGTGAGAACCGGGCGACTGCCGAGTTGCAGTGAGTCTCAGTCCGAGCTGTGCGGTGCTTCTCGGGGACGCTCGCAAGCTTTCTCTCGCTGGTGCTCCGCTATTGCGCGCCTCCGCTGAGAGAGGGAGGGTAGGCGCTGCTCAGCTTTCGCGTTTCCGACTCCGCCTGCTTTGGCACGGCGAGTTTCCCCCCGGTGCGGCGAGCTGACTGGCTGAAACTGTTAAGCATCTCACCGATACATCTGTTTATTTCAACTGGTGGACGCGGGCTCGTTTGCGTGGGGGGTTTCCCTGTCAAAGAGTTAGGCGCACGTTTCGGCCTCAGAAACGCGATGAAAATAACTTTTATCTGTTGCCGTGGGGATTGGCATCGTGGCGGAAAACCTACATTTAGCAGCAATCTGTGCGCCCGTTACGCACAGAAAGGGCACCGAGGCGTCGTATGGGCCATTTGCCAGCATTACTCTGGGTCCCTCGTGTCCACATGTAATTTTCCATTTATCAAATAGAGCCTTATAAATGTTCAGCGTTATAGAAATAAGTGGACCTGCTTGTTAGACACCTTCACATATCAGAAGAGTCAAACGCCATTATAGGTAAAAAAAAAAAAAAGTAACTGTCGCAAGTCATTGCATTTTTATTTGGTCAATCACTTATGACATTACTCATTACTAAGGCAACGGCGTCCAGCGATTCTGTCTTGCCTGGCGCGACTAACTTGAGATATCACGCCTTGCCGCCGAGATAGCAAGACTCCGGGTTTGCGGTTCTCAATGCTGCCCCTTGTGGTGCTGATTGTCGTTGCAAGAAGCATTCTTGGGAATCCAGAAAAAAATGTCAACTTCAGCGAATTTTGAGGGTAGGGGGGACTATGCAGCCCTCCACGATGAAACAAGTTGCCCACAACGGAATATTTGACGTCACTCATTGCTTAATGGTTTATTATTCACAGCAATTATATGAACTAGCTTGCAACAAAGCCAGTTTGACTTATTTTACTGGTTGACATTTACCAGGCCCTCAGGCCAAGAACAACTTACTGAAACTTACAGTTTGACATTTATACAGCTGGATAGGCTGCTGAAGCATAGCTTACTCTCCCTCTCACTCTGTCAAGCAAGAGCTTTCTGAAAACTGTACATTTCTGAGCTATAATAAATAAACTAACTTTTTATAGTTTCATCATGACTTTGCAGCTTCGTAGAGGTAAGCGTGTTGTCATTAGATAGCACTAATAGTTACACACAAAAAAACTGGCATTTTTATCTCTCCTCAAAATATTCAAAAGTAATGACAAAAAGAATTTAAAAGTATCTGTTTAGGATGTCAAGAAGTCGGCATCAGACAGCACTCAGCGAGTGCCGGTGTTGGCCAGACACAGACTTTGGCTAGGCTGGATTAATAACTGTAGCTTGGATATGGAAGCTGGAAGCAGCAGTACTCCTGTGCTTGTAGCCTGCCCGCAGCAGTTTGATAACCTGCAGGTCAAAAGTAAAAATCCTATTGCTTCGACCGCGATGGAGCTAGTGGATTTGACTATTTTTTTGCATAACACCGTAGAAAGGGTGTGGCATGGATGGGCCGTGGGTAGCACTGCCACCGCTCAGCGAGAAGGTTGTGGGTTTGAATCTGCGCAGGATTTGCATATTCTCCGCCAGTTCATGTGGGTGTCCTCTGGGTGCTCCGGTTTCCTCCTACTGTCCAAAGACATGTATGTCAAGCTAACTGGAGGCTAAATCGCCCGTGAGTATGAATTTGTGAGTGAATGGTGTGTCCCTGCCTTTGGCCCATAGTCAGCTGGGATAGGCTCCAGCTACCCCCTTACCCCAGTGAAGAAGAAGTGGTATACAGAGAGTGGGTGAATGGAAACTATGGAAAGTAGTTATACTTTTTGAACCTGGAGTGGATCTTCAATTTCTGACAAACACAATGGCTTCCGCTTAAAAGAACATAAATGTCTGCTCTTTTTCACGCTCCAGAATTTATCCAAGATGACATGCCGATGGGACAGGCTTACAATGGAGACTGAAGAACACTAGAAAAATCTCCAAAATTGAAAAAAGGAAAAAAAAAACCAGAGAAAAATGAAAAATAATGCTGCCATAAGCGTTCTTCGTTTATTGCCTTTGAAAGCGGAACCATTTTACTGTTTTCTTTTCTTTGTATCATTAAAAGTGATTCATTTATTTATTTTGGATGGCTTGGCCAGAACGTGTTTCTCATTAAAAAGTCCAAAAGAGAAGGTATAATATTGCCGTGGTCGTATTTCAAGAGCGCACTCCTGTTTAATCATTTCTTTATTGGTTTTTTATTACTGTAAAACATCCAATAAGAGGAACATGTGGCTGCAGATACTAAGGCATTAAGCGCTGTATGACATTGTGGGGAGGACAGTGTTTGCAATCTGCAGTAACATGAAAACAAAATGGGTTGGGAATTATTCAGTTTATTTCTTGGGTTATTATGGGTAGGTGTGGAGTTAATTATTGTACAAAAGTAAATCTGGAGTTATTGATTAGTCTTAATCATTAAAGACTAAGTGAAATAATGACATCAGTCCACTCAGAATTAATACTCAGAATGAGAATTTAATTAATGAACCAATTTGAGTGGAAAATATAACACTGAAGTTCAGGACTGCATTTACATTGGCGACACTGTGATGTCACAAATATGTCATGTGTATGATCTGTACTTTTTTCTATGACTCATATTCAGACAGGCCCTTTCTATTACCCAGTGAATATCAGGAACAGTGACTATTGCTCCATACACAGCTTTTGGCCGCATTTTAGTTTTTCGGAGGCCTTCAAGTCAGAGGTCACAATGAATATTCACTCGTGCAACTCAGATCTGACAAAGGGGAACTGTCCCGTACTCAGGAGCAGACATTCTGTACTGGGGTCCTGATAAATGAAAAGTAGTTGTGTTTCTGTGTGTATATGTGTGTGTGTGTGTGTGTGTGTGTGTGTGTGTGTGGGTACGCACGCCTGTGTGTACGTGTGCGTGTGTTTGTGTGTATGAAGGCATGATTTTGTGATAGTAATTGTGTGTGTGTGAGAGAGAGAGAGAGAGAGAGAGAGAGAGAGAGAGAGAGAGAGAGAGGGAGAGAGAGGGGCATCTGGCTTTCTAAGATGGAAGAGAATTGAAATAGTGTTGTCAGCAAGTATCATTCAGAATAAAGTGCCCCAAATCGCCCTCTGCTTCCTGGCAGCCATCCGCTAGAGCCAGAAAAAAAAGGAAAAACAGAGCCCCTTTCATTCCAGTGTCCTGAAGGATGAAAACAGGAATGAAGAGGGACAAGTGAAATCTGTCTTACTCTGTCCTCCTGAAAGAATAGACGCAGAACGGCAGCCTGCGGTTGCGGAAAGCGGCGTAATCATTTTCTTTGCCCTCAATGGCAGTGAATCATCGAACAGAACGCACGTGCGGACCGAGGGCTTCACACATCCCGGCTCCTTTCTGCATTCCTGCCGAAACGGCCTGAATCATCAATGTTCTTTTTGTCTCGAGGGCAGATGGCGCTCATCCTGTCTGAGACAGGGGTTTGCTGTTGGGTCCGATGTGGCTCGAACGTCCAAGTCGCCGAGGAAAGAGGTTGCGTCCAAACATGCCATTCTCCATATCACCAGAAGAGGGCAGAGGTTTTCTAGCAAAAACCAAGACTGTAATAGACTATTGTTATCATACTTCATCATACTATAATTTGAGGAACGTTAGTCTGTTTGTCTGTCTGTCTGTTCCCCTACTCCTCCGAGGTCCTCTGACGGATCTTCACCAAACTTGTTGGGTCTATGTAGGCTGTCCCTGGAATTGTCTTTTAGGGATTAGTTTTTTGAAAAGTCAAGGTCACTGGGGTCAAAGGTCAATTTTTCGCATGCCACGGGTAACTCACTCATAGTATTGAACATGTTCAACAACTGAAAGTGGTAAATTTTGCACACCTCTATAAGTTGAGATTATTCCTGCATTTTTTTATTGGTTGTTGTTGTTTTTTTGTGTGTGCTATAAACAATATACTTACAAGTAAGATGGCGCATACATCTTTGTGTGCTTGGTGGAAATTGACTGAGGCAAAAAAAATTTGTCTAATTATAAGTATAGGGGCTCTCCCTAGTGGAAATTGTAAAATATTGGCTTTGACAATTGCTGGTCTTTGCTTATACATACTGTGTATAAATATAGCTTGGCAAAAAACAAAAAAAAAAAACTCACACTCTACAATTTCATTGGACCTCCTTCAGCTTCGATCATGGCGTGCATTCATCGAGGAGTTGTTCTGATAATCTTCCAAAGATTTTCAACGGATAAAGGACAGAACACTGAGGTGGACAAATCATGTGTTAAAATGATTTGATCATGCTTGCTCAAACTACTCTTTCTTACATTTGGCCAGATGAATCTTGGCTTCGCCAGGGTAGAATATGCCTGTGCCATCAGTGATTTTAAAAATCCATTGATGGGATAACCTGGCATTCTTTACATTCAGGTTGTCAGCTGACTTCATTTGACTGCCGCATGACGTTGCTGAGACTAGACCTGTAACCATTTGAAGCTACCCCAGATCATAACACTGCCTCCAGCAGCTTATACAGTCGCCACTATTCGTGATGGGTGCATCGGTACATGGGCTTCCTTTTTTTTACGCTGATACACCCATCATTCTGAAATTAGGTAAATCTAGACTCGTTAGACCTCAATGATCTTTTTTACATTGCTCCAGAGTGCAATCTTCATGCTCCCTTGCAAACTGAAGTCACGATTACCTGATTAGCCTCACTAACAAGTGATTTTCTTGTGGCCTCGCACCTGTTCAGTCCCAATCTTGCAAGTTCTTGTCCGATTATGCATCTGAGAGTGCTCTTACTTTGATCATCGAAATTTGGCAAAGATCCTAAGTTCACAAGCGACTCAAGCAGATTCATAGTAGGTTGTAACGTTGCCTTTTTGTTTGGCCTTTATAACAGACCACCGCAAATATCATAAACAGTAAATGTGCTGTGAATCTCTGAAGGTTCACCGTGCTTAAGTAATGTAGAAAAATGCACTGCATCGCAGGGTCCTGCACAATTCAATAAGATTGTAAGTTGCGTTGTGTGAATATGCAGGTATTAATCTGCGTGCCTTAGTGGTCGAAAGCTAGTTATGCCTACTTTGTCAAGTCTATGCAGCTGAATAAGTGATTTATTTCAATTTAGATTAACTCATAAAATGTTTAAATGCTTCATCACTGCATAGAGCAGCTCTGCCCTGTCGAGCCAGACAGCAGTATCTGCAAAATAGTGAAACTGAGAAAATTGGCCTTAAAGTTTTACTCTTGGTACTGGAAGGCAGGTACATGGACCACAATGCCCAATTTTGAGAAATTTGCAGATACTGTCATCTGGCTTGACAGGGCAGAGCTCCTGGCAGTAAATCACATTTTTGTCATTTTGACAAACAGCCTTCCTGCGTAAACGAACCAGCTCACTGGCCGTACAATGGGCAAAGTGACCTGATAGACTGCACTGCCCTGATGAATTAATTAATCAATTAGTTCATTCATTAATTTATTCATTCATTGACACAGGACTTTATGTGATTCTTTATTACAAAATGGCAGCAAATATAAAAGCCCCTGAAAACACAAAATGTGGAGTTTCGTGGAGTTTCTGGACTCCATCATTCTTTCAATATTCTCGAGTCTTAATCGTGGCAGCTCTTTTGCTGCTAGTGCTGCTGCAATTATGAAAACTGGTTTATTGCAGGAGCACGAATAATTGCAGTAAGAAAGGTGATCTAAATGGCAGTGGGTGTAAACAGCATCTCGCCGAAAGACCAATATAAGCGATTCACTGAGCATGTTTTCATAACCTTGCTTTGATAGCACTAGCGTTATGCTGAGAAATGGCAATCCCTCTCTACCTGTCTTTAAATTTCACGCTGCATGGAAAATGAAAGAGAGTAGAGGGAAGAATAAATCTGGAATGGAAATGTAGAGATTGGAGGAAATGAGGGTGGGGTGTGAGAGGGTGTTAACAGGTGCTAGTATGCCACTGCTATGCCTGCACAATATTACAGTACAGCAAATAGGTGTGATTCTGGTCCTGAGCAGTCAGAGTACACATCTTTTTTTTTGCAAAACACCACTTTGTTGCTCATTTTTCAATAGGACCAGAATAAATTTCTCATGTTGATACACAGGAATTGACTTCGATCATCATTCATGCACTAATCAATAAATGTAGTTAAAATTTCATGTGGCACAGATCTTTGCATAATTATATAATTAAGTCAGAATTCCACATGAAAACCAAAAACAGATATAAACCTCATTACCTCTGCGCTATGCGATACCTTCAGTTCCATGCCTCGAAATTATTTTTTGAACCAATAGATGGCGCTAAATATTCACTAATTATTCCAATGGGCTTTGATAGAAACTACCCGATTACGCAGTTCAAGTCTGGTACGAATTGGAAGTGGAATTTTGGATGCTTTTTTCAAAATGGTGCTTTAAATCTCCAGTGCTTTCAATTATCAGTCGCAATAGTGACATCAACATTAGAATTTTCAGTCAGAGCATGCTAATTGCACACTTGTGATCTTAGAATTTAAATGATTCAATAGTTCATATTTGACGCTGGTAATGTCAGAACCCCAAGAAGGTGGGCAGCGATATACTGTCTCCCCTGCAGGTCTGAGGAGACAGTGATGGTTTAGTATGGTGGAGAAAGGACATGTAAGAGTGGGCAGTAGTTGGTTGTGTTATCCCTCTGACACAAGAAGGCTCTGCCAACAGAGCTGTATGCCATTTAGAGCTGTGTAGTCAGCTGGATAACTGCACTGTGGAAAAACTTGGACCCCCCCCCCAAATCGGGTACATACTCGACTGAAGTAAACAAGACAAGGTGCACCTAGTATATGGTTGGGCCGGCTCTTCCCCACTGGCCGACCAATCCCTGAACTTCTTCCCCGCAGGCCAGCCAATCGTTGAACTTGATCACTCAGTCAATCACTCACCCATGCAGCAACTCAGACAGCGACATTCATGTTTATAAGGGCCCATCCCAAAAATAACTTTGTGGGGTTTTAACCAGTATAGTTAGCCGGTTAACTCATTAATCCTGGTTTGTGAAACAATCTTCTGAGCTGAACTTTCACCGTGCCCTTTCACAGATTAGTTGCTGTTCCGGAGGTATTAGGTCATATTCACACTTCATGGTGAAAGAAACCCAAATTGGAGCCTTTGGATCAGATTTTTTTCCAGCCAGTGCAAACACAAAAAATCAACAGATTGGAATTGGTTCACTTATATTGACAGTCCTTATCTGCGTCCATGCATTCTTAGTGAGAATATGGTTCATATGCAAAGATAAACTTGAATAGTCGTGGCTAAAACATTATAAGTTATTTTGACTGAGTTTCCGGCTCCCGTGCCTGTCATCTCTCCCAGTCCCACTCTAGCTGGACTCCTCTCCTTACCCCGCCCCATAGACTGGGCCGACCAATTCACTTGCCCCTGACAAAACTCACTCTCAACACACCCCAGGCAGCTAATGCCCTTTGAGTATGCCACAGCGCTAAGAAGTAAAGTGCCGCCCCCCCCCCACGAGTGCCTGCGGTGGCCCTGTGGAGCTGCTGAAAGAGCCACATTAGCAGGGTGAGAGACGGAGTCGAGAAGGACAAGAGGACAGAATGGAGTCATTAAGGACGTGTTGATGGAGGAGTCTGGATTAGGATACTAGAGGGGAGGAGAGAGAGCGGCCACAGCTAATGCAACGACCCCCCCTACTGCCTGCTGTATTTGTGTAAACGTACTCCGAGAAAATACCCTGAACGCTTTTACCGCCGTGCTGCTTACACACCACAACAAACACACTACTGTTAACGGTTCCTAAACTCAGCGAATAACCTCAGGGTTTAAAATGGTTAATGTGTGTAGAAGCGGACTTCCTTTATAATGAGAAACAAAGCAATTTTAGTATTGGTGTCAAACACAGGGATTCATAAGAGTTGGTCGTTTTCGGCACGGCACTGTAGCCTTGTGTTAAGCAGCTTCCGGGCTCGAGCCCCAGCCAGTGGGATCTTCCTGTGTGGAGTTTGCATGTTCTTCCCGTGTTTGCGTGGGTTTCCTCCAGGCATTCGGGTTTCCTTCAGAATCTTGGAACTATAGACTGTATAAAAACATGGAGGCAGCACCCGGGACTGAAAAGTGAAGCCCATTCAGAAATCTCTGAAAATTGCATGGCAGTCATCATAGGAACATTCCAGCTAATGCCCCCGACCAAGGCTTTTGCTTTAGAACTGGAGCTGGTCCCTCGGTGTGACACTGTGGCTGCCCACTGCTCTTATGTGACTAGGAGGGGTCAAAGGTGCAGGACAAATTCCCCCACGGGGTTTAATAAAATATATAGTTTTCCCAACCCCCCACCTCCACCAGGACAACCCGCAGCCATCCTTGCTCACATTATCTACATGTTTATAATGTAAAATTAAAAACAAGATGATGCTCACTCTACAGAGATGCTAACCCATGCCTCTTGGTTGACCTTAACCTTTTGACCTCAAAATGCAAATTTGGACAGGGTACCCTAGCATCATCTACTACACAAAGTTTGGTCACCCTAGCTTCAGTGGTGGCAGAGCTGTCACTCGGACAGACAAGCACATACACACACACACACACACACACACACACACAGTGCTAAACTGTATACCCACGCCGCCTCGTTGGGCGTGGGTAAAAAGTTAACTTCAGAAAGTTAGTATTCAGGGTGCCTTAGAATAATAGGGTAACTGTACTTAAGACGATAAGTTAAGGTAATTTTGAATCATTACAAAATAACCACAGCTCTTTGGCTTGAATTCAATTAACTTAAAATTTCACGGCATCCCAGACACTAACCTTTTCCAGTTAAAACAACAATTTCTTTTTACAGTGTAGGGCACTCCCCTCCTAGCCCGGGGGAGGGGGGACGGGCGTCTCTGTCGACATAATATGGCTCAGTGAGACACTAGAGGTTGGAATAAGTGGGGATTTTGCCACATTGATTATTGTGACCCAATCAAATAAAGGTTCCCCCCGAATGCAGTATCTCCTCTGCACTAATACTGCGTTCTACACCTTTGAGTAAATCGCTGGGTTACCACAGTCTCCAGGAAACAACCAGGAATTCAAGTAACTTGAATCCACTCCATCTGTTTGAAAATAAAGACCAACGGAAGAATTAATCAAATCCCTTTATTATGAATAATAGTACAGGTTCATAATACAGCCATTTTAAATCCAGGCTTAACGAAATGCGTCATGGAAAAGAAGAAAATAAATTTGGCTCCCCTTTTTCCATAGTCTTATTGTTGGCCTTCACATACAGCAATGAGCCAAAGATTAAAACCACTCACAGATGCAGATAATAATGTTGATTATTTAATAACAATGGCACATGTCAAGGTCTGCAGGGGGGGGGGGGGGGGGATGGACGTGCTGGTTTGGAGAAAAGCAAGCAGAATGAGACAAAAACTGGCCTGTCAATGTACGGTGTGTTAATGGAACCAGCCAATGTCTCATTTTAATTATGCAGATGTTCGGTTCCCCTCAGCCTCTTCTATGATGCGAAGATCTGATTGGTTACATTTGAGATATGACAGCAGTGATTTGGTTCTGAATACGCTTTGGATGCTGATGTCATGGATTGCTTGTGCGGTGTCCGTGCGGTTTGGGTTTGCGCCAGTGGCCGTCGCAAAAATACGTTGGCCGATAAACTTTCCTGTGATAATTAGACTCTGGCTGCCCGCATTGAAATTACCAACTCTGTTATAGTTGAATTTACGCTGCGTATTTTACACGGGAGATGAGCGCGCTGGTTTAGAGACAAGAGGGCAGAATGGCCAATAGAACTGGAGAGAGACGAATTAAAGGCAGAGATTGCAGTACCAACAGAGAGCTTGGCGTACGTAGCAAGAGAGGGAAGTTTCGAAAGCACCAACTGGGTTAGGGAGGCGTAAGAGAGAGAACTTAGATCTCTCCAGAATGTAACAAGGGATGAGCCATTGGAAGAGTTATGAGAGGCTGGGGAAAAGAGCAAAAGGGAAACAAAGAAATGGCCAGAAACATGAAGTGGATCATTATCAAATGCTCTCTCTCTCTCCCCTGGTGGAGACTTGGGCTGCAATTTGAAATTTCTGTGCTGTTTTGTCAGCTACCACATTTGCTACCCCTGACCGGGATTTCAAATCTATCCCCTTTATTTTCTTCTTGACTGTTTATATCCATTTTTCACGAGGACGACTCCCTTTACCTCCTTCATTCATGCGCCGATGTAAGGCCATTGGGTGCGGCAGGATACAGTAGTAAATTGAGTGGTGTCAAATATTACACCACTAGATGGCGACAGTGTGCTACAAAATCGCAGCATAGCAAACGTGGAATTATTCTCCCCTCAACCCGCATTGCCGTCTATCCTGGCCTTCATCAATTTGGGATGCTGACAAGCCCGCGCCTCAACCTCGGCCCCGAAATTGTCTCAGGCTTTGATTAGAGGTTGACTTTTCACATTGTACATCCCATGTGTTCGCTGCAATGGTCCCTTCATGCATTTAATTCCACTCTTAATTTCTTCTCCTCTTTTCTCCCCACCAGTCTCTTTCAGCCAATCCCGACATTGCTGCGGCGACAGATGATTGACAGGCCCTGGCCGCGCCTTCCCTTTCGCTCAACACCTGCGACGGTTTCAGAACAAATTGATTTGATAACTCAAGGAGCATGGAAAATGGAAGGCAAGTCCTTTTTTCGTTTTTTGTGTTAATCTGGAAAATGTAAATTTCCTCCGCAAACACGTTTTGGTTTTTCATTATTGGCTAACTGCTCCCAGCTGTTTTGTCCCAGTCAACGGTTTCAAAAAGCACTAGCGCTGACAACTGACTGAACCTAGAAAATGAATTAGCTGGCTTGTTTATAAGTTAAAGATGTGGTCCTTATTTTAAACAGCAGACTTCTCAACACAAAGAATGACATCAGTCACCTTGTTTGTACCAAACAGTGCCGCTGTCAGATGCTCCTTAAAGGCTAATTTGGCCTGTCAGTGTTTGGTGCGTTAAGACCTCTGTCTCAACAAAGCCAGCCAATGTGTTACTTTAATTATGCACATGTTTGGTTTCTGTCAGCCTCTCTGTGATGTAAACAACATCTGATTGGGTACAGATGAGATTATGACAGTGGTGATTTGGTTCAGAGTTCACACTGGGTACTGCAATCCTGGATTCGTTTGTCGGTGAAGTTAGGGTATGGGTCAGTTGGTGTCGCCAAGGTATGTTGCCCTATAAAATGTTCTGTGATAATTCAACTCTGACAGTCCCTGCTGGAATCGTGCATTCCGTAAGAGAGTCGAATTTACACTGCACGTTTTACCACATGGAGTATGTGCAAGTAAATGGCTTATTTCACTTTGAACAAGCATGAAATAGATCCCCACCACAGTTTTTGGCTTTCTGGCTGGGAAACAAAACAAGATAAAGGGACAGACGGGAGGACAGTCGGAATTATTATGAGGCACATCCACTCTATAAGGTGTATTTCGTGGGAAATTCTTGGATTGTTCAGGTGTTTTGGCTGGGAAAAGAAGCAAGATGGAAGGACTCTCGGACAGACAGAGAGAAACACAAAAGGAAAATTCTCATTCCCATATCCCCCTTCCACTTTGTGGTGGAGGATAAAAACTATTAGCATCGATGTAGCCTGGCTCGTGTGGCTCAGACACAGGGAGGAGTGTCAGTGTGTGGTCAGTGGAGTTGCAGAAGGTCCTGACAGTGGGAGTTGGGGTATTAAGTTCTGCATTAGTGCGGGCCACCAGCCCCCCCCAAAGTGCAAACCCATAACCCACTTCCCTGCTCCCCCCCCTTCCCACGCTCTCATCCGTGACCCTCGGCCCATCACGCCTCATGATCAGGGGACAGGAAATGAGAAATAGTCAGATGTTCGCTCGGAAGGGGGGGTGGTGGAGGGGGTAGAGCACCGTATGATACACACACACACGGGTCACACTCCCCCGACCCCCGATGAAAGTATCGGCCAGGCCGCTCGCCGAAGCAAAGTGCCCTCAAAGTAAACAGGAAACCCACCCTGGTCGCGTGAAAACACGGAATCATTTTCCATTTTTCCCCCCAAACGCCGGGCCCAGAAGAGGTTGAGAGAGAGAGAGAGAGAGAGAGAGAGAGACGGCGGAACCACGCTTCGTACCGGCCTCGACTGCCCTCCCTTCCTCTCTAATTCGGTTCATCGGGAGGTTATCGAAAACGCTACGCTAACAGAGCATGTTAGCCTGCTGCTTCTATGCTGGGCTGTCTCACATTCTGTAGCACCACAAACTAAGTGTGTGCGACATCTGTGTCAAGAAGAACTGGTTTATTCTACAGACCAGTATTCACATAATTAAAAAAAAAACGCCCCAGTGAATATTTGTTTTTCTGTATATTTTTTGGGGAATGGTGGGGACTTTTCAGCATTTCATTTGGTTTGTGGCCAGATTCAACCCTCTGACATCGCAACTCGTAGCAAGCAAATGAATTGCGCTTTATATGCGGTGTCGCGGAGTCGCCCTCCGTTCAGCGTTTGTAAATAAAATGGCATTCGTGCGAAACGCGGTTAGATTTGGTCGAAAATTGAGATTTTCCCTGCCGGTATGGCTATAGCCCCAGCTATGCCAAATGAAAGCAGAGCTTTTGCTCAATCCCTGGGCCGTTTGTGTCAGAATGTCTCTGGGCCTAGATATCCACCCCTCGACGTGCCGAGATCCTGGCTCTCCCTCAGTGGAACTACTGTATAATTTTTGAATCATTATACAGGCCACCCAAGGCCTGGCACGGAGGGAAGAACAAACACAAATTGCTTGGTCTCCGCAGCTAGAAAACAATTTCCAATTGTGTGGAAACATAACGGGACAGCGTACCGCTTGATTTTAATCACATTTTCTCCCTTAATCCGGTAAAATGTGCACGTGCAAACAAACACAGCTCTCTCTCTCTCTGGCTGGTAAGCCACTCTAAAAGCTCTTGGCAGACAGACATTCAGTTCTGGCAGGGGAACCTATTCACAGACAAAAAAGAACAGAGCAGCTTAATGAAACCTAAGACAGGCCGTTTCGCTAATACAACAATCATCTATCCGGGGGGGAATAACCCGGCATCCACACAAGGCAGTGCTGGAGTGGTCTGCTTTGAGACTTTGCTCACCCCACTTGGAGCAGAGCCGATTCTCCCGAATTGGATCCAAGCGTCGCGGGACTCTATCCCCTCAACTGGCGGTTCAAATCCAGGCGAACAGCTTCCCAATTCGCCGGTTGACCTTTGAGTTAAATTACCTGGACTTGTGTGATTTCCAAAGGGAAGCTACAGTATCTTAGTGATGATGGAATCGCCCTTGTTCAGCTTTTTTTTTTGTCTTGCATCAGCCATGTGAAGACGATTAAAATGAACAGGCGAACCGGGCTCAAGGCCGGATGCCCTTACGCAGTCCCGTCTTAAGCTGCGGCAGACATTGGCTGAGGGTAACTGCGCTGTTCTGAGGGCTGGGGCTGATTGGCCGAAAGATGGTGAGGATTCTAGCTGCCAAAATCTCAGGGAGACGAGACCACAAAATGTCAACAGTGCAAATGTAATGATGATAGTTTGCAATGCAAAGCTCCAAACCTCACTGTCCAGCGACGCTTTTCTGCGACAAGTATGGAACTGGATAAGCTGGATTGTCCATCATTCTGGGCCCCAGGACTTCGCACCGAGGTCACTAATGTGGCCGGGGCTATAACGAGCCCGTTCTCACCCCGACTCGTCAGGTTAAAACACGGACGCTTAGTCGGGTAGCGTCACTATATGACGAGTCGAGATGAGAAAGTGTTGGCTTAAATGCAGAGTGTACAGAAGCAGTTTTTCTCCGGAGGATCCAGTCAGTTTCAGCTCAGTGCGTTCGGAGTGGTTACGCAGGGCTGCTATCCAGTGGGCCGTCAGTCCTCCATGCCTCGTCCACAAGCACAGGAAAGGGTGAGAGGAGAGAAAGAAGGCAGATGGAAGTGAAAGAGGGATACGGGGGAGGAAAATGGGCAGCGAGGGAGGACATGGCAATAACCGATGAAGGGGCTGTTGAGAGAATCACGCTGGATGCGAAATTTGCTGCTGGAAACAATTTTTTTAAATGGCTTTGGCCTGGCCCCGGCCAAGTGAATCAGCAGAGGATTTTGCGGTCCGTACGGGACTCGGACGGGATAAACAGCGAATTCCCCCCACTTAGTCTCCAAAAAACACATTAGAGGAGAGCTCTCCGCCACGCTGATGGGGCGTTCTCACTCAGCGTCTAATTGGTCAATATAACCCCCCGCCCCCACCTCCACCGCCAGCCCGCTGGCTGCCTCATTGGTTCCCTGGGTCCGCTGGGGCCAGAGCTGGAGCCCCATCCTGGTTCTGGTCCAGTATGCCCAAGGGTTGGCAGTTCCTGGTGCCAGTCCATTACCCAGTCAGAACTCCAGGATTCGGGCCACACGCAAACCAGGAGCTCGGGTCCAATGGACTTGACTGCAGAGAGGAGGAACATGGACTCTGTAGACGCTGAGACCTGAGGAGCAAAGGGAGAGGAGAGGAGAAGAGGAAGAGGAGGAGTAAAGGCAGCTAGGAGAGGAGGTGAGGAGAGGAGAGAAATAAGAAGAGATTTAAAGAGGAGTGGAGTGGACAGGAGGGAGTGGAGAGGAAAGGAGAGGTAGAGAAGGAGAGGAGAGGAGTGGATGTGGAGGATGGAGAAATGGAGGGACCATGAGGTTTGGAGTTTCGGCTTGATGGGTCTCGTTGACGTTGGCGTTGTTGCAGAAGAATGAGAGGAGACGACAGCAGTGGCGTCACAAAACGCCCAGGAAACCTTGTGAGAACGATGGTTCCCGTCTGGAGCCTATTCCTTCAATAAAGTGCTCCTGACTCCTGCACTGGGGCTAATGTCAGCTCTGAAATGTCCAAATGAGTCATGCTGGGTCAAATGTATGTGTATGCTATGAGTGTGTGTGTGTGTGTGTGTGTGTGTGTGTGAGAGAGAGAGAGAGAGAGAGATCATCTGCATATGCAAGTCAGTGTGTGATTGTGTGTGAGCCATTTGCATGTGTGTGGTGCATGAGCCCATTTCCGTGTGTGTGTGTGTGTGTGAGAGAGAGAGAGAGAGAGAGAGAGCTCATTTGCATGCATATGAACCTATTTGTGTGTTTGTGTGAATACATGTTGATGTGTGCCCATTCATAAATGTGTGTGCGTGTGTGCGCGCACACATGTGCATATGAACCCATTGGTGTACGTGTGAGAGAGTGTGTGTGTGCGTATATGTGTGTGTGTGTCTTTGCTCTTGCATATTGTGCATGTGTTTATACACTTTTGATTTCATTGTCCCCAGCACCAGTAGTTACAGAGCTCTGAGAAGCTCTGTTAGCTAAGCCACTGTGCAGCTGTTTTCTCCACATCCAAAGAATCTGTTTCTGTGGTTTTTATACCCACTATGGCAGAAATATAGAGGAAGTCATGAAAGATGTTGCACAATAATAGGTTACTGAATTACTTGAGAGAGAGAGAGAGAGAGAGAGAGAAACAAGAATTCACGCTGAAACATTGCTGTCCAGTTTCTGCAGTCTAAATGGCCCTTAAGTATTTATCCATATGGCCGGGGAATAAATGCCTGCCATTTCAAATAGCCCATTTAAAAAACAAAGCCTACTGGAGAGGACAAGAAAATTGAAAAAGTTCACAGCGTATATAAACTGAAGGAATCATAAACATGTCCCCTGGTTAGTCCGCGAAGCTGAAGATTTAAGCAAACGTTCGAATGTAGACATTTCAGGATTATTCCATTGTGATTTAGAGCTACAGCTAACAGCCCCAGTCCTGCAGATCTGTGTGATGTCATTAATGAGACAGCCGGGAGCACGTTTCGTTCCCACAGCAGCATGTCTGGGGAGATTAGCCCAGGGAATTTCCTATGTCTTTTCCTGACTGTATTGGCATTCGTCTGTACTGAGTCCAAACACGGCAGACGAACAAAGGCTAGGAGGGGAAGTATGACATGGAGAGAGGGAAAAGCCTAACAAGTGTTTGTTAAGCAGTCAAAATATAATGTGCGCGAATGTGACCAGTTGCCACAGGCTATTGCGCGTGTTCAGTGGCGCTGTCTGTCAGGCTTATCCAGCATCATCCGTGTACGACTGTGTGTGTGTGTGTGTGTTTCTGTGTGTATGCATGCGCACATTTGCTAGCTTAAATAATATATTTTGTACGCCTTTGTGTGTACATGCATTTTTGTGTTAATATCAAATCTTGTGTAGTATGTCAGTGCATTAATTTGTCTGCATGCACGATATGTTATGTTGGGTGAGATACTTAGATGCACCTACCCTGGGCTGATGCCAGTGCAGACACTGATGCCGGTGCGTTAGGTTTCACGGTATTATGATGATACTGTAGGCACGATGCTATCTTCCCAGAGTTAATTCAGTATAGGCTTGAATTGAGTACTGTAAGTGGGAATTTTAATTACAGAGCGTGCAGTTAAAGAATACCCAACAAAGTGATAACCATTGCAGAGCCAGAAAATACCAGTGGACCTGTGTATGTGTGTGTGTGTTTGTAAGTTTGCGTGTGCTTGGGTGTGTATGGAAAATATGCTTATATATGTGTGTTTGTAGGTGTTTGCGTATATACGCGTGGTTGTGTTTGCATGCATACAGCATATCCGTGTATGTGTGTGTGCTCGTGTGTAAGAATGCATGCTTTATAGGTGTTTATGAGTTAGAGTGTATATTTGCAGATGTTCATCTGTATGTATGCCTGTGTGTGTGTGTATGTGTGTGTGTGATAATGATGCAAGTCACAGTTGTCAAGTTTGGAAAAGTCAGCTCAGACGAACATTAGTAAACAATGTGAGCACTTCTCTGTATAACTGACAGCCTAACCAGTGTTTTCAGGGTGAATCCGATGTCCCTTGGGTTTGCTTGTCCTAAAACTGAGCATGTGACTACACTTTCTGCACAAAAATAGCCGCAGTCAACAAAATGCATCACAGAAAACAGCCGCGTGATGACTCAACCAATCAGCAAGAGGAGAACATGAAAGTTTCCGCTTACAAATGCAGTGACCTCACTTTACCCGCAATGCCACTGCCCACTAATCATATATAAACATCATGGTTTTCATTACATATTATAAATGCAACACATACAAATTTTTGTGGATTTTTTCCCTTTGCAACGAACAGAAGATCTAATGATTTAAGTGCTGTTTGTCTGAGCTGGGGCATTTTTGAGAGAGCTAGTCAGATTAATATAGACGGGGGGGGGGGCTTTTTAAGCCTGCACCAATTTTCATGTTGTATAATTTCTGAATGGCTTGAGCTAAGACCACCTAACTTGTTGACTTCTCCTAAAACTTGTCTGGGAACAATTTTATACCAATAAGTCAAGTTCACCATCTTCACCGTTTCCATGGCAGCGGTTGTCTTACAGGTATGTCTGACAAAAAATCGCCAATTTCACTTTCATCAATGTTGTTTCCAGATTCTCTTTTTAACATATACTTATTCCATTAAATTTACAATATCTTACATAATTTAATGTCAGCTTAGAATTAATTTATGCTATTTTAATGACGTCATTGAATTTAAAGGGCCAAAATCCAAGATGGCGGACTATGCCTTTGACTCAGGTCAATTTTCCCTCAAATTTCATTGATTCCGATTATTTTTCTAATATACTAAAGACAAAGAAGTTGATGATAAGAACAGACCTTATGCAAACCTGTGATCCTTTATAAGTTTACTTTAACTTCTTTCTGACCTGAACTTCTAAGAAAAACATTCTGAGTAAATGAAAAACTGTTTTCACAGATCATAAATAGAATTTCTTGTATTTTATGGTCTCTCAGAGCTGTTGCATTATGGGATAAAATAAGCAAAGGATTCTGGTCAATAAAAATCGAAACATGATGTCATAATGACGTAAATAGGTCATAATAATGCCAAAATGATTGTAGTGATTTAGATTTACGTATACATCATCTCCTGCAAATTTGGTGGTCATACGCCACGTCATACGCATAAAAAGCCCCCCCGCGGCCTCAGGAAGTCCCAAAAAGCCCGGTCTAGATTGGGTTAATAGTGTACATGTTTCTGAGGAGGTTGAATTGAATGCTCTGTGACTTAAAAGGCTGACTGAGCAAACTTTGCTGCGGTAGAAGGGTAGAAGAAGACGGGACCTGAGCACAACCCCATACCCCACCTTACCTCCCCTTTCCCTGATTTCCCAACCCCCTTCATCCCCCCAAATCATCCCCACCCCTAACGTTAAACCGTGCCAAGCCAGGCCCGGGACAGAGTAACTCGTTTTCTGCTACATTAGGAAGTTTCTGCAGCGTCTGCAGTACAGATGGGCCGCTTCAGGATCAAACGGCTCGCTGTATGACTTGTATCCCAAATGTATACGGCACATGGCCCACAAGCAAATCATTTTCTCTCCCGCGGTCAGGCCCAGGGGCTGGGTTAACTAGTTCAGGAAGTGATCTGGAGCTACTCGATTGCCCTGAGAAGCCATCTGCCGGTGTTCCGGAGAGCTGGCTGCCTATTCTCTTCGTTTACTCCCATCCTCTGGCCTTCCTCTGTCAGTAGTTTTCCTAATTCATCCTTTCCTTCACATTCTTGTCCTCTTTCATTCTTTTTCACTTCTAAAGTTGGTTAACTAAATTATTTTAGGTTTGAAACTAGAATTACAATCTACTGATTTCCTGAAAGCAAAAAATATTGGAAGTTGGTGGTTCTTCTGTTTGGTGTTGATATGTGGTTGCTGCTCTGTGGTTAAGTCCAAACTTGCCACAACAAACTGTCTTCTGAAGTGTTTACTAGTGCCTGGGGTTATGTCCATCTTAGAACAATGTTAGTTCTTAATTCAGTGCCGTTGGAGGGCTTGAAAGTTATGCAGATCCAACATTGGTGTTTGCCCTCAGCTTTTGCGTAAAGAGATGGTTCCAGTCTCCCCAAATTCTTTTCACCATATTTTATGGACAGTTGATGGAACAATCTCAAAATTGTGTGCCATCACTCATTGAGAATAATTTTTCTCAAACTGTTTGGCTATTTGCCCACGCAGCATTTGGTAAAGTAGGTTACCTCAAACCATCATGCAGGTAAGCGGCAGCACATTTTCTAACTTCTCATTTTTTGTCCAGTTATAATTCAATCACCTGTTACATATTCACCTGTTTACCTGTGGAATGTCCAAGCAGGTATTTTTCTGCAGATTCTACAACCCTCCAGTCGTACTATTTCCTTGTCCCAACTGTTTTTGAATGTTTCGCAGCCATCAAATTTGACAAAAGTTTGTGAATATTTACAAATATAAATAAAGTTGATATGGTGAAATTTCAAATATTTTTTGTGTTGTTTTCAAACTAATGCTGGTGCAAAGATCATTCACAAATCTCTCAATTCGGTTTTTTGTTGCATTTCACAGAGGCTATGGTCGCAAATTTTGGAATATTGAAGTTATATTTGAAAAGTACTTAAATCACGTTTAGCAAAAAATGAGCTGACACCATTATTAAAAGCAACAATGGCCAGAGCATCATCTGTTACCAAATATTTCTCATTAAAAATACTCCAGTCCTGTGTATTGGTGTGTTGCCTTTGTCAAATTCACTAAACTTTAAATACACATGCCCACGATGTTTAAGCAAGAAGTACACTGTCCAATCCAAATGCTAGTATGTGTCACATGACTAGCTGTGAAAATGGCAACCATGGAGGCAAAGCAGGAAAACAAAGGAAATGAAAGCCTAAAAACTGTTCTGGAAAGAAAATGAAAATGGTAAAAAAAAATGGTAAAGCATCAGGTATGTAATTTATTTGTGATATGAAAGAAGACTTTTAACTAAGTATTTCTGTATGTAATTAAATTAAGAAAGGCAAGGAAACACTGCAAAAGAGACTGTTTGGCCAACAAAAATGAGCAAGAGTTGGCTTCATCAGTCAAAATTGCTCAAGTCCAGCCATTTATGAGTAAAATTAACTTAAGTCCAGAAAAAAGTATTTGAGTCCGAAATGGTCTTGTTTACTTTGTAATACAGCAATATTCTCCATAGTATGTTACCATAAAAAAAAAGATCTGCTGCATGTTTTAAAAACTTAAAATGGGTTTTGACCCCCAATATCTCATAAGTGTTATTTTGTGACTTGGGCACTTCTTGCTCACAAGTCTTACTTCATTAACACTGCAATAACATGTGAGTTGCTGACAGAAACTTATTTTTGGGTTTATCAGGGCCCTAAATCTCACTTTCTCTCCCCCTTTCTGCCACTTCCTCATCGTGTTCAGCGGAGAACCGAGATGAGTGTTTCAAGGCTGGATTCGTTTCCTCCGACCGCCCCTTCATTTTGGATCGCGCGGCCTTCTGGGCCTCTCCATCTCCATTTACGAATTAGAGATTAGAGCGCAGGCCTTGTTTGCTTTGCCCCCTAATCTTGATTGCTAATGGCAGCAGATTAGACATCAAGGAAAGAAAAAAGGCCGCGTCCCGACCTCAGCCATGTTCTCTGCGCTAGTAAACACTCGCGAGCGGACAGCGATTTACAAGCGAAAGCCTGCGAGAAGATGAGATTTGCAGCGATTGTTATGCCTTATGGTGGAAGTGATTAGTTGAAAAGGACTGAGCATCAATTATATTTCAGGCTGCCGTAACCCTTTTTGATGTTTTTCTGAGGACGAGATCTCATACCTGACTGCAAGGCCCAGAACAGCAGTTGTTTGACAGCCGGGTGAACAAAAACTTTAGTGTTGGGCTTCTTGCATTATAGGGTTGCATACTTCTGTGCTGGGAAAAATTCCATTTTAATTGCTTGTTTCAGATAATCAATGCATTGCCCACATTGTACACATTTATAATTAAGGTCCTGAAAAGAGCTAAAAAAAAGTAATGTGAACTGTACACGTTGCTTCAGGGACTTGACAGTTGGTAAATTTGGACTCTCAGTGATGTTTTGGAGAAACTGTAAAAATCCTCACTGCTTTTGTCAGCAGCCACACCATAAAAATACAAAGAAACCAGCTCCACTAGCAGACATGCATACCCACACATGCCCAAGCTTCACCGATGAGGTGGGTAGCGTCCAATCATGAGCCGTTCTTTTCCTTCCCCGTGTTCTTCTCTTTCCATTCTTCTTGTACAAATCGATTTTTGGCTCTTCTGTCAATTAGGCATTGTTACAAAACTGTATTAGCTTTGCTGGATATTTTTATTGATGAATTTCCAGTTTTTGAGACTTACCATTAACTTAATTTTAGCTAGCCCTCAGTATTTACTGTGGAGAAATTCTCTCGATTGTTGACTGACTGACAAGGGGTCAGACTAAGACGCAGACCAAATTAGTTCCACGGGTTTCTTTTTTTTCTTTATTTATCCCCCCTTTTTTTCCCCACCCTGAACACAGTCAAACTGTTTCGCTCACCACTATCTGCTCCCATCAAATCGGGAGGAAGATGCAATCGCACATGATCCCTCAGATTTATCTGATGACTGACTGACCCTCGCTTCTTTACACCATATAGTTGCACCGCCAATCACGCACTGCCTATGACATCGGAGGATCGCGTAGTTGGCGAACAACTTAGTTTGTGCAGCTACATGCGCCTGGTGGACCAGAGGTGGTGGCTACAGAGCGATAAACTAATGTATCTTTAATCGGCTGAACCCCTATTGTCCCCTTTGAGGCTGCGTCAGTTGTTGCCTCGCCCATGCCGACCTCCAGCCGTAGCCAGTAATGGTGGGGCTGGGTTTCGAACTCCCTACCACAACCAAAGTCAAAACCAGAATGTCACAACACAGTAGGGATCAGGCAATCTCAACAATCATAAAGCAGAACAATAAGCAGAACCAGAACCACCTCACTAGAGGACACAAGGTAAGATGTATGTATGGTATGATGGGCTGCATTTATATAGCATGTTCTAGTCACATGATATGACCCCAAAGCGCTTTACAACTATGCCTCATATTCACCCTGATGTCAGACGCTGCCATGCAAGGCACCACCCTGCACATTAGGAGCAGTGCGGGGTTCAGTGTCTTGCTCAAGGACACTTTGACACGTTCTCTGGAGGAGCCCGGGATCGAACTGGGAGCCCTCTGATATCTGGGCCACCCGCTCTACCTCCTGAGCCATGCCGCCCCACAAAGCTAAAGGGGAAAACTTTGGTTAAATATAGGGGGAGAAATTAAAGGACAGCAAATGCTCCGAAACAAGGACGCGTGACAGGAGGTGTGGTCACAGACAAGGTCATGAACAGGAGCGATTAACCAATGGAACAGGGAAAACGAGTGAGGAAGTGCAAATGCCAGCAAAGGCACTTAAGAGCTGAAATGTGGAAAGGAAGTGTACCGAAGAAACACGATGAATGGAATGACATAATAAACATATGAAATTACACAGAAAATGTACACTGAACAGAGAAATAACATAAATAGATTCTCAGATGCTGACATCAACATCTTTGAGGGTTGTCTTGGCCTGGCTAAATGTTGTGAAAGTATCTGCTTATTACTGCATGGAATAATCAGGGAACAAGACACACACACGGCCATGGCATAGCTGTGCATCTGATTGTCCAATCGCTTTTGGTCTCTTCAAAAGAAGGAGACCTCACATTAAAATCGCAGTGATTCGTAATTTTGTCAATATTCAAATATTCATGGACCAGGCTGTACTTTGCAAGCACAGTTTCATTGACATACAAAACTGTGACCAGATAAAACTGTGGACAATCAATGTAATGAAGAGTAGTAAAAAGTTAGTCCATGGATGTTGGTTCCTATGCAACAGTAAAAGAAAGCCTAGGCCTACATGCCATGGTTTTTTCAGGTATGGGGCCTCCTTCAGCCTAAGATTATTAACAAAGTAATACCAGTGTACCCAAATCCAGAGGAGCAAGGCTTGTGAACCCCTCTAAGCCTCTGAGTACCAGCCTAGGAGACCCTATGTTAAATGTGGAAACTCAGGGAAACATTGCTGAGCACTGCAGTTTACACAAACCAAATTAAGCAAATTGATCTCAGGTGGAATATGAATCTGATCCAAAACAAACAGCTGTTTCTTCGCACATTTGGTTTGTGACCCTCTTACTCAGCGTGCACCAATTCGATTACAATAGATTACGCAACTTGACATGATAATTGCGACATGGTTCCACTCTTTCACGCCACATTGCCCAGGAATATCTCTGACAGATGTTACACGCACTGCAGAGAACCCACCTGCAAACACCACAACCTGACCAAGGCTGTAAAGATAATATTTACAAAGATGGGATAATCCCGAGCTATTTAATTAGTTTCCGTATTGGAGGAAATCCCAGCAGGGAGCTGTGGTTTATTCCCATTTTCGTCACACAAATATGTTAAATTCAGACAATATCTGCCTCATTTTTTCAGCAACCCAAGTTGACTAATTTGATTTGTGAGAACCCCTGCGGTGAAATCCTTTCTCCAGGTGACATTCTGATCGAACCGGGGGCGGGAACTCTCGGAGAAAAGGTCAGAGGAGCTTGCGTGCAATCCTTCAGGACGATTCAATATAACCGCGGATCTCCATTACAGCTAAGCCCGTTAATCTTCAGACAAAACAGACGTGTTCCATGATACTGTTGCTCAGAGGGAGCAACGGTAGCCTCTTAGAAAATGTATAGATTATAGGGTGTGGTGGAGGCTGGTTCACACGGAGAGGCCAGACCTGATGGTGAGCACGGCATGACATAACTGAAAATTCCGTTGAAGAGAACGAGCAGCTCCTCTTCTGTTTTTCCTTCATACAACACTGCAAAACCTGAACTGACAAGTTTTTAAAGTCATACATTTTTGCTTAAAATATGTCCATCACCTCTTCGCTCAAAGTCAGCCAATGACCAGAGATAACTCATTTCAAGATTTGCCATTGCGATGAGAAAACTTGTCGAGTGCACAATAATTTAGCACATGCAAATATTTTCTGCATGACAGTGAAAAAATGCAATTTTAGGTCTCATGGTACAAAAAAAAAATGTCAACAACATTTTAGGGCATGTTATCATCACTGTACCACAGATGTGTATTTTTCTTGAGCTGTTATTATCTTTTGAGCAATTTACAATCTTAACACACAACTTTTTTTACTCTTATATATTCTTTTTGGAGGGAACTGTATACAAGTTATACATATTCAAATTATGCTGACTATGGTATTTTCACTTTTAATTTGGCGAGATAACTGCAGTCTATGTCTCTGATAAACAATGTGGGCAGGAAGTTGTTTAGGGGACGAGGGGTTTCAAATGGGGTCGCCATGGGCCAAACCTCTGCTTTATCCTCCAATACTTCAGCCCCGTCTGACTCGCGGCCCAGGACAACTCCTGATATTCCGGGAAGCAGTCTCAACGCAAGGAGGCGTCGCATTTTTTCTAGGGTATTAAGGGAAATCTGTAGTCGCAGCTGTGATTTGAATTAATCAGATTTTACGAGATCCTCGCGATTAAACTGCCATACAGGACGTGCCGAAGATTGCAAGAGTGGTGTTTTAGCCCAGGCCTGACTGCATTCCCAGAGAAATGGAATTTCTCAGGGGGATAAGAATTTTTGCTCGACTTGCACGTGTGTGCGCGTGTGTTTGTTTCTGTCTACAAGCGTGTGTGTGTGTGTGTGTGTGTGTGAGACAATGATCGAGAGAAATGAGATGAGATGAGATGGAAAATAGAGATGCTGAATTTAACCTGCACTTAACTCAGGAGAGAAATCGAGTCCATCATGCAGCGAGGGATAAAAACTGTGTAATATGATCTAATTTTGAGGTTTGATCTTGAGTAGCTGTGGTTGCTGATCCACTCAAATCAGGCATGACCAGTTTGCCCACAGGAGAGGCCAAAGCTGTGCTATGTGTCACGGTCATGTGAACTACACGGGAAATCTTTCATCTCTGCTGCCCGGCACCGGGAGGGCCTCCGAGGAATGGCAGGGAGAGGAAAGATTACGATCTCTAACAGCCGCCGTGACTCCCGAAATGAAAACCATTTCAACCTCAGTTTTCATTTCAAGTTCCATGCAAGCGTCTGCTGATGTCTCTCCGCTTCAAGCCGAGGGTGGACTCGCGGTCTTTTGGGAATAGAGTTTTCTAGGGCTCATCCCAGGTCTTTGAAGTTGCCAAAGTGCAGCATGCGGTATCTGTGGTAACCACATCACTGTGTCACCATCTAAATCTGGGCCAAAACTGAATCTGTTTCATCTCTTAGTCAAATTGGGAGAGAAGCAGTCTTGCTGTCTCCTCTCTCTCTTTCTCTCTCTCTCCCCCTCCCTCCCCATCTTGATCTCTATCTTTGTATTCCCTCCATCTCTGTCTTTCTTTCTCCCTCAGTCACTCACCCATTTATTCCCACTCAAACTCTATGTTTAAATTAAAAGTTCTAAAGATACTAGGTTCATAATACTAATGCAATATGTTCTTTATTAAACTATCAGCGTCACATTATGTGATTAAAAAATAAATATTCTCTTTTTTTTAATTACATGGCAGAACCAACACTTTAACTCGTTAAAAATCCCACTGATCACATTTGTGACTTCTTTTTTTTACTTCTAGAAGCTCTAAAAGTGTCGCTTTTGGCTTTGTGCAAAAAAAATGCTACTTTGAACATAACCATCAAAAAATCAAAAAAATACATACAGTCTATGTGTCAGGGAGGTCTAAGGAGTGAAATGCATGCACTTACATTGCAAGGAAAAATTTGGGATTATACGGGTTCAAAAGGAATTAATTTATCCTCCACAAATTTTTTTTTCCTAATTATTGGTCTGTTTCTGGTGTAGTGTTCCCTCATCAGTGATTAGATCACTGATCAAATAAAGTCTCTGTATCAAATTCACACTGAGGTTACTTCAGTCTGAGAAACATATGGGGTTTATGACCTTTCATTATTATGATTATCATTGTATTAGTGCAATAATGTGCTGCAATATGTAAGCTTTAGCTTCTGAAATGTGACTCACTTGAATTTAAATTGATTTATTTAATTTATATGGGATTGAATAGTGTTACTGTAATTCTTCAAATGATTTTTTCTCCTTTTGCAATGGATACACAGTGCATTTTAACTGAGTGGCAATAAATTACATTGTGAATAATCAATTTGTATAGATTAAATTTAGCTATCATCAAGTTTTGTATTTCTTCCTAACTTCCCTATCACTTGCTACCATGGCAAACTAACCAACCACCGTCTGCCTTATACCGCCCTATGTCCCAGTTGTTGTTATCCTTGTCCGTAATTTTCCGACTGGCCCATAGTCTCCATAGTTCCCCGCTACTCCCTCAGTACCCTGTTAATCCAAAACCACCTCCTCAGCTCTTTCTCTAACAATGGCCCTTCCAACCCCCCCCCCCCAAATCAAAGTATCCAACTCCGCCCAGCCTTACCTAGGTTCTGCACATTCTCTCTCTCCAAAACCCACCCCCCACACTCACCTCCACTGCTCACCTTGTCCTGGGGGGGGGGGCATGGAGTCAGAGCACTACAACGTCTCGCCACGACTCCTGCTGCAGACGCCTGTTATTACTCCAGCTGTCACCACGGTAACAGGGCTGGATTGTCTCAGGGTTCTGAAGGTTCCAGGCAAAAAGTAAACAAGCCCCTGGAAAGGAACCCTCCGAGGAGAGAAGGAATGAGCGTGGAGAAGTTTGTACCATGGCCACAGTTCTCCTGTCATAATTTTAACACTCAAATATTATCCTACCATATCACTATGCTTGTTTTCGCATAATGAATACCGAATAACGTTAACAGGGTCAATATTGTATGGTATTAGCAGCCCAGCGCATACTGTATATGGTATTAACAGCAAATATAGTATAATTTGTTTGGTATCAGCCATGAATATGGCATTGTATTCGGGCAGCAAATATTGTATGCTAGTCTTTGTCCTAATACCATACAGTATTCACTGCACTAATACATTTCATGCAATATTTGCTGTGCTAATGCCAAACAAAATTCACAATGCTAATACCATTCAGAAGTCACTACGCTAATAGCATGCAATATTCTCTGTACAAAAGCCCCACCATATTCAATGTGCGTATACCATACACTATTCATCACATATACTATACCATGCCAAGTTTATACAATATTCACTTAAAACAGTAATCATGTATGTCACGCCACACAATCACCTCTTCTCTGTCATAGAAACCATGCTCGCAAAGTGGTGTTCCAGACCGGTTTGATGACTGTCCATTCATCATTCCTTGCAATGCAGACATACACTTGTGTGATGCCTTAGAAAAATCCTCAGTGAATATTTCAACACTGGAAGTATCAGACACAAAAAATATAAGCAGTGCAACATTATGCATCACTAGAAGGCAGTCTGCTGGCACCTCAAAACAAGCCGCTGTTCGTAATATAGCAAATGGTTTCATTCCATTGCACATACTGTAAGCATTTGCATTCGATCTGTCACAATGTGCTCTATATTGCTGTCATACTGTGTGTATACTGTGCACAACTCACATAAGAACTATGTACCAATCATTTCATATCATTTCCACACCCACTATTTGAAGCCATTAGGCTGTGTAGAATAACAAATGTTATGTTCATCGTAGACAGGGCTCCTATCATTTATATAACCAAAGATTCACTACACTGGTATTCATTACCAATGCTGTGAAATGGAAAGCAGCGAGACTAAACTTGTAACAGAAAGCACAATTGAGTTTGTTTCCTGTAACTGCTCTGCATGATTGCCGCGGATTTTGGGAAACACTTCGCAGACTCCGCGGTGTTGACAATGTTCCCTTTGTGGGCAGCCGTTTCATCAGAGCCATGAGAGGGTCTGGACCAGATGAATGTCAGGACAGTTTAGCTGTACGGTAAACAGACGGCTCCTGCTTATTTACAGTGTAGCTTTGAGCCCCGCTCTGCAGAACACCAATGGCCTGGCCTGAGTCTTTGCAGCACCAGCGACACCTACTGGTAAACGTGACTGAGACGCAGTTACGGACAGAGAGAGTGGAAGGGACAGGGGAACTGATCACCACAGACTCCTGAGTAAGTAACTCGCATCTCACAAAATTAAAAAAAAAAAATGTCTGAATTCTGTGGCTCCGGTACGCTCCAAAGCAACTGATAAAAGTTTTTAAACCAGAAAGTGCAGTATGATAGTCAGACAAATATAATCACAATGGATGACGCAAAAACATTATTCCCGCGGAATACATCTTCCTATCACGCACGGCTGCTGATCTATTGATTTGTCCTTGAATAACAGCACCCTCGAAATTACAACAGTTGTGATCTGCTGGGACTAACTGGGCCAAAAGTCATCAGTATGAACTGTTTTTGTATACTTCTGACAGCAAAGATGTGAAACCAGCTTGGTATGTCAAGAGTGCAACCTCTTCCTGTGTTCTAGTCACTTGCAGGGAAAATGGATTAATAATAATAGAGTATCTTTGGGCTCAGCGCCATGTCAATCATAATGAAGTGCTCCTCAGCCGGAGTTCATTAAACATTCATGCCTGTTAGTTCATAATAGATGAGGTCAGGGTATGGACCGAGGAAGAATAGGCCTGGGTCAGCAGTCCTAAGAGGTGTAATAATGCTGGTTGTGATTTATCGACATCAGTCCAAATAATGAGGAAATGTTTACTAATAGCCACGGGTGAAGACTATATGATGAATGATTTTTGGAAGTTTGCTGCCAAGTCAAATGGCTCACCAGTACATTGAGATGAAGGCTGACATAATAACAAGGCTGTGATTCTGCATATTAACTTATTAAGGCTGAAGATTATTCCAGATTTCACAACACAGAATGAAAGCATAGCACAGCGGTGCGGTAAGACCACCCGCACACTAATGCCAGTTTGTTATGGGGCCCGCCCTGGAAAAACAGGTCACTGCTGAGCACCAAAGCGGGAGGCAGTGGGTTCTGTTTTTAGAGCCTTCGGTGTGAGCAGGACAGGGACTGGACTGGATCCCACAGAGCTAGCAACCAATCCACAGAGGGCCGGGCCGGACCCCACAAAGCTGGCAGATGTTGGTTCGGAGGCTGAAGGGCGACCCACAGCGCTGGCAGGCCGTGCTCTCTAAAGAGGGGGTGTAAATCCTTCTCTGTACCCCTCCGCCCGGAGCCCCTCGGCCTGCTCGCCCGCCCTGAGCTGCAGCTGTGCTCTGAGCTCCAGCCAAACCTGCGGGAGGGAGCAGCTGGGGCCTGAGGGAGCTTAGCGCTCTCTAACCGTCCTGCTACACTCTCTCTCTCTCTCTCTCTCTCTCTCTCTATCCCTCTATCCTACACTCTCTCTTTCTCTCTCACTCACTCTCTTGCTGTCCTTCACTTCTGCACACTCCCTCTTTAACTGGACACGATCCCACTCTTTCTTTCTTTCACTTCTGCACTCTGCCTCTCGCTCTCTCTCCCTCCTGCACTCGCTGACTCTCTCGCTCTCCATCACTTCAGCGCGCTCCCTCACTCTCTCCTCCCACTCTTTCATTCTTGCTCTGTCCCTCACTCTCTTTCCCTCCTTTACTCCAACCCTCTCTTTCTGTCTTTCACTTGCGCGCCCTCCTACTCCCTCTCTTTCCCTCCATCGCTCCTGCGCCCTCCCACTCTCTCCCTCACTCTCAACTCTGCACTCTCTCCCTCCCTCTCTCTTCCCGCCCCTCCTCCCTCACTCACTCTTCTTCTCTCCCTCTTACCCTCTCTGTTCACTCCTCACTCTCTCTTCTTCTCCTATTGGCCCATCACCTAAAAGGATCGAGTCTAACAGCCAATAACACAAGTCCTAATAAGCTCCACAACTGACGTTTCGCCCGTTGATATTTCTGTCGAATTCAAAGCGCTGATGTGACAGGAAACAGGACTTTGCTGTCGAGCCACTTCAACACGACAAGACAAATTTTTAGATTTCTTCTTAACGCAAATATCACTGAAATCTAGTGTGGATTTCCCTGTTCCTCAGTCGATTAATAATAGACCGGTTTGTTTTCACGCTCAGCTCGGTCGCGCTGGTGGTCTCCTTGATGATGGCCGGCTACTGCCGACAGATTCAGATGTTTTCATATTCGCACCCTGACTTTCCATACTGCAGTTTCTATGTTTTCAGCAGAAATGTCACGGCACTGGATGGAAAAAAGATCAAGTTCACTGACTCAGAATAGCCTCATTGCCCCGTTTCTCTCTCTCTCTCTCTCTCTCTCTCAGTAATCCCTTTCATACCAACGGGACAGCTGCATTAATTCAGACAGTGTTTGGGAAACTATTCAGAAACCATACAGTAGTAGTGCAAACTACCCATTACTTCACGCTGAAAGTAATTGAACCACATCAAAGCTAACATTATCCTAAAGAGAAATTCAGCTTGTGAAACCATGACTCCTTTGAACAACGAGAAAACGTAGTTCAAAACAAGCACAATATTATCAACCAATTAAGCACGTTACCTATATGCACTTTAGCTGCGTGGAGGGTTGTAAGTATCTGGACAGTTTCCATTGTTTTAACCCTTTAACTGCCTGCTCGACCCTTCGGTAGAGCACATTTTGAGTCACCGTATTTAATTGAAAGATGTGTCCTACCCAACCTGATTGAGATATGTCTTACACTTGTTTGTGGTATGTTATAATGGAAAAAAATCCAATCAGTTAAGTTTAACACAACTTTCAACTGTGACTCAAAGTTTACCTAAATGTTGAGCAGGCATTTAAAGGGTTAAAATGGCAATAATACCTTCGTGGTTAACTTGATAAGGATGTGCTTTCTTGAGTTTGGTTTAGTACATCATGTAGTTATTACCTCCTGTTTACTGTAAACTGTCTCAGTCAAGATACAGATATTCAGTTATTTCCCATCAGGAAATTAATTGGACAGTTTATTTATTTATTTATTTTTTATGTGATTATTTCTCAACCTCATGCACTTTCTTGAGTTACTTGTAACTCTGGGAAATTTACGGTGATGGGTACACTGTAATAAACATGTGACTTTTTTGCCAGTTATTTTAATTGGCACCTTTTTTGCCAGTTATTTCAAGTGTAATTCTACCTTAAGTTTATTCCAGAAGTTCCATAACTGTAAAGCACAGTTAAATGTGTGCAGGCCTCTACTTACAGTTAAAAAAACATGGTGACAATGCATTAATTTGACTGTTAAATTCAGTCAAATTTACAACAGTGTACTGACAGGATATGATATGAATACCATTATACCACAGGGCTTGACCAACCACAAAGGGAAAACGTTTTCTATCACCCTTATCAGCTTGTACGTACACTTTCTGTGCACCTTAAATAACTGCAACAGATATTCCATTTTACTACAGCGAAACTGCCTCTCACAGCAGTTCCATACAGCTGCCTAATTCACAACAGCGCCCAGTAATCTCAGCATTCTCTGTACTTTATGTAAACTGTTAATAATAAAGCATTCCTGCCATATGCATAATCCCCATCCGGTCCTTTTATAAGTCCATAAAACAATTAAATAGCTTCGTAGAGATTTTAAGTGTCGAATCTAACCACTCGCATAAAATGAAGTGCAGTTTAATTTCATCCTCCATTGTATGACTTAAGTGTAGATACCAGTTTTGCGCGTAAATTCATTATGTTATTAACATCTGCCTCTCAGTACAGCAGTAAGGACAATAACAGTCTCTGGTTTTAAAAAGGATTCGGATAAGAGAGCTCTGGCTGAATTTTCAGAGGACAATCAGTGATGTATTTTTGGTGTTTTTTGATTTAAAAGGGTTTATAGCACCTTGGCTTCGCTCAATACTTGGCACTTAACACCAGCAGAAAGCAGACAATACCTACAGTGCCTACTTGTTTCCCAAGAGCATTTTATGTAATTAGTCAGTCTGCTCTACTATGTTTATATGCAAACATTAACTGGCTTTCAATTATGCCCAATAATGTAGTAAACATGACTGAGAGAGAGAGAGAGAGAGAGAGAGAGAGAGAGAGCGCAAATGAATTCATTTTTGACCCTCCAATCTAATGAACTTTCTAGACTTATTACAATTACACATTGCAATATAAACATGAAAGAAAGACTAACATTGAAAAATGTTTGCACTCCGCCAAGCAGACAACATCCCCAAAGTATGCAACAGGCTGGCAATTTCAGGTGTTGAAAATATAAAAGTTTAACAATTTTATGGGTCAATGACTAAACATTGGAATTTTCTTATTTTGCCCTTTTTGAATCAGTGCTCCAACCTCCGCTTTGCTGTCTGGCATTAACTGTGAAACAGCCCTGTGAAATATGCGCAAGTTGCAGATTTGAACCCCTGTCCTTGAGGTGAGGAAATTACGCTTTGTTGAAACTGTAACTTCATTAAAAATTGCGTTATCTCCACACAGATTAGGGGGAGCTTGAGACCTTGATCCCTCGAATTATGACCTGCCGTTTGCGAATGTCAGGAATGTTGTTGACTGAGTCAGTTTGAGGAACAGTCCAAGTTTTACTTGCAAGTGTGTATATGTGTATGCTATTTGCTACACTATCCAGATTCAACGTAAACCTAAAGGGTAACTCTGAATGCACATTATTTGCTGGTTGGCAAATAATACACTACGAAACAATCCAATCCAATCTTCTCTTTTGAAAATGATGCATAGAATAAGGAATATTTAACAAATTGAATATTAATATTTAAGGATAATGCAGAGCTTGATACAGCCACTGAGTCTCGTTGAACATTGAAAATACAAAGCATTAGGACTGATCTTAGGTCAGCCCCCAGTGTTCTTTTTGGACAATCAAAGTTTGAACCCACATACATCAACAAAGTGTTCCACTGCAATTCTATGCAACATATTTACACCCAATATACAACTGATTTTAGATTCAAAAATATATAGCAATGACACAAAATACGAAAACATCAGAGAGGCTTTCCACACTCGCAGGCTCAGTTAAGTAGTCTTTAAAAGGAATAAGCAACGCAATGGCCAAAGATGTAGACAAGTCAGGCAACACCATAAAATTGCTTGCCAAAAGCAAAGTGGCTTAAGATCACTAAACAAAGATTGCTAGTCCAACAATTGAGTTAAACCTTGGCTCAGTAATGTAGATAAGCCTTGAGTAATTCACAAACTTCGATTACAACAACTAGTGAACAATATAACATTGTAAAACTATTTTGGACCTGGCGTGATGTGTAATGGAAAAGTCAGCGGATGCCCCACTCAATGTATTTGACCACAGAGTGGAAGACTAGAAGCCCCTCAGCCCTCCCAAGACCATGATGACACACCCAAGTGCTTGAGAATTTGTGGCCTCCCTGATCAGGTGGCCCCCCCAGCTCCCCCATTCACTTCTCGAATTGCCTGCAAATGTCACGGTACTTTTTCAAAGTGACTCAGGAGGAGAGGGGTGCGAAAGGGAGGAGAGGAGAGTCCCAAAGCTCCGCTCCACCACAGGGATAATGACATATATGAAGAGCATCAGCCTGAGGTTAGAACTGAGGGCAGATGTCACTCAAGGCAGAGGTGTTTGTGTGCCCCAGCTTGGGGGATGTGGTGGTGTGGGGTGGGTTTGGGGGGGGGGGGGTAGTTTGGGGAAGAATGCCCACTCAGCATGGGGGGTGGGGGGGGGGGGACGGTGGGAGGAATTCCTTCGAGACCAGCTGCCGACTGGACTGCTTAAGGCATGATTTACAGTGCGTCCCCTGCGTGTAGCCGACTGTGGGGCAGGTATTAAGCTGTTCCGGTCGGGATGGGTGATCTGGCTGCGCCGGTCTCTCCAGAGCCGTAAATCACCTACCGCCCGACCGTCCCGAGATGTGAAAGACCTCTGAAGAGCAGGCTTTTCTGCGGCCGTCCCTTGGGCTCCTCTTCGACCCCCCACCATTTCTTTATCTACCTCTCGCTGACAAAACCAAAAAATACTTCAGTTATGGCAAGTGTTTACTTATCTTTTTGTTCATATTCAGACTGTTAAATTTGTTACAACCATTGTCTTTGGTAAAATAGTTAAAAAAAAAAGAATATTGTTACCCTTATTTTTTCTGTAAATATACAGAACAAAATTTGCCAAGAAAGTGAAATATTTTGATTTATTTCAAAATTTTCAAATGGAGCAAGAAAATTTCATCTGTGAAGCAGAAAGTATCTACAAACAAGCAAATATGTTCTGCTTGAGAGGAATGAACATTTTTTAACTCTCCCCACTAAAGAAAAAAAAATGATGGATGTTTTTTTGCTGTTATCTTTCCAGAGGAAAGCTTTCTACATTTGGCCAGGCACTCAAAAATTCATTCAGCTTTACCGAGAGGAAATGTCTTTCTAGATCCTTCCATTGAAACATCGCAGCTGCATTCTGACAGATCACATCCCGAGAGTTTACAGCTCCTTCTAACATTGCTTAAAACAGTGTCAGCTGACATCATTGTCCTCAGTGGCTGGTCGTGCTGTCATTTTTAACCTTTTTTGTACATGCTTACAGCTTTAAGTTCACACCTTAGGGGTCACCCCTTGTGTTATTTCTGGCTCGTCCTACTGGCGGGCTTTGCAGATTTACGCCGACTCTGGTGTCGCTGACGTCCCTGTCAATGTCCAGCGTTATTGACTCACAGACCGCCCTGCAGTTATCCTGTCCTGGAGAAGGTCTGGCATTCTTAAGTCCACCCGCACCGTGGGCTGCTAACAAGCCCTGCCCTTACAGAACAAGACGAGGCCTGGCATCCAGCCTGATTTCACTAAAGGTAGCAGCTTACAGTGCTGCAGATGTCCATGTAACCTTAGAGAGTGGGGGAGGAGGGAGAGTACTTCTCACATAGCCGAAGTGCCTAACAGGACAGAAAGAAAGATGAGGTTAAACAGATGTCTCCAGAGAAAAAAAAATCGCCCTTCACCGTCCTGCATCTTGGCTCTCCTCGTGTGTCAGCGAGGCTTTTCCTGACTGAACCACGTGAACTTTGGTGGGCAGTAGTGGGTCGGGGTGGGGGGTACGGTGACCTGAGCATTTGGGTAGTCATATCGACCGGGAGAGCTGGTGCTTCGGGTCAGAGGATCAGTGTGGGCCACTGATACAGTGGTTTACGGAGGTGTGGGAGGCTAGGGATCACTTCCTGTCATGTACCTGATGTCCTTCCTGTTTCCTGTGAGCAGATGAGTATACAAAATGAATCACTTGTTTTGAAGACAATTTTTTTAAAAAATCTCTCCTGTCCTTTTTTAAAAAATGTTTTTCTTGAAGTAGTAACTATAATGAATAACTAAAGAAATGCACATGAGGGTACAGTAGTAGTAGTTTATCAAATTTTGTGCTTTCTTGCCAGGATGATAGCAAAACATTGAATCGTCTTTGAGTCAGCATAAAGACTTTGGTGAAAATCACACGTGAAGTACTGACGGTGTGTTTACTTTGAAGAGGGCCTTTGCTTGTGTGGGCTTGACGAAAGCAGCCACATCAGAACTTTCCTTGCAAGTAGTTTTAGCCATACCCCAGGACTGAAGGCTAGCGCTCATACGCTCTCGGAAAGCACTCGCAAATGCAGAATGCGGTCACCGAAACTGAACACGAAAAGCCGTGTCCGAGCAAGATTGCAAATTAATTTAGGGTGTTTTTTACCGCACCATCCCTCTATAGACTTGCTACCAAGCCAGCAGTGGCACATTGGGTGGTGCTAGAAGTTGAACACCTTGTGTGATAAGTAGTTAAACAACACCAGTATATCTATCACCGGGATCAGTGACCAGCCATTCTGTCCTGCTCCCAAAAGACCCAGAAACACCATCAGGAGGCAAGACGTCGCCATGAGTGAACGAAAAACACGACACCAGCAGGCAGGATGACATCTATGCTGCAGATGTCCTGTAAGACATCCTGTGCTGACAGTAACAGCAGGCGTTGACAAATGCAATGGGCCCAGCCAAGCCTGTATCAGACACGTTGACATCACAAACAATGGCGCAGACTTTTTTGTGGAATTGTCAAAAATTCAGTTTTATTTAATATTTAATTTCCACATGGGGCTAAAGGCGCGCACCATAAAGGCTGTGTCCTTCCCGCAGCGACCTGGGGTCCATTCCGGCTCAGGTCATTTGCAGCATGTCTTCCCCCATTCTTCTCCCCAACCTTCCTGTCTCTCTACACTGTATAACTGTCAAATAAAAAAAGGAAAAATTCCCAAAAAAAAACAATCTTAAATTTCCACATTAAATTTCTGTTTCTTTTCTCAAGTAGCACATTTCAAACACTTTTTTTCCCTCCTTCTCCCCCTCCCTGTCCAAGTCTTACTCCCTTTCTTAATGTGTAACCACTTTTTGACAGACCTGTAAAGTGAAGTGTCTCACAGCTTTGTACATAAATCAGGGAACACCCACCTCTTTGAAGCTGAGCAAATATTATGACGCGAGTTTGTCAGTGCGGCCTTGCCATCAGCATCAGGCACTGGGCGGGAGGTGTTGAGGAGTATAATGAATGGCACAGCTTTGATGCAATTAGAAGATGTATATTTGACATTTTATGATGTGGCGGTGAAGTGTGGTCTCTCCTCAGCGCAGTGGGCCACTGCGAACCCTCAGGGCTTCTCTCTACATGTCTGGTGGAGGTCATCGAGTGGGCCAGTGCCGACTAGCGTCCTCAATGATTCCTGTTTTTTGAAAACATATAGAATGTGCTGTGCGCCAACAAATTAACCCTTTCTGCGCCGCAAGATATCAAAATCAGAAGCTGTTGAAAACTTATCATGTGGCAACTTGTTTAAAAGAGCTACCGCAGGGGGAGCTCTTTTAAACAAGTTGCCACATGATAGGTTTTCAACAGCTCAGGATAACAACATTTTTAATTCTTTGGAAATGCATTCAGTGCTCAAAGGGTTAATTTCCCGATGCTTCAGTATTCAGAAAGCAATGAGAGCTGCTAATGTAAAGCATTACAGTACGTGTAAAATACGCTATTATTATTTCTCACTCAAGTTGCAAGTGCTAGGATTGCTGGCACTGCGTACATAGAGAATTAAAAATGGATCATTTCTTCACATTTTTTTTTAAATCTCATTTGGTACAGAGGCTTAGTAGTGGTTGTTGTGGCCTGCATTCTGGTAACTAGCTCTGCGTTCCATGCCATCTTTGAGGCAAGCTCTTTGCAGTGGATAATCCATTTCAGCTCCAACGCAGACTTGCTCAGTTTATGAAATCTCTGTCGCAGTCCCACAGTGGGGACCATTACAGTCAAGGAGCACTTTAGCGCAGTTCCACACAGTGGGAACCTGCTGCACTTGAGCACTGTGCAGCTCCTCTGTATGACTCTGTGCCCTCTGATGCAGCTCCACGATGGGGACTGTCTCAGTCTCTGAGCTCTGCAGCACAGCTCTACAGAGAGGACTCTGCCAGTCTCTGAGCTTTGCAGCACAGCTCTTCAGTTGGGACAGTCTCAGCCTCTGAGCTCTCTGGCACAGCCGCACAGTGGGGACTGTCTCAGTCTCTGAGCCCACTGATGCAGCTCCACAGTGGGGACTGTCTCAGTCTCTGAGCCCACTGATGCAGCTCCACAGTGGGAACTGTCTCAGTCTCTGAGCCCACTGATGCAGCTCCACACTGGGGACTGTCTCAGTCTCTGAGCTCTTCAGCACAGCTCTACAGTGGGGACTGTCTCAGTCTCTGTGCCCACTGATGCAGCTCCACAGTGGGGACTGTCTCATTCTCTGAGCTCCCTGCGCAGCTCTACAGTGGGGACTGTCTCAGTCTCTCAGTAATCTGGCGCAGCTTAACTGTAGGGACTATTATGGTCTCTTAGCTGACTCGTATTTGCACAACTCTGAAAATCTGTCCCTAAGCTCTCCAGCTCAGCTCCAATGTGGGGACTGTCACAGTCTCTGTGCCCACTGATGCAGCTCCACAGTGGGGACTGTCTCAGTCTCTGAGCTCTCCGGCACAGCTCCAAAGTGGGACATCCCTCAGCATCTCAGCTCTCCTGCGCAGCTCCACAGCGGGTACTGTCTCAGTCTCTGAGTAATCTGGCGCAGCTTAACTGTAGGGACTATCATGGTCTCTTAGCTGACTCGTACTTGCGCAACTCTGAAAACCTGTCCCAAATCTCTCCAGCGCAGCTCCACAGTAAGGACTGTCTCCATCTCTGTGCTGTTCGGTGCGGCTCCACTCAATAAAATCTCTGCCCTTAAGCTCTTTGGCAAAGGTCCACACCCTGAAGCAGGTGGAAGCCATAATGTCACAAGGGGTGCATGTGTCATGAGTATACAGCAGTATCTCAGCCCCTTAGAGCCTCAGGGCTTACAAAAATGCCAACACATGTTTGCTCTAACTTTCCTAAAATTTCAGGAATGGTCTGAGAACTAGAAATCGTCAGCTGCATATAATCCCTGTAAGCCAGCTTCCTGGTAGCAACAAGGTAATAGTACCTCTTCTGTACCACGCAGCTTAGTGGCAAGGCTACTGTATGTGACGGAAAAATGGAGAGAAGGGAGAGTAAATATGGGGCAGGAGCTAAATTGCAAACTAAGGATGGGTAAAGCCAATCCTGGAGGGCCGCAGTGCCTGCTGGCTTTTCAGGTCTCCTTTTCATCAGCTGCCAACTAATGCCTTTAGAATGAATAGGCACCTCAGCCAATCAGCTTCTAGTTACTACAGTGCAGAAATGCACCAAAAATGAGCAGAATTAACCCTCTCAGGGCCAGAGGTCCATATCACTGACTTAAACAATTTCTTTCATTAGAGTCAAAACACTAACACAGCCACTACTTCTGTTGTTGAAGTTGTACAGTCAAGTTATTAACCCTTTGTTGCATATGAACAAACTCCTACAGTATGTTAAAACTGGATATCAGGTGTACATTTGGGAAAATTTGATGGGATTTGGTGCAGTATTGTTTTTGGGAGGGGTACCAGAGGTGGTCAGTCTGCCTTTATTTTGTTTCCAGGGTGTCTATGAGCCTAGAAGGCACAAACCCCACTTAAAATACGTGCAAAATCTTGGACAAAATGCAACAAAGGGTTAATGATTCCCTTATTTTCCTGCATACAGTCCAAAAGCATTAACGGACACACAAACATGAACACAGGCACATATGCACACACGCACGCTCTCACGCGCACATACACACACGTATACACACTCAATGTGCATCATTTTACTTACAGATTAATGCAGACCTTCTCAGCTGAAATATGAGTGTACTAATAGATTAGTGTGAAGTACTCTATGTAAGCTGGCATGATGTAAGTTGATACACTCAGTAGCTTACGGTCGCCAGAACATTGCCCCCGTGTTTCTTCTCGCGGTTCAACTTTAGAGATGCAATAAAATCAGCAGTTAATTTAAACACAGCGGCCCTGGAGAATGAATTTCAAATGTCTTTACTTTATATAACTATATATTAGCATAAATACCATAAAAAGCATGAAAAATTATTTATTGAAATTAAATGAATTAATGTTAAAACTATTTATATATACAGTATAAAAAGTTATATATGTATAAATAGCTAAATTATGTATATACAGTGCGTGTGTTTGTATGGTCAACAAACCTAACATAAAAACACGAATGCAGTTATTCATAAAATACAATTTTTTTTAGTAAATGATTGTCTGAGAGAGGACAGTGTGTTCTTGGCCTGTGTCTTGGGCAGACTGAAAACAGGGAGAAGAGACACCTGTGGGACAGTACAGCTCACTGTATTTTCCATCTTTTCCCATCCGTTCTTACTTCAGACCAGAGCAGCTCGTCACCAAGCCAGACCGGTGGCGACGAGACAGGATGAGGCAGGCGTGACAGGAGACCACAGACGCCCTCCTTTAGCCTGTTAGCAGCGCTCTGGTCAGGATTCATAAACTCTGCGGTTTGCTCTAATAAACACTTGGTAAATAAGTAGCGAAGGCGCGCCGTGATGAGTTGTTGTGGTTTCAGACTGAGCCGGCGCTGTGTCTCCAGCAGTGTGTTTTACGCAGTGACACAATGGGGCTGTGTGCCCATGCGCCCACCCCCGGCAGGGCCTTGCCCATCATAACACGATTCACACTTGCCCACTGGAGAATGGGGACATTGTTGTGCTTTGTGTGGGCAGAGTTGTACAGATGGAGTGGGCAGCAGCAGTTAAGGGTTAAAGTAAGAGTGTGTGTGTGTGTGTGTGTGTGTGTGTGTGTGTGTGTGTGTGTGTGTGTGTAGCGACGGGGGACTTCACACTGTGAGGCACAAAAAGAAGATTATGAAGAATCCCCTGGCAGGGAACGGAGTTGTTTCATGTTGTTGGCGAGCGTCCTCATTGGGCACTGGAGATGGGGGTTGTATTTTTTCTGGGGGAGAGCTGGGGGGTGAGGGATTGTAGTTGGGAGGGGGAGAGCGGGCTGATGGGACCCTGGGGCGGGATGAGACAGGTCTGTGAAAGGCCGCAGTAATGGGGAATTTCACGCCTGCTATTTGGGATCTGAGCTCAGGCCCTCACTGTGAAAGAGGCTGTTTGTGCGAACAGCATGTCCCTGCCAGGGGGAAGTGACCTCGCTCAAGGGGTGGGGAGTGACATCAGCATGGTGACACGGCCTTCTCTGGACCCTTGTGTACACCACTGTCTCCCCTTACCCTGAACATCTTTGGACCTCTCACCCCTTATCAACTACTGCCCCATCCCTCTGCACCAGTCTGCCGATCCGCACCCACACAGACCTGTCATCCACAGGTCTCTGCATTAATACCTGCGGGGCAAAGTGCTGCATCTGGCTGCTTGCAGCCCGAACCGCCACTGGCATCGCTCTTCTACTGCATAAACAGGAATTCACTTTCTTTACCTTGATGCCTTTTAGTTTTTTTAGATTAAAACTGTAGATTTTTTGTTTTATAGTTTAAAACAGTAGATTTTGTTTGTGGTCACTACCCCCAAAAGCGCACTGTCAGGACAGGCAAACTAGGCAAATTCCTTATGAAAATATTCTATAGTCATTTCATTTCAATACTATAGTATTTTTTGACATAACTATACTAATACTCACATTTGCATAGTATAACAATAGTGCAATAGCCATTGCATTATAACCATAGAATTACCACAGCCAACAGTACCATGATATCACAATAGTCTATGGCTCTATGCGATTGTACTGCTGTAGTTTGAATAACTATAGTATCGCTATAGAAATACTATACTATGGTGGCAGAAATACCATCCATTTACTATAGGATAACTACAGCTTGGAACTGTAGTAACTTTTCATAAGGGATGTCCCCCCCGCCCCAAAAATTAAAAAAAATAATAATAATAGGAAAATGGGGGCCCCCAATGACTGCTCATATTGGCACATTTTGCAATGACAGCTAAAAAACTCAACAATGGGGGGGCCTTGACAGGCTTCTTTGCTTGGGGCCCCTCTTGAGCCCAGGATTGCCACTGACTATCCAAGTGTAAAAAAGCCGACCGAAAAGTCTTTGTGTTCAAATTCACTTCTGTTATAAGTATTTACATTATAATTAAACCAAGACAACCATATGAGCAGTGTTTTTGCTGATCTAAATGGTATACTGTATATGACATGACGGTCATGTCTTATACAGCACAGCTTGAAGTTAAGCCGTATGATATCTTAGACTGCATGCACTCCCACTTATTAAAAAATTGGAAATTCTGGATCATAGAAAAGAAAATTGTACCCAGCTGAATTTTTTTCTAAATAATTGCCTTGCTTTGTCTTTCCTGGGGGCCAAAGATCTGAGGAACTGTAGGTGGTATTTTGTGGCATTAAGTGTGGTATTGCAATATCACCCCCCGCCCCCACATATACTGCATATGGCTTGAGGTAGAGGTTGAGCTGACTCTGAAATATGATAATACTGTTATTACTGCAATGAATATGCTGGCGAAACGTTTTCAGTAAAATAAAAAATTCCCTTTCTACCGTCATTCACCGATCAATCAGCCGTCCTTCACAGCAATCAATTTCATCGGACCATCAACTGCTTGAGCACAACATGAAATTCAACAATACAAAATATACACCTGGGAGAAAATTAAGCGCCCCCCAATTCTTAAAACAAGTCTCACTTCACCAAAGGACAGAATTAATGCCGTCAACAAACATTGCCCAATGCTTGGAAATATGGCCTGGCTATAGCTTTGATGGCATACAAAATCAGTTTGGAAAGAATTTGATCTTAACTTCAGGCTTTATTTGGTCTTAAAGAACCAAAGAAGGGGGTGTTTTTAATGCATTTACTGCTGGTTAAATAATGGGCCTGCAGGCCTTTAAAGATGGCAAGGAGATTAATGTTTTCCAAAAACTGTACCCTGAAGTCTGAGTTTTAACTGGAAGAAACAAAATCAATATCTAACGAAGATGAAACCTTAGTTTTCAGAAGTGCCACCCAACAGCAAACATTCAGCACGGGCAATTAAACACTGTCCATGACCAAACCTTTTGAATGTGAAATGCATGTAAGTAGAATACATGCTAAAACCTTCACTCAAATGTTTGTGGTTCAGGACTCGCCAATTTTCGGAAAATTAAAATTTTTAAATTTGGTGCTTTTTAACTTTGGTTTTGAAGTATGCAAATTTATGATATTAACAAAACACTGCAAACACAGGTGGGGTCCCAATCATCCATCCATCCTCATGCATACTGCACTAAGATTCCCAACCTTGCCTTGGGTCAAGATCACTTTTAAAACCAGAACCACGCAGGTGAGGTTCTGATCGCACACATCACCAGTCAGAGCATTCAGCCTGGACTCTCTGTCATACCATTATTGAAACCAATATGACAGACATTTTCAAATGTAACAGAAACAATAATAAAATTTGACCTCAAGAGACATGAACAGCATATCACATAAAGTAAAAACACAGAAATTTCGGTCAATTTGACCAAATTGGGCACGGCTTTGTCAGTTTGCCCAAATAGAGTTAATGGCAGTGTGGAATAGGTTCCACAGGTGAGTACATCAGTGCATCGCTATTGACATTATAAATGTTCATTTATTTTTTGGGACCTGGAGTAATTTATTTAAAATAGTGGCAAATCTTCCCCATCTTACTCCTCACCCACTTCCAATACTGAAAGAATTACTGCACAGCATTAAATTCCCCCTCCGCCGCCCACAGCCCCAGATGTTGGCAGGTAAGTAGCCCAAATCCTCTTACTTCCACATGCAGGTCTTGAGCAACACTGGAAGGATGGGGTGGTGGGAAGCATCAGACAGGGGCCCATCTGCTTAAAGGAGTCAAGCAGGTGCATCTGTAACCGCAATGAAGGTCTAGCCCTCTAAACCTGGTCAGTACAGGAGCACTCAGCTGCCCCAAAATAAGCTGCATGGGTTGAAAACGAAAGGCAGATACTGAAACACGTGGCCCCAGATTATCCCCCTCCTCAGCTCCTCAATATCAAAGGAGTTCAGAGAAACTCCTTCGAGTTCCTCCTCCCGTGCTAAGTCTTCATTATTCTCATTGAGTTTTCCTGCCTGCTGCACTCAGTGTCCTCAAAGGTGTTTGGTGACTGGTGCACAAAATGGGCACAGAGTTTCTCAGGAGGCAAGCCAGAATGAAATCAGAGATATTTTTTCCCGTTGAAAAATAAAATGAAAAACAAACCACCCTCGAGACAAAGTACAAGTACAACCTGAATTCGAGTTCATCCCATGCGACTTCGCAGGGAATTAACAGATTTTAAGAAGGACGAACTGTACGTATTCAGAAATGTTGTTGTGGTCATCTTAAAACAATCCCTTCTGAAAGGAGTTTGCGAGTTTGCCGAGTCGGAGGGGGAGGCATTTGTTGATACTTTACCTGCATGCCGCAGGTGTGTGTGGGAGTGCATTTGTTCTCCGTGATTTCCTGTTTGTCTAGCCTGTGTAAAGAAAGCTGCCCCAGAGCAGGTGTGCAATTATTTCCAAGGCACAAGGCCGAGAGGGGTGGAAGCAAGAAGGATAAAGGCAGAGAAAAAGATGAAAAGAGAGGGAGAAGGAAAAAGAGAGAGAAACAGACTGTGCGGAGAAGAAAGAGTGGGACGCAAGGGAAGAGAGAAATAATCTGTCCTCCAAATCTGAGGCCATGTCAGTAAAAATTTTACAAAGAGGTGCAATGAATAAGCAAGATAATAAACAAGGATAAACAGAGAGTTGGGAGAGTTGGCGGTGCTCAAAGGGACGGCTTGTCCATCTTAGCCGTATCCCGGCAGCATGACCGTCCTGCAACCCCATCGCTCGTCCGCATTCCCTGATAACGGGAGCCAGATAAGGGCAGCAGGGGCTGCTGGGGTGGGAGGTCGGTCAACGTTTCGGTCGCAGGGTGGAGAAGGTCATCGCACGGTCCTGTTCTCTCTCCGCTGCCCGGGGTCGCAGGTTATCTCACCTGTCCGGCTCTGACGGATGGGACAATCGGTCTATTGATCCAGGGCATCTGTACTGCCTGTCAAATGTTATGTTTGTTAGTTGTTTGACAACAACGCCGATGTATGAGATAACCCACTGCTGCCTTGCATGGCCCCAGGTCAGAAACCAAAGAGGCCAGCAGCGCATTGCGTTCCGCGGTGTGATCTGTGTTTATAGCGTACATGGTAATCAGGCATCCGAGCAAAAGGATCGGAGTTTCCAACAGTCCATTATTTTATTTTTAAAAGACTGTTCAAGGCGCAGATCATTGAAAAAAGAAATGGGATGTAGGTTTAGAATTCATGGAATAGTTGTACCCATGAATGGATACTCACTTGGCACTGAGACTCACTACAATTTTCCCCCCTCAAAACGCAAACAAGGATCTGTGCCCCCAATTGTGGCTAAGATGACTGCATAAAGAGTGTGGAATAATGGGAAAAATTCCACTATGAGAAAATCCATGAAATCACATGTAGTCCACAAAGAGATTCACAATTAAGATAAAATTCCACTGAGATCTCAGAAGCCTCATATGATCTCCTGCGTCACTGGCGTGGAACAAGATTTGAAGCGATGCTACACAAACAAACACACACCATCCCCTTCCCAAGAAATACGCATGCAACCACAAGTAGCTTCATCTATCTCTCTCTCTCATGCAAATACATACACACACACACACGCACGCACACGCGCACAGACGCACACGTCCACACATCCCTGTACCTGTTCGCAGTGAGGACATTACATTGACTTCCATTCATTCTTTGCGTATCTCAACAGCCTTTTTGTAATCTTAACAATGAGCAACACATGCCTAACTCAAACCCTTATCCTAACCTTAACCTATCCCAAATTCTAACCTTACCCCTGACCTAAACTAATAAGTCACAATTTGCCTTTGTAAATGAAAGGGCGTGAAAACTTCCTCGCTTCCCAAAAATGTCCCCACGTTGTTGGAAAAAAAAAGTTTTCTGCCTCTCACTTTGTAGTAAGTACAAGAACACACACACACACACACACACACACACACAAAATAGCCATGCGCTGACACTTCCCAGTCATCACCAGCTCATTGTGAGACACGCATCAGGAATCAGGATCTGGGCTCGCAATAATAAACCGTCACACTGCACATTAAACAAACTCTCTACACCAGGCCGCTTGTCCTTTTCCGCCCGCCGGTTGGCACAGTGGACAGATCGAGGCTGATAACCCTCCCAGTGGGTGGCACGGCCGTAATGGTGCCCTCCCGTGCCCACCTGGTGTTCCAAATGCTTCCTTTTTCAATTGCAGTTTCCCATCAGATGGCTTAGATGGGAACAGATAAGGGCCGGGGAATTATCCGGTACGTGCGTCTCTAAAACATTCCTTGCTCCTTTTTCGTGCTTGTTTGAGGTTTTGGGACTCCTTTATGTCACGCAAGTCCTCCTATTTACGTTGCCAAACATGTGCTCCTATTGAAAGAAACAGTGCAAATTATAAAGGACAGTTAGAGTCTTGGCAGTGCCAATGTCTGCCTTTCTATTGGCCTGTCCTGTCCACTGGCGTATTTTTGAAAGCCCATGTTCCTGCATGTCTTGATTTGAATCTGCTCTTTTAACAGAAAACATCTCTGACATCAGATTATTTCACTGTTCAACAAACCCCAAATCCAGATATCGAGCCTGACAAATAAATCAGCCACGAAAAACATCTTTATCTTTCATTTTATAAAATACAGTCCTCAGTAAATGAATGTTTCCTTTTGTTTGGCAGGCGACTGTAATCAGAACCACATCTCATTTATCATGTTTAATACTGATGGTGAGGTTCATTTTGTACTTTTGACCCTGGGTCTGCGCTCTCCTGAGAGCATAGACAAGAGCTCACGCTACAGAACAAGACTGAAAGAGCAGGCTTAGCAACGTGGACATGGAAAAATGGCTATACTCTCTCAATCACCTCAATACCCTGATTTTGTGACAGCTCACCAGCAGAGTGATTCATGATAGCTGCCATTTTAAAGGTATCCCTTCCGCACCTGTGTTTCTGCATGCTTGGATCTCTGCACTTCTGTCAACCTGGTTGTGTCGCCCCTAATTGGAGCAGTTCGCCAAAATCCCTCTGTTCCTTCCGCAGCACAAAGAAGAGAGTGACAGTATGTATAAAGCCTAATTTATAGTCGTCCAACTTCGTCAATGCGTAGACACGCAGAGCCCCTCTCTGACGTTGCAAACCCTCTCCGGCATGCTCGCGGACGCATGACGGACACCTCCCTAATTTTCTAACTATCTGTCAAAACGACAGAGACCCCACGGATAGCGCAAGACTGTGATTGGTCAGCTAAGTACATCATTCCCGGAATAGTAGGCGGGTCTCTGAAAAAAAAAAAAACGCTATGCTCCCTATTGTCCTAGCGGTGAATTGCTTTGCAACACCCGTTAAACAATGGAGAAGTCTGAAAGGTTCACATCTCCGTCGATGCAACTGCGTGTCTGCGCATTGACGGAGTTGGACGACCATAAATTAGGCTCAAGCTAGAAAGACACTGGGAATGAAAAAGTCTGGAAGAAAAACAATTTATATATAAGAAAAGTGCTCTCCGTTCTGCTGTAGCATATAATGCTATGCTTTCATTGGCCTCTCCAGCCTGCTTTAAATTGTTCTGGGTTTATAAAGCTCAGCAAATATTAGCTGTATATACTTCATGTCTGCAGAGCATAACAAATTGACTGAGAGACAGGTGTTGAAAGCGAGACAGAGAGGCGCTGAAAGACAGAGACGAGTGGGACAGGGGCATTTGGAGAGAGATCCAAGGCATCGTTCTCACAACGTCATGCTCATTGAGGGGTATTTAGCCTGGCGCCGGTGGGATACGGGCATCTTGGGTGAAAGATCGGCAAGAACTGCTGCCCGTGCGCTCGTTGCGGAGTGATGTCATCGCCAGGCCTGGGAGAACTTTCGCACGATGATGTCACTGATGTCACTCTCCACCTGCTGTCTTCTTTCTGGTGCCAGGGGGCCACGGGCTCACACCAGTCGCTGAGTTCAGTCTTTCATACCTGTTCATTTCTCCACCGAAAATTGTGTGTGGTCCACTATATTAGAGAATATTCCAGCTCGTTAGGTGCTCCTTGTAGAAATAGGAGCCAGGAGGCACCTGAGGAAGTCCTGAGAAAGCAAGCAGGATGGTCTTTGAAAAGAAAGTTGGTTTTTTTTTTTTTTTTAGAATGTGATGTATAAATGAGAACCATGTGGTTATGGCTCTTGCCATCTGTTCTATATGCCAGTCGCTTGGCACTGAAGTGATGTGAGACTGAACATTGTCATCTACCAAATATACGGTTTCTCGATTTCTCCATCTTCTAGTGCTTATCTCATCTACGTTTCTCACCTACCCTAATGGGTTCAGATTTACGGCGAGGAAAGTATAGCATGGAACCCTGGGGGGAACAAAGGAAAAAAAATGAGTTGACAGAGCTCATATTCTGCTTGGTGAGTGCTCTGCTTTTTTTTTTTTTTTTTTTTTTGAAGGCAGTTCATGAGGTTTTCATATCATGCTCGAATGGCGCTAAAGAATGCCAGATAAATTTGACTGCACAGCTTAATTTTAGCCACTGGTGTCCAATTCATCTGCGTTTTCAGCTACACGGTTATTTGTCTTCTACTTTCCAAACAATTCTCTGATAAATTACAGTTATGTTGAGCTCTAAAAGCTAACTGAAAAGAGAAGACACCATAGATAGGGAAAAAGACAACCACACTGGAGCCTGGATCAGCGAAGATGCTGGCACACTGATCGAGATGAAATGCTGATATACTTAATCTGCGGCAGATGAACTGTCAGTTTTATTTTTACTGTTTTATCAGTATCCTTATATCTGTGATGCCTCTGACTCTTTCTGTTATCAATGAGCCACAGTGTAGGGTTTATCAACTGCAGACATTGGCACATTTCACCGGTAAACACAAGATCACTGAAGCAGAACATGTACTCAAACATTTTCACGATGCAGTGTGATGAAGTCTGCATTCTGAGACAGACGGAGGGCTGAGAGCCAAGCATGAATTGAAACTGGGGTCGCTGCTTTCAAACAGATCTCATTTTTGGTGAACTAAGCACAGCATATTTAAGCTCATCGAGCCAACAAAACGAGAAGATGAAAAACGAGATGGAGAGCACAAGAATACTGCTCATAACACAAAAAAAGCTTATTATTTTTCAATCACCCCTTCCTGTATCAGTTCAGGAAGGCAGAGCAGTCGTAAGAACTTAAAAACAGACGATTCAAGCTTGAACGCAACTTGATGATGCGCACTCTATTGAGATGCTAACCCACGCCTCCTGTTGACCTTGACCTTTGACCTTTCGACCTCAAGATGCAAATTTGGACAGGGTACCCTAGGATCATCTACCCCACAAAGTTTGGTCACCCTAGCTTCAGTGGTGGCCGAGCTGTCTCGAGGACAGACACACACACACACACACACACACACACACAGACAGACGGTGCTAAACTGTATACCCACGCCGCCTCTTCGGGCGTGGGTACTAATCACCAGGTGAGCACAACACAAAACTCATGGCCACAGCCTGTAACCACTGTTTCACAACACAAGAGGTCCTTCGGCAATTAGTGACAATCGCTTAAGGAGGGTTAAAAAGGATTCAATATCTCACCAAAATAGCCTATCTGTAAATTTTCGGAAAAGTTATTGCGGGTACTATTGAACATGGTGCTGGTCAAAAGGAGCATGTTTGTTTGACCTAAACAAGCAATCTCTAAACAAATGCATTGATATCAATTGAATTGGTGAATTCAATAAGGGCTCAACTCCAGACATTTTCAACATAAGTTGGGCCCTTATTGAGTTCATTGATTCAATTGAAAAACTCAACGCGAAACTGATACATTCACCTCAAAAAGAACAGTGCAGCTGTGGCTCAGCTGAAACTGTGGAAAATTAATATATTCTCCGACACATGCTGAGTATGTGCATTAATGAGTATCAGAGGAGGGAAAAGATGGCAAAATAATTTTTTTTTTCCCTTTTTTCGTCAGGATTTCAATGACGAAATCTAAATTTGAGTCAGAGGAAGTAGAAATTTCCGTTACCTCCATTAAAGCTCCAGCCCACGAACGTGGGTGGGTTAGGGCGTGGATATAAGTTAATGCAATCACAATTACGCAAGTACTTTTACAATTAGACTTCCACAAAACAGGTTTTCAGGTTTTCACCTGATAAAAAAAAATCCACCACGTGTAGCTTATCAGGGTTTTTCCCTCCCTCGGCGGGCCCAGCGTGGCACTGGTCCCAGTGTTGGCCAGAATCCTGCCCAGCTGCTGACAATCGGCTCTCTCCCAATTTTATGTGCCACAGGTCTGGCCTTTGGGCCTGGTCCAGCAGCGCAGTTGTTTCATGCTGCGGGTAGGTGCTGACAGAGCTCTGTTAACACGGCACAACAGCAGCCCAGATAACCTGTGTCTCATCTTCATGCTGCCAGCCCGGCAGCCAAACATGACACAGACACACTGGGCCCGGTGCCATATTCCCATTGGTGCACTGCCAGGAAAGACCATCCCCTCTACCCACCACCCCACCAATCAGCTTTCTCTTCTTGCAGGTGCCAGGGCTTCTCAGGGTAACAGGGTGTAGAACTCTTGGCTCATGATAAGACAAACTGCACTCTAATGCTGCTTTCGCATGCTGTCGGAAATATCCTATTCACGAGCTGCGCGCATGCAAATGGGCCAAAGAAATAGTGATTACCAGCAGCAAAGATTTATAGATTTTTCTATGATATCCTAACTGTGAGGCTGCGAGGCAAAACATACCAGAAAGTGTTGTACTTAGCAGCAGTACTGCTATCAAATAAAGATAGTGTTGCCTTTTTATTGCAGTGATATTCTTTGTTTGTGTTTTATATATTAGTCTTTTCAGTGCATTTTTAGTCGTTTTTGAGCACATAGGCTGTGTATGTTAACTCCTGCAATCTGCAGTTTTTGAAATTTCTTGCCAGGAAAAGATGTTTCTCCCATTTAATCTCCATTTTCATGATTTTTATCCAACTTGAGTCCTCGACATGTCCTAATTTCTACTTTCAGATTCGAAAGTGGGAGCTTCAAAGATAGCCTTAGCTTGAAAGCCTGAAGCAACCAATCGAGTGAAGTATATGCAATTGCACTGCTTCTCTGGGAGCAGGACATCACGTTTGCATGTAGGCTAAACTGTGAGTTGGTGGTAAGCAAGAAGTGGCACCTTATTCTCATTGGTTGAGCTGTCCTCATTAAATTGCTCAGGGCTCGGAGCTGGTCACCAGGGGTATAAAGTCCGGGTTCTGAAAATGAAAATCTTCCCCTGAACTTTATTCCAACCACCTGGATTTACTTCGGGCCGGACATAGAGTCAATATGAGTGATCAGCTCATTCTGCGGGAGGGAGAAAAACTTGGCAGGACTTTTACTTTCTGACCCCTGGATTTTACACCTCAGTTGGTCAAAGACAAAGGGATTGCTATGATTCAGCACTGGATCGAGCCAGCAGTTATGAGCGGTGTCTGGTTCGTCCAGAACTTACCTCTGTGAGCAGAGGATGAATAACAAGATCTGTGCGAAAACCCAGTATCTCAGTAGTTTGGAACACTGGCTGGCAACTAGATAAAACCTGCGTAAATATCTGTGAATGAATAGCAGATGACTACATGCAAGAGCTATTTGTGTATTTTTGCCCAGGAGTTGAGTTTAGCTCTCTTATGGCCTCTTGCCTCTACCCAGAGATGAAAATTTAAGCCCAGAGGTCATAGAAAAAGTGTTGCCATTTGTATATTTTTCATCCAGGAAAGCTCTGCCAGTCAATGATCAGCCAGCTGACTTCATTAATATGTTCCACCTCCTGAAGAATTACGCTAGCGAGCGAATCCAAGTGATTGGCACAGACCACTTTTCCCCTGAACTCACATTTCACTGCAGTACCGCTCTCTCTCTCTCTCGCTCCCTCTGTCTCTATCCCGCACAGCTCTCGTACCTGCGTGCTGATGTCATATTCAGAGAGATCGTGCTGTCTCTAAAGTGGAGTCTCTAAAGTGGAGAATACTGGCCCTTCAGAGCCCTTTTGCAGGGGTTTTGGGAAAAGTTCAGGCCTTCCTATCAGCATTTGCTGCAACCAGGTGTAACCATTTTCCCATTCTGATGCAATGCACACATTGAATAACATGTCCAGATATCTCTCTCTCTCATATATATATATATATATATATATATATATATATATATATACACATACACACACACACACACACAGATATATATGTACAACTTGTATATGTGTGTGTGTATATATGTATATATATAATGTGTGTGTAGTCAATCCCAAAGATTGTGCTCATTGTGATTAGAAGACAGAATGAGTGACTGCGAGAGGAGAGAGGAAGACACAGGAGAGTGAGAGAGACTGAAATGAAGTGATTTTGTGTGCTCCTGTGATGACACACGATGCTCACTGAGTAATCTGCTGCCCTGAGAAGAAAGGCTACGGCAAACTCAGGGTGATTCACTGTCTGAGGCACTGCAGCAGCATAGGTTCTGTCCATTAATCAGACATGCACACACGCACATACACACAGACATGCATGCACACGCACGCACATACATACACACACACACACACACACAGACAAGCATGCATACACACACATGCGCGCGCAAAACCACACACGCACACACACACACATGCATACACAAAGACATTGCATCCCATATGTACACTCATTCACACAAAACACTCTCAACCAACCCCCACCATAAACACACTGTTTTGCTGGCTTCAGGTAACCCCTCCCCATGCTTAAGGACAATGACAAAGCTAAGGCTAGCCCCCAAATCCCCCCTGCGAGTCATCATGTGATAACAATCAAACCCTTGACATCATTCCCCACCCCCAGTCATGACCAGCTCAATCTCTACAATGGGCCCAGTCCAATCAACTACTGCATTAATCACAGCCTTCATTCCTTCTCATTTTGCCTTCCGTCGCTCTTCATTTCAACCATCAGAGAAGTGAGAAAAAATGTAAAAAAACTAGATGGAGAGGGGGGCAGAGGAAATGAGAGTTACCAAAATGGAGTGTCCTTGGGCCTTCAAATGCTAATCCAGATTGATTTCAGGGTCATTAGCAAGAAAATGACCTGCTAAAGCTGCTTTCACATCGAACGCATAACAAATTTTTTGCACGATTTTTTGCATCCGTCGTGCGAACAATTTGTTTCGCGTCCGGTGTGAAAGCAGCTTTAGAATTCAAGGAGGACTGGTCCTTTGAATTAATGCACATTAGCTGGAAAAAAGCGTCAGGAGTTAATCATCACAGAGATATTCCAAAACATTGTGGCTAATAGATGATAGATTTCACTCTGATGAGAGGAACCAACTATTATGCAGCGCTTCACGTGATAATAATGGTTATTCTGAAAGCAGTCTATTATTGATCACAGCCAGGGAAAATAGACTGGAGCTCTTTCCTGTATTCCAGTGCTTTCCACACAACAATGCACTGTGTGATGTATAATGTGAAAATAATGCAATGAGTGCATGTTAAAAATGAAAGAGCATAAACAATTTCATCATCTCTGTTAGAATGTCCCAAATTAGGAGTGGGCTACCTGAAGGCCACACCCACAGAGGAGTCGGAGGTTGTGCTGTTGGAGCCAAAGGGAGGGGCTGTGCATTGGTGGGTGGAGATACAGGTGAAAAAGGGCGGAGTTAAGTGATATATGGAGAGTGAGAAGGCTCAGCATGGAAGTTGCAAGCTACCACACCCCTGCACAAAACCCACACACACACACACACACGTACATGCACAAATGCACAGACACACAGAAACACATACAGACACACACACACACATCTATGCAGCACCTCAGGAAAATCCATAATCCCTTTGCCAACGAAATACAGATGATTTTGCTTACACAAGAGGAGTGACCCCACCACTTCCCCCCCAAGCCTATCTTAGCCATTCTTACCTCCTTTTATTCTCCTCTAATCTTTCTCTTAAACTTTTTCAAATTATTTTTACTAAGGCTTAAGCAGCATGACTTCTCTCTGCGACCTTGTGCCTGTACACAAACACAAACACACACGGTATTTTGGGATCGCTGGTCACACACCAGTTATTTTTTAGCTTATTTTCACGGTGGTCGCCTCTGCAGGAGTCAAATGAAGCCCACCGCCCTCCATGAATAGAACAAACCAGCGTCATATGGCATGCAGCTGCTAGTTAGTCAGAGAGCCGTTACAAGTCCGGGTCAGCGGTCATCTTCCGCTGGCTTTTGACCGTGACCGCGCCTCCGGTTCCACCATGAGCTGCAGGCTTGTGTGCAGAAGCAGACTTACTGAACTGAATTCACAGTCAAAGGGGCTTAAACTCGGTAGTGTTCAGAGCAAGGACCATAGGATCTAAGCTGAACAAACTGGGTCAATCGTCCTCTCCCTTTTGTCGTCAAAAGTGGTGAAGTTGCCACAAGACCACTAAGGAAGCATTAAACATTACTTTAACGGTTAATCCTGATCTTGACAAGCATGCCTCCACTGATGTTATTGAAAGTGCTTTTGTCAAATCGTTTCAAAAATGAAAATACAGAAAGTTGTCAAAAATGCATCAGTTTGAGATATGAGAAGGTTTTTCCGCTGTGACAACCCTTATGAAAATATCCAATAGTTATTTCTTGGTAATACTATAGTATTTATGGCATAACTACAGTATTACTATAGTTTGCATAGCATGACTTTAGTACTATAACCATCACATTATAACTATAGTATTACCATAGTTAAGAGTACCGTGATATAACTACGGTCCACACAACTGTATTGCTGTAGCTTGAATATAATATAGTGGCTATGGTGTAGTAGCTACAGTGATACTACACTATGGTGGCGAGAATACTATCCATTTACTATTTGATAATTATAGCTTGGAATGATGGTAATTTTTCATTAGGAAAGACAGTACGCATGCATGATTTGATGTTTTGACAAAATATATTGTGATGTCACCCACATTGGTAAGTGTTCACTGAGGATGCATGCTATTCATGTGTATGCGTGAGTGTAAGGGTGTCCTTCTACCGTTGTTAAAACAGAATAAAATTCTGGGTGGTTTTTGTGTTAATACCAGTCTATTTGAGTGTCGCCATACAGACTATTTTTGCCCACAGATCCCTACTTAATGAGACAAGCCCAAGGCCCACCCCCATCATTACCACCTCCACACAACCAAGCTCGCACTCACAGCTGCGTGGAGCGAGTTAGTCAGGGGTCAAAGGTCAGAGGCCTCACTGCTCAGCCAATGAGGCAGGACTTGGAGGCACTCAGTCTTCATTAAGCCAGGCTAAAAGCAGGGAGGCATGTCGATGGGACAGGATTCCCTCATTAAAAACACCATTCCCAGCTACATAAAAGGCTGCTGGACTTCTGGGTCTCGTCCCCATGAAGGACCAGGCTTCTGTACCAGGCCCTCCAGTTCCAACCCCCAAATTCACCCTGTAGTTTTTTTAAGCAGTGAACCGAGGCCAGCCCAGATGGGCTCACAGTCACGCCAACTCTGAGCCCACAGCTTTACACTCAGAACAGCTCCAAGATTAAGAAATTGTGTTTGCTTTAAACACACACACACACACACACACACACACACACACACACACTCCCTTCCCCTCACCACACTCTCCCTTTCGCTCTCCGCGCTGTCTCTCTCCTTTGGCCCGCAGAGCTGTTGATTTCAAAACCCGCAGCTTCATTTGATTCCTGTGCTTGCAGTGTTTAGCATGGGATGGTGGATTGACTACAGCTAACAGCACTGAGAGAGAAGGGGTGCGGCAGAGACGAATCCAGGTCCCACGATGAAACTGTCCACTTCCAGGGCAGGAAATGGCAAAAAATAAAACAAAACAAAAACTTAGTAAAACCTCGAACAATCAACCTCACATCTCCTTCTGGGTACAAACACACAAACGGATACACAAAAGCAAGCATTGCACGTGTTTGCGCACACACACCCAAAGGCACACACACACGCACACAAACACACACACACACGCATGCACACACATACACGCATACACACACAAGCACATATACACACACATGCATACACACAAACGCACACACACAGGTATAATTTGTCACATAAAATCAGCAGAAAATTTCACATGGCTCTTTATTTTGACATATAAAAATATTACTCTCAATATCGTCCACATTATATACAGCAAACAAATTATATTGGCAACAACAGACGTGTTTCAGTTTTGTTTTTTTCCTAATTCATTTTTAGCTTTAGCTATTTTCCTTAGCCGAATGCTTTCACAGAAAGCAAAAACCGGCGACATGGTCTGTCACCAAGCCAAACGCTCGAGTCGTCTTTCCATTGGAAACTTCCAGAATAAATTACTTCCTTCACTCTCTGGTTGGTGTTTCTACCCCCAGAGAATAAAATGAGGACTTGAGCAGGAGGAGTACGCCCACCCCTCCAGCACCACCTTCTCCTCCCACACACCCCTTCATCCTCTCCTTCTTAAAATCCCCCCTTTAAACTCACGGAGTCAGCCGAGTACACCATCATACACAAGAGGGACGCAATGCTAACAAACATCGAGAAAACAAACAACACTGGGGCTACTCCATCAAAATCACGCAAGAGACTAAAGATCTCAACAACAACAACAACAACAACATCAATTCCGCCAGAAACAGAATATGTTTAAGATTAAGACTAAGAAATTGCGACTGCCCAAGGAAACAAGGGCGCCACAATCTAGCCTGGACCCTGTGAGACTTTCAGAAAAAGTGCTGAGGTGCAGAGGGGAGAGAGAGGGAAGTGAGAGACAAGAAAAGAGAAGGGGGGAGTCAACAGAAAAACCTTCATTAACTACATGGCTCTTGTGCAAACCTTTCCCCCTAATGATCAAACCCCTCCCCCAACCCCTCCCCTGACCCTCAAACCCCTCCCCAATCCCGTACCCATATCAGTCAAACTCCTCCCCCACCCTGCCCTCTAACCATCTAACTCCTCCCCTGCCCCTCCCCTAACCCTCAAACCCCTCCCAACCCCCCTCCCCATACCAGTCAAACTCCTCCCCCACCCCACCCCACCCCCTATCTGTCAAACTCCTCCCTAACCTTCCCCACTAGCTCTCAGACCCCTCCCCAATCACCTCCCCCTACCAGGTAAACTCCTCCGTCACCCCTCCCCCAAATTGTCAAAGCCCTCCCCCATTCCCTCCCCTGGCAAGCACGAAAGATACTCGCTAAAATTGACAAAACAATAAGAGCAAAGATTTCAACCAACAGAGACAGCAATAACACATCAATGGTCACATTTTCCTCAGACGGGCATTATTGCACATTGAAGAGCCTTGTTTTTGGTACAGTTTCGAGCGACAAACGGAGGGCTCTGAAGAGGGTTCGACTAGTGCAAGAAAGTCCCTTAATCTCTCCGTCCTTCCATCTCTCCCTCGCTCGGTCGGCCACCAGCCCAATGTCCTATCCCAGGTTTCACGGGGCGGGCTGCGTCCAGACAGTGAGCCGGCAAACGCCCGCAACGATCCTCCACGTCCCAGGGCAGTCCTCAGCTGTTCACCCTCACGAAGGTGACCTTCCCTGGGGAGGGTGACAGGCTGGCAGCCCCCGTCTTAAAAAACACAAGCTGGTGGCCTGTGGAGAAAACCAGCAGGGAATAGTTGTCAATCACACCAGACCACAATGGCAAGGTGAACAATTCAAGGCCTTCGAAAGTAACTCCCCAATTTTAACAATAACCGCTTAGCAAAGCCAGCTGTTAAGTGCTGAAAAACCCTCCCGTCCGCAGGAACCGCTTTCGACATTTCAGCAGCCTGGAACAGCTTTGTTAGCGTTACACGGCCACGGGGATAACCTTATAAAATAAAGGATTTAGTGTTAAATCGGCTTTACGAGGAGAAAGAGACAGGCCATCCGTGAGAGAATGAGAGCGAGGGAGAGAAAGAGGGAGGGAGAGAGAGAGACAAAGAGGGGGAAAAAGAAAGGAAGGCGGGGTAGGCGAGGAGAGAGGGCAGGAATGTGAAAGTGGCTTAGGTCTAGACGGGCTTGTTTCAATAAAGATTAGCGATTGGTGCGCTGAAGTCTTCCTTTCAGTCTGGTCTTTAATGAAGTCTGCGCAGCGAGAAGAGGGTGAGAGAGGGAGGGAGGGGGTGACGATAGACGAGTGCAGGAAGGCAGTTATTACTGCGGCCGTCCCTCCGCACAGAAGCCGTGTGATCAGTGACCTGTCAGTCAGTGCTGCTCTCTGAGTCACAGACACACACTCAGTACTCTGACACACTTATATACAGACGCATACACAAACACACACACAGGCATACACACAAACAGAAATGCTAACGGATGCACTCAAAGACCCAACTATAACACACACACACACACACAAATGCACACACTCATCAACAGAAACACTAACGTATACATTGAAGAATCCAACAGTCATACACAAACACACACACACACACAAACACACACACACACACACACACGCACGCACAGACTCATGAACACACACAAACACTAATGCATACACTCAAATATCCAGCTGTAATACTCAAACACACACACACACACACACACACACACACACACACGCGTGTACTCACAAGAACACTCACAAAAAGAAAGACTAATGCATACACTCAAAAATCCAACTGTCAACACACACCCACACACATTCTCACACACACATGCAAAAACATCACTTATGAAAACCCTCCACCCACAGCTACACAAACTTTTGAATTGAAGGTGGAAGGCAGCTGACCTGTCCAGGTCGTTTGATTGGTCATCACAAAGGCCCGGCACTGGGCGTGGCTTTCACACACGCCAATGGCCTCCCGGACGCTGAAGACAGACAGCATGCAGCCGTCGTGCTGATAGGATGGCCAGCATCTGTAGTTCTCCCCGCTGACAGAGATGTCCGCAAAGCGCTTAAACTCTGTGAAGAGACAATTACAACACGATAATCCAGGGCCGCCAAACGCAAAGAATTGATTGCTGTAATCCAGGATCAGCTTGAGAACAGGTACGTTTAGGATACTTAAGGGGGAACCTGATCCCAGACTGCAATTCCCACCGTGAGTTGCATTCCCACAATTCAAACCAAACCGCACGTATGTTTATGCAGTGTCTAAAGACACAGCTACCTTTGTGCAGGGGCTTTAACAGTATATAGCTGTAAATAAGCATTTGCGTTTAATCACAGATAAAGGCTCCATTTAAAAGTAATAAATATATTGTCATGGTTTGGATTTGAGAGCTTTCTTTGCTGCTCTCGTCCAGGACGACATCGTTTTGCTCTCAATCGAATTCTTGGGCCAGCTGGCATTAATTGGGGGCGTCGCCCAGATTCTATATAAGCCCGAGTTCTGCCTCTCTTCCCTTGCTACAGTGTCAGTGTTAGGTTTCGCACTTTGGCCGGTAAGGTCTCTAGGAAGAGAGTTGTAAGGGACTTGGCTGCACGATTGAGGACAAGTTTCAGTAAGCAAGGGAATCTTTGTTTTGTTTTCCTTTTTCTTTTCGAGCTCGCTTTGCATCCTTCTCCGGACGACATTTAGGTCCGTTGGTAGCACGAGTCTCGCCTTATTATTTTATTTGTGTCTCTCCCTCCTCTGCTGTTTTGCCCTTTTATTCTGGCCACTGCGTTTGGCATCTGAAACTCCACAGCCATCACATATATAAATATACCCACAGGGACCAGAGACGAGAAGGCAGATCAAAAAATCACCATTATCTATTGGACATAGGAGTGAGAGAGCGATCATGTCCGTGCGCTTTGTGTTGGGCGTTCCTGCCGTGTATGCCACTATTTTGTTTTGTAAAATTAACTTTGTGACTTTATGTATAACTGTATGTATTAATTTGACATGTGCATATTTAATTTGTGTGAGTGTTCCATGAAATATGTTTTTGAGATTGTGTTGAGGTCCATGTTTGTAGAAAGTATTGATTGCATTATATCCCTTTTTTGGGCTTCTGTTGGGAATTTGTCTATGATTTTAAATTGTAAAAGAATTGCGAAAACCAGCGAAAGTCAATTTCATGAGAAAAAACCAGATGTGACATGTCACAGCACGGAAATGACATGTCGCACACCAAAATACGCCAGTCGCTGCCCCCGCACAGAGTGCAACACTATCACAGCCATTGTTGCTTGTTTTCTATGGCCACCATCTGCGCACCGTCAGTTAATAAGCAGACAGCATCGTGCTTGTTTCAGCTTATAAAGAGCGTCCCCCTTTCGGTGTGATATCGGGAGGCAGCCAGAGCGTTGTAATGGCTGAACGTTATGAGGTGGGGAGATTCCACGGGAGACAGCACAGGCCTTATTGGGTTTAGGATATGGGAGATACCCTAATGGGAAATCCCTACAGTTAGACTTTTGTGTTAAATTAATGCGCAGATGTGGTGACACAAAGAGGCTAAAAGCTGCTGGAGCCATAGCAAGACAAGGCTGGGAGACTCATCCACAATCCACTGTTTGTGTTTGTTTGTGAGTGTGTGTGTGTGCGCGTGTGTGCGTGTGTGTGTGTGTGTGCGTGCGTGCGTGCATTTGTGTATTTGAGTGTGTGTGTGTGTGTGTGTGTGTGTGCATGATAGCGTGTGTGTGTGTGTGTGTGTGTGTGAGTGCGTGCGTGCGTTTGTGTATTTGAGTGTGTGTGTGTGTGTGTGTGTGTGCATGATAGCGCGCGTGTGTGTGTGTGTGTGTGTGTGTGTGTGTGTGAGAGAGTGTGTGGATGTACGTGGATGTGCTTTTGTGTTGGTGCATATTAAACAGGGTGCTTGTGTGTGTCAGCAAGGGGGCATCTGTGTTCTGGTACGTATGTTTCTGGGCCTCCGCACAAACTCCACCACACACTGTACTTTGTGCTCATAGAAGTTCAATATGGATCAAACACAAAATAATGCAGTAAAAGGTACCATAACATTATAATACTGGCAGCATGTGACTGAATACATGCATGTATTCACATTTATGCACATGTATCTGCACGAGTGAGGGAGTGTCTGTACGCATGCCATCGAGAACGTGTCGTACATGTATTTGTATGTGCATATACTGTGTGTGTTAGTGAGTGAGTATGGAGTGAGTATGCTCACAAGTGAGTGAGTAAGTGAACAAATGGCTGAGTGAGCGAGTGACTGACTGACCGACTTACTGACTCATTCAGTGAGTGAATAATTGAGTGAGTCAGTAAGTGAGTGACACAGTGAGTGAGTGAGTGAGTGAGTCAGTGAATGAGTGTGTGTGTCAGTGAGTCAGTCAGGGACTGAGTGGAGGAAGGTGGGGCACACGTGCACTCGAAACTCCGCCATTGTCCCCCCAACTAACGGTACGGATGGGGGTCATTGTGCTCCTGACAGGAGGAGAGCCGATTAGGTAATTCAGGCCTGAATAGTTCGTGTCGCGTGATTCCTTCAGTCACGGCCTCCTGAACCCCCCCTCTCGACCTCGCTGTAACCCCCCCGGCAAGCCCCTCTTTTCTCCCTAACTCACTTTAACACACATTGTAAACAGCACACATCGTGACCCCGCCACAATACATTCCTCTGTTTCCTGGCAACAGCGACCATCGGCAGCCTGACTGAACAAGAGTGAGAGATAAAGAGCGACAGAATGAAAGAACGAGAGACTTTGATGCTCCGTCATTAAAACATCATAGTTAAGTCATTACTCCAGAAGAAAAACAAAATAAAAAATAAAGTGAAAAAAACGAGCAAAAACTATTTTTAAAACAACTATTATCAACCAAATAATCCTAACACCAAAAAAGGGAAATTTTTAGCGAATCAAAGCCACAAATCTATTGAGAGAAAGAGCGAGAGAACGATGATTAGAAAGGGAAAGAGAGAGAGGAAGGCGGCAAAAAATAGAGGGAGAGGAACTGATAGATAGAAAAAGAGAGAGAGAGAGAAAAAGAGAGCGAGACATGCAAAGGCACTGAATAGAGGAAGCTCCCATTCTAGCAAAGTAAAGGAATCTCCTGCCTGTCCCACCTCGCCTCTACACCTCCTCTATCGAAGCCATTTCCTCCCTTCAACGCTCTCAGCCGCGCAGGACGCACTACAAAACCTCGCACTGTCTCACGGAGAGAGGCGACCGCTGCCGACTTCAGACATGCAAACGCCAGGTACAAAAGGGGGGGGGGAGGATGTGAACAGCAACGCTTTCTAAATAAGTTCAAAAACATATCCATATGTAGTCAAACAGCAACAGGCGGGCGGACGAAGTCCCGGCCTGCGCGGTCTGGTTTGAATTTTGAAAGACGGCTACGAGGCTTTGTTTTTCCACCTCTCTGATTGGCGGTGCTGCGGGGACATATGGTCATGGTTTGCTTCTTTTGCAGCTTACTGTAATAGCAAAACAATGGCAATTTCAACCGCAAAGGGGCCCCCCCACACCCCCCGTCCCCCCAAATCCAGTTATTTTTGCCCACTTCTGAGTTTCCCTGCTTCAGCACTTTGACTTGTCCCCAATTTTCACAACAGCCCTGACTAGCTGCCCAGTGTTTTTTGCATAATCTGCTTTTGCAATGTCAATACACAACAGGCCATGTAATGTTTATGCGGCTTGTGTTTGCGTGTGTGCCTTTACGCGTGAGTGTGTACATAACCGTTACAAAGACGGCCAAAAAAGTGATTAAATAAAATTATCACTTTGTCTTTGTATAACAAGCAAGTGTGAGTTTTCAGTTCTGAATACACATGCCTAGTCCTGGAACACTTTCAAGGAGAAAGGACAGTTCACAGCTCATCTTAGCTCTGTATAATCTCCGCCTCCTACAAAATCACCCCCAAAAAAACCCTACAGCCATTTATTACCATTCATTACCTCTCATTATCCTCAATAACCTCCATTTGTCCCTTCTAACAAACTATACCCATTCACAATCACTAATGACCTGTTACACCCAATCACAAATCTCATCATCGCCCACAGAAACATTCATAACCATTCACCATCAGTCATAACCACTCATTAATCCTAATAATTCCCCTTTGTCCCTTGTCACCAACAATGCCCATTCATAATAATAAATAATCCGTAACTGCTCCTTGTAGCCAACCAAAACATTCATAACCATACATAACCATTCATAGTCCTTCATAGAGTCTCACAGCCCCTCACAACTTCTTACGACCCCTAATGAACTCTTATACCTCTGCTTAAACTCACTCTCGGTCTCGCACAGTACGTCCCGAGCCTCTGACAGCGAGCTCAGGGGCCAGACTAGAAGGCGCGCAGGAGTCGGCCTAATTTGGGAACACGCATCGTTGAACTTTGCGGACTCTCCTGATTTAGAGGAGCAGGTTACCTGCCTGTTTAAAGATGACAGATGGCGTTTAAAAGCATAGGAATGGGAAAGTTTGGGCTCTCCGGAGGAACAGAGCGGGATTTACTGTCGGCGGTCGAGAGCCCCGGCTCCCGCGAGGCATAGACAGTGGGGGCTGCGCTAGCAAATGAGCGCAACTATTAGATGGTTTATGGCCGTAATTAATGCTTTACGACCCCTTTCACTTTCTGCAGCGGCCTGCCTATAGGCCGAGGACGAGGACAAGGAGAGTCGGGCAGGGCTGGAGGCCTCAAGCCGTAACGCGCTCGCGTGTTCCCACTCACGCGCTCCTCTGACTAGTCCATGATGTCATGTGACTGGAGAGTAAGCATTCCAAAAGGGAGAAACTGCTGAGGTTTTGCTCACTCTATATTGAGAAAAACCACCCCGCTGTAGGGAGAGAAACCAGCCTTCTCTTCTCACTTGGAGAAACAAGCAAACTACTCTTCTGCCTCAATATGAGTGTGGAGCTTAGCAATATATTGGATATATTCAACAATATATTCTCCTCTCAAAAGCTGAGACTGTGTTTCCTGGAACGGGCTCAAGGTTTCTCAGATTAAGGGAAACTGCTCTATTAAAGGGCGACTCCATCTATGGTCTTCTCCAAGTTTTACGAATTGAAACTCCCTCTCGGGCGAAGGTAAAATGTAGTGAGGTAGGTAAAAGGGCTGATGCCCTCTTTTTTTGACAGTGGAAGCACTGAAAGTGGTAATATTGTCATGCAGGAACCTGTCAGGTCACGTGGGAAAACGTAATCAGAAGGGTTTTGGAAAATAGCATTAAGACGCTAAAACATACGTCCTTCGACGAGAATTTGAATGTTCGAATTTCAGTGCATAATGAGCACTATTGGGAAGCATCAGAATGATATAAAAACCTCAATAAGTATAAAAAAATAATGGCCCCGCCCCCTAAACTCAAAACTCAGCTCACTGGTTCACTTACGCACAATCTGTTTCATATTTTTCTCGCAGACAACCTCATCACACTTATGCTTGGAGAAACTGCTCCATCTCTGAGAGACTGGCCGCGAGATCCTCTGCCAAAAACCCACCCACGCGTCTAAACCCAATACGGCTTTCCGTCGGAGTGTTTTCCAACACACGCCAAAGGGAATAAACACAGAACGGAGAGTTTTGTGTGAAATTCTGTCTTGCACAACGGAGCTCGGTTCGGAAAAGGGTTAAGCAGGGACAGATGGCTCCAGGGCCCACTGTCCTCATCCATCAACCGCTGTCTGCCTCTGCCCAAGACTGCCAGCCCAGCACAGGAAGGAGGGAGGGAGAGAGAGGGAGAGAAAGAGGGAGAGGGAGAGGAGAGGTGCAGGGAAGCTGACTGTATCAGGGTGAGAAAGCGCATTTCTGAGATTTCCCCACTGGGTGAAGCACTGGGTGGGGTAGAATATCGGAACAGTTCTGCAGTGGATCAGTGGAGATTCGTCCAGCTGCCTTTTTAACCCCCCCACCTACCCAGCCCCCCTCTGTTGCATAAATTTTAACCTTTATAATCTCAATTAATGCTAAATTCTCATTCATGGGTCCAAAGGATCGGAGAGGATTCTACAGTGTACTGATATCAGTATACTCTATGCGTGTGCAGTGTATATGTATGTGACATTTGCATACTTGAGCGCCCCTATGCACTTGTGTGTATTACACGTTCTTTTTATGTGTATACATTTTTAAGTGCATATTTTTAACTGTGTGTGTGTGTGTGTGTGTGTGCAGGTATGTTTAAGTGTGATGGGGAGTCTTCTTCTGGGTTCATGACAAGCACTCAGTGGGTTACGTAACAGCACTTAGTGCTACCTCTCATCAGAGGAATTCGGGATGTAATTTTCAGCGTAATCATTTCAAAATGTGAGCAGCCATATGAACACAAGGGACCATGGGTGTGAGGCTACACTTATGTAACATCCTGTAGTGAAAGCCAGGGGATCCACGTGTAAACCAACTACTACCGTTAATAACTGACACTGTTATAAGTCTTATTTCGTCATAAAAACGGACAGTTACCTGGACTTTGAAGGCATGCCTAAGAAGAGAATGCCTGGTCTCTGTGTTCATACTTTACGATGAAAAGACAGTACCAAGTCCCATGAGATGATCTATTCCACATCCGGACTGGATCTTACGGGCACTTGAAGTGCAGAGCTTCACAAAAGCTTAGCTGACGGTAAGGAACCAGGTCCCTCGAGATTTACCATTCAACAGGTTTTAAATTTGACCCACCCCGACAAAGAACGCACATTCAGTAGCTAGATATGAGGTTTGCAATTATTTTAGTAGAATCAGGAATGCCAGATTAGACCTCCAAGACCTCTAGAAACAAGGACGGTTATTCCAAGCCTACAGGGTGAGAAGGTTCTAGTTTTTAAAAGGTGGCATTTTTTCTGTTGAACTGAAGGTGAAGCTCTTACCTGCTTTGCTGGGCTGGGTGCTATTCTGGAGGTAAAGACCGTTCTTATACAGGTGCAGAACCTTCTCCAGCTGGACAAGAGTCTCGTCCGCCCCCCAGATCAACTCTCCTATAACCAAATAAATGACCATTACTGGAACTAACAAGGTCTCCACAACACAGCTCATCATGTAATTAATACAACAAAACCGTGAGCAACATACCAAGCAGTGGCAATAGAGAAGAACACAGGCAACAGCACTCGGACACAACAGCAGCTTGTTAACACAACAGCGCAGACGCAACACGCGGTCAATCAGTAAAATGGAGAGACTAACACAAAAATACAACCATAAATGCAACCATGTTTTCACAAAGACAAACCATTGGTTAGGGGCAAGGGACGAACAGGCAAGAGGAAGGTCGGGAGGCAAATAGTACCGTGTGAGTCACTGTGAGGGCCAGATATGATCACTGGCACCGTCCCATCCACCCCCCGATAAACACACACGCTCACACACACACACACACACACACACCTGGCCACCCACTCAGCCTGACCCGCTCTTTTCACGGCCTGTTGTACCTTCAAAAAAATATTTCAAATGCTGTCTGACATACCATCACAGATGGACACAGAGATAGCACAACAAACATGGGGAAGAGGGGGAGAGGTGGGGAGGGAGAGAGAGAGAAAGCGAGGGAAGAGAGGCAGAGACAGTGATAAGAAAGAAAGGGAAAGAACAGAGAAAAAAACCGAGACAGGAAGCAGGAGGCAGGAAGCTACAGACAGAGAGGCAGAAAAGAGCATACGGTGCACAAAGAACGTAAAAAACAGTGTCTGAGAGAGAGAGGGAGTGAGGGAGTGAGGGAGACAGAGGAAAAGAGATGGTAAGTAATAAGGGAGGCTGGAAAGAGAAAGATAGCGGCTCGCAGACAGTGAGCATGGGTAACAGGGACGCTAAAACTCTTCCATGTGAGATAGCGTTGCATGTGTTGTGTTTGGTTGTTCAGCCAGTACCACATGTGGACACTGTCCTGGCAGAAGAGACCAGCAGCGGCACACTCACCTGTGGAGTTGACTATCTTATCCAGTAGTGGCCTCAGGGCCGTAGGGGCGCTATGTGGGAGCAGGTAGGTGAAGAAGAACCTGCAAACCAGTACAGGCGTGTCACCGCAGAGCTTAAAGCCGCTTTCACGCCGGACGCGAAACGAATTTTCCGCGCGACAGATTACATTCAAAAGTCGACGCAAAGACGCGAATGCACGCGAAACGCTTTGAATGTTGAATGTCGACTTTGAATGTAATCTGTCGCGCGAAAAATTCATTGCGCGTCCGGTGTGAAAGCGGCTTAACAGTATCACGTCAAGTGAAATTTACAGGTGTAAAACCCTTCAGTGGAGACTGTCGGAGATGTTTCTTGGAGTGACAGAAGGGCAGTAAAGGTCTAACACCAGGCCTGAATCCCTAAATTCAAGCAGATGGACCCTAAAACATTAATGAGAAAAAAACACCCCCTGGGGAGAAATTTCAAGAGGAACCTGGCTGTAGGAGTGAAGCCATCTTCTACAGACTGGTATGGGGTATAGTTTGAAAGGATCTCACAGAAATCTAAAGCAAAATCGATCCCAGCAAGGATGAAATCCAGCAAATTATATTTGTTGAGTGGGCTACCATTAAGATACTAAATTAGCCACAGAAGGAGTGTCAAATCATGTCATGTTCTCATACAAATAAGAGTCCGCAAGTTAATATCTGAGTACTTCTTGCATCTATGAACAGGGTTCACTGTATAAAAATGCACTGAGGTATATCCATGCCCTCACCTGTAGGCATTATAGAGGTTCCTCTTCTCATTCATGCCAGAGCAGTGCCCCCTGCTGCACTGGAGGGTGAAGTTCCGTGCCGGGAATTCCATCATGCAGTCACTGGGAGTGGAGCAGGGTGTTTCTGCAGCACTGGCATCGTCCAGGTCTGTCACCTTAAGCTCGCCGTGCACCAGCACAAACTGTCGCGGCCGAAAGTCCAGGAGCGTGACCGAGCCGAGCGGGGAGTGAGCCAAGTACTGCAGCAGCCTCATCAGGCTCAGGCAGATCTGCAAAGAGCACGGCAGGAATTATTATTTTATCAGTTCGTTACCCTATCCGAGGGGTCCTGCTTTCAGTGGCATTCGCTTACGTGTTTGTCCACAGTGTAACGGAAAGATGGTTTCATCAAATTTCACATAATTTCCTGGAAAGGTGTCCCATGGCCCAAGGTTCAGTTTGGACCTAAATGGACGAAGGTCAAAGTCAAGGTCACCGAAAACCAGATGGGGTATGCCGTTTCTGGCACCAATTGTTTTATTGTATTTTACTGTATCAATCCATCATGCAGAGCAGCTGCAAAAACAGCGAGCGGGGGCAACAACGGCAAAGCACTTCTCATCGACATCTCTCCACACGCTAAAACTGATCCCATCGGAGGCAGGAACCAGCAACTGCACAGCTGCTCTTCAAACAACCAAGAACTGGGTTACTCTGCTGCCCCCAAAAATCACTTGCTTTATGTCCCCTTGGCGACCTCACTGGCGCTCAGCGTGATTATTCAATTACTTCATTGAATTTAAGCCAATTTCCTGTACTGACTGACAGCAAAAAGGGTCTCTGGGGAGCGAGGAAAACAGAGAGAGGGAGAGTAGGTTCCAGGGATAATATTTTTGGCTCTGAGGCGGAGGGTAAAGAGACAAGAGAATAGAAAAGGGGAGAGAGGGGTCAGTGCTTTTCAAAACACGCCACAGCGAGAGCGGATGGTGGTGGTCAGACACCAGACGCTCACACACAAACACACTCTCTCAAATACTAAACACAAACGCGTACGCATACAAACGTAAGAAACACACAAAACGCACGGACGGGCTCACGCAAACACGCGGCAGAAGCTGAGAAGCAACACGGTAATCCCAGCGAGTCGTGAACGGGAGGCCGAGATGAGCACACGGTAAATCTTACGCAACACCAGTGTCCAAAACAAACCAGCGAACATTCATACGCCCGCCCACTCCCTTGTGGCCACGCTCTTTTCCTGACACTCGTGACCTCAGGACACACCCACCTGACCCCAGCTACCCCACCCCCACTGCGTACACCCTAATCCCAGCCTCCAGCCTGACTCAATTCCCCACCACCCCAATTCAGCCGGACCAAGCTGCCTTTGTCACGGTGATTGTGTGTCGAGTGAACAAGATGACTAAGAGGGCCCCCCCCACCACCCGGCCCGCATGACAGCACTTAGCAGACCACTCCGGTGTGTGAGGCCCCGGGATTAGCCCCGTCCCTTTGTGCTGAAGGGGCGAGAGGGGACTCCAAAAAGGGGACGGGGGTGGGGGGGGTTCTGGTACCCAACGCGCTAACAATAACGACTATCCGCAGCCTCCCCCCCGTCCCACGAGAACATGGGGGGGGGGTGGAACCGAACACGACGCGCTCCTTTCAGCTGCACAAAAGCCGCCTTTAATGTACTCGGAATTAAGAGCGACTCGGAAAGGTCAGGAGATCGAGCGACGGGGAGCACCGAGGGGGGGTTTGGGTGGGTTTGGGGAGCGGCGTAGGGCGCACTCAGGGGTCCCCGAGCCGGGTGCTGTCGCAGCGGTCGAGAGCAGAAACGGTTTCCCTTTCTTTTTCTCTCGTAAACCCCACACCACAGATACATTAAAAGCCGCAGCCACCAGCTGCAGAATCTCTGTTGAGGGTGTGAAGGAGTCAAAATAGGCTGTCTTAGAGTATTAATGACAATGAAATGCTCCTGGAAGCATGCACACACACACACACACACACACACACACACACTCAAACTGTCTTATTCTCCCTCACACACTCAGACTCTGTCTCTATTTCTAAAACACACTTTCGCACACAATTTCACACACACAAGCTCTGTCGCTTGGACATAAACTTTCCCTCTCACACAAAAACACACACTCATAAAAATATATACACACGACAAAACATTTTCACAAAAGCACACACCATCTCTCCCTCACGCTCATACAAGCCCTTTGTCTCTCAGACGCGTAAACACTCTCGCATACTCTCTCAATCTAAGCATAGACGCAGACACACGCAATCATACACACATTCTCGCTCACATATATTCGCATGCACACATTCTCTTATTTATACACATACTGTACAAACATACTCTCTCTCATTAACACACACAGCGGGCTGAACTGGGGGAGAGAGAGAGAGAGAGAGAGAGAGAGACAGAGACAGCTGGGCGTGGCAACACGGTCCTGACGCGTATGAAAGCGTTCGTCAACGTGTGCAGGAAATGGCCGCAGACCTAAATGGGCTGTTTGAAATTCACTGGATTTATGGCATCCCGCTCCCCCGGGTCCATTAGTGCCTCATATGAATTGCAAATGTTGGAAAAGCGTTCGTGGAGCGTTTCTCTGAATTGTGAGGTGGTGGTGGGGGGGGGGTGAGGGAGGGCCCCCAGAGCAAGCCTGTCACCAAAAAGCTCGGGACAGACTGACAGGCTGTGACAGGCAGAATGGAGGAGACCCCAGCCCCCAATATAACCACTATTACAGGCAGTCCGCACACAGGCTCAGCTTACAGCCAGGACCATACGTACTTGAACAACGACACAATTTCTAAGGCCTGCAATTTCCATGTGGTTTACCAAATATGGGAGTATGTCCCCTCATATTACAGCACAGACTGTGCTCTTCAATGTGATATGGTCTATGTATCTGTATCAAGCAAATCCTGTTAGAATTATGACCCTATTTAAATTGTGTCACTATCCACATACTTTTGGCCTCAATGTGTAATGTAATGTTGACAGAACATAGTGGCAAAATTTTCCAAGTTGTCAATATAACACAGGGCCTCAGTTACGATACTGAGTGTTACCTGGAAATTTATGTGCACTGGAGTGCGTCAGGGAGTATTTTCACTTGTTTTTGCCAAAAGAACTTATTTATTTATTTTATTTTATTTCCTGCAGGATCTCTAAATCAATGTGTGGACTGAAAGGACATTTACTGAGGCATTTCGAGAGAGTGAGTGTGCTTTCAGAGCAAGTTAAAGCTTTCTCCACATTTCTGCGCCACATTAAGAATGGCAATGGTGAGTCGGAAACCTTTGGAAACGACACGTACAGTATGTGTCAACCGCGCAAGAGATCCCACACAAAGACCTCAATATAACACAAAGATAACACTCAAATCAAAGCTGACAGCCAACACTTTTAGCCTGATATTGTTTCATTTCAAACCTGTCACACAAGATTATGAAGCCGAAACAACAAAATTGAGTCATTTTCCGAATACGTCAAAATTTAAGTAGAAATATTTGTCATTTTGGACTTCAAACTCAGAATTTTCAATTGTCCTCTGGTTGAGCCCAGAAAAGCCAATAGTGCCCCATAATCGGGCTCAGAAGAGTCACCATAGAGTCCTATAGCAGCCAATTTCCCATTGTGTGAAGCCAGAATAGCCAGTTGCCCTGTGTTGGGCAATCTTTTCCAGAAGATTCACAAATAATTGAGCAAGAAAAAGTTACTAATCCTAGGACAGCCAGTTTCTTTTAATATGAAACCACAATAGGCAGTCGCCTTGATCGTAGAACAGCCAGGGCTCTCGGTGTCTGTACACCCCATACAGCCAGTTGCACTGCGTCTGTCCTCCCGCTGGTCTCTGCAGTGCCTCTGCGGGCACGACCGTCTCCGGCCACAGGAAGCAATAGGAAACAATTACAGAGCCTGCTGCCGCGATAGCGATCGGCGTGGCCAGCCCCGAGCCGCGCGACTGCGAACAGGAAGCTCGGCAGGGTCACGGCCGCTCAGACAGGAAGATCTGGAGGAATCTCCTCATGTCCGCCCCACCCCCCATCTGCTTCACTCAAACCGGACCCCGACGCCCAATTTCACCGGGCCCAACTGTCTCTCTGCTAGCTGAGGAGCTCAGCGCTAAAGCGGAGATGTCTCCTCCTTTCTTACAGGGTTTTTTAAAGAGGATACAAGTAGAGCAGTAGAGCACACTAGCTACAAGCACAAGGCAAATTCAAAACACATTTAAGGTGCTACAACAGTGTCCTTCTGACAGCGATAGACCTGAAACAGCCAGGTCTATGTATTGTACAAGTTTGGAGCTCATAAGCATGACAAAGACACATCACAAATATTAAATTGGTGGTAACCAACCCTGCTTTTGGAAATGTACCGCCCAGTTGGTTTTCAGTCTAAAGGTAACAAAGAACACTTTATTTGAGATCTGAATTGTTCCAGTAATTCTCGGAATCAAATTAGAACTGAAATGAAAAACTACAGAACTTCAGGTCTCCAGGAACTGGTTTGGTTATTACAGTACTCCTTCTGGAAACAAAGAGGAATAATGCAGTGGAGCTATGTGATGTGGCAGTGCAGTTCTCATTCAAGGAAAGACATCACAGAAAAGTATGAAACTATGTCTGTGAATTTTCTGGTGAGGTTGCAGATCCGGTGTCTGATCTACACCTCTGAGACTCCTCCCACTCACCCGGAAGCGCTCCTCCCAGGAAGTCTGCAGCAGCTGAATCATCTCCAGCGGGCTGCCGAGCTCGGTGATGGCCGTCACAGTGTCGCGGATTTCGTTGCTGTCCTGGTAGCAGTAGCCAAAGAGCTGCGGGGCAAAAGAGGAAAATGTTTTTAAAAGCAGGTTATTCACTGTCAAAACCTCTTTTAACATGCGTTCTAACCTTATTAGACGACACATTGTTTTCTCACTGACGTAAAAAAATACACTGCCAGGCCAAAAATAGTCACCATTTGGATTTAAATATGCAAATTCTTAGCCCCATCGCGCAAATATAGACACCGGCATCCGTAAATTACGAAATTTAATTGCTGAATAATTTTGTGATTGAATATCCAAATGTTTGCTTCACGGGAATAATTTTCCCCAGTCCTTGTGACACAAATTCTGAGTTATAATGCCTTAAATAGACTCATGCATGACACACGAAAATTGGCATTATTTTTATTATGCATAAAGGGATTTTAAGAGCCTGTGATTGGATCACTATTGCAGTGATTAATGTGTTTCAGCTGGCAACATGACGCAATGAGTAGCTTCTAATTTCTTACACAACCGTGTCAGAAAACATATCCCCTAGTTGTGGAAACATGTAACTGTGTTTCAGAGGGGGAAAATTATTGGCCTGCATCAAGGACAAAAAACAACTAGAAAGCACTCAGAGAGCTCACACCACCGCCAACAAATCTGTCTCTACGAATGGAACAAGAAGGTTACAGATTCCCTGATTATGAATCCATCCAAAAAAAGTAATCCATTGTTCCTATAGACCATGGCCCATATTTACACCAAATATCATTGATTGAAAAATTTGAGAGATATTGTCAGGACAAATAAACAGACAAACAGACAATCAAAAAGATAAAGGTGAATACGACCACAACCAAGTAACTAAGGAGAGATCACTGAAATCACTAGATTTGGGAGAAGAACTGTCAGTCACATGACTATTCCCAGTCTGGGAATGTCTTCTGGAAGCCCCAGAAAAAGATGATATGGAGTGGTTCAACTCACTCGCCATCAATACAAGCTCTTGGCAAAAAACTAATACAACTCTGGACGAAAATAAATGTTGTGACGTAGCATAGAGATGCTACAATGCCGCGGCGAATACGCGCTTAAATCAAAACTCAAGGCAATGAAACTAAAATATTATATTGTGCGACTCTTTTGTTCTTTTCTGGCCAAGCAGCGGATGAGTTTGTTTTACGGCCCGTCTGGGCACTGAGCTTAGTTTACAGTCAGGACTGAAAATATTTGGACAGCGACATAATTTGTTTCAAAGATCTGCACTTTGTGTGATTTACTCAGTATGGATGTACCCTCTAATTACCGCACAGACTGTCCCCTTTCATTTGATATGGTAGATGCATCTATATCAAGTGAACCCCACAGGAATTAAATGCCTTTTTAAATTGTGTCACTGTCCACATACTTTCAGACCTCAACGTGCAGTATGATATCAAAAGAACATTGTGGGAATTTTTCAAAGTTACTGCTTACTTGACAGGTAAAATTTTTTACCATATTGATTAATCTTGAAAAGTAACATTTTGACTACCATTTGTCAATCATTCAGACATATTTGGCAATGAAATGAAAGGAACAAGAATTTCAATCTAGATACAACAGTAAAAGCTCATTGCAATAGAGTTTTTTTTTTTTTTTTTTTACTTTTTTGCAGAGTTAAATTTGTCAGGGCAGCTGCTAGCGCTGACCAGTGAGTCAACTCCTACAGGCCCTTGGAAAGCTGTAGTGAAATGGCCATGACACAGAGCAGAAAATTTACTCTCTGTTTATGCTTTATAATTTTTTTTTCGAAAGTGTTTGAAGTTGCCAGAGATGATAGCTTTCCGGAGATGATTTTTCCCCCAGTGCGTCATCTCTCCAAACTCCAAACATCAGTCCAAGTCTGGTGCTCTGCTTACAGCAACATTTTCTGATGCTAATTTCTTCCAAAGTAGCTACTCAGGATGAAATACCATAAAATTAGATCATAAAGAAAAGCAAAACCAGCCTCTAATGTACAAGTTAAACTACAAATTCAAAATTCACCGCAACCCAGACAAAATAAACCAATTTTTACCATTTTTTCCCCTGCTAACGTCTACATAAAATGTGGGCATTTTTCACCCTTCAGTTCATAGTACTTGCATATTAATAGCTGTCTCACAGCCCAACTGCTATACTCAAGAATCAGTGAAAAAAAAGAATAAACCATCTACTACACTATAATAACATGACAAATGATTGATGTAATGTGGTGATATATAACAGAGGTTGTAATTGTGGTTGTAGTAAATAGGTTCTCATTTTCACATTTTTAGATTTTGAAGGACCAGCTATAATAGTAAAAAATAAAAATAAAAAATGAAAAATTTGAAGCAGCCGGCAATGTTTTTATTTAATCTGTCAATATAATGCGACAGTGTGTAGAGAGCCGAGCTGTGGTTTTTGCTCTTTATGGACTACAGGAGCGGAGAAAGCTAACAGCAGAACTATAGCAAACAAAGTATACTTTTGCTGGAGGGTAGGACAGGGGTCTTAGCGGAGGTACACAATAGAGGGGGTCTTTGAAGGGGTCTTTGAAGCCAGGGCCTCAAATGAGCAGGGGAGAATCTACCTGCATGCAGGTTATGCTTTTGATTTCAACTGTGATAACAATGCCGTCCCCAAGTAACACCACAGAGTGACTGCTGCATATAGAACAACATTCCCCAGAGTGCTTTGCCCAGTCAATCAGTGGTTTGACAACCAGAATGTAGGTGACTTATTTCATTGGCACATGCAAGTTAAGCATTGCATTCCTCCATGCGTGCTTCCCCAAATATAAAAAGCTCCAAAAGGCAAGCAAATTCTGGATGCATGAGAGTGATATATTATTGTATTGTCATAACAGGATCAACATTAGCTGCTATTCAACTTTTCTAGGTGCAGTCAGAGGATTCAGTGTGATAAGACCAACACAGGAATAAATCTGTCCATTTCAGTCTGAAGCCAACTTGTTCATCTTCAAGTCATCCTAAGGCCAATTCTCTGGCCTGTCTCTACATATGTGAAGTATCTCAACCATTAATTGGACCATTCATTCTTAACCTTCAAATCTCCTTATCTCCTTAATCTTATCTTCTTTATCTTAACTTGTAGCAGCATTTTTTGCTTCAGGGGAAAAAAACAGAATAGCAGAATCCTGACATGGGCTGAATTGATTTGATAGGTCTTAACCTTCAACAGTGACAGTTTACATCATAATATTATCAAAAAGTTGGGTTGCACCCTTTGATCTGAAATAAATGCAGATTCATTTCTGAGTTGGGAGGAAGTAAGAAGAGAAAATGTTTCCGTCAAACAGAACTAAGTGTGAAAATAGAGTTTTCATGGAGCAAAAAGCAAATCGACCCTGAAGGGCGATGGACTGGCGGAGCTCCGTTTCCTTCAGAGGAGCGGAGGGAAGGTGGGAAAGTGTGAGTCAGCACAGTAGCGTCAGCGACGGGCAGAAAGGAGTCAACGTGGTGAGAACTGAAGACCTGAGGAACGCCTGCGCTCAGAGAGAACAGACGAGACTCAAGCAGTGGAAAGCCAGAGCTTAGCAGTTTAGCTGGAGTATAAAACAGCAAAAATGCACGTTTATAGTAAAGAGATTATTGAGCAGATCGGCTCCAGCAAACAACAACTTGGACACGAAGATACAGACTTAAGTTGAGTTTGATTGGATGGAAAGCCAGAGTAGTGAGTTTAGAGCAAAGATGTTACAGTAGAGTGGCCACAGCGAGGCGAACGGGTAGAGACGCCATAATAGAATGAGCTTAAAGCAGAGAAAGGCCAGAGTAGAGGAAGACTTGAGTGGAGAGAGGCTGTAGAAAAGTGAATTGGAGTATATCGATGCTGAGGCACAGCACGGTTGGAACACATCGAGACTAAAACACAGAACTAAGAGGCCATTGCAAAGTTGAGCAGGAGTAAAGGGAATCTGGAGCACTGTATGGATCGAGCACTGAAACAAGGAGTCAGGAACACGAAGGTACTATAGTACAGTGATCACTGCGCAGTGGATTGTACAGGAAACCCTGACTCCATAAACGAGTCCACTGCAGAGACGCTGCGAAACACCCCATCACTGCTCTTGCCGACCATCTACACCGCGTTTCCGGCGCACGAACAAACAAAGGGCGCACAGGCCCCATTTCTGCGTCGCTCACTACTAATGTGTGAATTAACGTGTTACTGCCACCAGACTTTATCAATGACCACTTTCTGGCCCCAGATCAGTGCAAAGGCCAAAGTGCTTGTTCGGTTTGTCTAAAAAGAAAGGAGCAGAGAAAATTCCGGGGCCCGCAGATGGACTGTGTGCAACACCACGCCAGAGGGTATGGGGACGGGGGTGGGTGCGTTGGGGCGCGGGGGCGGGATTGGCAGGGGGGACTGAAAGGGTGCAGGGTCAGGGTCATTGCAAGAATGACCTTACGGCTAAATAAAAACTTATCTGCTAGATAAATACATGAGCTCTGTTCACAGCTAAGGACTAGAGGGTAAAGCAGCATTATGGTCTGAGGGGACATGGGTTGGAGTGAGTTTGTGTGTGTGTATGTATGTGTGCGCGCGCGTGTGAGTGTGTGTGTGTGTGTGCGTGTGTGTGTGTGTTCCCCATGAAGCTCACACTTCTCTGAAGTCGCTATATAAACTGTGCTGCTTCTGAGGTCCACACAGAAAAAGGGCTGGAGTGAAACCAACTCAGAGAGAGCACTTTTAACTCTAATAGAGTGCATTTGGTCCCCATTAGCCATCATATTGAATTGATTTCGCGCTGAGAATTTTACTGTACATGTGCAAAGGACGCCACTGCAAAGCAATGAATTTTTCTTGGATTTATGTCCCCTCATTGACATCATTTGTCTCTGGCAATATATCACAGCCCCATATTTTTTATGTCATTTTTTTCGAAACTTAAAGCAAAAACCAGAGCTGACTGCAAATGTAAGGCATGTAAGAAAACTGCTTAAGAAACAGAAATTTTGACTTTCTGTGGGGAAAAAGCTGAGTGACCAGACTTAATATAAAATTCTGTTGTTTTTTTTTTAACAAAATCACATGACCTGACAAAGCCTGTAGTTGAATTGTCTTCCTCTGACAAATCTTTGACTAACTCTAGAATTAAAAAAGATAAAAAATATAATTTTAGAAAAATATACTTTTTCAACTTTGGATAAAGTCACTAAAAAAGATAGGAGCCTGAGCCCAGAGGCATGATGGGACACAGTGGGTTAACTGAACACAAACAGCCAGCGCACTCGCAAAAAACTGAGGAGACATGTCCTCTCCCCTATCTGTGTTTTCGCCGTGCCTGCATCCTGAATTTTGTTTATTCCTCTGCGGTTTTACAACTAAGCTGAGAGTGTAAAAACAGAAGCCAACTCTTCCTCCGTGACAGATGGAGAAAAGATGAACAGAATATAACGTGCATCTCACTCTAACCCAAACTTAAGACTGTCGCTCTCACAAAAATGAAAATCCATTCTGGAAAAACGGAGAAAGAAAGAGGAAACTACGCTCAGGCGCGTCAGAAAACATCGCTAAGCAAAGACTCAAACACTTTTATTTACGTGATAACCCTCCCTTGTCGCAATAAAAGCAGTTCCAACGAACAGCGGATGAAGGCGACTTGCAGTGAAATGCTCAGATCTAATTAAACCATAACTGGGTTCACTTAAGTGCATGAAGGAACATTTCACCAGTACGGACGCACCATAAATTGCATGAATGGGTCCATGTGAATATATCAGTGACTGTTCTTGGCTAACACTACAGAGCACTGTGATTACATCTAATTTATTATTCTCTTTAAGCTGGGTAGATGCTAATGAAATGTCACAGCAGGAAAAAGTTATTGGAATTACAGAGGAAAATAAGTATTTCGGGTATGTGTGAGGGTGTGTGCGTGTTTGTATGCGTTAATCTCCGCGTGTGTGTGTGCATGGGTATAGATGTGGGTGTGTGTGAGTGTTTGCATGTTTGTCTCCGTGTGTTTATCTATGTGTGTGTGTGTGTGTGTGTGTGTGCGCGTGCATGTTTGTCTCCGTGTATGTGTGTCTGTGTGTGTGTGTGTGGGCAGATTTTAGTTACCAATTGGGGATCTTTTGCAGTACTAACGCTGACCTTGTCAGGTCCAGCAGCTGTCATGGGGACCAACGCCCAGCCCTAATGAGGCAAAACATCATTTCTGAGGTCTTGGCTCAGGGTTAAGGGTCAGGTTTGAACTGAGGTTAGGTTAAGGTTAGGATTAGGCATGATCTGGTTATGATTATGCTTAGGGTTAGGTTAGACTGTCCGCGATGAAAGGAAGTCAATGCAAGGTCGTAATGAGGATTGCTGCACAAACATGCAAGGGGGGGGGGGGGGGTTGCTGTAGTTACAAGAAGCCAAAAATCAAAAGCAGCACATTTTGGGTTATCTGAAACCTCACCCTATTCCTTTTATTTTGAGGGTGCACTACAATTATTCGGGATATGGGCCCAGGTGATGAGCAGAGAACTGAACACGTCTTTTCGCTTCCTTCCACCGGGTGGGGGTGAGGGTGGGGGCTGGGGGGTTTAGTGTTAACCTGACTTAATTGCATCCACAGGTTGACTCTGCCCTGCTCTCACCCCCCCGACAACATATGCCAGCCACCCAGCTTCTCAATAAAACAACCTGGTCACTCATTTCCAGGCCGAACGGTGAGCTCCACTCAGAGGCCAAGGGAACAGGAATTAGTTTAGGTAATGTCGTCGCTAAATGTAAATAACATCATGATATATGGTCATAATCAGGACCCCATTCCTGTTGTGCTCCTATAGGGTCAGAGTCAGACATCCATTACAGCAGCGTTCCCCTCTCCCGCCCAACATCACCAGGAAGGCCTTGCCCTCCGAACACCCCCCCCCCCCCACCCCACCCACCCCTCAACCCCACCTCTCAGAACGCTCTTGGTTGGACTAGAACTGCTTCCCCTATCTCCCCTAGTGATCGGCTCATATTCATCTTGTTCTCACTCAGACTAACAGCTAAGAGAGCAAGGGCAGATTTTACAGAGGCGAAGGCACGTGTTTGTATCCATGACTACCCCGAAACACCCCCAGAGCCACATCACCCCCCCCCCCCCTCGCCCCGCCTTCCCCCTGACCCTCAAGACCATCAATATCAATCATAGCTCTTTATACAACAGGTGTGCCCTGTGTCTCACTGGCCTGTAATGTAACCCCCTCTTCTTGTGACACCCAGTCTACACTGAAATACAGCTCGGGGGCCACCCCGCAGGCCCTCGCTCCGAGCATCATCATTCTCACTCCCGTCAGATGCGCGCTACGCAGCTCTCGCCTACATTTAGATTGCTGATGAAAATATACTGTACGGTTAGGCAATACCGAAAACTGCTAAATGTAAGCTATATAATTTCATGCAAACCTGTGCCCTTCATATGACTGAAATTCAGGTCAAACAAAATCAGTTTACGATAATAATAATAATCATTGTTGTTATTGTTATTATCCATTAAATTTTGTTGTGTATGAGAAAACACCATCACACTTCACCCCAGATCACAATGTTCCCACAGAAATACAGTTTTGTTTCTTGCAGGATTGCGCATGTCTGTGAGTCATTGTAAAAAATTACAAGTGCTAAGTAGAACTATGGCAGCACATTGCAATTAATATCGCCGTATAATACTGAAACAATAAAGTAAATTTTTATTATAAATTATATTATTAGTGGGCAAACATTGCACGTTATCATTGAGCCAGCAGTGAGAAGGATTCAATCACTTCTATTTGTTGGGAAGGGCACGCGGAAATCCTATATGCACCCAAAGACTACAAGAAGAGACCAGGGTGCCGAAATGCATGAGTAGCCTGGATTAAATGGAAAGAAAGCAACTGTACTATTCTACAGCAAATATTGCAAAATAAAAACATTACATTGTGACAACAAATCAGTGTAGGCCAATTTCATTTTAGCAGAAAACACAAATGAGGGGTTATGTGTAATAAGTTTATCCATGACCATATAATGTTTTAAATGAAAGAGGGGGATAAAAAGATTATATTTTAGTGAAATTTCCTCATAGATGGATTCAGAAAGAATATATAATGAGAAAAGCATATTTCTGACCCGTGTGCAACATTGGTGAAAGTATGGTCTGTGTAATCCCATAAAACATAAGATTGGCATTTATCAAATTATTGCATTGAACCCTTCAAATGACAAATGACCGAACAAAGCGAACGTTCTATAATTAGGCTATCGGCGCGTGAGCTCGAACATTCGCCGGATGCCTGTATCTCTTGCAGTTCACATTAAAAATTTGATGCTGTAGTCATCCCTCTCGCCAGATCACCAAGCTTTCGCAGAAATTCATAAGGTTTTTTTTTTTCCTGAGAACAATAGTTCCGGTTTTTAAGTCATCGTTTGAACATCAAAAGCGCTGCCAATAAACCCGCATAATTATAGAGCCGTTTTCGGTCTCAGAATAACTAGAAATAATCCGAGCGCGAGAGGGGACCCGCTAAGGGCAACGCTTTCACCCTTGGGAAAACACACATTGCATATAGGAGTATTAGCCTACAGCTGAAAACGAGGGACGTTTTAAAAGAAACGTGTTTCACTAATTTTAAGGCCGTAAATACACTACATTGCCCTTCGAAGTCTTTCAGATAGCCGATATATTAGGCAAATAGTCGCCACTTTTTTGGTCACCAAAATCAAAATTTTATGAAAACCAAACACCGTAGTAAGGGTTTTTCAAAAAAATCCGCCCTGAATTCTTTACAAAGATGTCCCTGCATATGTTGCAAATAAAAAAATTAATGCAACAAGTTTCCTGCACTATTTAAATCATAATTTACTGACGCAGCCGTAAGTATTAATATTTTATGAGTGAGCCATTATGATAGTATTGGGACAAATTGTCTAAGCGACATTATTTCTGCAATCAGCATGCGTGGCCAATTATCATTCAAGTATGTTTCTGACTTAATAAACACCTAAGGTTCAGTAGTCTATCTATTTGTTTCACACAAGCAATTATATAAATGCATAGGCTACTAGATATGAAAAAATAGGCGTAGAAAGTTGAAGTGTATGGGCCTATACGACTGCAAAGGCAGTTCTTAAGTTTTATTTGATCAATGAATCCTCGCCATGAAATTTGACCATTTGCAACTCTACTCCCCTGAAGAATCTTTGCATATTAGGGTCTACCTATTCACAACAAAAATCCCAGTGTTAATTCAACTCTAGGAGAGTTTATATGAGACCAACCCATCCATCTAGGACTCAAATAAACTCTATTGTAGTTGAATTAACAGTGGGGTTTTTACTGTGTATAGGCACTCAAATTAACCTTAATGTCATTGAAGTTTGTATGCCTAAATACAGAATAACAATTAATAGCACATTATTCAATTGAACGTTTGACACTAAAGTTACTCAATTTACTTTCAATTGAAATAAAATAGGAGATGGAAAAATAGCCAGCCAAATTAATGAGTGGCGACTGTGATTAAGCTTATTTTTACTTTCCATTTTGAAGTCGGCCTAATTGAATCCTTTTTCATATCGGCCACAAGTGTATATAAAAAATTATAAAGATGTCACTTTTTAAATACGGAATTTAGGCCATTAGCCCAAATAAACACAACAAGTCACTAATAGAGATTCAGAGATGACGCACCATCAATAGCCTAAAATTAGAGGATATAGTTCTGTTTTTAGGAGATGTCCATCCTTTTAGCACGTCCAACAGACACCTCCCCAATGGAAAGGGAACAGAATAGAATTGAAAAGATGTTGCTCGGCTGCTTGTCCATGCTTCACGTGCATGCGGAATGGCTTAGTTTCATGCGTCCGCGTGTTTAAATCCCGTCCCAAGTTTGCTTTGTTGAAAAGTTTTAATTAGGTTCCCGTTGCCTCAAGCTGTGCAGATACCGCCTGAATCCTTGCCTTAAGCTGACACTTCAAGTTCAACGGCCAGTTCTTGTCCGAGTTTCTTTTCCTTTGGCCCCTGCTCAAAATGTGACCCAGTCCCCAAATTTGAACGAACATTAGTTTAGAAAAGCGAACATAATTCATCTGACGGTCTTTCTGATTCCTTTGTTGAAAAAAGCCAGAATTCGGTGCAATAATTTTACCTCTTTCCGTTGTCTTTCCTGTGATAAATTTAGCTTGCCAGAGCAAATTCCGAAAACAAAACCAATCTGTGAGAATGAGAAGAAAATAATAATCTTGGGAATTGAGGCTATTGTTCTAAATGGTTTTGGTAGCTACTGACAAGCATGTAGTATTTTAGGCGACAAAAGATGCCTCAGGTAGAAAGTTAATTTCATTTAGCACGCGGTTTTAATGTATTTGCCTAAAATAGGATAAAATAAAAGGAAGTGAGATTTTAAGTAACATGCTCCTTTGTCGTTTACAAGAGTTGATTACGAGTCCCCCAAGGATTTAGCCGCTACAGAACTTCCCCCCAGGCAAATAAACACGAGACAGAGCAGACCTCGGCCCGGGGCAGCATATCGACTCATGCTCACCATCCGGAAAGCCTCAGCCCATCAGTCCGAAATATGACTTGCAGAGGGGAGAAAACAAAGGTTATGTGGCGCGTCGTGCAATAATCCTGGAATAAAATTTGCGCATATAATGTCGCAAATAACTGCTCTTGAATAAGATGATTTAGAGGCCAACTAAATGCTCTTAAGTCGTGTGACCATACATCTTCCATGAGCGATTGACTAATGCATCACTATTCCTTTTTTTCGACGCTTGTCTCTCTTATAGGCACCGGTCGATCAAGCGTGTTAAACCTTGGTGTTAATGTTGACACGCAGAGGGTAAACTTTCACACTAAGGACACTTCGTCAGTCAATAGATTGTGTGTGACTAATGAGATTTCTTATTCTATAAAGTGATTGGGATATGACATGAATTAGGCTATGGGTTATCGTCAATCATCAAAGCTATATGCTTTAATAGTGGATGAGTCAGTAGCTCATTTAACGCACGGGGAAATAGAACGCAATAGGCTCAGAACACAAACTAATAAATGCGATTACCAAATGAGAATGACACATTAAACGTCAGCCAAATAACACATCATACCACAGCCGAAGACTATTTAGACTGCTTAATTGAAATTACCTTCAGAATGTTAGGGTGTTGCAATCTTTCCATCAAAGTCATTTCCTTAACAATCTTGAAAGAGGCTAGTCTGTAGCAGTCTGCAATGGAGCCATATTTCTTCACACAATTTTCCATGTCGTGCCCGCCGAAATCGACAGATTTGAGAGCCACTGAGAGGGTGTTGTTCACAGCTGCCTTGTACACTGCCTTGGTGTAGCCAGATCCAAGATATTGCACATCGGTCACATTGTCTATGCTGCTGCAACCAAGCATCAGTGTGCCGTTAATGGACCGTGCATTCATAGCAAAGTCTCTCCGAGATTTCGTGTACATGGATTGTGAAGGCGAGAGTCGATTGTGGGACTCCACATATTGGCTGCTGAATGCATCTGCTCCTTTATTTGACTCCCAGTTGTTCCTCTGAGCGAGATCCATAAGTTTCCTCCTCTCCAACGGCCGAACAGGGTTTCCAGTTCCTAACCAGGATGATTGTTCTTGACGGTACCGGATCACCTCGTCGTATCTCTCCTGGATCTGCAGCTGGAGGTCGAGGCGCCGCCGGCTGCTTGTCGTGGGCTCGCCGTTCACTTCGACTTCTGCTGCATCGCCTGAGTCCTTGACTTGAAGCTTAGCACCGTCCAAGACGCGCTGCCGCTGTTCGTGGTACAACCGATGCGCCCTGTCGCTGTAATTGTGATGATGGTCAAACCCCGGTATAAACAGTAAATTCATCAACGTGCCCAAAAAGAAAGATAGGCAGAATCCAGCCGCTACAGCGATCTTTCTCCGCTTCATGATATTTAGACGTATTATTACCAGATTATCTTTGTTTTCTCCCTCAGTTCCCACCAAACGCAGCTGCAACTGTATGGAACCTCCAGGATATAGCCACAATGAGCAGTGCTGAGCAAATGAAACCGTTTCTTCACAGCAATGTGATATCCTGTCGTATCGAGTGATGTAGAAAATGCAGAGCTCAGGTCTTCATCTTGATACTATGATTGAAGCAATCGCGCAGGTTTAGGATCCACCCCATATAAGGCTGATCATGATGACACTTGCCGTCGCTTACTACGAGCCCCACAATGCTGCTTCTTCAGCAGTGTTCATAAAGGGGGGCTCCACTCGTGCAGAAAGCCCTGAGCAGGGGTGACGTCAGTTGACTGACTGTTTAAGATGGGCTCCCAGCAGCGAACAACTGTAGTTCTTTAACTTGTGTGGCGGGAATACATACACACTAATAAGCCAAGGACCGGTATCTCAAGAACTACATTTCCCGGAGTACTATGCAGGTCACTCGCTTTTGCGGACACAATGGTTATGCGAACCAGCAGTTGTGGGGCGGTGCTTTAAGGCTCTTGTATGTGCGGTGCGCTTGCTATAAGAAATGTGTCAAGGAGAGCAGGCAAAACATCTTCGCAAGTAAGCCCCGCAGGCCCGCACTAATGCATAATATGTTGGCACAAACTATATTATAACGGATAAATTTGCCAGTTTATTCATTAAGAAACTATTGGCTACCTAATGCATAAGTGATACCATTCCCGTAAACCTCAGAAAAATCATCCCATTTTAAAATAGGATAATTAATTAAAAAATACTGGACTGCAGTTAAAGCCTAATACATCATGCTGAATAGCTAATAGGCCAGTCTAATAGGCCAATATTTCAGCAATTTCGTCTAATTTACGCGCCCAAAATTGCGAATATGTAAAAATTGCTTGCGATTAAGCCAAACATGCTAGTTCACAATAACTGCAACACTTCCGATATTCTTTTAACCTTCAACCAATATACTAAACTGATCGGGAGGCCGCAAAAGTGCTATATTATTTTTCTTGGAAAGAGAATATGTCCAAAGTCGGTGAAGTCTAAACTTAAATTAAGAGGCATTGCAAACATATGAAGCCAAGCCAACGATACGCAAAGATAAATAAAATGACAGAAATGCGTAGATCAGAATCAGAATTTCTTGCTATCGGCACCTTTTACACAATTTAATTCAACTGTTTTTGTCCGTAAATAGCCTACTGTGAGACACTGTCAGCCTTTTTCCCAGTCAGACTACCTCCAGAAATCTTCTTTCTTTAGGTGTAAAGCAAAATTCACCAAAGAGTTGTTTTGCTAAGGGCGAACAATGCCCAAGCATCGTGTTATTGTGAATAATTAATAAACAGAATGATTATAAATCAGTTATTTCACATTAAGTAAAGTTTACAATGCAAGGGTTCTCTGGGATCATAGGATAACAAATCACTATCGCCCAGTCTGACGCGGGGATCCTCGAATCCTGCTGGAGCTGTGAATTGTGGGGATAAATGCCAATGACATGGCTATCCATCAAGTCCACATTACCATGCTGTTAGCAACTAATTAACAAATACAATCAACCTGGAAACTGGGCAAACAAAGCCGAAACAGCGGGATGCAGGCGCAAGGCGGCCGGGGGTGGGAGAGGAAGCCGCTGGGAAGGATTTATGTAGGGGAGCGAGCATCAACACTCGCTTAACCGCGATAATTAAGGCGGAGAGGAGTTCGCTGAAACAAACAAAAGTTTCATAATTGAATTTCAGCGCAATCCAGGCGGACGTTGAGGACATGCGATATGTGATTCTCTTGCCAGGAAAACACCAAAAATATATCGCTTACGGGCTTCACATTCTATAATTCGATTGATGACAGTTATCCAGAAGACACTACTGCCAAAAAAAAAAATAAAAATAAAAAATCATTTTTTGAAAAATTATAATTCATTTTGTGATAGCTGTCTGAAAGCTAAAACAGAATTAGGCTAAGTGTTCTTTTTCTTGCTCTGAATAATGTAAAAAAATAGTAATCTTTTTTTCTACCTGCACAGCTCATTCATTGCAACAAAAAGCGAAAATATAACTGACAGGAAATCGTGAAGCAACATGATTGCTTGGCCTAAAAAAGTAATTGATTCATTTAAACCTAATACAAAGCTGGTAATGCATAGATGGAGAAATGTTCAGTGCGTATTGGCACGTCGTTCCCTCAGGCTCTGTGGTGGGGTTTATGTCACTAACATTTTCTTCGTTACGACTCAAATGTGGCAGAAAATGAAAGAGATGCACGCGCACACCCTCAGCTCCACTACCGATAGCTGATTTTGACGGTGGATGCTCTTGAATTTCTTTAAATTTAATTTTGGCTTATATTTTGAATAGAATTGAAATTCTTCAATATGTAAAAGTATTTTTCATTTGAACAATAGCCAACTATTTTCCCAATACGTAGCATTGCTTATTGCATCTAATTGTTTATTTTATTTAATAATTTACGTTCCTTTTAACCTTAGTGAGGCCAAATGCAGCGTTAATTAACCTTTTTACATTAGAATGGCAAATGAGTTCGAATGAGATCGTCGTTTATTCTGCCTGCATAATGGCCAACTCATTCAGTTTCCAAATCAACGTAAAACTTCAGGTCTGAACGTTCCTTGTGTTTTCAGAATAGCCCCATTAAGTTTATTATGAAGAATGGGTGATAATAGGCTGAAGAACTGACTTTAATATGGCTTCATAGCCAGGGTAGAAGTGCGACATTTTAAGCCAAAGAGAGCTGCCACGCGTTTTAAACTGCCCTAAATGATGATCGTGGTTGTTAATAAGATTGAACCTCAATAAATTACAAATTATTTTAATCTCGTAAAACTGTATGCTACTTGTTAAATGCTAATGTAAAATACACGTCAGACACTCTCTCGATAAGCGCATGCAGACTCTGCAAGGATTTTAAGCTAGACACTTGTTTTATTTTGTTCTTACTTAATTTTTATTCATTCATTTATTTATTTGCCTATTTATTTATTTATTTGCTTATTTATTTATTTATTTGCGAGAAACAAATACATTTGTATACTTTCTAGTTTTATACGTTTTTTTTTTTTTTTTTTTTTTTGCTTTTGTGTTTCTTACTGCGTATTTGCATAGCCTTAAGATACCGAAAGTCGTTAGCATCACCTTACTTCAGTGGTGGACTGCTCAATGGGAGTGCGCCTCGGGGTGCAAGGACACATTAATCCTGGCTAAATAAGTTAATTTTCTCGGGGATTCCGTCTGACAATGGAGTAAACATTGTGTTCACCAGAACACTATGATGAAAGCCACAGGTTCCGTCAAAGCACCGCTTTACATGTGAATCGTGGCGTAGCAGCCTCAAGGCGCGGCCACGGGATTAGTGCGCAGCGGCGCTGGAATGTATGGCCTTTACTGACCCATTGTGATGGGCACTGTTAATTTTCTCTCTGCGCTAATCCGTTTCCGCGCTATTTCGCAGTATCAATTAAGATATTTACAACAATGCCTTTGGAATGGCTAAATGTTTATAGTAAATTTAACTTATCTTTTAATGCGCGCGAATTTGAGATCAGAGTGAATTTAGTTTTGAAATTCAGTTTGGGCGGCACGGTGGCGCATTGGTTAATGCTGTTCCTTAGCATTATAAGGAAGTTCCGACTTTGAGCCTACTCCGGCCCGGACCTCTCTTTATGGAGTTTGCAAGCTCTATCCGAGCTCATGTCGTTTTCTCCGGGTCTTCCGGTTTCTCCCACCTAAAAAGACATGCTGGGCCTGTAGGAACACACTCACCACTGCCCTCAAGACTCTGGCTTCAGAACTGGAGTTGATCCCCAGGCGCGGCACCATGGCTGCCCATTGCTCCTAGGTCAGAAGGATGGGCCAAATGCATTGAGAAAATTACCCCACGGGGTGCAATAAAAGTGGGCTATATCTAATCTTTCCAATTAATATGCCCTCTTCGCACTGCATAATAAAATTTAACCTAAATTTTTCAAGGGCCTAAACAAAGGCATAGAATTCATGAGCTTGGTTTTTTTTTTTTTAAATGACTTGCTGGAGAAATATCACTTTCCTGTTGTTATTTCGGTGGGCCAACTTTCCCAAGACCCATGTGTGTAGCAAATGTTGATGATGTGCAGTCAAGCTGCCGCCACTGCAAAGTGTGGAAATATGGAATATGCACTGGGTCCCTGTACACCCTCCGTCACCAGAGAACCATGCACAAATCCTGTAGCGCAAACTCTTTGGCGATTTAATAGGGCTTTGGAGTTTTCAACTGTCTTTTAAATCAAAGATTAGACAGGTTTTGAAAAGGTCTTAATTGGGGAGCGAAAGTTCAGTCTCTCCTTTTTTTTCTCTTGCCGTCTCTCTCGGCCTTGTCCGTTCTCCAACTGACAGACACATAAACAGAACTTTCCCCCGACCCATTGACCGTGCCCGGATGAGGTGTCTAATACAAGGATGAATGTTTTGCCTACGAGTTGCGATGATGTGATGGAGTGAAGCTGATAAGAAAAAAGGAAGAGAAAGGAAGGCGCATTGACAGCTTCTTGGATCCTAAAGGAGAAGCTTCCAGTAAAAAAAAAAAAAAAGATTGTCCGAAAACAAAACAAAAAAAAGTTTCCTGGCTGAGCTTTCGGTACATCTGCAATTTCCTTGTCAAGACTGCTGTGCACTCACCTTGAATCCCAAAATTAGCCACAATTTTAAACAGGCAGATACATTTGATGGTAATTATCTTCACACTGCTTGCCAGGTGTCAAAAAAGTCATATTTCCGCTGTATTTTATTTTACGTCACTTGGTCTTCAAGTCCCCAAAACATGGATAAGCCAGATAATATTACAAAAAAAATCTGCAAAGGAAGGAACATTGCAGGGGAAAGACAAGTTTATCGGTTAATATGATATTTAAAATAGGTGAACGAAGCAACCATGCCTTGAGGTGATTGGACCCGAGGGAAGGGTGGGCTTTGGCACAGGCGGTCAGCACTCAGTCACACTCACTGATTTTATAAGCTTCCGCCTACAGTGTGAATGTGACCTTGGAACAGGGAGCTGCGTCGCTGGGACAATTTAGAGTTTTGTTGCCCGTGTCTCGGGTCTAGCCAGAGAGTCTGAGCGGTTACTTACCCATAACTCGGGTCTGGCTGCGTTATCACATGATCAGTCTGCCGTTAAACAAGAAGGTAATGGCTAATGCTTATCTTAGTCCCCCGTCTAAGAGTGGCCTTTATAAACACGCTGCTCTTGCAGGCACACACCAAGATAATGAGTGCTGGCTTCAGGGGCAATTTCCCTAATCCAAATCTCTGCACTAATTTTTACTTCATTACTTCATTTCCCAAAGTGGGTGACTGCCAGCCCTTGCATGGAACCACTCAGTGAATTTGGGGAAATGCAGATTAACACATCCACTTAATTGGACTGCCATTGAAGGTTGTTGATCATGCACTGGAATGGATCTTTGGCACTAAATTCAGGGCTATTCATTCTTTAAAAAAAGTATGTGCTAATGAATATCGTCTCCTATAAGTATACCTTCCCCACGTGAGACTACTGCATACTTATAGCAATTCCACATACTGGGTCATGCCTCTGCTTCAATATTCATAGGATGCATGAAAGTAATGTTTCAGATCCAGTTTTGCCCAGGTTGAAATTTGAATATCAAGAAATGTGAAGTTGACGCCCTGGTCAGACTATGGAATTTACAAGGTAAATCTCACAATCAGAATGCATTATGTCACGCTAGGCAGTTCTTTACAACACACCCATATCAGTTCCAGCCGGGGTCACCTGACCAAGCCCAGAGGCAAAGCTAGAGGGAAAAACAGCTTAGGTTTATTGGGACAAAGGGGCCATGAGGTGGAGTGTGTATGCATGTGTCTAGATGGGGAGCTAGGCATGGGGGGTTCGTTGCAGCAAGAAGTTCTGGCTTTTCTGAACATATCTGTTTAGCAGGTCAACTTGAAATATGACGAGAATCTTTTGTCCTCCCTGACCCCATCCACCTTTGTCGTGTTCCAAGCAACTGCATTCCGTTACGCGGTTTAGCCAGTGATGTCACAATGTTCCGCATGTGATGTTACCCCATGTTCCGCATCCCTTATGACAGGGGTCCTCAATCTTTCCCAGAAAGGGCCGGTGTGGGTGCAGGCTTTAGTTGCAGCCAATCTATTACACACCTGATGCTACTAATCAACCCCTGGACTCCTTACTAATAAGCTTGATTAGTAGCATCAGGTGCATAGCTGGTTGGTTGCAATGAAAGCCTGCACCCACACTGGCCCTTTCTGGGAAAGATTGGGGACCCCTGCCTTATGACATCAGCTATCCATTTCTGTATCGACCCTGCAGGAGCTTTTGGCTGAGCATTTTCATTTAGTGCTGTTTGCACAATACATAGGAGGTCAGGTTTCAACGAGAGCCTTTTCATTGCCGGGTCAGACAACCAGGTCATCATGATCGAGTGGCCAGCAGTCACCATTCTTGAAGCAGGTTTTGGCTAGCTCACCAGGCTAGTTCTCTGTCCAATTACACCAAAAAAAGCATGCCGCGCCATGGAAAATGCTTCACCTATATTAGATCAAGACTAGCCAAGATCACAGCATAAGAAAGCCTGACCTCTTATTAAATTTTATAAACTTACTAGTAGACTGTTCCAACAGATTTTTAATAAGATTCAGCTCTTGAAGAGATGGCAGCGTGCCCCAAAGCATTTCAAAATTTGGATAATCGGCACTATATTTATACAAATGACTCTTTATGTTGGAATCATGAACAGTTGATATTTAGATTACTTTTTTTTTTCATTTCACTTCAAAGCTCAATAATTGCTCAAAGAAAAATGGGTCTGTCAACATCAGTCAGAAGATCTATTCCCAGAGGGAGCATCAGGCTACTGGCCATACCAAATATTACTCAAACCACATTTATATAGAAACCGTAATTCATTGCAATAGTCTTGTCTTAATAACTTTACTATCTGCAGTTGTAATCATGAATGCATTCATTCACTTTCTATTATTTTTCTTATTATGTTTTCAGAATAGTGGGGGTATGGGGTGTTGGTAGCCTAGGATTACATGTACGTCTAAAATTGAGTATCCAAAGTTGTGGCATTTTAGTTGCCATACATAACTATTTCAGGGAAAATGGGAGGTGTAGGCCTTAAACCCATAAAAACCATTTGAGTCACCGCGTCAAACTTGTGTGTAACATCCAAGCTGACGTGGCTCGTACTAAATGACCTGGAAAGCTATTCCATGTATTTAGACCTCTCTCTGAGAACGAACACAGCACGCTGCCTGTACAAAAATTCATTTCAAGCTATGCCCTCATTTTCCGCTGACAGGACTCCAAATGAAATATCTTCTGTAATCCGTGTTATTGCTCCATTTTGAAGAATTTTAAACCTCGCTCAAATCCCCTTTCATTTTCCCTTCGCTGAGCCTGAAAAGATTTAGTTTATGGGACCTTTGTTTATAACATTCGAATTTGATATCTACATGCAGTTTTGCAGCACATCTCTTTGCTTTCTGAAGATAAAAGCAAACAGTTATTCTGTGATTTATATAGAGCGGCTTCAGCGCGAAGATCTAAAATTTACACCAACAGAAATTCCTCTTCTTGTGGCTTGTGACTGCTGAATTACATGTTCCTTCTTCGCAATGGCAAATGGCGCGACAACAAGCGCAAACATATTTCCTTCCTTGCAGCCAGTGGCTTTGTTTCCGGATAAACACACTGACTAAACTATTGTCTCCGTAACTGCGGGTCAGAACCGACTGGCCAACTGCTGCACGAGAGGGGTAAAACGGGACATGAGGTAAAAATGGTCAACTCGACACACATATATTACACTTTTGCTCAAGTCTGCTCGAAAGTTCTTTGACAATAATGTGTGCGTCTCAGGAAAGAGAGGGCGTATTAGTTCTAAATAAATGCTACTTATATAACAGTATAAGAAAAAGATTTATTGAATATATGCGTGAAACAGATGCTTGCTTTTATTCCGTTGCAAGTCGGACATATGCTGATGCTATGCAGATTTAGGTTTGGACGTGGGGAAGAATTTTGCGCTGAATAATAATTTAACTCTTTCTCTCAGTGATCAAAGGGCCAGGAATGCTCCGTGGCAGACTGCCTCTGGCAGTAGATGAGCAACCCTGGGCCACTATCAGTTATTTTGACATAGAGGTTTATTAAAAACATTTGAATTCCATAGTAGAACGCATGTTAGGATACTTTTTATTAAGAGTTTGGCCAAATAAAACGCTTTCATACATGAGGTCAGTCTTGAGCTCAATTTTTTTTTTCTCTTGGGGGGGTGTGGTTATAAATTTCTTTATTTGAGCTATAATGGCAGTAAAATGGGAAATTATACTGGATAATGATGTCATAATACTTGGTTTTTGAAGTATCTGTAATTATACATCCGTTCTCAGGGAAATATCTGGCCCCAGCAGACTGACAGTGGAAAAGAATATTCTGGAATATGGTGAAAGTGATGGCAGACATTTTGGCAGAACATCAGAGAAGGATGCCAGCCGGTGAAGCTGTACAGATGCACTGCATTACATTTTATGACCAATAAAATTGTGGGATAATGCACTCCGTTTCATCAGTGGCTAAACAGTTTAATTGTATGAGTGAACTATCACAACATGACTGCCGTGGCCATAAGAGTGCTGTAAAGAGAAAGAAATCACTAGAAAAAAAAAAAAATCAACCGTCAGACCATTTGAAATCATAATTTAGATTCACTGAAGCAAAAAGCACTTAATGGGGAGTCGTCGTAAGCAGTATTACAGAGAGGTGAAGCCTTTACCGTCCTAATGCCTGAAAGACTCAGCGTCTCTAGGTTGCTCTTTTAATATGCAATCATCTTACTGACCAGTTGCAAATTAACGGAATTATCTGCAACACGTTACACCAGGTGTATTTTTACAGCATCATTCAACTTTCCCAGTCTTTTTATGTCCTCATCCCAACTTTTTTGAAACTTGTCGCTGGCATCAAATTCAAAATGAGCTGATAGTTTTCAAAAAACAGTAAAATTTCTCCGTCTCAACATCTGATGTGTTGTCTTTTTATTATTTTCAATTAAACATACAGTTGCAATGATTTGCATATCATTGCATTGTTTTTATTTTACATTTCACAGTGTCCCAACAATTTTTAGAAACAAGGTGGTATGTTGGACCCTGTTATGTCCTACCTTTAGAGCCAGGTGAATAATATAAGTTTTATTGGTTACGCCAATGTTTTGTTTTTTTTTGTTTGTTTGTTTGTTTTTTTTTTTACTTTTTTCATCTTGAAGATGGGAATCTCGGCCAAAATTCTTAACAAATAGAAAAATGGCACAAAAGTTTCATGAAGTCTTTGACCTCATTCACATTATAATACATTATACTTTTGTATTTCAGTATGTCAGATTGTGCTTCATTTGTCAGCTGAGGACACTGTTGAGCAAACTGCACAGATGAGAAGCTCCAGCCCATGGGCTGCGGCCAGGCCAAAGGATGGAGGGGTGAAGCCACACAGAGGGGCACAGATGGTTCCACTCAGAAATGTCCGATAAACACGACCCGAAAGGTCGCCTGAGGTCACTGTATCTTATGCGGCATATCATTTTGTCTGGGCAGTCAAGCGGAAAATCAGCTGCCCTACCCCTTCCACCAGCCTCCCTGTTCCCTATTCCAGCGTCATCTGGCTACTCCGAAAACATGAGAGACGAGGACACAAATGTGGTGATACTGGCACCCCCCCACCCCCCAACGGCCCCGCTCCAGTCCCTCCCCGCTGATTCAGCCCGCGAAATTACGGCTGTCATCTTGCAGCATGCGCTGAAACTTCTGCCTGACTGATTGCTCGCTTGTTTAATGTGTCAATCACCCAAAAACCACAAGACTGCCCCCCCCCTCACCTACTTCCCTCTCTCCCTCTCTCAAGCTGTGCCCTTGCTTTTAGGTCTGAAGTATGCTAGATTGATTCACTTAGTTCAGGGGTCCTCACACTTATCCAGAAAGGGTCGGTGTGAGTGCATGCTTTTATTCCATGAACCAAGTAGTGGTACACCTGCATCGACTAATTAAGGACTTCAGCGGAGAGTCTAGGGATGGGTTCTTAGAATAAGGTGTGTAACTGTTTTACGAAACCCACACAAGCCTAAAGTCCACTGACAGAGAAAGTTACAACATGAGGTTTCCAGAAACATCTGGTCATGCAAAATATGCAGCCATGTTATTTCCATTGCATTATCGGGCACTTTTTCTGAGTGAATGAGTTCATTTGTGAATGAGCTCATAATTTTGATTATATTCAATATTTGTTAATAGGATGGTTTCCAGATGATTCCGAAAGACCTAAAATGAGAGCTGTTAAAGTATGATGAAATCAACCTCGCCATCTTTTGTTGGCGAGTCCCTCCTCTTGCCATTAATTTTGATTAGCGGCAGAGAAGCATTTTATCACTGTTCCTGGTGAAACTGAGTTAAATAAATCAAATCAATGCGTTTCCAATACTTGACAATAGACAGTAAGATAAACCTTGCCGAGTCTTGCTATATCAGAGCGATGATATGGGTCATTCCGAGAGGAATTAACACATTTTACCATCCATTAAACGGCCACTGAGTATCAGAAACAGCTTGACAACAGGTTCATATTCATAGTGATAAGCTGCAGTTAAGCCATTCCCATGGTTTGTCCCCATCATTGTCTATTATCTTTCACAAAAAAAGGTATTCGGAAACTAGCAAGCATTTACTTGGGCTAGCTTGCACCATAAAGTGCGAGTTAAGATTTTTTGTATGAGATGGTATGAGGTGCCTATCAGTAGTCAGTGTATTACCTACGATTTGCGATCGGAATGCCTCCAATTCAGAGTAGCAGAAAGGAGCACGCGCACGGAAGCTAAACATGTATCGTTGCAAACGGGCCAGCAGCAAATTGTATATTACCCACCTATAAAGACCTACCTAAAACATTACTATCGGTTTAAGTGTACACTTTATTTAGGCTATTCTCACTGCTTTAACTAGCCATCTATCCTTTGGACTGACATTTCAATTTCTCAACTGCAAAATTTAAGTATTCCTCTTACTTGTGTATTGCATGTTTGCATAAGTTCTTTGTCAAATGATTGTGCAATAAAGAAAAATCTATAAAAAACTTCATAATTGTAAACAAAGGCAGAAAAAAACTGTATAAAGGGATCCGAGTCTCACGTGGAGCGAAACTGTCTAAAATACAACAGAGCGCTTTTAAAGAGCAAATGAATTACGCCACTCCTACTCATTTGCCATTTTTTTCCTTCCTCTCTTTTCTCAGATGCAAACATTTTAACCCTCTCATGCTTGTCAGTTCAGTTTCTTGTTGGTTAATTGTTTTTCCCCTGAAATTAATAAGTTTCCCTTCTGCGAAAAAAACAAAAAAAAAAAATCCAACAATTTCCATTGTGCAAAACCGCTCAGTTTCGCATGATGGAAATAAAATCGCTCAAATTCAGGATTTGCACAACTCTCACTATCTAGGGACTCTTTAGCTGCCCTTTCTAGTTAAGATTGAGGACCCCTGATTTGGTGCAATGCAAAGAGCATTCAAAGCAAAGTAAACAATACAGCCAAGTGCAAGACCCTACCACCTTCCTTGCTGTCTGTACTGCCCGCAAACACGGACAGGATACTATTCCTGGAATGAGAACAGCCTTGGTCTTTCTTCTATCGTTGGAACTACATTCATCATTAATTAGTGACAATATTTCAGAGGGAAAATGAACCATGTAAGGAAGTGTGGACAATCCATTCAAGGCTATTCTCGCACTCTGTCAGTGTTAACAATAGAGAATGAGCAGGAGGGGATTGGTTTTGGAGTAAGGAGAGAAGTAAACAAGGGTTTAGCAGAGAGCATAAGCAGAAGAGTACACAGGAGCATTGGTTAAGCCAAATGGTACACTGGTCCACTCTTTTTTTCAGAGGAATTGAAGATTGGGTGATGGCTTGAGTTGGGGATTGGGGAAGAGATTGTGTCAGGAGTTAAGCGCAGAGGCAAACACACAAGAGCAGCTCCCTTCTTGAGTCGCTGACACCCGGGGAAGCGATTAGCCAAGAGAAACCTCATCCGGGCGACGAGAGACGTGCACGTCTGCACTTACCGCAAAAAGAGATGGGGCTGGCCGCTAGGCCGTGTTGGGGGCACACGATGGCAATCAGGAACCCAAGCACTCCACGACGGGTGAGGGTGGAATGGGGTGAAGTGGTTTGGGGATAGGAAGGGGGGAGCGGGGGGGCTGGAACCTGATCCGCTAGGATGCACTCTGAGCCAGGAACAGTGGTAGAGGCGTCTGGAGAGGGTCCAGCACAATGGGGCGCTTTAAATTTGGAAATGGGGCCGTTCCACTTCAGGGGGCAGAGAGAGAGGGGCACATTGTCACAGATGCAGTTGGGGGGGTGGGGGTGTACAGGTATTAGAAAAGTGGGGCCACAGGGCTGGAGAAGAGGAGTAGGCCAATAGCTACAGGTGAAGGAGAGGGAATACACAGAAGGAGGGGGAGGGTACAGTTTCAATGAAAATTTGAGGGGGTGTTAGGGTATGGGTACAAGTAGAAAGAAAGGTTTGTTTTATCCATAAAGTAGTCTCCTGATGCACATTACTGGGTTTGAGGATTCCCTCTCAGTATGGGACAGGTAAGTCAGCTAATTTGGAAAGGGGAAGCCGGACCCCTCATGAGACAGAGAGCCTCTGTGTTCGGCAGGTCAGCTGGATCGCACAGGTGCAGGGTTGGGAAGGGAGCGTGCGCCTCATAAGCGAAGTCACGTCTCTGTTCAGGAATTTCCCCATCTGACCTCTGACCTCCCACCACTGACTAATCTCATGGCAGCATCAAGTGCTGACCAGCCCTTTCTGAGGGCTCTTTGTACGTGGAAAAAACAGACACTGACTTTTCATGAAGAGAGAAAGTGTTATGGTTATGAGAAGGCAGAGGATCCTGGGAGAAAAGATGAGAAATGATAGCGGTTAAGGACAAAAGGAGGACGAGAAGATGAAGAAAAGGAGGTAGAAAGAGGGTCAGGGAGAAGAGAAGGAAGGATGAAGAAATAGACAAAAGCAAAGGGAGAGAAAAAGAGGGAGCGATACTGAGAGCAACAGGGCAGAGGAGAGTGAGAGGATGAGAAGGTGGAGAGAGGGAGAGACAAAGAAAGGGGTGGAGAGAGACAGATAGAGGGGTGTAGAGAGGGAGCAACAAAGTGAGAGGGAGAGAGAGAAAGATTGACAAAAAGAGAGTGATGGAAGGAGAGAAAGAACAAACAAAGGGAGGTGCAATGAGCAGGGACGAGTGATCATTCAAGAGGAAGAAAGAGGGAGAATCAGACAGAGAGAAACAAATTGATAGAGGGAGAGAAAGAGTTGGGAACTGAGACAGTGGGAGAGATCAGAGCGAGGGACACGGAGAGAGAACAGAGGTGTGAATGTGGGTGACAGAGATAGATGGTCACAGCTGGAGGAGGTCTGGAGGCCCTGGAGGGGAGGCAGAGCGTTGGCCGCTCGCTGTCGCCCCCACAGTCCGGCAGTGGGAGAGTGAAATTACACGCTCTGTCTCAGCAAAGTGCCTCGGCCTGCTGGGCGCCATGACGGATGGCCCTGTGGGGGGGGGGGGGTGTACAGCTAAAACTCACAAGCCCCCCCCCCCCACATATGCACATGCACGCATACACAAACACGCGCGCGCACACACTGTGGGAAATTTTGCATGCTTAGTCAGTACACAGTACAGACGACTCCGTCCCAGCGGCGGGCAGGGCTTTTGCATTTCAGCAATTAGCCCGCTAATGCAGCACGTTACAACAAGGACAGCTGACTGCCCGGAGCAACATTTTCTTTTTTCACTCTTTTTTGAAGCATTAATTCAGCCGCTTTGCCAATAACTTATTGCTCGAGGAGATCTTAGCCAGGTGGTGGACAAATAACCAGCGACAGCAACAATGCAGCTCGGCATCGAGTGACAAACTCAAATACAGCGGAGCTCACAAGAGCAAGCCCTTAGCACCTTATCTACGTACCTTATCCCAGCAAAAACATATCTCAGGTTTCACAGTCAGTATTTCATGAGAGCAAGTTGCATGGAACACCTCAGCTAAAAACAGACATAGCCAATCACAGAGGAGGAGGGAGACAGACAGGAGAACTGGTTTCATTTGCTTCTTGACTCACAGAAAAAAACATTCATGTTTTAGTATTTATTCATAAAAGTGTGCACAAATTCTCTTCACTGCAGGGCAAATATAAGGCATTTCTGGACTTGGCTCGGCTATGAGGAATGACAGTTTTGGGAAGCCCTTAGACAACAGACCAATCAAGGGCTTCTGATCCAAATTACAGTCCAGTGCTCCTCATCTCCCCAAACTCAATATGAAAGCTGTTATATCAAACCGACAGGAAGTCCAGTTCATCTTTGATCAGTTGCTATGCAGTTCTGGCCACATGAAAAGGCTCTGGTTTACCTTGGAAGAACAACATGATTCTCTATGCCTCTGTTCTGGATTATGAGTCTGATTACAGTTTCTCATCTCCTTAGTTCTAGCCCGGGACTTAATCCTACATGAAGCATCTTGCGAGTTTCAGTTAAGACTTCTAAATCTCAGCAAATTTTGAGCAGTCTGCTGAAGGTCTATGCCACAAAAAAAAATAAGGCCACCATCAATATATGTATGAGTGTGAGCTTTGTATGATGCCCCATGTTTTACACTATGTGGGTCGGATGCATGTTCCATAAGTGTGTCAATGAGGATGTAAATTGTTTGTGTACATACGTAAACCATTTTCCATTCATGAACAACAAAGAATCCCTGAAAAGTTACTTCTCCAATCCACAGCAACAGCCACCGAATAGGAGAGGATTCTTAATCTTACCCTACGTCTGCCTTCTGGACGTTCTCATATAAAATTACCTCTGCAACAAACTGGGAAGCATTAACATTACGCTGTATTGGAAAAGTAAGAAAAGGGCAGCAGGATGGTCCATTGAGTGAAAGAAGCAGGCTATGCTAAAAGCTGTCAAGAGGTAGCATCTGTTTCTGTGAACAACCATTACAGATGTCTACACTCTCAAAATCCAAATGAGGACCACACAAGATACAGCCGCACTCCGAATTACGCTGCCAACTTAATATGCTCAGCCACACATCAGCCACCAATATTTTTAGAAAAAGAAAAGTTGGAGGTTTATTTGAGAGGAGGAGCTTTAATCCCTGATCATAAAAAGTCCTAATCTGACGGCACACAGCACCTTGCGGCCAGCCAGGACACAGCAGCCTGCCAGCGCAAACTGCGTGTAAAGTCTGCGACTCCATCACGGTGGCTTCCCAGCTCGGCCAAATGGCTGAAAATAAGCAGCAACACAGAAGATGCACAGTTTAGTTGAGCATATTCATGAAATTCTGGGGGTTTAGGCATTGATGACTGTCACAAACTTACTCACAAACATTCCAACTGAGTATTCCAACTTGGGAGGGGGGCATAGGGATGTAGAAAATAAAAATGAATAAATTAATTTTGAGAAGGATTAGAGGTCCTTCGTTGCTCTTCAGGGCTCGTCCGGAGGATAACTTTCCACATCGTGTTTTCTTTACAATTCTATCCTTCATCCCTCCAAAATCGGAGGGCCTGCATTTTCCCTCTGTGCCTCCGTGAGGCTCTGGAATGGCAGGGTGCCCCTCCGAGATTTTAGGGGAAGGAGGAAGTCGGGGAGAGCTCTTTCAGCGGCCGGACGCATGTGGCCAGGCCAGAGCACTCGAAGGAAACTAAACAAACAGGTTGTCAAGCGGCTCCCCGCCCTGAAATATGGCCTCATTGCGTTTCTCGAATTGGGTTTGTAATCTTTCACAATAGGGGGAGGCTGAGGTCAGAGAGGCCAGGTTAGAGAGGCTGAACACTGGGCAGCAGACACAAGCGGAGAGAACCGGCGCTGCGATGGAATAAAGGACAGTTCTACTGCTCCATATCTGTCTCTGGGGCAGATATACGAGAACAGAAACTTTCAGAGGAGAGTAATATTTAACCCCTCTGCTCAGATTTAGACGCCTGCGACCGTAAACTCTGAAATTTAATTGCAACATAATTCTATAATTAAAATTCCAAAAGTCTGTCTTCGCTGGAATAATTTTCCAGAGTCTCTGTAACACAAATACTGAGTTCGAAAGTTGTTCCATGTGCAACAGGAAAAATTGGCGATATCAGTATTCTGCGCAAAGGGATTAAATATTGGAAGTGAGCAAAACTCTCAGACCTTAGGTGCTAAGCAGACAAAACTGCTTAATTTGCAAGCAGAAGGCGGTACAGCATTGAACTGAGGGTGTGAGAAAGGGGAACCACCTCAGACTGTGGGCCTTCAGAGGTGGACTTTTTGCTGAGAGAAGGGTGCAATGTGTGAGACCACAGAAAAGAGATAAATGCATCGGATTAACAGCTAAGTCAAAAAAGCAATTCATTTGAAAGGAGTTGGACAGTCCTAGGCTTTAAGAATTTTGAGCTTTTCCAAATGCATCACTCCCTCAGTCTCAGCTAGCTTTATGTGACACACACACAGTTTCTGCAACAACAAAACAATCTTTGCGAGAACTTGAGTTCCAAATTCCCAATATGACTCTTTGAAGTTGGTTGCTCATTGCTGCATCCATGCTTTATTATCATCATCGACAGTTTCCAAACCGAATGTGAACATTAAGCTCTCAGTAACGAGTACAGATGGTTGCTCAAAGAAGATCGAGATCTGAAAACAATGATTTACGGCATTGAGGCACTCAAATAAGCAAGTGATTAACTACAGCTCTTTGGCTCCGGGGAAACAGATTTACAAGGGTAGCCGATGATTTAGTTGCAATAAAAAGTCTATAAAAAGGCTTATTGGTTCAACGCCTATGACCGCTCACTTGAAAAGAAATGTGTTCTGACGCAAAGGGTATCTGTGACAGAGAGTACAATATTGATTTGAGCGAATGGATGATAAAGCCACAGTTTCTGGTATAAGGACGTAATAATCCGAGGGGTGAGTTTGAAGCAGTCATGTGACCTGGCGGATTTCAGTACATGGCACTAAAATCACAGTGCGGACAAGACTCCAGCCAGGAATTTTGATCCCACCAAAGACATATTTCTTAGGGCACCCAGTACTGCTGGTACTTTTGTGGGCCCTGCCCAGCCACGGACCCCCCAAGCTGAAGGGCCCTCGATTTGTCACCACCTTTACCCCCGAAATTGATGGCCCTAGGCGTAGGGCATCCCCAGAGCAGGGCCCGGCGGCCCGGCATTCCCGGCGCAATCGAGCAGAACAGGAACATTCCTCGGAATGCTTGGGAACAGCTTCCTCGCCGTGTAAACACCTGGCGGTGATTTATCGCAGCTCCGGCCCTCCTCCTGGCCGACTCGCTCCTGTTTGTCAACCTCCACACCACCCTACTCCGACGCCTAACACCAGCGACGGGCCAGGACCAACTCGTTAATATGTCATCCAACAGTGACCCAAATCCTCCCCCCCGCCCGAACCCCACAGTGTGGGAAAACGTGACAGTTTGGACTAATTTATGTTGTTTACCTGAAAAGTGCTCCGTATCAGCAACAGGACAACATTTGAAATAGATCATGCTCACACAGAGTAAGTACACTTACATCGGCACGTTCTGACACATACGCACACCGAAATGCTCACGCTAACACGTGCATGCATGCACCTACACTTCATCAATATTATTAGCAGTGCAAACACTTGAGCAGCAGTAGGCAAACAGACAAGACAGTTTAAAGTAAACAGACATCAATCTGAGTCAGTTGGTTCAGACTGCCACTTGATGAATTACAGCACTACATGCCTAAAACACAGAGGCTAGACATTGGGGTCAGACGTGCACACACACACACACACACAAACAAATGTGAGCATGAACACATGAACGCATGTGGAGAGTTTATTTTGCCACAAGTAATCGATTCAAAACATCAAGAAAATTATAAGCATTTCAGTTGACAAAAAGGGCTGATAATTTTCATCACACCCTTACAGCTCTTCTACAAGCTTTGCTACATTACGTTAATGCAGTAACAAGTATTGTGATCAAAAAGACTGAGATGTACTGTGCACAAATGTAGCATAGGGTGCACACTGCTCCCGTAGTGTATTCCTTCCCTCTATGAGTTCACTGCGTAGGAGATTAACATGACAAATAGACACTTTTTGATATTTCTGAGCAAGCAAGGTAATCAAATATTTCTCATGTCCATTTCTTATTTAGCTTTGATCTCACGAAACTTCACCATGAATCAGAGATGATCTCATTTCTTGGGAGTGCACAAAAAAGTTGTTAATTATATGTGACATGTCCTTCATGGGTGAAAACAAGACCATTCTAGCTGCGAGCTACACCATCATAACTCCTATAGTCTGGCTAGCTAACACTTTGCGGCAGTGGAGTGCTTCTCACATGTAAAATGCAAGAGTATTTTTAAAGTATGATTACTTTTAGCTAACAAATACTATAACTCAAGATGGAAAACCTCTACAGTAGTAAAGCAAACCTGACCGTTCTCAGATCGGACATGCTTTTCCCCATTTAGAAAATGGAAGTTATGCAGTCTTGCCAGGAAACAATTTCAAAATATTTAATTTCATGTGCAAGAAAAGCAATAATGTAATGGGGAATTGTATATACATGGTAAACTAATGCAATGTAATATCCTTTATGAGGCTCAGTGCATGCATTAGTCAATTGCTTTATCAGAGGTACTTAGATAAGTGCCAATCTTAGTAATCGTTAAGTACCAAATTTGCAAAGAAACTCAGTCAAGAGGTTGACAAATCTGAGCAAGACATTATAATTCCATCATTGTTTTCATTTTTTTTAATGAAACTAGTTGAAAATGTGTCTGTTCAGGGCAGCTCAATAGCTTGCCCTCAGGTAATGATGCTTGCAGCTTTTTCTAGAACTACTCGGCCAAAACTTCACACTCAACACAGCATATCCTATTGTCATCAGTAATGCACCCACTAAATTTGAAGTCGCCTCAATGAATGGTAGTTGAGAAAATCTAAGAACAGCCACGCACATATAATAAATGGAAGTCGTCTTTATCTGTAAGATCGCACTTCACTCTGCAAACAAATTGGTTTCAGCAGATGGGAATTTGAAACTAAACCAGATAGCAAGTCACTATCTGCCAGTGTCGCAATCATTCTGATGGATAACATCACAATTTATTTTTTTTTTTTTAAGTTCAGCTTGATCAAATTCCAAGAGGTCGGTGAAAAAAATTTCTAGTTTTTTCTCAGTCCCAGTTCAGTCACTCTGAGTCTTTCTGGTTTTCTGCAGTGAATAATCCCCACTGCGAGCCAACCTGTGGCAACCTGCTTGACTGATTGATCCACTGACATGATGTTAACATTCTTGACTAATCTTTACACATCCCACACATCCTAAAACACTGACTTAGCTGCAAAGGGGGAGGACGACTGAGTATATGTGTGGAGTGTGTGTGTGTGTGTGTGTGTGTGTGTGAGCATGTATGCGAGTAGTAGCAAGCCCTATTGCAGTAAAGATAAATTGTGGTTAATGCACTCAAATGTTAGACAGAAGAGGATAGAAGTCCTAGTGTTTGCAGACCTATACTTGCGGTCACTTTTGCTAATGAGTGTGGAAGCTAATGAACAAGTAATAGCATATAAAGTTAAGTGGTCACCAAGACTCCATGCCAGGGGTGGTGGGCCCGTGTGAATGTTTATTTTTGATGTGTTTTAGCACCCAAGTGCTGCAATGAAGTCACTGATTGGGTGCAGAGTTCAGGCATCCTGTTGCCAGGGGTTTTAATTGGCTGCTGAAAGAAAGCAACAAAAACCCACAAACCCGGTGGCTATCCTGTCCTAGATTTGCAGCCTTCCCCTGCTCAACAGCAGTTTTAGGGGTTTCTGGGGGGGTCATTGGGGTCAGGTCTCCAGAAAGTGAGGCTCTGAGCAGAATCACTATACCTGTAGTTGTAGTTCTAGGCTAGAGAGGTCAAAGGGCATGTGGAACACAATGGAGGGCACTTGGCTTTGACTGACAGATACAAATAATTGTTTGCAATTTTTTCAAGCAGCCCTGCCCCAGAGTAAAAAAAAAAAAGTAAACTTGCCCCTTCTTGTGATTGGGACTGTGGGTATTGTGTGTGTATGTGTGTGTGTGTGTGTGTGTGTGTGTGTGCACATGAGTGCATGCTAGGAGTGTGAGCGTGCACGTGCGTGTGTTTTTGTGTGTGTGTGCGCGTGTGTGTGAGCGTGGAGTCCCTCCATGCGTACGTGCGTTCACCAGCGTATGTGCAACTGAGTATGTGAGCATATGTGTGCGCCCACATGCGCTTGTGTGTGTGACCATGCGTTTGAGTAAACATGCGTGTATAAGCTTGTGCGTGTGTGTAGTAAAGCAGCATGTAGAATGTCAGTTGCTGAGACCGGGGTCACGCAGGGCTCTAGTTTTTAAAGCTGTGTGCTGCTCCTGGCGGCAGCTCCGCTGAGCCCTCTTTAATGACTGTGGCTTGGGTGGGACTTGCCAGAAAAGTGCTTTAGTCAGAGTCTGGAAGCCCTGCTAAAGCTATCAGTGTGAGCGCTGGCACCAGGGCCTGCTGACTGGAGGGCCTTAAGTATGAGAGGAACTGGGGAAACCGGACACCCCCTGGACACTGCGCTGCACTGCACTGCTGCGTTCCCCTGGATTTACTTCACGTTATTACACAAACTCATATCCTCACCAGCTCTCTCACACACACACACACACGCTCACACACACACACCCTGCAGAGAGAGCTAAACTGCTTACACAGTCTCTCCTCAAACTGCCACGTTGCCCCATGTACACACACAATCTCTTACAGACACACACAAAAGCTTCGTCAGTCGCTAGCACACAAACACACACACTCACACACAAACACTCCACACACTACCTCTCTCTCTCTCTCTCTCTCTCTCTCTCTCACGCACACACACACACACATAAACATATACACAAACAAAAAATACTCAACACACTACCTGTCTATCTGTCACACAATCGGATACACAAACACAAACTTGCACACTCATTCTTTGTTCCTAATCCCAAAAGCCTCTCCTGGTCTCTCCCTGCCTCTGTTCAGGCTTTCGATACAGTACATTTATCAAGGCAGTGGAGCGTTACACATGTGCACAAATGTGGCAGGTAAGCTGGTTAGCTGCATATTCTTCCATAGTTCCCCATTCGTAACACTTCAAAGCCCGAGCACATGACCCGCAGAGCCAGTAAGCAGTTTTTTCCTCCCGCACATCGTCCGGTATGGTCTCGGTTACTAAATAAGCAGAAAGGGATCTCAGGGAGGGTAGTATGTCGTAAAGTCCAACTCCAGCCCAGGGTTTATTTTCTCTCTGCTAAATAATTCTACCATTAGTGCTTCTGAATGGCCAGACTTTACACTTGACTTGCAGGTAAAGGAAGGGTGGAAAACTAGCAGTCCTCAGACTAAGAGGACCGAGATTTGATGATCTATGCTGTAGATTATTGGGGCAGCGTTTCCCCAGCCACTCCTGAAGTACCAGCTGCCCTGCGTGTTATCCTTCCCTGCTTCAGAACAAGTGATTCACATGACCTGCCCATTATCAAGCAGCTTCAAGAGTTGATAACGACCTGATTATTTCAGTAATTTGAGCTGGAGCAGGGAGAGATCTAGAACATGCAGGACCAGGGGTACTCCAGGAGGGAATTGTGAAGCACTGGTCAGACGCACCTGGTAGACAGAGATGGACAATCAAGGTTAAGAATGCAAAAGTCAATTCCAGTAGCTCTCATCACCTAGATTTGCTAATTAGCGCAACCTCAGAGCCGAGAGGTAGAACTATTTGAATTGAGATCAGCTGTCCGAGTACAAGGATGGAGGAAGTATTGTTATCTACAGACCCATGGACTTTCCTTCTCTGGGGAGCATTTTCCAAAAGCATAGTTGCTAACTCCGTTAGAAGCTGACGTATTGCAGTTCATCCACTCACAGTCAATGTTCCAACTATGCAAGTCAGCATCTGTGCTTTCGGGAAACGCACCCATGGTTGTGAACTTGTGACCACTTCACCCAAAAATGTGATTATTCATAAACCGAGAGGCCGCCTTGCCAGGTCGTGGGCTATTATGGAACAAGAGGTGCCTGTGATAGGTAGGGTGAGAAGATGTGGATGCAGGCAGAGCCCTGTAGTCATGCCTCCAGGTGTTCCTTCCAGTGGAACCCAAACTCATTCCTTTAAAGGTCCACTTTACATCCATATCTCTAATTTCCACTTGTAGGTTGTTCCCCATTTCCCACAGCTGGGTGAGTGCTGTGGTCACGCTCCATCAGGCTGCAGAACCATTAATTAGTCCAGAGATGTGGAGGCACCCTGATCATGATTGAAATGTTAGATACATTACTGGTCAAAAGTTCACAAATATCAAGAATTTTTGGATAGGGAAGCCTTTTTGTTTAAAAAAAATCTTAGAATAAGATTAGAAAATCTTAAATCTTAGATAGATCAAAGTTGCCACCTTTTGTCATAACAACTGCTAAACAAATTCAAAGCATTTTCTTTAAAAAGGCGGTCGGTTTTGGAGACTCGCACATAACCTACTCTAGAAGTTCCCAAGGATATGCTGCATTAGTAGTTTGCTTCTGCTTGATTTTTTGGTCCAATAAGTGCCAAATTTGCTTGATCATACACCATTTTATTAGAAAATGGATATAATTCTTGAACCTGATTATGTTGCCAATCAAATCATTTTAGTAACTTTGAAGTTTATCCAATATTTTCTAACTATGTTTAAATTGTGACTTTTCGAAGATTGCACTGAGCCATTTCAGGTGATTCACAACTTCAATCTGCTCATACTTCAGTAAAACATGGAACAAAATCATGAGTGCAGTTATTTTTAAGCAGAAGTCTACAAGGTAGCAATATTACAATGGACCTCATAGGATTATAATTTAAGGCCCTGTTGCACTGCAGTGAGCTTTGAGAAGATTCCAATGCTAGTATGCAACACATTGAATATTCAGCATTAATTTCCGATTCATTACAGTTGTGGGATTATAAAAAAAAAAACTAGTCTCGTTTTTATGTAAGTGGGAAAATGATTCAAAATTTTATGTTCATTGTTGAAATGGTCCCTTGTGTCTAAGCAAAAAAATAAAAATACTCATTTGTGATGCTGACTCATCAGTTATATAAAAATTTTTCTGTGGTGAATTTTCCCAGAATTTGGAGAGTTGCATTATCTTCGTACTGATAACATCTGACACGAAGGTTTGTGGAGACTTCAGTTTCAAAGCCAAACTGATGAATCAACGCGCAAGACTAGATGAGTGTCTTGGTCAGCCTTTACAAGTAAAGCTATTTGCGTGCGTGTGTATATGTGTGTGTGTGTGTGTGTGTGTGTTAGTACACGCACATATTTCATGCATGCTTGCATGTGTTGAATCTCCTGATGAAGATATTGGTGACTCGTGTCACAGAGCCAGCCAGGTCTTTCCAAAGACGTTCATCTCTTTGTGTCTCAAGGCTGACTTCCTGTTGAAAATCCTCACCTTATTAAAATATTATTAAATTACTGACTGTCTGGTCAAGCCTCACACTCCCATGCTTTCTGAGTAACCAAAGAGAGTCATGCACCATGAAAAAACAAAAGGATGATTGAACTGCTCCTGCCCGTAAATTTCATTTCTCTCCGAACTCACCTCCGCCAACAGCTTTACCAAGATGGAAAACTCAGATTGGAATAGTTGCAACGAGTGTAGTCATGATGATGTAATCAAATTTGGAGTTTAACTCCTGGCTTCTTAAATCCCCTGGCACCTGGAGGATGTGCTGTTGTTTGTGGAGTCATTATTGGATCGATCTGCTGCTCTGAGCTAGTAAGTGCTTTCTTTGGGTCGAAAAGCAGCGTGTAAGACATTACACTCATCTTAACACTGCACAACACCTCCTTAATGGGTGACTTGGTAACTGTTCAAAATGAGACAAACACAAGCTGTTTTTATGGACCCGCAGTCCATTAGACCTTGTATCTGTCAAAACGTGGTAAAGAAATGATGGTGAATAAACTGTACTTTAAAATGTAATCCCCTTTTTATACTAAAAAAAAAAAAAACCATTAACATTGAGGGTGCTGGCTGATGGTTTCTGTCTTGTGAACACTAACAAGCTGGCCAACTTTCTAAATCAAATCGGAGTAGTAGATTTCAGGCCTGGCTCAGACCTAAACACATCCATGATTTGTTTCTGGAACGAAAGGCAGTTTGTCGCTTGTCTGTCACTCGCTGATGTCGGTGAAAGTGTTTTGGCCGGCAGCAGACGAAGAAAAACATGAGTACTCAGAAAATTGCCCCCACTTTTTCCATTACAATGGAACAAAGAATCATGTTTTTCGGACTCTTCAAAAATCGTGGTTTTGCTCCAGAGACTCTTGCCTTTCGCCCCGTTTCTAATTCAATTGTTTTTGACTGGTATGACTTTGGTTGATCCAGATCTCTTAGTGCTATGAAAAGGTACCTGGCCGCTTACTAATTTCTTGCCACACGGATCCTCAAATTAATTTTAAAATCAAAGAGACAAAGAGACCCAGAGGAAACACAAAATGCCGTTTATTAATGATGATTTCATTTATGGAGGGAAAAAAGCTATCCAACCCTAACTGGCCCCATATGAAAAGCTAATCGTCCCCTTAAATCAACCAATGTAACAAATTTAACTGATAAGTGGGTTAAATTTCACTATAAGCAGTACAGGCATGATTAATGCCAGCCCTGTTGAATCAAAACATCACTTAATTAGAAAATATCTGTCATTGTAAAGTAAGGAAAAAGCAGTGTATATCTTTCGTATATCTTACGAAATTTAAAAACAGATGAGAAACAATGTCATCGAAACCTATCATTCTGAAATGGGTCGCAAAGCTGATTCTAAGGCTCTGGGATTCTAGCGAACCATGGTGAGAGCCATTATCTACAAAACTTCAGTCAGCAGTGAACTTTACCAGGAGTGTCCAGCCGACCGAAATTCTTCACAAAGCGCATTGACGACTCATCCAGGAGGTCAAAAAAAAAAAACTCAGACTAACATCTAAAGGCCGCACTTTTCTAAGTTAAGGCCAGTTTTCACAATTCTACAGTAAAAAAGGGGCAGGGCTAAAATTGCATCCACGGTAGAGCTGCAAAAAGGCAGAAACCTCCGCTAACCAAAAAGAACACAAAAGCTCTTTCACATTTGCCAAAAAAAATCTTGATGGCCCGCAAGATTTTGGAATAATATTCTGTGGATTGATAAATCAAAAGCGGAACTTTTTGGAAGAAATGTGTGCCATTATATCTCGTCTTAAGCTAACACAGCATTCAACAGTTAAACATCATACAAACAGTTGAACACAATGGTGGTTGTGTGATGGTCTGGGGCTGCCTGATTGCTTCAGGACCTGGGTGACTTGCCAGAATTGTTGAAAACATGAATTCTGTTCTCAACCAGAAAATCCTGATGGAGAATTTCCCACCATCAATTTCTGACCTAAAGCTAAAGCACAGTTGGATTACGCAGCATGACTACGATCTGAAGCACACATGCAACTCCACCTCTAAATGGCTCAAAAGTCAATGAAAAATGTTAAATGTTTTGGAGTGGCCAGACATTATCCTGACTTGATTCCAATTGTGATGCTATGGCATGACCAAAAATAGGCAGGTCATGCTGAAATACCCTTCAATGTGACAGAATTAAAACAATTTTGAAAAGGAGACTGGGCCAAAATTCATCACAGAGATGTAAAAGACTAATTACCTTTAATCACAAACCTTTCATTGCAGTAGTTCCCGCCAAAGGTGGCAAAACTACTTATTAGGTTTAGGGGGTTTTTCATATGAGTAATATAGGCGTAAAATGACTGAAACGACCATCTGAAAGCTGCACTATGTGCTTACTAACCTCTTCATTCTCTAATAAAGTAATTGAATTATATGAAACATTTAAATATGACACAGGCTAAAATAATAGAAATCGGGAAGGGGGCAAATACTTTTTCACACCACTGTAGCTCAGGACGGAGGGGATGTGAGCATGTGAAAGTTGTCGACCACAGGGGCTCTCCTCACCACCCACCCGCCTGTCTCCTGTCCCATTCGTCAGGGGACGGGATGAGGCCACACGGCTGGGACGGACAGACGATCGTTTGAGCCGTCCCAGCAGGCTTCTGTCCAGCGCGGAGACCCCGTTGACCTCTTGACCTTCGACCCTCACATTTCTGGCCTGACCTCTTCAGGGCGGAAAATCTCTGCGAGCACCGTTTCATCTCCCAAAATTCTTCCCAAAAGTGGTGTCTCGTGACACAAAACACTGACCGCAATTCTTCCGGTTAACAATGAGTCCTCGCACTATTTTTTATTTTTTTTTTAATTAATTCAAGGATTTGAAATGTATTATTCACAGATACTGTAATGAAACCCAAAAGGAAGAGGAGTGCGCTCAGGTTTTAGCAGGACCTCCTCAGCTTCCCTCTTTGCCCTTTAGCAGCATGAAATGAAGTCAGCTGTTGCCCATGGGGCGACCCATGTACAAACATCGGACCTGCAATCCTGGCTCTGGCATCGGCTCCGATAATGAACTATAAGAATGGCGACTGCTGCGGGGATAATTACGGCTCTACGAGGAAACTATATATCTGCCGAACAGCTATCAGCACCCCGGGTGGGGTATGTGCTCTGGTCTTAATGTTTCACGCTCCAGACCACAAGAATCTGCCTCATATACAGACCGCAGAGATCTGGGCCTTCTGCAGTGCTCTCGTGTTCAGCGCCCGACCCCGCAAAGGATTATTGGATTTTTAAAAGACAAATTTACCCCATTTGCCCCATTTTGTAAGATGCATATGTTGTCACTTACATTTATTGCGGGGAATATACAAGAAGTACAGCTTGATTTGCTTTTATAAGCTTTCGAATCCAGATTTTTCTTTTTTTTTTTTTTACTATTCTGTTGTGCTAGGCTAAAGAAGTCTTCAGATTCGGTGCTGCAGTACAGTTCCAATTAAGATGGGGCAGCAGTGAAGTACGATTGATCGGGTGCACGGCTAGCGATTCCAAGGTTCTCGGTTTGATTTGAACCATTTCCATCCTGTGCAAGGTTCTTTACCCAATTAAAATATGCAGCTTTGTAAATGGGATTGTTCGAGAAAAATTGAAACAGTGGATAAGAGAATAAAGTGGGTAAAGAGAATATGCATAATTCTCTAAATGTTATAATAGTATTTGGCAGGCTGCCGGGTGGCTCACACGGTTAAGGCACTGCGCTGCAGGGCTGAGGTGATCACCACATCGCGGGTTCGAACCTCGGCGCAGGGGTCGGCAGCTTTTTCAGAGTAGCGCACAATTGGCTATCGCGCTACAGGGTTACAAATTGGGAAGGGACTGCCGGATTTAGGTATTCGAAAACAGCTTTGTTCGTTGCTCCAGCGCCTCCTGTTGGCCAGACGGGCGCTCGTCAGGAAGACTCCGGCTTGGTTCATGTCCGGGTATCCTTCGCCCTCGCTCTGAACTTGCGAAGATTCAACCAGCGAGTGTATAAGAATCAGTGGCTGACAGGCTTCGGAGGAGAGCCGTGAACTGTCTTCACTATCCTGAGTTGGCAGCAAGGGGTCGCATACGAGCAAGCTTTGTACATAGTTCCCCAATTGGGCATTCCAAATTCGGGTGGGATTGGAGATGCCAAATTTAAAAAAAAAAAAGTGTTTGGCAAAAAATTTTTACAAACCCATTGCATAGATAAAAGACATCCTTTCAAGATAAAATTCAGAAGGTGGAAACACTGTATTAGTGAACTATATTGTTAAAATGTTGAGGGAAAAGAACCACAGGCATACAAGATATGATCAATTCTGAAACCGCTATGACGGTATTGCCATCAAGAGACTTAATGGTAATGTATCAGAAACTGAGGGACTGAGTCATCATGTGTGAATTGTCTAACTTTAGAGAGCACTTTTTGATTGTATTAAGAAGTGTTCCTCAAAAATAAAATGTGCATGTGTTGTTTCTACCCTAACTCACATTATACCAACATCCCACACCGGCCTGTGAATCGCACATGTTCACTCTGACACCCCAAAGAGCTTAAAGCCATAACGCACTGTGCTTTTGCGGTCTTTGACTCCACATAGACATAACACCCTCTGTGCTGAATTTAGTAACTTCAAAAGGCATTTATACTTCAGCACAGCTCATGAGTTGGAAATCAAGAGAGGAAGGGCAGTATTACATATGATATATGCTCATTTTTCTCTGAGCCGTTTGTGTGTAGTTGAGAGAGACTGGATTAAACGGCCTCCTCTTCCATTTCTCTAACCCCGCCCATTTGGGCTCATGATTGCACTGTGGGATGCAACTCTAATATGGCCTCTGCTTGTAATTTGTTTCCTCAATCATACAATAAAAGCACGAGCAGTACAGCTCCCACGCATGCAGCAATGCTGCTGCGATGTAATCGATTTTCTGGGTCTAATGCTATGTTTCCAAGCCTAGTTATAAGCATTAGCTTGTATGGCCCTCTGGATAATATCACTGGTCAGATGCCAAATGTAGATGCACCGCAGGAGCGCTTTTGATCTTGGATCAGACATGATTCACCCAGTCTCACTGCCTGTTTCCCGGGGGGGGGGGGGTCTGGACTGAAGGGAATGAGAGGGTTCAGATCAGCGCAGCTCTCAACCGAGCTTCTGAGAGGCAACAGGCCCTGATTGGATTACACCTGTCGGGAGGTTAAGCGCAGAATCAAAGCTCTTTTCCTCTGCCCCCCCGAACATGGGGTGGGGCCTCCGGGCTGTTTTTGCTGAAAATGCAAGGGGCTGGTTTCACTCAGCCGCAGGGGTCCGTGCGCAAGCGTTTGAATCCGCCGCTCGAATTTCGGGGGTTTGTGAGGGAAGCAGAAAGGGCCCGCCACCTCAAAGGACCCAGGAATGTGTCCCAATATTTTAAAAAAATATCCTGCTGTCCTTCACTCACCTACACCTCCCACACCTTTAGAAGGAGACACTTTAAATAAAGGATGCTCCTTTTTTTTGAGCATTACAACATACCCCAGGCCTGCACCCCCTTCAAATTCCTACCTTTAGAATTTTGACGCTCTCTACAGCAATGTGTAATATGTCCATCTTCCAGAAGCCTCTGAACCAGCATAGACATCCAGTAAAACTTGCCACGTGAGTACTTTAAGTTGTACTAGCAGACTATGTGGTACGGTTAGCTTGGGCGATTTGAGCAATAGCATATGGATGTTAGAGGAGACAAAGAATTCTGAGAGAACTGTGCCAAACAGTCCCGCAGACCTCAGTTCTGTATCTTCCCTGATACCGGATACCGATCCCCAAATCCCCCAACATTTCATCTTTCATTTTCTTTTTGCCAGAAAAGACTGTTGGTCAGATGTACTTCCAAAAGTTTCTGTTATGATACAGCGCCGGTTACCGAGGATCTGCAATTACGTTTAAATTCTCGTCCCATCTTCCCCCTATTTCAGCGTCAAAGACCAGCCAAATGTTCTTGTCTGATATTGGAGCCAATTACCATTCATTTTTATTTGCTATGCTGATCATATGTTATGCTACGGCTGCTACAGTATTACACAGTATGAGAATGCACAGTAATTCTATGATTTATTGTCTATTGCACCTTCATGGATATTGTGTTTATGTGATGAGAGTGTAATTATATACCAATAGCACAGGACGTCCTGTGACAGGGTTCCCAGGAAATGGTTGCGGTGTCTCAAGGAAAAGTGTACTATATAAATGGCACCCGTCCCGTACTCTCTGAAGCACACACCCATTCAGTCATCTGCTGCTCCTCAGCACCATCTGTGAAGCCCATCTGGATTTATTCTCCATTTCTTTTTCCTTCTTTTTTATTTCCTATTTTTGCAGTTTCTTTAACCTCTTAGGTTTCAAACTGTCCAAGTAAGTTTAACAAATGAGTCTCATCAAAAGTACTTAGTCTTGATTTATGGATTTGTTTCTAATGTATATATTCAACACCTTGCCCAGATTTGCTACCTTTTGCAAATGCAAAACCTTCAAGCGCATGCAAAACTCACTAATGATTGGTGCAAAACAAAAACACTGGCCAATCACAAGCCAGGTTATTGGTTTTTGCCAAGGCAAAAAAAAATTTGCACACTCAAAAAGGTCCACAAGAGTTGTGCTTCTACAGAATTTGATGGTCTGGCATTGAACAGAACAGGTGAACTACTTTTACTCCTTGGAAAATAAAATGACCATATGTACAGTGAATACCTTACTTCATCCAAATGGAATGGGCCTTTAGGAATTTGGTCAGGCCTCTCTGAATCTGTCATGGCTCAGTCAATAAACTGATCACTCCCAGTGTACTCCAGATGACCTCAATTTTCTAGAGTAAGAGGCAGAACAAGGGGTCATCTCGCCAAAATTTGAGGGAGCTGCTCGACGGGATCTTCCTATGCCAGTCTGGATCAGTGAGCTGGACCCAACGTACAGAGATAGGGTCAGATGAAACAACATGTTTTGGCTAAAAGGCTGTCAATTAGCGTACCCATCACTCACATTGACCAAGAAGTGGCTGAAATAGAGGAATAGATTTGTGTCTGTTTTCCCAGTACGTGGTCCATACTGACACTAAGACCACGGGCCTCCTTCATCTACGCTGTTTTTACCCAGAACTACTTTTCTTAAACATCCTCCACTATGTAGACACGCTAATGCTGTTCCCCAGACATCTCAGGCATCCATTTACTGCCTTTCTGCTCTCTTGCTGTGAAATGAAACAGTCCAACCCCAACTAACGCCAAGCATTTCAAGAATGTTGAAGAACATTCTGGCCACATTGTCGGTCACTCGTGAGATAACACTGCAATGAGAAATGCCCTTACGACGCATTTATTTTTCAGAGGAAAAATCGCTCAAAAACTGACGCTGGCGCACTCAAAACATTCCAATGGTGTGAAAAACATCTTAGTGTCAGCATTTCAGATGTATTTGAAACATTCAGAATCTAAGTGCTGAAGATTTCAGCCTGAATAACACAGATAACATTCCCAGTAAATTGCTAATGCACGATTTAACTTGATGAGAAATCAGGCTAACATATCAAGGCCACTCCTGTATATTTTCTGAAAATTTTGAACCTTCTGGCTCATAAGAGGAACTGATATAGTCTTAATTGGCCTCTACGACAGGAACAAGAGCTCAAATTGAACATAATGCATTTCTAAAATGGAAATTATTACCTTCGCCAGCGACTTCGCTGACGAAGGTAATGTTTTGATCCCCGTGTATTTATTTGTTTGTGTGTCTGTCTGTCTGTCTGTGTGTATGTATGTATGTGTATCGAATAACTCAAAAAGTACCAGACGGAATTTCATAAAATTTGGTGGGTTGATTTGGCATGACCTGAGGATCAATCAATTAGATTTTGGGAGTGATCGGGTCAAAGGTCAAGGTCAAGGCCACGAAAAGGTCAAAACCGACTTTCAGCCATATCTCGGTCAATTTTTATCCGATCGGCATGAAACCAACGCCAAAATGTGCAGAATTATATACCCGATCCTGTGATGTGAAACACGGTACAATGAGGTCAATACCCTTCTTAGCGGTTGGGGGTCAAAGGTCAGGGGGGTCATTACCTTTCGAACTTAAAGGCGTATTGATGTAAAAAAAAATCGTACTCTTATCGTACGATATCGTACTCTTGTCATTCATCGATCATTTAAAAAAATTAAAATTGGTCCTCAGAGTTATGTGGCGAGGGATTCAGTGGCGTCGGCGAAGGTATGCGCTCTACCGAGTGCCCGTTCTAGTTTATTATTATGGAAATAATCCAAAGTGATTTAACAAAAATCCATAAGATTATTGAAATTGAAATAATTTCTCCAGGTATATACTTAGCTGGACACTGTAAGCACACTGCCTGCCTATGACCATAACTTATCCAATCAAAAGGCCAATCATATCCTTTCCCTTCTTTCTGTTTTCTCCATGTGGGGTCTAATAACACAGGCTTTCAGGGCTAGGGCGGGGTATGGGGTATCTTCCACCATCAGCCTCAGTTTGTTTTTCACCCCCCAACGCCCAGTTTTAGGAGGGCATCAGTGTTAGGAATATGAGTGGAGAGGCTGACACAGAGCAGTTTTTTTTTTTTTGGGGGGGGGGGGGTCATTTCTAGCCTCTTAGGAAAACAAGGTAATGAAATGCTATCTCATCCTTCCAGGTCCCGGGTGGTCCAAGGTCCAACAGTCCTGTCAGCCATGCGAGTAACTATGTGCGTGCGTGTATGTGAGAAAAGGGGGGCGCGTCTGAGTGAAATGCTTTGCCTCTATGAACCTTGTCAATCATGCAGCTATTAATGACAATGAGAAGGAGGGCTTAATATCTGCCATTTTGGTGTTGTACACAGTGGCCTTGGTGTGTGTTAATTCTGGGTCAACGTGAGGGGCATTTTTAGAACCCCTATTCTTAGATTTCACAGTAAACCGTAGTATAATCTTACTGGGTGCCGAGACCAGTCTGAGTGTCAAATTAAATACAAGAAAATAAATAAATAAAAATGGAATCGGGTGACCCTGAAAATGTCACTCGGCATTTGTTGGGACGTAAGGAAGACTATTTGACTCCATAAACACACTGCTGTTAAATTATTTCAACTATTGCTTACTTGTCTAATCTGTATGATTGAATATGTTTGCGAAATATGAATGTATGAGTGTATTATGCGATATTTAATGCTGCCAATGAATTGCTATTATGTTTGACACGTGTTTACATGGTAAGTCTGATACATGCACATGCAAGCAGAGATGTGAGTGAGTGTGTATTTATATGACTTTCCGAGTTCAACCCACCATCCTGCTGGGCCCAAGGGCTTTAATTACAGCTATTAAAGCTGAAGGTGACTGCATGCAGCACTGTTTTATAGCTTTATAAACACTTTATTTTGTGGCATCTGCCTGTGGTTGGAAGCTGCCATGTGGAAACTGCAGAATCTGTGGGGAGAAAGTTCTAGAAGTGGGCAATCGCCTCACCCCTGTGCCTACATAGCTAGCTACGCTATGCCTGTAGTCCTATACCAACACTTCATATGGCCAGTGACCTCTGACCCCAAGGTCAACCAATCTGTTTGTCTCAGACTGTCAGGAGTCTGTGTCAATGGGTGACAGACAGGCTTCACTTTAATCTTGCACCCCCAGGGCTGAATAGGGAGGAAGGGGTGTATTAATAGGTCAATCCAACTGAGGAAGGATGTTTTGTGTGTGTGTGTGTGTGTGTGTGTGTGTGTTTGTTTGGGTTTGTCAATGTGTGCGCATTTGTGTGGGTGTTATGTGTGTGTGTGTGTGTTTGTTTGGGTTTGTCATAGTGTGCACATTTGTGTGGGTGTTATATGTGTGTGTGTGTGTGTGTGTGTGTGTTGGGGTTTGTCAATGTGTGCGCCTATGTAAGAGTCAGGCTGTTCTTAGCCTTTTGCCTTGCCAGAGCAGACCTTTTTTGGCTCCAACACTCCATCTTTAAGCCTACCATTTAAGAGAGTACTACAACAGCTTATTGAATTTCATTAACTGTCTTGGCTGCGAGGAGGCATGCCTTGTAAGCTGTGCCCTGGTTTCATTTGTTCTCCCCGGGCTATACTGCACTTGACTGTTGCACTGAGACCATGCTGCAAAGATTTTCTCTTCAAAATTATTTCACTTTGTCTTGAAATGAGCTGCAGTCTGACCCAGGAAGTGTGCCTGCCTTAGGGGGATAAATGTCCCCTACGTCACCCCAAAATCACTGCGTACACATCGCTGGCTGTCGACTGAAAGCAGCAGCGATGAAGGATGAAATCATCTGGGTATTTGTGTTTTCAAACGGCAGACTGTACCACTGCTGACAGAAGCATGACTAATGGCTGAAAAATTGCCCCCTTTTTTCTCGTTTCCGAACCCCTGTCACAGCCTCGCAGTTATCCCGCTACAAGGCAAAAAAATACGAAAAAGGATTGTTTTGAAAGTCTGCTTTTCATGACTGCCAATTTCAGAACAACCCGCTCTCGCTCTTATAATCCTTAGGTTCTGATCCAAAACATGCACAGATTTAAGAATTTTTGTGTAAATATTATCTTATTCGATGGATATTAAGAACTAGTAAGTCAGCAAGTCAAGAGATGAAGCTTACTCTTGCAGCTTGCTACTTAAGGCCCCGAACCTTATTATTGCAAATCATACAGACCGCGCAAGTTTCCAGCTGAAGGAAAGAAATCTATCGAAAGCCTTTGGCTACTGAGAAAAAAAAAAAAATCTGTACCGATGTTTTATTAACCTCTCGCAAAAATGTGTTTTCAAAGCCAGAGAGCTGGAAAACACCAGATGGAAAAGCGAGACGCTTGAGAGTCTGCATTCGGCTCTGCCACTGAGAGAAAGTTCTGTGGCTTTTTTAAAAAGGCTTGTTAAGGGCAGAAGGGGACCTCTCCAGCAGGAAACTGAATTTTCCTTTATTGTTTAATTTCACAGGCTGTTGCCTCCCGTTTTCCAGCCTGGGGCTCTTCCTGCCGCCTGCTTTGGCTACGTTCTGCCTGACATAGTGTGCTCGAGTGGGCCTGAGCAGGGCAGCTTCCCCTGCGATTGAACTGCGTGCCTAATCAGATTTGCGAGAGCCAGTGATGCATGTTGGGCTTTTGGTCACTTACCAGCTGAGCCAACTGTCTCTCTGTTCCCTCTCCTAAAGTACAGCACCCATTTACCTGTACCCCACTGCTGCCAGTGCATCTCGCTCCTGTCTCTTACACCCGTACGATGGTCTGAAACGCCTCCGCCTTCTCATACACCACCTGCCTGGTCCGGCACCCCATGCCCCATTTTACCTGTCCACCCTTGTAGAAAATGGCAGTTTAAATTAGCATTGGCTGGTTTCAACACCGCAGGCTGGTTTTCGCTGATCGGCCGACTGTTTACCAACTGAGCATCCTAGAGTCCGCCAGTTAGGCAACCAACTTCTTCAGCCAGCTGAGCCTAAATATATATATAACCCTCAAACCAGATATGACTAGCAACAAATCAGCAATGACCAGCCAGGTGTTGAAGCCGTTCTCACCCCACACTAGCCTTGATAACCTCTCCCACCATCCTGTCGCATCTTCTCACCCTTTCCCTCAGCCCATTCTCTGCTCTCTAGCGCTTCCTCAGTCCATCCCCGGTATACGCACATCCGCAAATCTTCACTGATTTTGGGCCCATGAGCATTATAATGTGTGTCCCTGGCAATCTAAGAGAGTATACACTCTCAGAAATAGGGGTACAGCAGGAGTCTATTTCTGTTCCCCAAGGTACATTCAGCACTTATGTACCCTTTAGGGCTAATTAGAGGACCTCAAGGTACCTGTGTAAACCTCTTTAGGGTCTAAAAGGTACTTTCATGTTCCAAAACAAATAAAAACCCACTTCTAAGGGACAACAGCAGTACCTTTGAGGTACTGCTCCACAGTCACTGGGGCAGTACCCTCAAAGGTACTGCTGTTGTACCTTAGAAGTGGGTTTTTATTTTTTTTGGAACATAAAAGTACCTTTTAGACCCTAAAAAGGTTCACACAGGTACCTTAAGGTCCTATAATTAGCCCTAAAGGGTACATAATACCTTGGGAATAGAAATGGACTCCTGCTGTACCCCTATTTCTGAGAGTGTAAGTGGGTAAACAGGGAAGACGTACAGCTGGGAGATCAGTGTATACCAGCCTAGTATCGAGCAAGATAAAGCTGACTGAGAATACTGGCTCCATTAGAACCTGGCGAAATCTGTTTACATCAGTCCAGCGGTGCCCATTCCCTGCATAATGACGTCTTGTCCATTGCACCACCCAGTGCATGGGGATGTGAAGGTGACGGAGAGTACATGCACGCGCGCGCGCGTGCGTGCGTGTGTGTGCGCGCGCGCGTGTGTATGTTTATGTGACTGTATCATTGTGACCCTATATGTCGACACATATCAATGTATGACATCGACCGGAGAGCGAAACGGAGCTAAAGGCTAAAGTGAAGGCTGAAAATACCGCAAGATTCAGGGTAAAATGGTTAGACAGAGAGAGACTGACAGAGAGAGAGAAAAAAAAAACAAAGAAACGAAATTACAGAAAGCGGGGGAACGGCCTCATTGTGAGGTCACAAAATTCACTTCCTCTTTCCTTGCCCTATAATGGAATCCAAATGAGATTTTAGCCAAACCCTATTAGCTTTTAAATTACCTTGAAAACAAAGCAGCACCCTGTCTCCTTCTACTACTGCCGTCCACCACTGTAACACTTCCCCCTTGTCCGCTATTCAACCGCACCAGCGCTTGCATTCTTAAAATAAATCACATTGCAAGAAATTCCTTGTCCCCGTAGATGTCTGAAGTGGTCTGTATATTTAAAATTCTGAGTAATATTAGATTTCATGGCCAGCCATTGCTGCCCCGTGTGTAGAATTCTCTGTAATCCCAGCACTACTGAATTTTTCATCGTGGTAATTTACTCAACCGGTCCAATAACTTCATTTCCTTCCCTGGAATATACAAAGGGCACAGTAATCCGGTGGGCCTGTTGAACGCTGTGTTCAGGGTTTAGATTTAGTGTGCGAATGAGCGGCTGACGGCCAGGGGGGTTCTCCTGATGCATTTACCTTGATGAATCACACATGACCCCCTTTAAAAGCACGCCGTGGTCAGGTGAGATTTACGGTGGGGATTTACTGCGTATGGACCGCTGGTGTACGCCATTACTGCTCTGCTCAGTGCTCAAATAACCTTGCTCCTTACAGATGGCCTCCCCTGCACACCCCACCCACTGAAAACCACAACCCCCCCCCATCCCCATCCCCGGTCTCTCCTCCACTGTCAAACTGGCACCCTTCCTTACCTCTTTGCCTCTGCGGCCCCCCACCCAAAAAAAAAAAAAATACAGATACTTAGCTTGGAGTCTGACCTAAGAGTCGACAGGGTTAGCATCTGTCTGGGTTTAGCTATCATTTCTGGAAATAATTGGATCTTTGGTTTAGCTCCCTGGAGGGAGAAATTTCAGTCAAATGGCAGGAACATTTTGGTGTTCGGTGACTCGGTAGCTTTTTTCACTCGGTCAATCAGACCATTGGGAGAGACCATCTGCTTTTGCGGCTCCTCGACCACACATGCCCAAAGACTGCGAGCATCTGGGGTGAGGCGTGATCCTCAGGTACTGAGAGCAAATGTCATGCTTGTCTGTTCAAAAACATCACACATTTCAGTGAAAGTGATTTATCGACAACACCGGCTACCCTGATACTTTCTTAAACAAAAGTAGGCTAAACTGCTATAATGATAGAAACAAACTCGCCTTGGAAAAAAATAAAATCCCTAAATCCTCATCTGAGCCTAGTTTATATTTCACGCCCAGAGCGGACTATACTGTTAGATTTCAAGTCGAGTGCAAATGCTTGCACAATGCATGACCGGAAGAAGCAAAGATAATCTGACGAAAGTCAGAAAATATGGCTGAAAGATCAATACTTCGGTAATCATGTATCAATAAAGACCCAATATTGTTAGCCGAGAGCAGAAGTTGCACCTATTCTTCGAACGAAACGTGACCAGGGAATGCCACAAGTGGAAGAAAATGCAGTCAATGCCTAGAACAGCAGTCGCTGCTTAACACTGTTCCTGTAGCATCAGAACAAATGAGCCTCTGTGCCCCGATGCTCGGGTATATTTAAACTAGAGCTGGCTTGGAAAGGACAGGACACAGGAAATGTGGGATTTACATGCGCCTCAGACAGTGGCCACCCCTCTGCACCGTGAAATTGGTCCCAGGAAGAGCAGGGCCCACGGAGGGTGGGAGAGGGGGGGCTCTAAGGAATCAGGGCTGCCTGGTCAGACTGTAACGGCCCTTATGCTCCCCCTTCGACCCCCCCCATACAGGACAGCCTGGCAGACTGAGGAGCATCACACAGCCGGGCCACTGTGATCACACGCTCCGTAAACACGATCGGTCAGGTCGGAGCAGTTTGCTCAACTTATTTCCACCACCGGGTGCCAAGACACGTAACCGGCTGTGGGATATTAACGGATGTCCCTGTTGCCCTGTTTCTTTTTTAAATTTTCTTGAAGGTTTACTTGAGGGTTGCGGGGGTGAATGTGCCCACAGACGCCAGGGAGAGAGAGGGGGAGTGGGGGAGGGCGGGGGGTTTGACCCAAGCTGGAGGCCGTTGGTATATTTAGGATCTTTTTGGGGGGATGGACTGACAGGGCTGGATAGAAACTGGGCAGAGGCAGTCAGCTCATGGTCCGTGTGGCGAGGGTTTCTGGGTGGTTCTGGGTGTAGGCAGTATAGCTTGGGGATTATGTAGACATCATTCTGTCTCCTACACAGTGGAGTGGACTCAAAGAATGTTCTGGTACTTCAGTAGGTTGGTTAGGAAGTTTCGGTGAGGGGAAGGTAGGGAGGAGGGGAGGTCAGTAGCAGTAGCAGTAGCAGTGTGAAAAGTTCTCATGGTATACGCCCTCTTCTCTGTGTTGTTTCAAATGCCATGACCTCAAATTTAACAACTTTAACCAGATGGTACAACTAATAAGTACAATGGCTTGGATTTCGAATTCGTTCATGGGAGGAACAAACCAATGACAGGACCTTGATTCAGACTTTTGTAGTTAACCCCTCTGTCTTTGTAATGAGGTGCTGTTGCAGGCAGGGTGCTGAGGGAACACTGTTATGATGATATTAGCCTGGCAAATGTCCCCGAGCCAGTCCTGTGACCGAGACATTATGATCATTAAGGCTGATTCTTTTATTTAAAACAACTCTTGGTCACACAGACCGAGTTGACAACCGTTGGAGCAATGAGAGGTTTGCTGCAGTCACCCTACAGTGGCTACACTGGATCTTCAATTACCAACTGTCTTAGTCCTGGTCAAAATGCTAGCTGCTATGCTACAGGTCTTCCGAGCCAATACCTCAGACCCCTGGTCCTCAAATCATGGTCCTCGAGGTCCGAGGACTGCCAGTTTTCCACCCTCCCTTTTACTGGCAGTCAGGTGTAAAGACAGTTTGGCCAATCAGAGGCACTAAGTGTTCATTTATTTACCTGGGATAAGAGAATACCTGGGCTGGATTTGGATTCGAGGTCCAGATTTGAGGATCCCAGCCTTAGACTATAACCCCACCCAGCAGCCGACCAGCCTCCCCACCAACCCCCCACCCCACCCCAGCCAACCCACTCCATGTGATTTATCAACAGCAGATAGTAAAGCAATTTTATTAAAGGCCAGAAAGTTTAGGGAAGAAAAAGGGAGCTAAATAAGGTAGTCTAATTTATGGGGTAATTAGGCCCATAGCTGCAGGCTTGCTGCCAAAAACCTACGGCCCCCCTAAAACACCCTCGAACCACCTCCCTGCTCTCTCCATGCCCTGTGGACAGCCCCAATAGTCTTCAAATGAGAAACAACCAGGACAGTGCCTGGTGCAGAGAGGAACATGTTAATCAACCTGGGGCTGAAGGTCTTTCCTGCTGATGCTGCTCACTTACGACCCAATTTACTCAGGCCCTGTGAAGCACAGCTATACTGTTTCCAGACCACAACATACATTAATATTACCAAACACACGCAGGCATATGCACAGACATGCAGAGAAAATACACACACACACACACACACACACACACACACACACACACACGCACACACACGCACACACACGCGCACACACGCGCACACACGCGCACACACACACACACACACACACACGCATACTCACAAACACCCGCATGCATATGCACAGTCATGCAGAATACAGTCTCACACACACACACACACACTCTCACACACGCACAAGCAGAATCTCTCCCTCACACACACACACACACGCGCACACACACACACACACACACACACATTCGCAAACACACACGCAAGCGCACATACACATACTCGCACAGGATTCCTGACCCTGAGTGGAGGTCCAAGTTGAAAAATTGAATACCCATATTAACAAGCATTAAAGCCACAGTAAATTTTAGCTGTCACCCACTAATAACCGTCGAATGAAAGATATACTTACTCCACAGTCCTTTTTTAGACCCTGCCTTGTGAATTGGATTAGAACAGGCTCTGTGTGATTTCACAGAAAATGCTCAGCAGCATATTTCATAACGACAACTGTTGGGCCACGGCCATAAATTGTGGGAAATGAATGCACAATATTCAAGCCTCTCACACAGTCATGAGGCAGTCATGGAGCACTGGCAGGCAAATTCAAGGACCAATCAACAAGATTCGGAAACCTCAAATCAGAAGCGCAGCAACAACTTAACTCCACAGTGCAGACATACGCAGTCATGACCCTACGGAAGGGTCTGTGTGTGCAGACATGAATGTGGGGATCAGGGCCGGTACTTCAAGCTGGGACTATCCAGAGGCAGCTTCCCTCGAGTTTCAGCCTGCATGTTTACCGGCCGAGTTTCCCTTCTCGAGAAACACTCTAATTTTACAGCTGCATGAATTCATGTCTGGTCTGAACTGCGGCCCTCAGCGTAAAATCCAGCTCGCTCATGTGAGCCCAGCAGCATGAACTCAGATGCAGTTGAATCGTTGTTTGCACAACTGTTCATGAGGGTCAGGTCAAATTCTCTCCATTTGCTGCATCACTGTTTCAATCTGGGTCTCGCTCAGATTATTAATTTGCTCCAGATCATTGAGCGTGCATGTACGCACAGTCTGTACCAACATCCCTGTGAATGTTATGTACCAGTGTTTCACGTGCTAATTTTATATAGTGTGCTGTGTTCCACGTGTTTAAGTTAAGCACTAATGTTTAACACTTCAGACATTATTTAAGGCTATTAATGAGTGCTCTCTACAACAGAGGTAAGTCTCTTGTCATTGCAGACCAATGAATTTGACAGCATTCCCAATCAGTCTTTCTGATTTTTTTAATAGAAACTCAGACGCGCTTTTAACCAACCAAGATCACAAATCATCAAAAGGGGGCACTTTTTAAATTTTTCATTAGTGTCTTACAGCAAGTTATTGTTCTTTTTCACAACTACCCAAGCTACACAAATTCTCTCTGAGACAAATGCTGCTCTTAGCACAAATGCAATGGGACACAGCGAGGGGAATGTAGCAGAGAGTTTTTCACCAGTTGGACCACATGAAATCATTTTACTCAGTGTGCACTACACTCTAGGACTACTCTACATGAAGGAACTCTACACTACACTCTGCTCTAAAGTCAACTCGACACTGTACACTACACTCCAGGACTCCACCAGATGAAAGCACTCTACTCTGCATTACACTCCACAACCTGCTCTGAAGTCTACTCTACACTGTACACTACACTCCACAATCTGCTATAAAGTCTACTCTACACTGTACTCTACACTCCAGGACTCCACTACATGAAAGCACTCTACTCTGCATTACACTGTACATTCTGCTTTGAAGTCTACTCTACACTCAACACTACACTCCAGAGCTCCTCCAGATGAAAAGATTACACTCTAAACTTCACACAGCACTCTACATTCGGCTCTAAAACCTCCACTTTACACTACACTGCAGGACTCCTGCTGACAAAATGATTTTACTGTGCAATCTAAACTACACCCTACATTCTGCTCTAAAGTCCACTTCACACTCTACACTACATTTCAGGACTCCTCCACATGAAAGCATTCGACTTTACACTCTGCACCACACTCGACTCTCTGCTTTAAAGTCTACACTCTATACTACACTCCAGAACTCCTCCACATGAAAGAACAAACCGCATTCTCCTCCTCGCTTTGGGACTGGGCCAGATCGATGCCGTTTGTGCTTTCAAAAACAATTACGGTTCCCTCGGAACTGACGCCGGTCTCCTGTCCCACATTCTTCAGCGGTGGACCTCGCCCCTCCGATTTTGCGGCAAGGGTCCCAGCCGGAAAAACAATCCCACTTCCACACTCGGCAAAAAGGCTCTCATTTTGAGAAATGAATTCCTTTAGGGCTGGAATAACCTAGTGTTATGATTCAGTATTCCACTTCTGGAAAATCTAAGCCGTCAGTTTTATTGCCATTAACCAAAATAATGGGGTGTTCTTGTTCATTTGATTTCTCCATTTGAGTGATTGTTTTTGCTATTATATTATTAAAAAGGCATGAGCAAATATATTTTCACATTTCCGTCAATTGCAGGTTCCATTAATTACGCACTAATAGAGAGTGAAGTTTCCTGGCTGATATTTTTGCATGAGAAGCTGGGGTTTCGCGGCTTGCTGCGAGACTACAAAGCATACAAGAAGGTTCTGGAAGATTTGTTGCTGATCGGCGTGCAATAGCGCCACATTTATGGGTGTGCCTGTTTACAGACAGCTTTGCTCTACCCTCAGCCAAAATTTGAAAAAAATGAACTGCGATTGGTCACCTTTCCAAAGTGGACTTGTGCGATTTCTGAGTCAAACAAAGACTGTTCTCCGATGTAAGCGACTGAGGCAGAGTCAGAGTAATTGCCTGAGGTGTGTGTAGTGTGGGTGGTTGGCACATAGGATTGGCCCAGGCCAGAATTCCCAGCTCCATTTGGGCTTGTTTCGTGCATTGCTGATGATTTACAAAGCACAAGCTCAGCACAACAGCACATGCATCGCACATGACCGTGATGTAATCTTTTCATTGGGCAGAAAAGCAGATCTGGATTTCATTCCACAAAGCTGCTCTGGGAAAGTGCCGCTCTGTGATCAGCATCCACTGCAAACACAGGGTGCTCAGTAATTCACTCGCACTCTGAATGACCGAGAGCTGAATTAAAGGGGTGCTCAGCTCATCCTCCTGATCATAGCTGTTCTGTGCTCTACTCATCCTCCTGATCATAGCTGTTCTGTGTTCTGCTCATCCTCCTGATCATACCTGCTCTGTACTCTGCTCATCCTCCTGATCATACCTGCTCTGTACTCTGCTCATCCTCCTGACATACCTGCTCTGCACTCTGCTCATCCTCCTGATCATAGCTGTTCTGTGCTCTGCTCATCCTCCTGATCATAGCTGTTCTGTGCTCTGCTCGTCCTCCTGATCATAGCTGCTCTGTGCTCTGCTCGTCCTCCTGATCATAGCTGCTCTGTGCTCTGCTCGTCCTCCTGATCACAGCTGCTCTGTGCTCTGCTCGTCCTCCAGATCATAGCTGCTCTGTGCTCTGCTCGTCCTCCAGATCATAGCTGCTCTGTACTCTGCTCGTCCTCCTGATCATACCTGCTCTGTGCTCTGCCCGTCCTCCTGATCATAGCTGTTCTTTGCTCTGCTCGTCCTCCTGATCATACCTGCTCTATACTCTGCTCGTCCTCCTGATCATACCTGCTCTATACTCTGCTCGTCCTCCTGATCATACCTGCTCTATACTCTGCTCGTCCTCCTGATCATACCTGCTCTGTGCTCTGCCCATCCTCCTGATCATAGCTGTTCTGTGCTCTGCTCGTTCTCCTGATCATAGCTGTTCTGTGCTCTGCTCGTCCTCCTGATCATAGGTGTTCTGTGCTCTGCTCGTCCTCCTGATCGTAGCTGTTCTGTGCTCTGCTCGTCCTCCTGATCATAACTGCTCTGTGCTCTGCTCGTCCTCCTGATCATAGCTGCTCTGTGCTCTGCTCGTCCTCCTGATCATAGCTGCTCTGTGCTCTGCTCATCCTCCTGATCATAGCTGCTCTGTGCTCTGCTCATCCTCCTGATCACAGCTGCTCTGTGCTCTGCTCATCCTCCTGATCACAGCTGCTCTGTGCTCTGCTCATCCTCCTGATCACAGCTGCTCTGTGCTCTGCTCATCCTCCTGATCATAGGTGTTCTGTGCTCTACATATCCTCTGATAGTAGCTTTTCTGTGATCAGCTCATCCTCCTGATTGCATTAGCTCAGGGCTCCATTCAACATCCTGATAAAAACTGCTATGTGCTTTCAGCTGGTCTTCGACCCACTTTCACTCCTGATAAAAGTAGCTCTGTGATCAATTTATCGGACAAATTGAGTCGTAGCCATTTCCATGTGTCCGGCAACTGTGCAATCGGGAATTGGCTTCAACTAACTTCCCTGACGTATGCAACTAAATAGCAGCACAACATTGCATGTAGAAACACAAAAGAGATGTTTCAATGTCATCTATGAGTTGATCAACTTGTACAAAATGGAAGGTCACATAACACTGGTACAGTGACACTAAGCCCAAAAAAAATGTTATACCTCCAAATTCTACATAGCAAAAACATGACACTGATCTCGCTGCATTCACATGAATTGTGCAGGTAACCTCTCCGTGTGCCCTACAGTGATTTTGAATAACCCCTCTAACTAATGCTAAAGCAGTTTAATACTGAATAGCCCCCGAGTGGTTTTGGCAGAAAGATGGTGTTTGACATAAAAAAAGAACCGGGAGGTCAGATCCCCTGAGATGTTTATCAGGCTTCAGCTCATGTGGAGATGTATTTAATTCTGACTGCTGTGCAGAATATGAGACCTGTAAGACTGTCTCTTTCTCCGCCACCCAGGGCTTGGCTCATATGAGCAGGTTCTGATTCAAAATGAATGGGTGGCATATACTCACTTTGGCAACACTCACCCAACCAGCCTCACATCTCTATCTGCTCCTGGAAGTGTGAATCATCGCCACATCTCCAAATCACCCCTGAAGTGTTAGCGGCCTGTCAGTATCTCACCTTGTTTGTAACTGATGCTAAGGATGGTAATTCATCCCAAGCCTTTGTGTTGTCGGTTGCTCACCTTATAGCCCTGTCTGCCACACAATCAGACCCTGTCTATCCTTCACCCTGAAAACCTGTCAGTACCTCACTCTGTCTGTAACCCGCTATTTGTGCACCTCACTCCTACTTTAACCAACTTTGTCGGTACCTCACACTGTGTGTAACCGAGTGTCTGGGCCTCACTGTCGCACACCTTGACTGACTCTTGACTGTATCCCACTGCGTCCGCACCTAACACTGACCGTAACCCACTGATCCTGTACCTCACATTGTCTGTAGCTCGTTCTGGCAGTAACCAACTCTGCAACCCACTGAGACTATCACATATTTTCACCGTAACCCACTATACCGATACCTCACTCTGACTGTAACCCACTGTGTCAGTACCTTTAACTGTCTGTAACCCCGTGTCAGAACGTTTAACTGTAACCCGCTGTGTCAGTACCTTTAAGGGTCTGTAACCCACTGTGTCAGTACCTTTACCTGTGACCCTCTGTGTCAGTGCCTTTAGCTGTCTGTAACCCACTGTGTCAGTACATTTACCTGTAACCCACTGTGTCAGTACCTTTACCTGTGATCTGCTGTGTCATGGCCTTTAATTGTCTGTAACCCACTGTGTCAGTACCTTTACTTGTGACCTGCTAAGTCAGTACCTTTAACTGTCTGCAACCCATTGGGATAGTTCCTTTACCTGTAACCCACTGTGTCAGTATCTTTACCTGCAACCAACTGTGTCAGTACCCTTACCAGTAACCCACTGTGTCAGTACCCTTACCTGTAGCCCACTGTGTCTGTACCTTTACCTGCTTGTACCCCTCTCAGACTGTACTTCACTGTAAGGCTCGGTCTGTAACGTACCCTGCAGGGCATTCTGTAGCTCTTTTGAAGGCCCTTGTGTGTAATTCATGCCTTGTCCCAACAACCTGGCCCTCCCGCTGTACCCCTGTCACACACCCCCCCCATCACAGTTATTTTCTTTGGCTCTTAGACGACAGGAGCTATTGACTTCACAAGATGATCTAATTCCCACACTGCGGCCAAAGACAGATGAAAGAAAGGAAAACAGTTTTACATGTTAAATTATATTTTTTGTTTATTTATCTTGCCATGAATCGGGGTGGTTGTCCTGAACGTGGTTTTCTATTAATCATTTTAATTATATTTCAGAGGTTTGGTTACACTGCCTGCGCTGCTGAAAACATTTATTTCACTGCAGGAGCCTGGATTACGGTTTTTTGTAAATGTAGGGATTGAAGGATGAGCCAGTGACTGTGATAAATGAACGAGTGTCTTGTTAACTGCATCCAGACAAGTTGCTGATAATGTGAACCTTATTACCCTCAAACTGGGAATCTGGTAGTGGAAGAGGCCCACAGAATTACAGGGCACAGCATGGAACAAGAGCAAAGTGCGTGAATAAGCGTTTCTGTTAGTGTGTGCTTGGATGTGTTGTACTTGTGTGTGTGTGTGTGTGTGTATGCACATGTGCTAGAGATTGTGAATGTATGGGTACATATGTTTGTGTGTCTTCTGTGAAAGTGAGAGAGCGAGAGAGTGTTAAATGTGTTTTCCAGCACCAATAATATTTTGTCACTTTACGCGGGAAAATGATTATTTCCATCTCTTAATATACCCTTCCAATTTTCACCAATTCCCATCTCACAGCATATGCGATCACCGAGTGCCTCTGAGCGCACTTTGCTGCACTCGTGTCCGCGCCTGTGCGACTGCGGACAGATAATGGGAAATATGGATTCTCCAGAGGAGAGGTACCACCAGCAGCTCTTCACCCAACAAAGAGCAGTATTGTGCTGCCCGGCGGTGCGAACGGCAAACTCTCGCACGGAAAAGGCGGGACTGACATCCCTCCCCCCTCCCCCCCTCCCCTCCCCCAGCCCTGTCGCTCCTCTCCTTTATTCCCTCCGCTTTCTGTCAGTTCCGCAGTCGAGTTAAAACCAGAGCGGTCTCTGGGGAAATCGCCGTGTTTGCTTTGCTGGGATCAGTTAAAATCATGCATGTAATAAGGAGAAAATAGCTTTTAAGCCGTTCTGTAGGAAACACTGCCCGGTGAGCAGCGGTATTATTCCTTATTAAATGCAGACAGGGAGTAGAGCAGGACAGTGCTGAAATGGGGGGGGGGGGGGGGGCATGGAGGTGGGGGGAGGCCATGGAGGTTGGGGTGGGGGAGGAGTTTAGGTGGCGGGGACTCAGGGGCGACCTCTCTACAGGTCACTTTCTCTTCCTCACTGTACCACTGTTGGTCAACATCCCTCTCCCTCCATCCCCTCATTGCTCGCTCATCACACCACCCAAAATAAAGGCTCTTTTCAGTGTTAAAACCCCACCTCTGTACTTCCTCCTGAGCTCTTCAATTCATTTCATACTGTGTATTTTATGATGTTTCTTCTTTAATTTAAAGTGGGCAAGAGCACTGGGCCGCCAAACAAAATGATTTGCAGTCAGCGTGAAGGATGTAGTTTCAACCCCAGCGCTGAGCATTTTCCCCCATTATGAGTAAAGCAGTATTTAAAGACGAAAAGCTTGGCAGCGTAACGGCCTGACGGGCCAGCGTGCGAGACTGTGAGCCTTGGGGAAGAGTTCGCTCGCCAGTGGACAGTTGTTGGACAGAGTTCCGGCTCTTGCCGCTGGATACCGTCCCGCGTGGAAAATAGAAAGTGACTTAGGGCCGGGGGTGGGGGGTGGGGGTTCGGGGCGGGGTTGGGGGTGCTCTCTCCGAAGCAGAGCTCCTGTCCCAGTCTGGACCCAGCTGGAACACAGATGTGCTTCTCCAGTAAGTGCCTGATACAACAACAGAAACACCATCTCGGCCTGGAAACAATGAAACGAAAAAGTGCACTCTTTAAAAATGGGACCTTTTTTATTTATTTATGTTTTTTTTTTCACCGCCAAGCACATTTCATTTTTGTTCTTTTCTCTTGCAAGGCCGTTTCAAGCATTCTTTTGTCTGCTGTTTACTGAGCACCTGTGCTTGCGTTTGTTATTCGGTGACACGCGCTGGTGGCTTCTAACTGCATTTGCTACGATCCTTGAACAATAGTTCAAGATTTCTAACCTGCTCTGCATTCCTTCCAGCATTTCAGACAAACATATGTACACCGATGTATGTGTTGTGCATGCGTATGAGTGTGCGGGCCTATCAGCCCGTGGGCCTACATGTAATTATTCCCTGTCGTTGAAAATTTTGCAAAAAAGCCTCCAGTTGTTCAGTCAAAAATTCAACAGCAGTCCCTCACCAGGAGTCGAAACCTCAGCCTCCAATTGGCTCCCAATACGTCAGACGACACCTCTACTACCTCTGCAGTCGAGCAGGCCCATGGTGTGGAGCGGTGAAATACAAATATAGAGGGTACTGAAGGATCACCTCTGTCATATCCAATCACTGTCTACACTCCTTCGCTCTCCAATCTCCCTTCTACACTCCACACCATCAAATTTGCGCTCAGTCAGCGCACTGAAATGATTGACTGGCCATTGGTAATACAGTCCCCATACATAATTCAAAACCTATAAGGCAGATTTCAAATAGCTGCTCTCAATCACTTACTTCAGTTATTCCGTACCAGACCAGCACCTCCCTAATGACCAAATCAGCTGCATGTCTGCCCCCTGCTGGTGCTTAAATCTTCATGAAGGCATAGAAAGGACAAACTCCTTTGCCTTTTTGTTCATACGCTAATTCAAAGAGACTTAGGAATTTGGGAACACTGGCCTGTATTGGAATGGTAGGCCGCTTCACTGATTGAACTGGGCAGCACCCAATGGCGAGCAGATTGGAAGGTGGGGAGGCGGAGTTTACAAGGAGCGGTTGGGTCACCCTTAATGGGGTCTTTAAGCAGACAGCAGAAAGGTGATTATTGAGCCCGTAAAGATAACGACGCAGTGGCAGGTAATAACGTCTCCCAGGCGTGATTGACAGTGTAATGGCGTCTCGGCTAATGGGAGGATCACTGCAATGGGAGCTTTGTGCTGCTCAGAGGGGCCTCAGCGTTACAGGCCGTGATGAAGAGGGACTGACAGTGGGGCCCCGCTGAACTCGACTCCTCAGCAGCTGCTTGGCGCGTCCCATCCCAGAACGGCCTCAGGAAAGGACAGAGGGAGCCAAATCCAGCCTGAGAATATGGCATGAACTGGCTAACATGTTTACAACAGGATGGATTCTCTTGCTAGCAACAACTGTGCAGCTAAAACACATTCACACCTATTCCTGTACATACGCAAACATCGATACACACACACACACACACACACACCTACACCAACAAAAATATACAACCGTGCACACGCACACACACACACACACACACACACACACACACATATAAACACCCTCACAAACACAAACATACACACAAACATTAATATTAACATACACAAACATGCACATATAAACCTACAGATATATATCCACACCCACACCCCCACCCACACCCACCTACACCAACAAAAATATACAACCCCGCACATGCACACACACACATACACACACACACACACACATATAAACACCCTCACAAACACAAACATACACACAAACATTAACATTAACATACACAAACATGCACATATAAACCTACAGATATACACACACACACACACACACACACCAACAAAAATATACAACCGCGCACATGCACACACACATACATATACAGTCACAAACACAAACATACACAAACATGCACATATAAACCTATAGATGTACACACACACACACAAGCACACACACACACACATCTACACACAAACAAACGCACACACGCAAATGTACGCACACCATTTCTTCAGGTAAAAGAAGGGGAACATAGATTAAAACATACTGAATGGAAAGAGGCCTATTCAAGGCAACATGATAATGACAGAAATCATCACCCGAAGACCTACAGTGCTTGAATGAACACTGCGTGACCCAAAGCTTTTTCATTACTTCCTGATGAATAATAACTGCTTTTCAATTACATTTCCTAACATAATTGAAGATGCAGAATTACCTCCAGACAATTTCCTCTTCATCTTCTGGATACACCAAATAGGTGTCTATTAATTATTTTTCTTTATTAATTAATTATCTTTATTTATTAATTATTTACTTCATTAATTATATTTCAGAAAAGTTTTGATGACACACAGTGAATGTGTAAATTCTTTTTGCTCCAGGAGAAACTGGAGTAAGATGCACGACTGCAAAGCGCAGCTGAGCTACCACTGTAATATTCTGAGTCCACCGATGTTTCATGTGTGTGCACGCCTGCGTGTGTGTGTGTATGCGTGTGTGTGTGTGTGTGTGTGTGTGTGTGTGTGCGCGTGTGTGTGGGCGCACGCGGCATGTGTGTGCATGTGGCAAAGATGATGCCCAGAGTGTGTGAATGAGTAAATGTTCGCAAGAGAGAGTGTGAGAGAGGGGTAGTTCTTGCGAGGCGTCTGCAGATACAGCATTCTGCAGCCTCAGTACACAGGAAGATGTATTAGGAATGCCGATATGAATCCTCGCTGATGTGCGTCTGATTGCGGTGTGTGTTCGGACGAGAAGAGAGAGCTCAGTGCTGCTAATCCTGTGCAGCACAGGAATGCCACAGAGATGGTTAGCCCCCCCACCCCCATCCCCACCCCGTCACTGCTGGTTATGAGTGTTTAATGGGGAGCAGAGGTCAGCCAGGGGTCCCCAGTACATCATCAAAATGTGCCCTTAAACTGCAGCTGTCACAGCCGGCTCTTTCCTCCCTGTATTACCGCAGTACCACACACATATATACACTCACACACACGAACATGGAAACACACAGGCACACACACACACGCACACACACGTGCACAATACTAGGCCAACATGTGATCAAAGACGTGCACATGAGCACACGTGTGCATATGTGCGCGCGCGCGCACATCTGTGTTCGCAAACGCCCAAACAAAGGCGGATGTGAGCAGACACACCCTGCGCAAACACACTCATGCACTCACACGCCAACACATCTAAACATATTTACATACGCGCGGCACAGACATGCACGCGCACAGGCGCCAACACATTTCAACGCACGAGCGCGTGTGAATGTAGACACGTGCGCGCACACACACATTCAGAAACACGCGCGCACACGGTCGTGCGTGCGTCTGCATATTGAGCTATGGGAGCAGTGGAAAGGCCCTTGCTTGCGTGTGACTGATAGAAATCACGCCGCTGACTCGATGCCATGAAGAGCGGCCAGAGTAAGCAGCGTCGGTGGAAATTATTTATTTTAATACACCGAGCTGAACGGGACCTGGCACGGCAAAGGCCTGAGAGCTTTCTTTGATTAAAATGAGGTAGAAAAAGAGAGTCATTTAGCGCGGGGCGAGAGCGTCTTTCAGCGAGACGTTATATTCAGGAGCAGAGACACCAGCAGGGCCGTCAGCATCACACTCACTAATATCAGGGCCAGAACCATCACAGAGCTCGGATTCATTACAGAGCGCGTGCAGATACTCTTCCGCAAACGCACGAACACACGCATACACGCTCACACACAAGCAAACTTCCATTAGTGCGAATGCCCAAACTGATGAAACCTTGTCAAATACTGCATAAGCCTATGCACGCATGTAAACTCCTGAACTTGCATTGCACAGCAAACTGCCATACACATTGGTAAATCATCAGAAAAATACCAGCTCTATGAAGTATATAACCAACTGTTCTCATAGAGAGTGGTTGTAACATGGATTGTTTCAATTTTGTGGCGATTTCTAGAGCTGCACATCAGTGACTGAGCAAATTATCGTACCAAGAGCTCATTTGAGCTGAATTAGCACATAAATTACAGGAATGACCCGTGTAGATGGTTTTGGAATTTCGCCTAAGAGACTTCAAAGTTAAAGCCATTTTTTAGGGTGCGTCCAACATTTTGTCAACCATCTGTATATACAGAATAGTGTCCAAAATTTTGCCAGATTTGGAAAAATAAATAGATAAGCAAATTCTTTCCATTATCCAACAAGTGAACTGGAAGTAAGTCGGCGTGGGACAAAAGGTCAAGGGAATAGTCAAAGGTCAAGGAAATGCAAAGCACATCAATGGCAACATCTACTGCTGTGGTGAAGTGCCTTAGAGCCATACGGTGATCACTGTTTTAAAACAAATAAATGAGTATACCAGCAATTATTATTGCAAACAGCAGTTATTTCGATTCATTTAGGATTTAGGTCTTTCTTAAAAGGTCTTTTTTTTGGGGGGAGGGGGGGGGGGGGCATACAAACTGATACTGCATACACCACACACAAAAAAACAAAATTCTGCCACTGATATGAGATCATTTTGACTCTTTCTTCAATTTGTCCATGGTAAACCATGGTGTGCTTTTTTCACAAAACACACAACCGCAAACACACTCTTGTTTAGGTCGCAGGTGACAGCAAGGATCTGAACAGCACTATAAACAGAGATTAGGAACTCACCGAGACTGAGGGTCACACTGTGAGAGCTCGGACTTTAGGTGATCCTGTGATGTCACGGCTTCTTCCTGACTGTGGGCCAGACACCACGAAGAAAGAAGCGATTAAGAATTAAAAATGATAACAGCACAAACGGTAAATCAAGCCAGTGAGATGATTGTGTGCATGTATAATGCAATCCAAAGGAGTTTGGGCAGTGACACAACACAGTATTTTGCTCTGTATTCCAGAATTATAATATAGCGAATAGTCTGCAGTTTTGAGTATCCGCAGATACATCCATATTGTATAAACATGTAGGAATTGCAGCCATTTTAATACAGTGTCCCTTTCCAAATACCAAGTCATTCCGGTGAATATGGTTAATTATGTTTGCGTCCACATGCACTGTATGTACATACACATGGATACTAGGGGTGGAGTGATAAACAAAATTGCAGGAAAAGAAAAAAAAAACATAAAATTGCTTCTTTTTTTCTTGAGCAGTGTTTGACTGAACTAACTATCGCACTGTCCTTTTTAGATTAAAAAAAAAGTCTGACAATGGAGTCTGTTAATACAGCTGCAACCAACTTATCGAAATGGGGTTTTTCTGGAGGTTGCATATGAATACATTTTCTTTAAAATAAATAAAATAAATGGGGTTGCAGCATCTATAAAATTACCTGTATTTGAATTGTGCAGCTTTTGCTTCTCGTTAAGATTGTGTGATATTAATATTCTCTCAAATGAATAAAAACAAATAGCCAGCAATGTGAAGCATTCAGAAAATTACCTATATGTTAACGGCGCCGAGGCCCGTTGTCTTCATTCAGTCTTGTCTTCATTAGCTTTCCGCTTCACATTAAAATGGTTGATAAGCTTCACTGGCTGAAATGCCGAAGGGAGAGGGAACTTTGTGACGGGGACAGACTATTTTCAACTCGGGCTAAATCCCGAATAATCGACGATGGAATGTAGACGAATATCCGCAGCTTAAGTCCACCTGTAGTTACTGATCATGCTTTGAGCAAGTCAGTCAGAATTGTTTGCGAGAAACTGCTTCAATGCCATGGCGAGTTTGCACTCCATTGTGTTTTTTTTTATGAAGGACTGATGATGTTCTCGTCCGGTTCATGCGATTCCAAATTAGTAAGCAAGTTCGAAGTAGAGTCAGCAACATACCCAACCTCTCCCAGTTTCAATCAATTACTTAGGGAAAAACCTGGACTGCGCGATCTCTATTCCTGGTGCATTCTGGTGAATTCTGCCATGGTCAATTGCCAGTCATGACAAAACCTGTAGTAAACAAAGAAAACACCCCAGTTCAGACATTAACAATCTTTAAAAAAAAATGTGAAGAATAAAGGAAGCGGCTATTTACAAGGCTGCCTAGCGGCTAATTTGCAATCGGCAATTGGCAAACCCTATGGCCAATTTCCAATCGGCTTTTCGCAGGGCAAGTCTCTAGTGGAGAAATTATGAACTGCAATTATAAACAACTAAATGGTCAAATAGTGACTCGTACTCTACCACTGTGGGATCACAAGGTCACACTCTCATAGTACTATAAACCTACAGATGACAAATCCACAAAGTTCACATGCCTATAACAATATGATAACTGAAAATTCTCGCGAAATATTTCGGGAAATAATTCTCGCGCAGCCGGCTTACTTGCAGATGCGCTCGAACGCACCCTTGATGCTAAAGCCAGCTTACCACAAGAGAGGGGGCTTCGTGGCGCGGTGTATTTTTTTTATTTTTTTTTTTAATTAAGTTAAAAACATTGACGCTTGCAGTGGTTTAAACGATGCATCATTCACTCCATTCACATGCGTGCCGAACCGAAAGACCCATACCGAAAACTTTCAGGAATTGCACAGGAATAGGAGAAAAGGGGTCTGATGAGCCATGGGGACCAATGAGCCATATCACATATTTGTAATCAATTGATATCAGAGCCGCTTACAATTGGCAAAATTGGTCCCTATGGCTCATCAGACCCCAGTCTCCCCTACTTGTACCGTTCCTCGTCTAATGGGCGCATATACAGTATTATGGGCTGTGACAGGATATTGCAGACTCCACTGACCGTACTTATGAAGATAATCTATATTTCTTAGTAATACTATAGAATTTTCGGCATACCTATAGTATTACTATAGTTTGCATAGTATAACTAGAGTAGCACTATAGCCATCGCATTATAACTAAAGTATTAACAGGGTTATCAGGGTCATTTTCAGGTGTGAGTACAGCCATTTTCCTGAGCATTCCAAATTTGCACTGAAGCAGAGCATCTCTGGGAATATGGATTGTGATTGGCCATTGGAAAGGAGAACGTCCAGTTGGGCTGTAGCTGCTCCTTGAATGTCTCAACCCTCTTACTCAGCTCCGGGTGTTCGCTGGAGCGCCGGACAGAACCTTTGACTCGGCTCAGAAGTGGATCAGCTTTCAAGGCCTCTTTAGGCAGAAAACAAGATTCATCTAACACCTTCCCCCCCACACCTCGAATTCTTCTGTTACCCTTTTAACTAAAAACACATCAGCCTAAATTTCACAAATTTGGCACCATGTCAAGACCAACAACATATTTTTGATCTCAAAGGAGGGAGATTGATGAGGTCTAATCTAAACGTAATTAGATTTAAGTCCATCTGCTGCCTCCTTTCTGTAACATTCGGTTATTTGGGATTTTTCCACCTTGTTCTCAACACCCACCAAACATCCCCCCCACATCCCTACCCTCTAAACACAGTGGATTGACCATCTGAGGCTTTTGCAAAAAGGAAACTCAAAGTGACAGATTGCTTTCACAATGAACTGGGAAAGCATTGTGTCAGCATTCCGCTTGGGATATTCTTAAATGCACTTGCTTTCAGCTTGGGCTATGTTGATCCAAGCCTTCTGGTACATGGTGGAACGTTCCAGTTTCAATGGGGGGCTTTGAAGCACCGAATGAACTGAGCAGGACCGTTGAGCCCCATGACTGAAATTATTGGGAGCGACCCCGCTGCGCTAGCATGTGTTTGCGCTTGTATGTGAATTTACGCATGGATATACCCATTTTATATTTGTGTATTGAAGGGTATTAAAGTTTGTGTGGGGGACGCTGCATACACGTTTGCAGCATATTTGTGATTACACATATGTGCTTGCATATCTGTACTCATATGGATGTGCAAGTGTCAGCACTCGTGAGAATTCACACTCGCGCACATGAGAAGAGTGTCTTTGTATGTGTATTTGAAGCATAATAGGCACTCACAGCCCAACAGTAATGGGAGTCTGGAATTTTCTATAGAGATGTTATTGCAGCTGGAAGAGAATAGCAGAAGACAGCAGAGCAGCAGATCCCAAATCACTACCATCGTAACTATGGAGGAATATGTGGATGCCGTTTAACCCACACAACTGAGAGAGACCCCACAGCGATCCTACAGACTAACCTTTTCTCCCTCTGTTCCCTCTGATTGTAAAGTGTTTTTTCCTTGTCACTTTAACTTTATTTAAGCTCTGTTTTTTCCCTGCTCCAACATACCTGAAGGCCTTGCAATGAATAGAAGTTCCTGGCTCTCTCTCTCTCTCCCTCTCTCTCTCTCACACACACATCTCCCCCTTGGTGCTCCGCAGTGAGCTCAGATGGGACACCTGCTGGTTCCACATTCCAAATTCACTGGGTAGGACTTCACGGAAATGCAGCAAACAGGGAATCTGATGGAGCCATATAGAATGTTCCAGTGGAGTTCTGGCCTGGCTTTAGTGCTGGTCCTAAACCTCACTTTCCTTCGAGAGGTGAAAGCTCTATTTCTTATTACACTTGGGATCTGTTTTGCAGGGATGTGAAAATCTGAAAGACATTTACACATTTGTAGCATGTGAATCACTTATGGTTTAATGGACTCGTTAGGGAGAAATGTTGGCACAAAATGAAGTGCAATCCACCCCCACTTCTCTCTCTCTCTCTCTCTCCCGCTATACACTGTTTTATGTGGCAGCTGCCCAAAGTTGCTGGGATAGTAAAATTACATTGTGTATTTCATGTGAATTGCTTTATATACTCTCCTTCAGCCTGAAAAAAAGACTTCAGATCATTTGGGCAAAATTCCACACCAAGCAACAAATTATGGGGAGGGAATCTATCTGATTTATCATAGGTGAGGAATTTGCTCTTAAGGCTGATCTATTCTTTCTGAGTCATTACCCAAAAAGTGCTTCCTTTGCAGGGAAAAGGCATTTGAGTCCAGATCTTGAATATCAAAGTTAAATAAAATACACATTTTTATTTAGAAGATTACTACTCCTGTTAGGTCGCTGCATTAGTCAGACTCAAAACCCTTGTCCATTTCCTCCGCCCTCTCTCTGTGCATGGGAGGTTTGGAACTCCAAGTTAAAAGAAGCAGTGCTTGACTTACACCATGAATCGCACGCAAGCATTCTTGTACATAGATCGTGGACTGGACATTCCCGATTCTGGTAGGATTGGAGATGCAAACTTAATTTCATAAATATAAATAAATAAATAAATAAATAGTCCTCTCATTGTTGTCTTGCATAATTTCAAATGTGCCAATCTTATGGAAAGTTGCTTATGTAAGCTGATGACATGAGCCGATTACACTCCTGTGCTACACTTTATCCCAAGATTTTTGCTACTTTTCACTGACTCACAAAATGAGTTAATTAATTAATCAGTTTCCAAGTGCCTTTCTAATGATATGACATTTTCTAGTATATTTTAATGGGGCGGAGCTTGCAGAGCCAGTTCGGACAGGTAAGTTGAGACATGCTCTCATTCTCATAAACACTCCCATGCATATCTGCCATTGTCCTGCACTTCTATGAGGCGGACAATTTAAGCTGCTGTCCCGCTCTGCCACATGTCTACGACGACTACTGCGCTGCATCATCGTCTTTGCACTGTTAGTAACATATGCTGCTGCCGCTTCACTTTTGCCTGCTGCTTGTTAACATCCTGCCTCCGCCACAACATCCACCTGTGAGCTCAGAATTTCCTCGACGGGGGAAGAGGGTGATCACCTGACACTTCTTGCTCTCTTTTTCTCAAGGTAAGCAGGCTACAGGGTGTATCAGAGTTAGAGCCCAGACACCAAATTATTGTGGTCGCTCTTTGAAAGTAATGCAATTGACAGTTTACGTGTGAGTTGAATGACTGAGACAATAATTTGGCTGATCGCGAATAAAACGATCTGCTTGGTGAATTTGAACTAATGTACATGTACTTGGAAATAAATTCAATAATAGCTACATAAACCAGTGCTACCAATTATTGATGAGTCCAATCCAATAAAAATTGCCTTTCTCTGTAAGCCTCGTAGTCTGAAAAATGCTGCAATTGGCTCAAATTCGTCAATCGCAAAATTCTGCCGAATCTCATGTTAGTGAAATCTCAGTACGTCACAGCTAATGTAATCCTGTCAAGCAGAATTGTCTGAGAGTCCTACACTGAGAAAACATGCCATTTTTTTTTTTTAACAGCACCATATGTTCTATCCAATCATTGCCCTTCCCTTTGACCCATGTGGGTCACCACCTGTCATTCATTCCAGCCAATCAACAGCCAGGAAGCATGAGGGGTTAGGGGTCAGCACTGTTTATCTGTTTCTTGTAGAGAAGCACAGGCTCTGTGAGACACCCAGCACCCTGAGGGATGCTGGAAAAGATGTAACTCACTGCGTCAATTCTCAAGGGGTTCCCCAGGGCTCCATGTTCGGGTCACAAGTGGAGTGACATGAGCTCCCCAAAGCCCAGTGGCCGACAGGCAAACCTCTACAATCATGTGCTTCCTTCTCGACTAACAACAAACCAAGCCTGGCTCCAAGAGGAAATAAATCCTGTGAAACGTGTTTAGAGAACGTGGCGTCATGCGCCTGAATGGGTGGGCTGGGAGCGTGTATGACAAGTCCAAATAAGCAGTGTCTCTAATAAAACAAACTCTTACAGAAAGGAGAGAGTAAGACAAAGGAGAGATGATGAAATAAAGAGAGTGAGAGAGGGAGAAGGAGGGATGGAGACAGAGAAAAAGATGCAGAAAGGGAGAGGGAGAGAGAGAGACAGAGGGAGATTGATGTGAGGCCAGGGAGCATATTAATAGCTCTGAACCATGCTTCACACACAATTCACTCTCGGCCTTTTGGCTGAACAGAATCACACAATCCGAGCTGGATCACTCGAAATGCTGTCAACATCCTATTTCATTCCATATTTCTTTCAGACCCCTGCCGTTCAGAGAACACTCTCTCATTCTAACCCCCCCCCCCTAAAATCAGCCCCAATCTTTCACCCCTGCAATCACCTCAACCCAAACCCCCCACGCGCCCACCCCACCCTCGTCACGGCCTGGTTACCATCCAGCGCACAAGTGTTTCGTTTGTTTTTAATGGAGACAAATTTTCCTCAATTTACGCAATTCTATTGATTAAATAATAGCTGGCTTCCTCTCGTCAGGCTGAGATCTCTGGTGATTTTTATGTCTTGCGCGGGGGCAAGGGCAGAAGAGGGAGTGTCCACCAGGCTAAAAGTCCGATCGCCAGCTCCGTAGATCGTGGATTAATAACATCTGGACAAATTTTTCCTTAATTTCAGGTGTCATTTAGATGCATTGAGATCAAAATTTGCAAATGTCATCTTCACTAACAAAAGCCAGTCAAGAAAAACATTGTCACACATAAGCAAAAAAAGAAAAGAAAAGAAATGAAATGACAGTAACAATGGAAAACAGACGTCACGCAAGGCAGTCCAGGGAAAATATGGCAGGTCAGTACAGGATTATGTTCTGCGTATGGTCTGCGCCGGGTGCTCACACAAGCTTACAGCAGATGCAAAGACAATGCTGATAGGACAGAGCAGTCACAGTAAATAAGTATACCGTTTTCAGCATATAGACGGCCTCACTCAAGTGGATTTCAATGAGCTGAAACAAATGATGAAGTTGAATGATGATATCGGCAGATATCAGCCAATATCTGACAAATCTTTCCAAATGGAGCAATAATTGAACATTTGAAGTCATATGCCGCTTTGCCATTACAAAGTTTTAGCACTACTCACCTCTACTCGACTCGACTCTACTCGGTTTTGGTCGTTTTCCATTACAATTCAGTACCACCTCAACGTGGGTGGGGTCATCATAGCCAATCAGCGACCGCCAGTCTGTTGACGTCACATTTTCGGCTCAACTCAGCTCGTTTGGAACCCCAGCCGAGTAGGTACTAAAAAAGCCCCTAATGGAAAATCATAAAAACCGAGTAGAGTCAAGTCGAGTAGAGCCGAGTAGGTGCCAGTGGAAAAGCCCTAATGGATACCTAACGCACTCTAGCACCACCTCTAGCATTCCCTCTAAGCTAGCACCACCTGCTGTTGAGTCCCACCTTTGCGAATCACGGAGCAACAGGAAGGTGCGAACGTGCCCACGCCTCAAAGGTGCGGACACAGAGAATGACAGGATCATGAAAGTGACTCTGGGCTAAAAGAGAGTGAGAGAAGGAGGCGGAGGTGCGTTTCTCCAGTGACCTCGACTACCAGCTTGTAAAAATAAATCACACATCTGTTTCAAATGAGGCCCTGACATATTAATGCCTTTACGCTTGTTATGAAATGCTGGTAATCTAACCATCACCCCAGTCCTCCCACAGCCTATAATCTGAGGGGGTGTCCCTGAAACCCAACCCCTGCACCCCCCCCCATCCCCCAACCTTTCATCCCCACAGCTCTCACCTCTGATCTGTCCTTCGTCCCAAGTAATTCTCACATTTTATCATATCTCAAATTTTCTGTTCTTTCTACCACCAAAACATGCGACAAAGAATGAAAAAATTCAGAGAGGAGTTAGTATTATTGTCCATAAATACTCTGTCTGAAACTCCCATTTTCTTGCTCAGGCAGCCGGTGTCTCTGCCAGTTTCCTTTCTGCCGCGTTACACAGGACCCAAATATTTATTCCAGACCAGCAGCCCCATCAATCTCATTAGCAACCCAAACTGTCCAAGAACCAATCCAAAGCCCAAAGGCCGCAAGCCATTCAGAGCATCTCAGAGAACATCTAGCTCGGCCTCCCATGCCGCAACCAGCACTGAATCACGCGCATCACCCTCTCGTAGGGCAGGAGTTTTTTGGCGTCGCTGTTTGACCCTCAGAAAAATCTCTGGCAAATGCCACTTTGAAATGCTACTGTTTCAGAACATGGCTGGTTTAAAATGGGCTGCCGAGGAAAGAGCTGCAAAGCCTTTCTTGTCGCTGTCCCATGCTTTATGGTGCCCACTGTAACTAAACAATTAAAAACTTAAAGTCTGGCGATGATCCCCTTTGGCAAAATGGCTGCATCCCCCCACATCTTTGAAAATGAAAATGGATGCTTCGAGAACAATATAAATATTTGGCCCCACAGAGTGCTGACAAAATAATTTGGCATTTTTAAGGAAACAAGTAAAAACACATCATATTGTCATGGCCCCAATTTGTTATTACATTTATAACACAACAGCAACAGCAAGGGATGACAAACACAGTTTTAACAACTAAAACACATTTAATTTTTAACAAAGACAAAGACTAATAACAACCTACAACTAAAGACCAAGATTGATAAATAAGAAAAAACTGAAATAATTACAGTCCCTTTTTAGTGGGGTGGCTTGGTGATGTCCTGGATGAAGAAAATGCTCAAACACAGGCAAACAAATCCACAAAAGAAACGTCACAGGTCTTGAACAGAATGGCAGGTCTGGTCATCTTCTTGCAATTTCTCCTACTACTTTACTGTCTCAATTCTTTTCCTTATATACTCTTTTGCAGACCCCACCCACATTTAGACCTCTTTTTTTTTAATTTTCTGAGACTTGCCCCAGACATGTCCAGGACATGTCTAAACATGACTCCAGTCTGAGCTTAACAAAAAAAGGTAAATACTGCCATCTAGTGGCCTATATTCACATTACACCTCCATTCCATAAGGGAAAAATTTTGACTCATAAAGGCAAAATTTTTCTTTTCAATGCAAAATGGTTAAGTGAACACTTGTCTATATATACATATCATACAATATTCAAACACATGATATATACATTCAAACACGGGATAAGCAATCAGCAATTACATTGTCTGTACCCTTCACATGCTTAATTTCCAAGTCAAACTCCTGTAAAATCAAACTCCAATTCAACAATCTCCGATTCTTGTTTTTCATCTTACTCAAAAACATTAACGGATTGTGGTCAGTGTACACAATCATTGGCTTTTGTCCTGAACAAACATAAACCTCAAAGTGTTGTAAAGAAAGGACCAGAGCCAACAGCTCCTTCTCTATTGTGGAATAGTTCCTTTGGTGGCGATTGAACTTCCTGGAGAAGTATGCCACGGGATGCTCAATGTCATCAGAGTCACTTCTCTGTTGGAGCACAGATCCACAAGCTTGGTCGCTAGCATCGACCGCGATGGAGAACGGTTTGTTGAAGTCAGGAGATTTGAGCACGGGGAAGTGACACAGCAGAGACTTCAGGCGATCGAAGGCTCTCTGGCATGCATCATCCCAGGTGAACTTTATGCCTTTTTTCAGTTGGTTAGTTAGACTGAGAGCAATCTCAGCAAAGTTCTTGCAGAACTTGCGGTAGTACCCGATCATTCCAAGGAAGCGGCGCAAAGCTTTTTTGTTGTCAGGAACGGGAAAGTCCATGATGGCTTGGACTTTAGCATTTATGGGTGCCACCTTACCCTGGCCTATGACGTAGCCAAGATAGGTGACAGTAGCACAACCAAAGTCACTCTTGTTCAGGTTAACAGTCAGGTTAGCCTGTGTCAGGCGCTGGAACAACGTCTCTACATCTTTTAGATGTTCTTCCCAGGAGTCACTCCATGTGATCAGGTCATCGATGTACGCACCCGTGTGTGGCAATCCGGCGATTGTAGACTGTATCATCCTTTGGAACGTGGCTGGGGCATTTTTCATGCCAAAGGGTAGGACTTCATACTGGTACAATCCAGATGGTGTGGCAAAAGCAGAGATGCTCTTGGCCCTCTCAGTTAAAGGCACACACCAATAACCCTTCAATAAATCAATCTTGGTCAGAAACTTTGCTTGCCCTATACTATCAATACAATCATCAATCCTAGGTATTGGAAACACATCAGTTCTAGTTATAGCATTGACTTTGCGATAATCTGTACAGAATCTAGTACTTCCATCAGGTTTTGGAACTAGCACACAGGGTGAACTCCAATCTGAGTTGGAGGGTCTGATAATATCATGTTTTAACATGTACTCAACCTCTTTCTCAGCAATCTTTCTCTTTTCAGGATTCATCCGGTATGGATGCTGTTTTATTGGTTTGGCATCACCAACATCTACATCATGAGAGGCTATAGTATCTCTTTTTGGAACATGAGGAAACAAATCCTCATATTTCTTGATCAACCTTTCAAACTGATCTCTCTGTGAGGGTTCTAAGTGCTGGAGTTTTACATCAAGATTTTGCAACACTTCATTGTTTGACAATTTACATGAAAGAACTTCAGCTTTAATTCTTGGTTCGTCATCTTGAAACTCCCCCTCATTTTCACACGTTTCGACCATTGGAGAATCTGAAGTGACAGCTGCAACCCTAGCATTTCTGTCATGATAAGGCTTTAGCATGTTAATATGACACAATTGTTTTGGTTTTCTCCTATCTGGAGTCTTCACAATGTAATTGAGATCATTGAGTTTTGTCAGAATTTCATAAGGACCATGAAATCTAGCCTGCAATGGACTGGACTGCAAGGGAAACAACACAAGGACCTTTTCTCCTGGTTTAAACTCACGGCTTCTAGCCTTATGATCATACCAAGTTTTCATTTTTCCCTGACTTGATTTCAAGTTCTCTTTGGCAAGGTCACAAGCTGCACGCAATCTTTCCTTGAACTTGCTAACATAGTCTAACAGACTGATTTGCGGCTCTTCCTCTTGCCATTGTTCACTCAATAATAGCAAAGGTCCTCTCACTTCATGACCAAACACTAGCTCAAATGGACTGAATCCAGTAGACTCCTGCACTGCTTCTCTAGCTGCAAACAACAGCAAATGAACCCCTTCATCCCAGTCTTTCTCATGGTCATAACAATAAGTCCTCATCATTGTCTTGAGAGTGGAATGAAACCGCTCTAAGGCACCCTGACTTTCTGGATGATAGGCACTAGAAAGAATCTGTTTTGCACCTAGTTCATACACAACCTGCTGAAACAATCCTGAAGTGAAATTGCTACCTTGGTCTGACTGAATTTCCCTGGGAAGACCAAACAACGTGAAGAACTTTATCAAAGCCTTCGAGATTGCAGTTGCCTTGATGTTACGTAGAGGTATGGCTTCGGGGAATCTGGTAGATGCACACATGATTGTCAACAAGTACTGATTTCCAGATCTAGTCTTGGGTAATGGACCAACGCAATCAACAATGACCCTAGAGAATGGCTCCCCAAATGCTGGGATAGGCTGCAATGGAGCTACAGGTGGGTCTAACTGGTGTTTTCCAACTACCTGACAAGTGTGACAGGTTTTGCAAAAGTTGGAAACGTCTTTCCGAAGCCCAGGCCAAAAGAAGTGTTTCATGATCTTATCAACAGTCTTGTTAACACCAAGATGACCTCCTAAAGGTAAACTATGAGCCATTGTTAAGATCTCATTCCTATAGACCTTCGGAACAACAATTTGCCTGACCACTGCCCAATCTGCATTGGCAGGGATATCAGGAGGGCGCCACTTCCGCATCAACACACCATCCTTGAGATAATATCCAACTGGAACTGCATCTATTTCTTTTTCAGGAAGGGCTCTCCTCTTTAGTACACCAATTTCAGGATCATTAGTTTGCTCCTCAATCAACCGCTTTCTGGACAGAGACAAGTCTCCAGACACATCAGAATCACCAGACCCATCCTGCTGGCTGAATAGAGAACTGATAAAAGTATCTGATAAGTCCTCAAATGGAGAAACCATAGTAGGCCAATCAGAGTCACGAGGCGAACCACCTGAGTCCTGACTATTCAATGTACTGGACGGCGCCACAACATCATCTTCTTTAGCCTTCTTGGCCATAGCACGAGTCACTGCGCAAGAAGGATACAGAGATGGGTCCTCATCCCCATTTTCAGTGCTCGGCTGTGAAGTAAGATGTACAGGGGGAACTACTTTGCCCCCAGCCAGGTCATTGCCTAGCAACAGAGAAACACCCTTTATAGGTAGACTTGACATAAGTCCCACCTTTACCTGTCCTGTAACTAAATCTGACTTCAAGAATATAGAGCGCAGGGGTACAGATACAGTCCTCCCTTCAATACCTTGTACAAGTATGAAATCCCCTGAAGCGGTCTCATCACGTAACTCCAAGGAGTCCATCAACAAAAGTGACTGAGAAGCTCCGGTATCCCTTAGGATATATATGGGGACAGGAGTAGTATGCTCATTCAGAGCCACAAATCCCTCTGACACAAATGGAAGAAATTCCTCCCTCACAAAGTCAGCTGTATTAGGCTTTTTAGCCCCACAAGAAGCAGGCAATTTAGCAGATTGGTTATCTACTACAGGGGTTTCTAACCTTGTTTTCACAAAGGCATTTGGTTTGGTATCCTTTTCTTTTTCTTTCTTAGCTTTAAGGAACCAACAGTTAGTTGTAACATGACCAGATTTCTTGCAATAACTGCAAACTAGACCACTTTTGTCACTGTCAGCTTTCACACTTTGATCAGACCTGTCACTGGATTTCTGAGCACCATCACCAGATTTGTCTTTGTCTTTGGGTGAGGAATCTTGGGTATCACCATAACCCTTTTTCTGAAATTGGGACCATTTATTGTTACTGCTAGACTGAAATTTGGACTTATGAGTGAGAACATATTCATCTGCAAATTTGGCAGCTGATTGCAAGTTCAGTGCTTGCTTCTCATTAAGGTAGGTCTTAACATCATCCTTAACACAGTTCTTGAATTCTTCAACTAACACCATCTCTTTTAGTGAGTTGAAATCATCCTTGACCTCCATAGAAGTACACCAGCGCTCAAAGCAAACCTGCTTCTCATTAGCAAATTCAACATAAGTCTGATTTTCAGATTTCTTCAGACCTCTGAATTTCTGTCGGTAAGCCTCTGGAACCAACTCATAAGCTCTCAAAATAACCTTTTTGACAACCTCATAATCAGAGGAATCATCTGCAGACAAAGCCGAATAGGCTTGTTGAGCTTTACCCTTGAGGACAGTTTGCAACATCAGAGGCCAGTGTTCCTTTGGCCAAAACACTGGAAATAGTTGTCAACATCCTTTTCTGAAAATGGAGGCACCAGTTGTACCTCCTGACTGGCACAAAATTTATTTTTAGTTTCAATTTTAATTTTTAGTTGCTCCATTTGGAGTCTTTCTTCTCTATCGAATTTCTCTAATTCAAAATCTCTCTGTCTCTGTCTCTCTCTTTCTGCTCTTTCCTCTTTCTCTCTCTCAAATTCTCTTTGTTTTTCTTCTCTTGCTAATTTTTCTAACTCAAACTGCCTTTGTTTTTCTTTTTCTTCCCTCTCAAATTCTCTTTGTTTCTCTTTTTCCTCCCTTTCTTTTTCTCTTTCTTCCCTTTCTTTCTCTTTTTCCTCCCTTTCTTTTTCTCTTTCCTCCCTTTCAATCTCTAGCATTTTTAATTTAAGTTCCATTTCTATATTTGGATTTTCCACTGGAAACTGTTCCAGATCTCCTGGTGCAAACACATTTTCATCAATGTAATATTCAACTATCTCTCTAGCCAGTCTTGCTTTACGCATGGCTGGTTTTACCTCTGTCAGCTCCAACTGTCTGCAAATTTCTAGCAGTTCTGTCTTTTTAAAAGACTTCAAAACCCCTACGGTTGGTGATGCCAAGAAATCATCCATTGCTGTTGTCAATATATATATAGGAAAATTCACAAAAACAATTTCACAATTTGGAATGTTAGATTTTCAATAAATTACTCACACAATGGTCTATCCCGGACCTTGAGCCCCCAATTTGTTATGGCCCCAATTTGTTATTACATTTATAACACAACAGCAACAGCAAGGGATGACAAACACAGTTTTAACAACTAAAACACATTTAATTTTTAACAAAGACAAAGACTAATAACAACCTACAACTAAAGACCAAGATTGATAAATAAGAAAAAACTGAAATAATTACAGTCCCTTTTTAGTGGGGTGGCTTGGTGATGTCCTGGATGAAGAAAATGCTCAAACACAGGCAAAGAAATCCACAAAAGAAACGTCACAGGTCTTGAACAGAATGGCAGGTCTGGTCATCTTCTTGCAATTTCTCCTACTACTTTACTGTCTCAATTCTTTTCCTTATATACTCTTTTGCAGACCCCACCCACATTTAGACCTCTTTTTTTTTAATTTTCTGAGACTTGCCCCAGACATGTCCAGGACATGTCTAAACATGACTCCAGTCTGAGCTTAACAAAAAAAGGTAAATACTGCCATCTAGTGGCCTATATTCACATTACAATATTGATTGCCATTTCTGTTCAATCGCAAATATAATTGTGCTGCACTTACTGAAGGGCTTGTTTCATGAGGAAGGATTACTGAGTTAGCTAGAAAACTGAATAAACTGAAGAACACAGACTAAAGGGAAAAACAAATTGCTGGTGCAGCTTTCAGCTATCTTAGTAATCTGCACTTTCAAACACTCCCTACAGCTTATCTGCAAGTCATGTGTTTCACATACAGGCACTAATAAATCACTAGGTTCAGTACATTTTGTAAAAAATACATGTTGCTATAACAGGTTGAAGACCAAGCAGACCACCTCATAGTTATGCATGATACTTAGGCTTCATACAGGAAAGAGGACAAGATGTGAGTGGGGGAGTCCTTAGGGCGCATAGGAAGTAATATCAATATTAATGAATAAAAGATTGTTATGAAAATTACATTCCCTTTCCTTCCTAACTCACTCCACACACACAAACACACACACACACACGCGCGCGCGCTTCTCGCTGCAGCAGGCTGGGAGCGCAGCATTCACATGTGGTTTGAGTTTAAAAGCCATCAAACTGAAACAAATAAGAGAATGGAGCGAGGCCGTCTGCTTTGAAGTGTACGCTGATCCAAATGAAAGCCTTAATTAGCTACAGACAATTGCGATCTACTGTTTATTTGTGAGAGCGAAAGGGGTGTGCGTGTGCAGGGAAATGGAGTGGGGGGGCAGTGGGAGTCAGGGACCAGAGGCCTCGCTTTTGAGTTTGGCCCTGCAGAACAAAGCACGTTTCCGTCATGATGAACTCAGAATACCCCTGTCCCAGAGCAGAGGGGTGTGTGATGCCTGCCAATACGATCCGTTTCCCAGCCCACCGCTCAAAATTCCCCTTTTGAGCCGTCATTCCAGCTCAAAATGGGACGGGGCACAGGGTCGGACTCCATATTCCGGGCCGACAGTTCACGTTCCGGTACTCTCTGGTGTCCGAGCCATGGCATTCATTCTCATATCATGGATAGGCGAGCGTATGCATTCAAAACAATCAGTTTCATTCTGAACAATCAAATTCACTTCTTCTTCTTCTGTTTTTAGGGTTTCGAGTCATACAAACCTCACAGACTGGCTACACTAGTGAGTTAGTTCTATTTAATTATTCTGGCCAATGTGTCCCTCGTAAGCTTGTAATCACTACCCGGGCGGGAAAACTGAAAAAATTAGTTAACCTCTTTCTGAAAATAAGTTGTGGCTCCTTTAGAAATCCAAAAAATTTAGACAACTATTCCATGAGATTAAGGATCCTTTTCCACCTCTCGCTGTTCACATCCTACATTGCGCCGTTTAAGGTTATTCAAATAAGTTGAAACAACATGCATTTCAATTTTAGAAAATGAACAAACACATGAGGGGCACGAAAACCATTGACCGGAAGAGCAATATTCTCATAATTGTACAATAAATAGATTTTTTTTTTCATATGGTGCTTCGTTGGCAAGTTTATGCCAGGTCTTGCTTGGGTATTTATCGGTATATTCTACTCTGTAATGCATTAAAAATAAATAATAATAATCTTCCAGGGTGAAATTACTGTTTACCCTCACTCAAATTTGTTATTGTTATTTGTCACTGAGCTGCTTATCGCAGCCACAAAATATTTTTTTTTTTTTCAAATTGTCCCAACACCACCTGGATTTTTCCATTCTTCATCAGGATGGCAGTGGTGATGTTTTAATGCATTTTAATGGTCTGACCACCAGATGGCATCAACTATTACTCCGCTTCGTGTCGTTAGAGGGTCAACTCCTGAAGAAGTCCAGCATTTAAAATTTCTGAAAAGCATTTTTGCCTATTGTCACATACAACTGAAGTATAATACAAATACAGTGCTTTGCCTCTAAATTTTATCATATCACACCAAGTAGCAGCAATATAAATTTTTTTAGAAAATTATGCTATATCTTGCAGTTAACCCACTCAATTACAACTGAAAAGGAAAATGTACTGCATTAGAAAACATATTGTGAGATATTTTTAGACAACATAATAACCAATAAATGCCATTTTCGGATCTCCGCTTAACTGTGACATAAAATTGGTGGCTGCCCTCAGCCTCCAACATTGCAGCCCCCTGGCACTCTATCTGTATGCTAGCATTAAAGGGCATCAAAAGTGGATTCCCATTGTTTTTGTTTATCTGCCAGCGAGCCGCACCTGTGCAAACAAACCAAAATAGAAGGATTATCTACGCATGTACACAAAACATTGGTTTATGAATGAAATTAGTCACGTGACAATGCAAGATGTCAACAAAAGCAAGTGATTTGTTTGTAAACATTGACAGATTTGTTTGTTAACGGTGGATGTTCAACGTCCCGTCTGAGAATCGACTTTAGATGCCCTTTGAGACCACCTGCTGTCCAACAAAAGAATGAGGTGGTGAAACTGACCTGAGGCCAGGCTATAATGGCACCATGCCACTGTGCAAGGTATCAGCTGACTGTTCTGTAAATGGTTAGGACACTACTGCTCTCCAATCCCTAACCAACCCGAATCTTGTCACATGACCCCAGCACTGTTTAACAGTAATAGAGGACATCAGAGAAACATGACACAGATGCACCGCAAAATGGTGGGATTCAGTTAATTAAACCAAACCCACATTTGCTGCTTACACGGGTACAGGTAAAATTAGAATACTGCCACCACCACCAGGGAACTAGTTTTAATTCACTTAGACTGTGAAGTTAAAGGAACTTTAAAATGAGGAGAATCTGTTGGTAAAATTGTGCTCTAGGCACTGGAATAAGATGGAATAAGTGGGGTTGGAATTTTTATATTTGAAAATATGGTTAAACATTAGCAAGATAATGAAATATAAATGCCTTTATGAACTTGTCATATTTACAGTAAACACTGAACTGGCAATAGAAAATGGTGATACAATGTCTTTTTGTACCTGACACAGGCCAAATATATAAGGGACAAAACTGAGAGAGGCTATTTATGCTCTATTTTAACACTCATCTTTTACAAAGGACTCAAGATAACATTTATTTTGTGAAGATGTGCAACATTTACACCAAAACAAATGTTCAGTGCCAGTCAGGACTGACTCATTTTTTTAATGAGAAAAATAACAAAAAGAAAAATAATGCAGATATTCTGCTAGGAATTAGAAATGGTCTGACGTGACATCAAGGCACAGCTCGCTTCAACTGTCATTAAATTGCCATTGTAACAGCACCTGCTGGCTTATCACGACCGAACTCCGTAAACATACTGGTATTAAATCTGAACTCCATCAGGCTTAGTTCCCATTGTCGTGTGCTCCGTTACGAACGCCATGATTAACCATTCGTATACTGATCGTGGAACATCTCTGAAGCTGCTTTCGCACCGGACGCGAAACGAATTTTTCGCGCGACAGATTATGTTCAAAGTCAACGCAAAGACGCGAATACGCGTGTATTCGTGTCTTTGCATTGAGTTTGAATACAATGAATGGATGTAGGGGTGTAGGGGACTCTGGGTAGAGGTCTGTACCTTTGGCTGCCTGGCTGTTGCACTCCTTGCACATACCATCTGGCAGAGAGGTCCAGCACCTCTGGTCCTCATCCATCCCCTAATCTCTCACATGCTGGCTCCAAGCGCCACAACCCGGTACACCGCTTCAGCAGGCATGCGAAACCATGTGAGGGGCCACATCACATCATGTGGTTAACCCTGCACTTGGGTGTCAAGAGTAGGGACACAGACCAGACACCCTGCGACCCCTCTGTGAAGCAGTCGTCTCGGGCTTTCCCTTGCCCCTGAAGTCCTCACGGGGGGCCACAGTAGTGGATCGAGAGTTGTACATCCTCCTACCACTCAAAAAAAAAACTCTTCTGCACATTTCACCCCATGCCATTTTCTACTCTCCTCGCTAATACTTACTACGCTCTTTTTTAATCTTTAACCAGTTTCCGGCCGGGGTAATGCTTGCAGCCAAGCAGAACATCATGCTGGACGACTGCATCCCACTAACGTGAAGGCTGGACGGAAACCTGTTCAATTTTCGTACACTCAGAGCCCCCACCAGGGTACAACACCAGTCCATACTCGAACTGCAGTCCGCAGATGATGCTGCCATCACTGGCTGCACTGCTGACGGGCTCCAAAGGAACTCTGATGTTCTTGACAACTCATACTCCCGAGCCGGCCTCAGTGTCAACATCGGGAAGACTTAAGTCCTGAACCAGGTCCTACCGAGCACTTCCCCCTCAATCTTCAAGATTAAAAATACCCTATTGAAGAACGTCCAGTCCTTCACCTTCCTAGGATCAGTGCTGAGCACAACGGGAGACATTACTGATGAAGTAAAGAGACGCATGGGTCTGGCATCTGCCTCATTTGGAAGACTTGCAAACAGAGTGTTACTGAACCATGATCTAACAATCAAAACCAAGGTAGCAATCTATAGGGCCATCTGCTTGTCAATCTTGCTGTATGCAAGAGAAACCAGGACCCCATACAGACAGCTCCTCTAAACCCTTGAACAGCTCCGCATCCCATGTCTCCAGAGGATTCTGGGCATCAAATGGTGGCACAAAGTCACGCACGTCGAGCTTCGCCTAAGGGCCGGAATAAAGCCCCATACGCACCATACGGCTACCCACGAACCGCCTACCTAGACACATCCCGTACGGTGAACTCACCAGAAACAAATGCATCTTGGGTGGACAACACAAGCGCTAAAGACCACCTGAAAGCTAGCATGAAAAAGTGCTGAATCCAGCCACAGAACCTGGAAGCACAAGCGACAGAGAGATTCAAGTGGAGACAGGTCTGTGTGGCCGGAATAACCTCTTACACCGTTGACTACAGCCAGGCTGCGGATGAAAGAGGAGCCAGACGGCACCAGCCAGCCAGCCAGCAGGGTGAACGTGTGTGTGATATCTGTGGCTGTGTGCCGGCAGCCTGCATTGGCCTCTTCAGTCACCACAGAAGCCATCAGCAACGAACAGCAGACAGCGATAAGCAAGTAAGCAGCAAGCGATCTGTCATGCTAAAAATTTGTTTTGCGTCCAGTGTGAACACGGCTTAAAATTTCAGGTTTGGATACGAGGTGATGCGATGAACACGACTGACAATTAATCGCGTTGATCGTAGGAAATTTTTGAACCGTCCAAAACTTTTCTTAGATCGACACAATTGCCACGACCGACCTCAAGATCTGCTAAGATCTGACAGGATCGTCACAATTACTCCACGATTAAGACCACAATTTCAATCGTGCCGTGAATAATGATAGTGGGAACTGAGTATTAAGTATGTAACAAAAGGAGGGCTTAAATCATATTATTTTATTAATAAGTGATGTTGTCAACAGCAGGCACTAAGAAACACACACCTACTCATTCAGGTAACTGCCCAGGTCCCGCATAAAAAGAGGACAAAGATAAACAGAAAGTAACACAGGATTCTGCATGTCTTTGGCTGTATTTCAAAATCAGTTTAATCCTTTTCAGTCATTCGCTCCTTCTTCGTATCAGTTGTTGTCGAGTCCGAACACCCGCAGGAATCAAACGTGAAAACAAACAGTGACAATATACTTCAGCTTTTTTTAAACCTTTCATTTCTTTTTTTTTTTGTCACAGCACTCCGTAGACAATATAACAAAAATAACTGCCATTTTTGGTTTTCCTTTTTCTACAAAAAAAAAAATTATAAATAATTTGTCTTTATCTTCACATTTATACAAAACAAAAAAATGGTACAAAATCAAGTTTGCGCGAGACTGATATCGCGCAAATGTGAGAGAGAAGAGTGACGGAGGGAGAGTGAAATGGAAAGTAGAGTGATGATGATGGAGACTGTCGAATGAGAGCTGCTCGTTGCATAACTCACTCCTCTAAGGCCACGCTCTTTCACTGCGACAGAGAACACAGGGAGAGAATGAGAGGGAATACAGGCCTGTGTTCTCAAACGCTCTCCGCTAAGGCAAAGAACTGCGGGCTCCAGGGACGCCGTCTGCATTGCGGCCACTGATGTTTAGCGTCTCTTCGGTCATTTTTGGTTGGACTGCACAAGGCATGTGTTTAGTGTTTTTAAGGAGAACGAGACGGGAACTGAACATTTGAGACAAAATCCACACCAAGTGCTCACAAGGAATAACAATGGCTGTTCATACAAGTGCTCGTAGACACACACACACACACACACACACACACACACATACAGGCACAAATCACCTATAACCTACAGCAAACGTCGAATGCAAATCGTGATCCACCTCAGAAGATCTCCTCTGCCTCCCTATGTTAGTACATAATACGCCTCTTCTGACACACCTGTACTCTGGGACAAACACATCATTACTCACAGCCCTGAATTTCGCTGAAAAATTGTGACATTTGAACCAGAAGCACACACTGCCTGCTTGAAACACTACTGGCACCCTGAGTCTCACAATGTGCTTGCATTATTACCGACACTCCCAAATCTAACTGCCTACTCGTACTGCTACAGACAAATCTGAATCTAACTGACTGTTTGTGTTACTACTGACACTCCTGAATGTAACAGATTAATCGTTTAACTAGTGACACTCCTGACACTACTGTCATCTGACAGCTTGTTTCACTACTGACACACCGGAATCTAACAGACGGCTTGCATTTCTACTGTACAGACACACCAGAGTTTCACCAACTGCTTACATCACTCCTGACTTCCCGGAATCAGACGCACCGTTTGTGTCATTACTGACACATTAGAAACTCACACAGTACCACTCACTTTAATTTTTCAGCCTCTGGCCAATGTCAATGCGAACATAGAGTGATTCTACTTTCAAATGGCCGATGAAAACAAGCAAAACATGTGATCATTGCACAAAAAAACAAAATTAATTTGGTTATGTTTTCAGATATTCCAGAAGCTTCTTTTCCACCCATATAGCAACACCTGCTGCTCCACTGTGAGGTACAAAAGCCTGCTTAATTACCTTGTTGTTCTACGAAACAAGTGTTGATTACCTCGTTGCATTTGCTAAAAGTTATATTCTTCCAAAGTCATCAACATATCTACTGACCACAATGCTGGTAGTTTGGAAATGAGGAGTCTGTATGGGCATTGGAGGAAGAACAGGACAGTAACGCAAGCCATTCTGCCTGAAATTCCTACTCTTCTCAAGGCTGCCCCCTGCAGAAGACCTGGGGAAGTGCATATATATGATCCAACATTCACGCAGACGCACAACAGGACACTTGACGACCGTACTGACAGTCGTGGGCCCCAGAACTGTGTAATCTATTCCACATACTGAACACAAATTTTCATTCAAAAACACACTCACACTCACACACACACAAACACACACACACACAACTGGAGCCAGGGGTGTACAGAATAGCGGTCCAACCAGCAGCTGCATAAAGATTATGTAAAACAATAAAATTCATTTTAAAAATGAAAAATAAAGTGTAACAAAACTCACATTAACATGAATGTGCAATATCATTCCTCAATCTGAGTTTAATTCCCCCCCACAATCTATGTTCATACCAGAAATGTATGTATATGAGTATGCCTGTGAGTAAGAATGTGTGTTTGCATGTGAATGTGTGTGTGTGTGTGTGTGTGTGTGTGTATGGGGGGGTAGTGATGGTCACATACCTGTAAGGTACAAAATAATTTTTTTTAAACTTGACAAAAAAAGTTATTACTAACATAAACAAAATAATAACACTAAAAAACCGCATATAAAATAAACCGAAAACAGCATTTCCATATGTGGCTGACCTGGTCAGTCTGACTCCTGAAAAATGGGACAGACAAACAGATGGACAGATGGACACAACAGAATGCAAAACTGATCTCTGCTTGAAATGGGAGGAGGGACGGACACGCCCACACATGCCTGGCGCTACACGCCCCCCTGGTGCTCATGTGCGATCCTGGCCACGCCCAAAGGCTTGTGTCAGAGGCTGGGCTCAACCAGTGACAGCGATGTCAGTAAGGATTTCAACAGCGAAAAAAAAAAATCTTAAAATGCAAGAACTCCAGCACGGTTCAGACCATTTAGACAGATATATCCTCAGATTTAAGTGCAGATGGTGCGTAATCACATCGACCCATGTAGGTAACACAAGCATAAAGACTGTTTCACCGTCAAAATTCTTACTGACATCACTGCGGAGGGTTATAGCTACGTTACCGCTGCCCAGGCCACTCCAACTGCTACATCTCCCAGAGGGAGGGGCCAGACTGAATGAAACCCCGCCTAAGAATAAGCCCCTCCTCCTCTTTCAACTCCCTCTCTCAGACTCGGCAGTCATGCTGGTGAGAAGAAAAGGAGAAGGTAGGGAGAGAGACAAAAGCAGCAGCGGACACCTCGGCGCCTAGCATTCCAGTATGCTGTTGACGGCAGCCTCCAGCACGGAGTCTGTGTCGGCGAGCTGCGGTTGGCCATAGTCTGGGGGGAGTGGCTTGGCAGGGGGGCTGCGGGGGGCACTGCCCGCAGCGGGGGGCAGAAGTGCGGGTTTGGAGGCGGGGTTGCTGTTCAGAGCCCGGCCTTGGGTCCTCTTCAGCTGCAGGATGCTCTTAATTGCTGTCTCTAGGTGCTCGTTGAGTGATACCTCTGGCTCCTCCCCCCCAGGGTCCTTAGCTCCCGGCTGCAGCTCTGTCCTGAGAGAGGGGTCGGCCCCGCCCCTCTCCCTCCCCTCCCAGCCCCGCCCCTCTGTATGGGGGTCCCTTCTGCCTGGGCTTGGCAGGTGGGGGGCATGAATGGGGGCGTCCTGGCCCCCTTGTACCCCACAGGGGTGTAGCGAGTCCACGGGTTTCGGCCGGCAGCAGAAATCTTCCAGGAAACCATCTGAGAGAGAGGAAGTGACATCATAATCATTTTGCTGCAGTACAGAACAAATGACGTCCACATTCAGGTTCATAAGCATTTCGAGCGGTGAAAGGCCTCATTCTGATACAAAAAAGCAATTATCAAATGAGAATATCAACAGATAAAAGTGGAGAAGTCTCTAATTTAACCATTTATTTATCAATTTTAAATCTACTGCGCTAGAAAAAAGGATAAAAACTGTGTCAACATCAATATAACCCGCAGTGCAGTATATCACAACTTCAGGTTAATTCAACAGCTCTCATTCATACCAAAATTACAATAACACTTCTTCGTAGCCATCAGATAATAATAAAACCATCAACACCTTAAAACAATGATCTCGAAGTGCCTTACCAGGTTGCAATAAAATTAAAGGGGAGAGCTTCATTTCATTCACCACTGGGGGTGCTATAAGTTAACACTGGGGCGAACAACATCAGCTACCATAATTAGCATTACCTTATATCAGCCACTTTACAATAAGGACATGGAGAGTAAACCTATTTCTGAAAAACTATTGGCTGATTTATCTTTGTGAGGTTATGATTCTTCTCACTATATGATTAGCATCGATTTGACAGAAACTCTGAAAACACCCTAGAGGGCAAGAGTAATTCCTCACCATCTGTGAGTGCACCTCAATATGGGTCCAGCACTAGCATCAGGACTCCAATTCAAACCAGATTTATACATCCCATGACACTGTAATTATGCTTTATGGACAAATCACTCAAGGTTTAATGGCTGATGCCTCCTCATTTAATTTCCTTTGGTTAATGTCTGCATTCAAAATCAGGAGGTTATCTGCTAATGCATACTTTCAGAAAGCAAGTGTGACCGAGAGACTGTGGAAAACATGTAAATGCACTATCCACAGAGGGAGCCAATTTGTTCCCAATAGCGGAACACTAACCAACAAACGTAGACTGAGAGGTAAATGGCAGGTGAAAGAGGGAGAAAGATTGCCTATATTCCAGTAGGCAGGGGCACAGAGAACAAATGCCCTGCTTATGAAAGTGCCATTTCAATAACCATGAACAACAAATCTTGGTACCTGAGTAAAGATGTGCACGACATACAGGGTCTGGTCTGCAGACTTTGATTTAGTCCTGGACTGAACTGAGGTTTTTATAGAAAATCTAAATGACCTTCATTTTTGCCAGTGAAACAGCAGGCATCAACCTCCGAGTCGAGGGTCATGGCCATTTACAGCAGAGGTCTTCAACCCTGTTCCAGCAGAGTTACCATCCCAAAGTTTTCATTCCAACCAAAGCAAAGCACCCCTCATTTCCCAGTTAGAGATCTCGATGAGCTTCCAAACAGCCTAACTGTGAGCTCAATTAGGGTTGGAGTAAATTCCAACAGGATGGTAGCTCACCGCGTACAGGGTTGGGGACCGTTTGATTATCCCAAAAGCCATAAACTATCAGCCGCAAAGTTCAAGCTTCATAAAATAGGTGCAAATCCTTAGCTAATCAATTACTTCAATATGGCACCGAGTGCAGGAACAAACCAAAAGCCAGCAGAAACACCAGCCCACCAGTACGTAAATTTGAGATCCCAGCCTAATAGAATGAGTCATTTGATATCCATAAACCCATAAAACCTCCATTAGGTTCAATCTAAAGTGAATGTCTTGATTCCTCAACCCCCATCAAAATGCTGCGAGAAGTTTCCTCCATTCACTTTGATGGCATATTATGATCACAACATACTTATACAACAAACGCAATGTATAGGGGAGGAGCTCCACCAAGCCCCACCCCTGTCCCGCCTCCGATCAGACCTGGATCCACCAGCACCATCCGCTTGTCCTGGGTCAAGTTACTCCGCTCCTCTTGATTGAACGTCCTGTCAATCATCACCATCTCTGATGAGGGGCTGGTACGCTAGAGAAAAAAAGACAGAGGTTCGAGACCGATCGCTACAGCACAAGACTGCAGACCGACCGCAGAATGACTGACACCGGACAGCCCAGTAAGAACCATGTGAGCAGTAGAACTGGGTGAGACACAGTACACGAGAGGGAACTCGGTAGAGCGCGTACCTCCGACACGCCATGTATCTGTTCTTTTGGTGATAAAATATGTTCTGGGTCACTTCAATAAACTGCAGAATGCATGTAAGCATCAGCTGATTAATGTAATTCAACATAATCATAATTTCTATTCAATCTAGACCATTGAGGTCTTTGAGCACATTGTGAAAATGTATGGCAATCTGAACTTCGCTAATTCAAAACCTGGGCATCTGCTCTGCTTGTTATAAAATTAGCAAAAGGGAAATTTCCAAATCCAGATACTATATCCTTGCCATGTTTATTCAGTCAATTGTCAGTTAGAAAATGGGCAACATCAGAGTCAATCCGAAAGCCAGTATACCACTGAGGGACAGCAGTGCCAGTCTTCATCCTGATTTTGTTCGCCCTCTGATCTGTTTTTTTTCCTATGGGTCTAATTTATGTTTTTTTGGTCTCAACTGATTCTAGTGGACACCACAAACCAAGATTATACAAATGATCCATATCTGCAGTCAGTCAATAATTTCTGTTTAGTCAAAGCGAAAGAGCATTTGCTACCAGTTCCACTGCTGTTGTAGCTAGTAGCGCAGGGGAAATTTGAGCTCTCTGGCTTTACAGCCATTAAACACAAAGCATTTCTTCAACTTTCAGTGCCTTGTTTTCCGGGTTTCGAAATGGTTGCTTACAGAAAAAGCGCGCTGCACTCCTTAATCTACATCTTTTGTCACTAATTTACATATTATTCGGCCAATACTGTCTCCATGGCAACCAAAATCGATGGGTGTCATAAGTCAAGTTTAAGTCATATTCATACCAAATATGAAAGTAATCAGTTAAAAATTGCAGCGTGCAATGCGTCCATAAGGAAATCTCTATGTTTTGCCACTAATCTGCATATTATTCGGGTGATACTGTTGCCATGGCAACCAAAATCAATAAGTGTCATAAGTGAAGTAAAAAAAAATGTCTATATCAAATATAAAAGAAATTGGTCATAAATTACAGCCTGTAGAGCCTCCAGAAGACAGTGTCTATGAACACGGATGTGGCGGGTGGACGAGGCACCCGTGAATCCATAGTAGCCGCCCGACTTCGTCTGGGGGCTACAATTACTGAAAGCACTTTCAATGGGATTATTTACCCTCTACAGCCACACTGACGTTTAACATACTGACCCAACTTTGAAGTTCCTCACAGAAAATAAAGTAATTTTAATTGAATAAAATTGCATTGCCCAAAACAGGTAGAGCAGTATGCCATGAGGGATAGAAATTGGCCTTTACAAATTATTTACAAAAGCATTTTTAACAAACCCAATAGAAGACAATGTTGCTGATCATGTGATTATTCCCTTTCCAGGTTCAGCTCTATATCACTTGCCTTGTCTTTCAATTTTTCATTAAAGAACACAGTTTTTAGCGAATATGTGCCCACACACTCACTAATTCAATACAATTCGATTTTTTAATTCCAACAGCAACAATTTACCCATTTAAAAAAAACACTGCACTGTGCAATATGAATTCCTCAGGGCATGCAAAGCCATTTCTGACTGAATGTGACTTAATAGGGCAAATAATCATTATAACCATGAATTGTGCAACTAAAAAAAATAAAAACTTGTTGATATTTATGGATTGAAATTGCATTTGTATGTTTAATTAATAAAACTCTGAGCCCATCTAAGCTTCCAGTGGGGAAGAAGCAAGAAGAACACACTGCACAGCCAATCCACCACATGACATTGTTACATTCTTGTAAAGAAATTTAAAATCATTCTCAAAAAGCAATAGCCTCTTTGGGAGGAATGTTCCAGAGCTCTTGGTTCATCCATGATTCTGTTCAGAGTATCGGGACTCACCTCAGCGTCCACCAACAGGAGGCGCCGGTATTTGTTCAGCATGGCCTCCGTTCTCTTCAGGACCTGCGTGGCCATGGCTTCAAACTCCTCATCCACTGCAGGGAAAAAAAGGCCTCGCGTAAGAGCTCCTTCACCATGCTTACCATGACCCCATGTTTTTTTTTTTTTTTTTAAATAACTTTGGCATCTTCAATCCCGCCCGAATCTGGAATGCCCAATTATAGAACTATGTCCAAGGCTTGCTCGTATGCGACCCCATGTTGCCAACTCGGGAGAGCGAAGACAGTTCGTGGCTCTCCTCCGAAGCATGTGCCTGTCAGCCCAAGTGCTGCTTCTTTTCAATCATAGCTCAAAACTTTGCATGTTCACAATGAGGGCAGAGGTGACCTGAACATGAGTAAGCTCGAACTCTTACTGACAAGCGCCCAGCTGGCCAACAGGAGGCGCTTGATCAAAGGACAAAGCAACTATTTATTTAATTTTTTACATCCCAACCCGGCAGTCCCTTCTCAATTTATTTCCCAACATCGCAAAGCCAATTGTGCGCCGCTCTGAAAAGGCTGCTGACCACTGCCAGCTGGTCCGATGGTGATCGAACCCGGCGCCTTAACGGGGTGAGCCAACCCGACAGCAGCCCTACGTTAAAGAGGGTGACGAGGGGTCTCACAGGACACACTACCTCTGTGGAAGTCCCCCGCGGAGGGCAGGGCTCCCTGGAACAAGTGGTAAGGCAGTAACCTGCGGACGGCATCGTCCGGCGAGGTGAAGGGCGACCGGCTGCCCGACAAAGCCCCGCCCTGGTCCTGCCTCAGCAGCTGCAGGACGCTGTCAGAGGGAAGCATGGTTAGCACTGGAGTTACACCCACATTTATAACCAATCCTCTGATTACTGCTCTACATAAATGCATTGATGTGTGCTAATGCTAATATCAGGTCTTAATTTGCAATATATTGTGTCCAGGCAAAGCTGATTGTCATTTTACTCCAAGAAAAATGCCCACAGATTGAGGTGCAAGGAAACACGAGTCTATGAGTAGTGGATGAAAACTTTTTGGCCACTTCTGCTATATCTATGTCACAGTTAGAACTGAAGGATAGTGAGGGTAAACTGTTGGGTAAATCTACAGTACATCCACACACGGGCCCTGGTACAGAGGTGTGGGTTACATGAGTGGCAGGTGTACGACTCAAACACTCACAGTCCTCCCTTAGACAGCTGCTGGGGGGCGGGTCTCTTCAGTTTTGAGATCTGTGGAGGGATCGGGGGGGGGGAAGTCGGTATTAACCAATCCCATTTCAGGCTCTGAATAATCACGGTCACGTGTAAAATATCATCAGCAGTGCGACACATTGGGGTCTGAGCAGCCTGCTTTACCTGCGCGTTCGGCACATGAGGGGTCCCCGCTTGGTTTGGCAGGCACACCACAGTCTCCAGGCCAATCGCTGGCTTCCCACCTGTGGCGAGAACCATAAGAACGTGACTATGATTAATAAACCCAGTAAACCCCATATTTCATAAAAGAATAAATGAATACATTGTGATGAAACAGATAGAACACACGGATAAACACACACAAACACTAAAGCATGCTAACTCGCATACATACATACACAAACACACACACACACCAACTCACACACACGCGCGTGCGCACACATACACACACACATACACAAACACACGACAAACACACACACACACACACACACACACACACACACACACACACACACACACAAACCCACACACCCTTAGTTCCCAGCAGGTTGACCAACTGTGGCTGCGGTTGTAGTTGTTTCGGGGCCGGTGACAAAGAGTGAGAGACCTGTGGAATAAAAAAAGGCAGAAATTAAAGAAGAAGGTTTACATTAACCACCCCTGAGACGGCACCAAACACCATTACATGGACTAGTGAGTAAAGCGATCTCACATAAAGCGAGCAAATGACAGCTTAAATCAGGACCGACCAACCCAGGACATGAAAAGCAGCAGCGTCTGCTGATTAATGTTGTAATTCAGACTCAATTGATCAACCAGAGCGCATGATTAAATGCACGGTTAACTCGTATCACCTGCTGTCTGGTCGAAAAGGTCATTGTATTCAAGGTGAAAAAAAGCACCCAGCAGATCTCGACTCCCGAGGGGAAGGATTATCAATTCTGGGTTTAAACAGTAACTACAGAAACTGGAAAGTCCCAAAAAGGCTCACCTGGGTCTGCTGGTAGGACTGTGTCTCGAACTGAGACTCGCTGGTCCCCTGGGTCCCAGACTGGGTGCCATCCTGCGTCAAAGGGACCAGAACGTGGGGCCCCAAACTAACAGAGACCTGCTGTTGGGTTTGAAGACCCTGTAACCCCCTGTTCTGCACCCCCAGGCCCTGCGGGGTATACCCCTCCACCTGACCAGCGTCCGAGGAGTTAATCAGGGTGTAACCGCCCTGGACTGGGGTGTTGGCGGTGTACCCAGCCTGACTTTTAGGGCGCGCCCCAACTGCCTGGGACACTTGCACCAAGGCCGGAGACGCCTGTCCCATCTGGCCACTCACTAATGCCTGATTCACAATGAGCTGCCCACTGGACGCAAAGTTCTGCCCAGCAACAAGCTGAACTGCCGCGCTCTGATTGGTCAGGAAGGCCCCAGAGTAGGCGGCGTTTGCGGAAGCAGGGTCGGCAGTTCCCTGCAGCTGCGTGTGTAGGACTTGGCCGTTCAGGGCCTGCAGGGTCTGTGTGGTTGTCCCGGGGGTAAGAGCCATGGAGGAGGGCAACAAGTACTGCCCTTGGGGTAAACTGCCCTGCTGCTGCTGCTGCTGTTGTTGTTGCCCCAGGGGAGAGTGTATCATGATGCTGCCAGAATGGTTGACTACCTGCGGGACAGGGGCAGGCTTCTGCAGAGCATGCTGGTTCACAAGGTCGACAGTCATCTGCTGGGGGGCTGGTGAGGGGCTATTGGAGGGCGCCCCGCTGATGCTGTATACTGTCTGTCCACCAAGCTGAATGGGCTTGGGTTGGATTGATTTGACCAACATCTGGGGTGAGGAACCTCTCTGGATGATGATGTTCTGGAGGGGGACGGGCGTCCCACAGCCCTTGAAGGGCACAGACATCTGCCCCCCCGCGGGGGCGTTGAATACGGCGCCCTGCGTCGCCCCTGGGTGAACCCCCTGCCTCTGCACCAGCACGCCGCCCCCAAGACCGGGCGAGGCCGAGTCGCCGGGCCTCAGCAGGATCTGAGGCGGCTCCAGGCTGTTGATGGTCATCATGGAAGGAGGGCCGTTGAAGGAGCCCAAGATTTGGATGTGGCCGGCCGAGCCGTTCTGCAGGGGCGGGGCCTGCTGGATGAAACCGTGGGGCGGAACCCCGGAGAAGGGCCCGCCCACCTGGGGCTGCAGGACAGACACGCCCCCGAAACCCCCGGAGACCAGCTGCTGGGGGAAAGAGCCGGAGGCGGGTGGTGACTCCAGCAAAGCCTCCTGCGCCAGGGTCTGCTCCGTGATGTTGGCCTCCTGCAGTGACTTCTGGAGGATGTCGAAGGGCTGCTCCTCCCCCAGCTCCGCCCCCGAGGGCGATGCTCCACCGAGCTCCGTCTCAATGAACTGCAGGCTCCCAGGAAGTGGAAGCCCCGCCCCTCCGAGCCCAGCCATGTGATTGGTGCCATCCTTCACGGTGGAGCTTGGGTCTCCCTGCACAGGTAGAGACAGGAAGATGTGCTTTTTTATTCTTAGGATACTGGTCAAGGGCAGTACAGATTGAGCACATGAAACGAGTTAAAAACTCACAGTACTGCTGGGGTAAAAGGAGCTGGCCGACCCGAAAGCTGCATTTGTTACGTCATCTTCGTTGATCTGAAAAACCATCTTCCAATGAGCATGACACACAATACAATTCTCACAATCTACTAAAAAAATGTTTCCACACACGACCAATACAAAATGGAATACAAAACAATGAATGAATTTCTTAGCATTCATACAGGGCGGAAAACGAAGGCCTTAACATTTCAACCAAAATTAATTCAGTTAACACCTGCGTGATGTAAATCGGGAATATGCTGTAAACAGCACCGGGAATCTTTCCTGAACAAGAGCCCAGGGGAACAATTATCCTGTGCAGCTGTTGCTGACCTCAATGGATCATTGTTGACACTTTAATTGTAGTAATTATTGGTGAGCAATTAAAAGGAACACAATCAATTCTACCAGTTCACCAAAAGAAATGACTAGGGTGGAAGCACTTATGCGCTCTTGCATTGCAAGTCCCTCTGCATTCCAGCAACTGCTAAATGAATGCAACGTGACGGACTAATTGTGCTGCTTGTTGGAACAAAGGTACAAGCATATAAACAAAGGGCGTCCATTCTATTCTCCAAAGGGCCAACATATGTACAGATTTTTTGCGCTAGCTGAGCATTAAACTACCAGACTGATCTAATCGATGTCTTGACTAATGAACATGATCAATTCATTAGCTGTGTTGTAGAGCAGGATGAAAGTAACTCCTTTCACCCGAACCAGCCATTTTCACAGAAGAAAACAAGTACCTCCACACCGACAATTCACAATGTAACACATACTACTCGCGACTATGGCTGCGCCAAAATGTCTTCATGATAAATGTCAAAATTCCCCATCAGAACACAAAAAACATCCAAGTATAACACGTATTACAGAAAGTACATACAATAGACACAGAGGGTGCAAACATCCCGAAAGGCTATGGGCTCGTATTTGACCGGTGCTTTACAACTACAGAAGCCGTGTCAGGTAGCACAAAACCTTACTAATGAAAACATGCAGCATATGAAATAAGGGGAAAGGGAAAAACTATGACGCCATCTACGCTCAAGTCCACTCGAAAGCAGAGGAAGGCTTACCGATTTGTTACTGGAGCCATGAAGATAATCGTTCAATGCCTGCACGTCTCTGTGGTACAGATATTGGGAGATTAGGTTAGGGCAATTCATGTCAAGGAGACAGCTGGCAATAAGGCATCGCTATAGTGACATGCTGGGGGGAGTCAGCTTGAATATACTTCCTCTATTCTTTCTCTGATCTCATCCTTCGGGGAAAAAAAATCCCCTACAGATGACCCAGGTGAATACAAAGGCCTACTAATGGTTCAATGCTGAAAATGAAAACCGCCCCGGTAAAAGCACACAGGAGGCACACGGCCACTTACCCTATAATATCTAGAAGACGGCGATCATCTTCATCGTCCATGACGACTGTACATTCAAAGAACAGGAGGAGTTGTCAGAAGAGAGGCAGGGCAAACTACAATGACTTTTTTCCACGAACTGACCAAATATACAGTAAATACCTTGAAAAAATCTTAAAAAGTAGGGGAGACTGCAATGCGTAACCCTGCTATTTAATTCCTTAATCGTTTCCTTTTCTATTGCATTCATCCAAATCTCAATTTATGACTTTCTATTCAAACCAATACTACTTGAACTGAAAAAGCTTAATATTTCAGCAGCTGTATTTTTCTAAACCGTATATGCAGTAAGTAATTCAAATAATTATAGTAATGAGACAAGAAGAACACCACCTTTCTGAAAATTGTACCTAAGAAAGTTTTTCCTCGTTCAGACAGAATTGAGCACATACTGGAACTATTCTCAGGCAGTGAATGTAATATGAAAATACACACAGTTAACCAAAGGGTAAAGAAACTCACAGGTATCCGCTGGTGACCATGGAGTTGGTCATTTAATGCCTATGAGTTCCTGCACAGAGAAAAACAGGGTAATGGACAATGGGTGACTACAGATTGAAAACACTTCAAAAAAGAAAAAAGACATCAACAAATGCCCCAACTGTCATACATGTTCAACTTGAAAACAATCATGAAAGTTTTCAACGTGTACTTTCTGAGTAAGATAAAACCCAAAAATACAATCAAGAAAACATATAAGATCAGCATTATCATCACACCCACATTGGTTTTTCATGCCAGCGTGGTGTATTCGTGAAAATAAAGACTATTACCAGCGCAGATGATACAGAAGATCGTTATATGGCTATTTTATGATGCATGGGAATTCCAGGATTACTCATTAAATGGCCTGAAGGCTATTCCTCTCAGCTGGCAAACTACTTTCATTTATTGGCTCTTTTCATGTTTACAATGTTTAGCTTTCTAATCACAAATCAATCTTTCATTGTGGCAGGCTGGGGCTTCGATGCCATTTTGAGCTGGTATCGCTAAATTATCGGCTCTGTCGCCGCCACCCCCCACCAATATTTTGAGGGATAAGCCTGAACCACTGTCCAGCGAACAGATATGGATAACTCACAAGTCAAAACCACTAAAATTTGTGATGATATCAGCACAGCCCTATTTCATGTCACCATCTAAGACTAAACAAGAGGAAAGATGCGTATCTGTGCAAACAGCCGCGTGACTTGGCAGTTACAAAAGCAAAGTCAATTTGGACAGTTAAGGTGGTCACATGACAAAACTTCAGGCCAGTCACATGCTATGTAGACAAACTAGAGAAGCTGCCTACCAAGAAGTAATGGTGAAAGCATCTGTAGTTTTCACCGTTGATGGGCAAGAAGGTTGTACGCAAATATGATAAATGGGCAAGGCACAAGATGTCATGGGAGCATGTGTGTCAATTATTAACAGTTGGGTCATTTTCTATTCATACATGTACTGCAGCCAATGCCCAGTTTGTTTGTGTGTCACCAAAGCTATTGAGCAGTGACTGGAAGAGTCCGTCAGTCAGTGGGAAGTGCGTGTGCCAGTGGGAAGAGGATGTGCGCTGCTCCAAGCCTGTCCAAATTTACACTGTGGATTATGCTTCCACATCCTATACACAACAGATCTCTCCACACAAAGGCCGACGCATTCATTTTTGACAGCCAAAACAGTAAGCACCCAGGCGCAGGGTTGGACAGACTTTGCAAAGGCCAGATTATGTTGTTTGTACTCAACTGAAACACGGTTACTTTATGGGGAAATCAGCAACACTGCAACCTTATGAGTCCATGGTATTGAAGTTTATAAATGTGAGTGAAAGACAGTTTTTTTTTATGTTTGAGAATTTATTGTTAAGTATGAAACTAGTGTAGGCCAATATATAGCCGCTCAGGAAAACAGCATTGTTCAGTGATGCAACACAGCGAAGCAGAGCTGCCACTTTCATCAAGCAGCAGCACATCTATTCGCAAGGAACATAGTCTAGTTCAGAAAGGCACACATTTTCTCAGAGGCGTAATGGCGGCGTCAGTGAACAACTGCGCCACACTACCTGGCGCAGTGCCAGACAGCAACTGACTTCGGTGCACTTCCTTCTCGTTAGCAGCTCCTGCATTAAATACATACATTGTTTGTGCGCTGTTACGACCGTTGTTATACATTTTTCTGAGAGGTTTAACATCACTGTCCAGTCAGTATGTAACGTTAAGCACTCGTACATTTTCGATTACATGAAAAACTGAATGTTTGATGTCCCCTCGTATAGCTTAGTGGCGTCGTGTACCAAAAACATTCCTCAATACCACGCTATTCCTGAGGGCCAAGAAAATGGCAGGGCATGTTATTGCCAATAAATTATTTATGGACAAACCACGATATTATTTTGAAAATATTCTAGCTAGAAAGCTGATTTGAATCCAAATGTGCGAAAAGGGTTGTTATAGGCCGGACACTTGCGATTCAACATAATATTAACCTTGGAAATAAAACTCAAAGATATCTTATTTTACACTTTTATTTCAGAAAATGAAACGTACAAAATGACTCCCTCCCCCCCAAACCTCTTTCATAAGGCAGGTTCACATCATGTCTGAGTTCGACGGCAAAGGCACAGTGTTGGTCTTACATGCACATTTTGATTTCCATATTTGGACATCGTTCAGACAAACAAGAAATCAGTAAGTAAGCCAAATATAGAAATAAATACAAGGTTTAGAAAAAGGAATTTAAGTATCTCGGATAGAAAAAGCCAACGTATTTTTCCGGCTAATGGTAACTGAAGTGGCTAGCAAAGAGAAGTACAACACAATCGATGGAAAAGAAATACCGCAGCGTTAAGCTGCCTTCACACCGGACGCGATACGATTTTTTTCGCACGACAGATTACATCCAAAGTCAATGCAAAGACGCGAAAACGCGCGTCTTATCATTGACTTTGAATGTAAATCTGTCGTGCGAAAAAAACATTCGTTTCGCTTCCAATGTGAAAGCAGCTGTTCCTTATTCCTTTCAAAACGGGTCAGTAACGCCAGGTTACCCGAGAGAAAGAGAGAGAGGGCCGGAAAAACACACCAGAGAGGGGGGAAAAAAAACTAATTTTAAACCCATTCAGTCACACACTTCTGTCACCGAAATATCTTGTCACACAATTTGCTTCGCATCAGCAGAATCTCGCTCAGCTTCGCTCGATGTTTGACCAACGCGCAAAACAAGCGGTTGTTGCAAAACCTGCTGCCAAGTTTGTCTTTATTGCGTCTATCAGCCGTAATGCGCAGCTATTTCAGTGTCCGAAAATAGACTGAAATGACACATAATGGAGCTCGGAAAAAAAAAGAGACGCTTTCCTCCCTCGCTCAACCGCCTTCCACGTAGCGACAGATGCGAGTTTGCGACCCTCGCTTCTCCGTCTCATGTCCTTGCAGGCGACGCTTCGGTCTTTGTCTCGTCTTCGTTCGCTTTAGCTGAGCCTCGGCGACTGCGAGAATTAGCGGAAGAAATCCTGGCGGCCATTGGAAAGCGCTTAAGCCTGCTAACCGCTAGTTAGCTCTTTGTACGCTGCCTGGCCCTTAACGGAGCCAGTGTAATGTATTCTTTAGCGTGATTTATTTGGAGCCCTCGGGTTTCCACTTCTTCCGTTTCCAAATAGAGTGAAATAATGGACCGCCATAAATATTTATTTACATTTGCATAACATCAAGACCGATTAAAAGAGGCGAGCCCTGGTTCCCGTCTCACCCCTCTCCTTGAAACCTAATATCTCCATTTGGCAACTTTTAATTTGCTCCCCCCCTCTCCTCCACCTCCTCCTCCTCTCCCTTCCTCACTCTTATAGCGAGCTATATATTTTTCTCTCTCTCCTTTTTCTCTCAGATAGATTTTTTACCCTCGCTCACTCTCTTCCCTCCCCGAAGGAAGGGGAGGAAGGAGGTTGTGTGTTTTTTTTTTCCTTGAAATTTTTATCACAAAATTATAATACACTCAAAGGGGAAACTCACCGTCATGAAAAAGCAGTGCCTTGTCAACGGGGTTTCCTCGCCATCACATCAGGGGCCGGCGGGGCAGTGCCACTCCTGCAGAAAGCAGCAACTGCAAGCGTGCAGCCCCGAGGAAACTACCACTAGTATTACACTCATAGTACACTGTGCACAACAAGAATGAAGGGAAATTGTTAAAGCTATGCACACTGATGGAAGAGTGCATGATTTATAAATTATGGATCCTTTTGAGCCCCCATTGATATACGTGTGTTGGGAAAATAAGCCATCACCACTGAAGTCCTCAAAATCCCACACTTGCTGACTTCAGTTAACTTAAAAATATCGCAATTTGAGGTGCTGAAATGGCTGGCTATGTCTGTCACACTCCCACAAAAAAAGAAAAAAAAACCGTTCTGTTATTGTTTGGTGACAAGTAGAAAAATTATATGAATTCAATATTTTGCAATGTGGCATCAAAAGACATTTTTCGCTGAGGATGCAAAAGTTACATTTGGGGCAGTTAATGCATCAGAATTTAAATGTTTGAAATTACAGAAAACTATTGATTCCAAACCATAATGCTAGCCCATTATGCAAGCCTCAGATTAATGCCAATTATTTAATCCACTAATGCATCCAAATATGCATACATGTAGTACCATGATATAAATAATCATATCATGACAATGTGCATTCATAGCCTTTTCAATTATGATGTGAACCAGTATTTTTTTTTTTTTGGCTCGAGCATCTCCAGTCCCACCTTCATTTGAAATGTCATTTGTCTCCCCAAATGTGTTCTAGAACAGACTCAGAGAGCAGCGCACACAGGCCTCAGACCCTGAAGTTCCCCAGCCTCCCTTAAAACACAGGGCTCAGCCACCTCTTTCTCCCCATACAATTGATTGGACTAAAGGAAGGCCACTCATATACATATATATGCTCAGTCAGACTCCGTCAACCAGTTCATTGTTCTAGATTAGTGGAAGGACACCACCTGATCTATAAAAAATAGGAATTAAAAGTTTGAACACTTTTTTAAAATGAAAGTTCAGTGCTTTGAATTCAGTAAACATTTTAAAATGACAAAGTAAGTAGAAAATAGTCAGAAATTATCAAAAGATGTATGTCGTAGGATAGTGTACAAAACTTCTGCAACCATAAAAAGCTGCATTTTAGGAATGTTAGAGGGACATGCAAATTTTTTTCCATTTTGCAAAAAAGAGAAATGAATTGAAGCCAACTTGGAAGAACTGGTGCAGAGATATCAGGGGGAAGTGCAGCACAACTGTGGGAACATAAAAAGAAAAATGAGGCTGGTGTGAGCACTCAGTGTCAAAGGACTGTTTTTTTTTTGTTTTTTTTTTGGAAATCAAAACATGTTTTTATCTTTATTCAATCTCTGATTTCATGAAGACTTGGGTGTGTCCTAACTTTTGGCTGCACCTTCAGTTATCTAACGTGATGGTATCCAAAGGAGGATTTACACAATCTTTCAGACATACCGGAACATCAAGTTCTGCCATTCAGACAATGATACACGTGATCCGATTCCAATCTTATTCATTAAACCCACAGAAGAAGGCTCATTAGGCAGTACTGACTGAACAAAATGTCTAATGACTGAATTTCTAATGCCTAATGCAAATCAAGTACCGCATAGATTTCCCATCTCGTACGATCAACAAACCTACTCATAACTGAAATTGTATTATGGTAATTCATTAAGCTATAAAAAAAATTATCACAAAAAAATTTACATTTATTTGTGTTTGATTCCTTTAGAAAGAAAACATGCGCAAATGATTTGGATGACATTTTATTTTTTTATATTACGAAATCACAGAGGAGATAATTCAATAAATTACAGATTACAATGTAACATGTGCTGCAGAGGACTAATTTTGAAAGCCAGGAGAATAGTGATTTTTTTCTTGGTGATATACTAATAGTTTTCATCCACATTTCTCAATTATTTTTTTGTAATGACAGCAAACCCATGAAGGTTAACCCAATGGCTTGTACTATGATCTAAGAAACAATGCAGAAGTATTGTACCCAGCAGAATGAGTGAATATAAGCAAAACAAGCTGTGAAAAAATTATTTTACCGTTTATCCTCTCCATGTAAAGTATTTGCAAAATCTGACATATTCATTGAAATAAAATTATTGAAAGAAAAATAACTCAAAATTTTAAAGGCATATTTCTCCAAAATATCTGCACCATATTTATTAGCACCCCTTGAATATCAAATGATTCTGAAGTATATTTTCAGCCGTATTTTACATTTTTACCTTCACCTGTGTAACTTGGAACTCTTCGGTGGTCAACCATAACTTCCTGTTTCACTGGGGTGTAAATATGAGGTTACACAGACCACATTCCCCAAGTCTAGGGGTTCCCAAAGTTGCTCCAGGGGGACTCACTGTGTCTGCTGGTTTTTGTTCCAGCCAAAATTGCAACAATTTTAATAAGTCGCTAATTTTTCTTAACTGCGCCACCAGTACTCAAGGTTTATTTACACTCTTAAGCCACATTATGACAGATATAGCTACTCAGGCAATTGCTGGAGAGCTGCATTTGAAAATTGGACAATATTATAAATTACTTTATTGCATAAAAGAGGAAAAGTGTGACTTCTGAAATTTTGGAATCAAACGACTTTTAATTGTTGAAACTGTGGACATGTGGTCACTAAAACTAACCATTTATTAGGGAATTAAAAGATTTCAAAGGCAAAGCAAATAATGACGAGTCAAACCTGTTTAGTATTATTTTTGTTATTGGTTTTAGGAAAATCATCTGGAAAGAACTTGAACACCTGTGTTCAGAAGCCTAATTAGCAGTGTATTGATTCCCCACGTCCTGATTTTGATCATTTAAAACTTAACTCCTCCTTGGCTTGGCTTCCTTTCTAGGAATGTCACAGAATAAGCACAATATAAAGGTTGGGCTTTTAAACATTATGGAATGCATAGCCATTTTTGTCAAAATGGCGTAAGACGTTGAAATGTCTCTCTGGCCTGAAAAGTAATTAATTTAAAAAAAATGAACAGCTTTTGAATTCTGGGATTGGAAGTGAGGTTGGAGCAAAACCAAGAATGCACAGTGGGTCCCCCAGGACCGAGTTTGGTTAACTCCTGCCCTTGTCATTCATCACTTTGGGAAACACCACCCTCAAGGCAATATTAAAGAAGTTTAAAGTGAGCAGAGATGCTAAGAATCAGCCTGCAAGAGGATGTGTGTGTACATTGACCTCGCACACCATAAGGAGGATGGTTTGACTGGCAAAAGAATCTCCAAGGCTCACAGCTGAGGAACTGCAGAGGTCAGTTCAGTCTTGGGGTCAGAAAATCTCAAAAACTGCCATCTGATGCCATCTACATCATTGCAGGTTATTTAGGAGGGTTACCAGAAAGAGAAGCCCTCTGCTGTCAATCAACAACAAGCTGAATGCACGCACAGTTTTCTAGACATTACTGGAACTTTCAATGAGACATGACGATAGTAGAGCTTTTTTGCAACGAACATCAAAGGTGGGATTGGCATTGACAGAAAAACAGCCATATTGAAAACCGCCTCATACCTACTAAGTAGTATGCTGGTGGCAGTGGCAGGTTGTGAACTGGCAGTAGCGGAAGCTCAAACTATCCCTTAAAATTAATGATTGGTCATGACCTGTTTTCAATCATTCATTTAAATTACCATTACAGAAACTTTGAAAACCCTCAAAATTATCAGATGTGGCCAGTTTTAATTTATAACACATACCGATTACCACTCCGGACTTCTCACGCTTTTCTTTACTCAGGGGTTGGAAGAAATGCATGTGTTTCACGATCGTTTAAATGAAATAAGATCATTTGAAACATCTTTATGCAATTCCATTGCTTCCAACCATTTATGAAAGTATGAATTACAAATATACTTCCTGTCAAACTTTGTACGTGATGGGGCTGATTAAGCTCTTTTATTGAGCGCCGTGATTCCAACCTTCATCATATTGAGGATAAAGGTGTCATGAAATTACAACACAAATAAAAGTTTGTCTTTGATTGATCTTTTTTAAAAATTGCTCTGCAAAAAATAAATAAATAAACTATAAATAATAATAATAAAATTAAAATAAAACCCACTTTGCTTGCCATTTCACATTCAGTATTATTCAGCTCTGCCAACTCCCACCAATGAGAAAAGCAGTAAAATTTTTATGCATCAGATTTTCTTGAAAAAGTGATGATGATAATAATAATAATAATAATAGCAATAGATTAGCCTTTAAGCTTTGTGGTTTTGCTTACAGATTTGAAACAAGAACAGGAGATCATTTACAACTCAGATCATAGTGGTTTTATCCTCGACCGAGGCTCTTTAACTTTGTTTTAAAATGGTTGCCTGGCTTTAGCCTTTTCTTTCTTTTTAAAATATTTTATCAGGAACTTGTCAGACTGAATATATGTTACCAGACATTTTGACACCGACATACCGTCACAGTGAGCTCCATCGTTTTTGTCTCTGAAATAAATTCTCGTTGCAACTCCCATTTCACACAAGGTGAGCTGAGAATTCAACTATTTTCGCCATCAGTGCTGCATGTGGCATTTGAAATGAGCATTGAAAAATGAAACAGCCACTCCCCACCAAATACCCACGGTCATGTTTCTTTAAGAGTTAGAACACGTAGGTTCGAGCATGACGTCATGCCTACGAAAACCAATAGAGAGAGAGGATGTTGGAATTATCGCAAATTATGTATCCAATCATGAAATCGTTTGTTTTGTAAGCGTTTGTCACGTTGGTTGGCTTCCTGTAAACACTACAAGCCGAAAAGAGCGTCTCATAAAACTTGTACTGGCACAGAAAGGATAGTAATCTGTTCTAAAATGGACGTGGTTTCTGATATGGCGAATGAGGACAGTTCGAACAACGGACAGGAGGGACTCTCTGCGGTGGTTCCTGACCGACTCTTGAGACGTGATCAGGAGAGACAACAAGCAGCGGAGCGGCGCAAAGAGGAGAAAGAGGGCCAGACCGTTAAGGAGGAGAAAGGCGATTTCTTTTCCAGTGCTTTTGACTCTCAAAAGGACGAAATTCTAAATCTTCTGTCCGGTTCTTCAGAACTGGATCGCGAAGAGGCTGCCCGAGTTCTGGAGGAGGCGACGCTTCGAACACAGAAGCTTCAGAAGTTTCTGAATGACAGCGTGGCTTTCTTGCCTCTCTATGAACTGAGACGAGCACAGGCCTCGCTGCAAGCACTGCAAGGCGCGTTAACTGAGAAAAGAGATCAGATTTTGCCCAAGAAGAAATTTGCCTTCCGATCACGACCTGCGAACAAACCCAAGGCCACAATTAATGAGGTTTCTTCCGATATTTCTCAAAATTCCGGCTTGGAGAGGGCAAAGGAGAAAATCGAAAACAGTAGTGTCTGTGTTGATGGTACTTCTACCGCAGAGCAGTGCGGTCTGTCCAACGCTGACTCGCAGGTTTTGACCATGGGAGCGGAGGAGGTCCGACAGCGGGACGTGCTGCTGACTCACTTGTCGAATTGCAAAGTGAGAATTTTAGGATCTCCGAGCACACTGCATATAAAACACGTCCGGAACTCTGAGATCCTGTGCGGTCCAGTGTCGAGCTCTATCTTTCTTGACCATGTGTCGGGCTGCACCTTTGCGTTTGCCTGTCAGCAATTACGAACTCACAACACCACCGACGCTCAGATATATCTACATGTAACGAGCCGGGCCATAATCGAGGACTGCAAAGACGTGCGCTTCGCTCCTTTCAACTGGAGTTACCCGGGCATCGACGCTGACTACCAGGTGGCCGGACTGGACTGCGACAGAAACAACTGGGCATTGGTGGATGACTTTAACTGGCTTGCTTTTAACACGCCATCACCGAATTGGACTGTTATTCCTGAATCAGACAGGAGGTCCAACTGGGACTGTGAGATTCCGTAAAAGCAAACTGCTCTGAGTAGAATGCAAACTGAAGTCGTTGACCGGGCTGTTTGACAGAATAAGGCCTGTCTTTATTGTACGTTGAACAAATAATAAATAAATAATACTGAAGTATGCCTTATTCAATGCACCGTTCAGTGCAAATGTCATTTTATGTCATAAGATCCCGTAAGGGGCGATGTTGTCCCTAGTGCTGCTCTTGTGTGCAATGGCAAATGATAACCGAAGTCGAACCCAAGGATATTTGTGCATTACAATCCCTTTCCTTTCAAGGCGGTTATAAATTCACATCATACAAATTCTAAACACGCATGATATTTGCCCACTGTTAAACAGTTTAACTCAACCAACAATAGTACAACCAAATTATTCCATTTAAAACTTCATCTGTTATTTCTTATTAAGAGATATTACAAATGTCTAATATCTTATTATCTAAGACTGACATTTGTGGCTATTGTGTCTTAGTAAATACGGCGTAAATATTGAGGCACCATATTCAATCTGCCTTTTATGAAAATCTTTGCATTTGGACAAATGCAGATTAATTGCTTTTCTGTGTTAAGCAGTTACATGTTGAGCTATTTTAATAGGGTTTACATTTCAACACCGTTTAGTATATTGGGAAGAAATTCGTTGCCCTAACTCTCCTTCATGGTTTTGAGAAATGGCTAATGCATTTTCAATATTGTGATGCAGTTAAATGTGTCTGTGCTAGATTAACGTTCTCAGGTTGGCCCTCTGTTATTAATGAAAGTTTTATTGGATGGAAAACAATCAATTCTACTGTTTTTGTTTGTGTTTTATTTGAGCTCAAAATTTTAATAATGTTTGTATTTAAATCTGATGTTTATTAAGGATTATCAGCGGATGCTGCCCATCTTGTAGTATTTGTTCATTAATTTTTACCGTTGCTTTTACTTGTTACTCAGCGCCTTCTAGCCTAGGAAAAAATGCACACAATAAAAGCCTCCAGCAGCACTCCAAATGCCGGTTAAATATTATGTTATCTTACAGTCTGCAGGTAATCACGTCAGTGTTAAGCCAGCTCACTTAAATTTACTGTCATCATCTGGCCCTGCTGTGCAGTTGAGCCTGGTAGAGCAATATCACTTTTTACTTATTTTATCCATGTAACATAATAGACGACTTAATTTTTCTCACTTCATCCAAAATGCATTGTGCACTTTCAAAACAACACAACTGTTTCGGAAACCATGACGGGTGCATCGCCTCATGGGCCTCCTTTTTTACCCCGACACAGAGGGTCAATCTATTCTCATCAGACCACATGACCCTTTTCAATTACTCAACAGTCCAGACTTCAGCAAATTAAGGTCTTTTTTTCCTCCAATTGGCCTCACTAATAAGTAGCTTTCTTTTAGGAAAAAATATTGAGATCTTGTGCATCATTTTTCCTGATCATTCAGCTGGACATGTATGGCATCATTGGACATCTTGGGGTCTCCGCTAGAATTTAAAATAACCTTAAAGTTCGACAGGTTTTAATACTGCTGCTGCATTTGATGGGTCCGCTTATGGGTCTGTGGGTTTTATGGGGTTAAGAAATGAGAAGCTGCGCACTGCACCAGGCAGGTTATATAGAATTTTTGCCGGCTAAAACAATGCAAATCGCTGCTATAATATTTCATTCATGAACTCTGAAGGATTTGCTTAGTTAAATCTAAACGGCAACCTTTTTTGGCATGGCTGTACGTACAAAACCAGTGAAGTTGGCACGTTGTGTAAATTGTAAATAAAAACAGAATACAATGATTTGCAAATCCTTTTCAACCTATTTTCAATTGAATACACTGCAAAGACAAGTTACTTAATGTTCAAACAGGTAAACTTTGTAATTTTTGCAAATATTAGCTCATTTGGAATTTGATGCCTGCAACATGTTTCAAAAAAGCTGGCACAAGTGGCAAAAAAGACTGAGAGAGTTGAGGAATGCTCATCAAACACTTATTTGGAACATCCCACAGGTGAACAGGCTAATTGGGAACAGGTGGGTGCCATGATTGGGTATAAAAGTAGCTTCCCTGAAATGCTCAGTCATTCACAAACAAGGATGGGGCGAGGGTCACCACTTAGTGAACAAATGCATGAGCTGATTGTCGAACAGTTTAAAAACAACATTCCTCAAGGAGCTATTGCAAGAAATTCAGGGATTTCATCATCTACGGTCCGTAATATCGTCAAAAGGTTCAGAGAATCTGGAGAAATCACTGCACGTAAGCGACAAGGCAGAAAACCAACATTGAATGCCCGTGACCTTCGATCCCTAAGGCGGCACTGCATCAAAAACCGACATCAGTGTGTAAAGGACATCACCACATGGGCTCAGGAACACTTCAGAAAACCACTGTCAGTAACTACAGTTTGTCACTACATCTGCTTGTGCAAGTTAAAACTCTACAATGCAAAACAAAAGCCATTTATCAACAGCACCCAGAAACGCCGCCGGCTTCGCTGGGCCCAAGCTCATCTAAGATGGACTGATGCAAAGTGTAAAAGTGTTCTGTGGTCTGACGAGTCCACATTTCAAATTGTTTTTGGAAACTGTGGACGTCGTGTCCTCCGGACCAAAGAGGAAAAGAACCATCCGGACTGTTATAGGCGCAAAGTTCAAAAGCCAGCATCTGTGATGGTATGGGGGTGTATTAGTGCCCAAGCACGGGCAACTTACACATATATGAAGGCACCATTAATGCTGAAAGGTACATACAGGTTTTGAAGCAACATATGTTGCCATCCAAGCTATGTCTTTTTCATGGACGCCCCTGCTTATTTCAGCAAGACAATGCCAAGCCACATTCTGCACGTGTTACAACAGCATGGCTCTGTAGTAAAACAGTGCGGGTACTAGACTGGCCTGCCTGTAGTCCAGACCTGTCTCCCATTGAAAATGTGTGGCGCATTATGAAGCGTAAAATACGACAACGGAGACCCCGGACTGTTGAACAACTTAAGCTGTACATCAAGCAAGAATGGGAAAGAGTTCCACCTGAAAAGCTTCAAAAATTGGTCTCCTCAGTTCCCAAATGTTTACTGAGTGTCATTAAAAGGGAAGGCGATGTAACACAGAGGTAAAAAGGCCCCTGTGCCAACTTTTTTGCAATGTGTTGCTGCCTTTAAATTCTAAGTTAATGATTATTTGCAAAAAAAAATAAAGTTTCTCAGTTTGAACATTAAACATCTTGTCTTTGCAGTGTATTCAATTGAATATAAGTTGAAAAGGATTTTCAAATCATTGTATTCTCTTTTTATCTACGATTTACATAATGTGCCAACTTCACTGGTTTTGGGTTTGTATATGCATGCATTAATTCGGATACATAACACCCACATTCTTCACGGCTTCCATTATTCTGGTGAAGAAAATTGAGTTCACTTAGGTCTGAGATGAAAAAGGGACTTTGGTCAGAGCGATCCTCAAACTTAGCAAGATAAAATCACAAACTAATATTGTACAATGATACATTCACAGTACATTTAATTATTGACAGTAGTTCAGAACATAATTTAATCTATTAATGCTGATTCTAGACTTTTCTTAAAGTTTAACAGTTTGTGTGAGGCACGTTGGTGACGAGAGTGGAGTCGATAAGGAACAAAAACACATAACAGATATAGTTGTAGAGTAGAAATTCAGACTATAGTTTAAATTATCTCCCTGATCATGGGATATTGGGCTGAAGAAGTGGTGTTGCTCTTTAATAAAGGGAGGACTGTGGGCCAGCCAGAGATTTTGCCATACCAAGCACGGTTGTGTTTTATATTAGGTCACTGATTCTTAGAGGACAATCTGTCACCGGAATTAGCAGATTTTTTTTTTTTTTGCGTGGATTTCATTTGTATGTTCCAAGATTGTTCTCATATTCTCCACCAGGGGGAAACATATTCAGAGTTGAGGGCCACAAAGCAATATTTCTTAGCAAAAAGATATTGCACGCCAATCAAATAAAAGAGGGTGACACCGAGTATCTGAACTTCTCTGAATTACAGGTACTCGAATATCACCAGATCAACTGTGAAGAACTGGATGAGAGGATATAACTGGACAGTGGGAGTCAAAGCTTTCTGGGTGGAATCAAAAATGGGGCGAATAACCCCCCTGAAATAGCTTTCTCTTTACTGGTCACTCTTTTGGGACATGTGAGCAGATAATGTGGCTTTAAATCCACCCTTTACCTGCTCAGCTCTGCATGGGGATTTTGATTCTGAAGCACCAAACCAGTTACTCAGCAGGATAGGAGATTCAAGCCTGAGATTTTCTGCAGACTAAGGCTGACTCGCAAGGGTTAATGACAATGCACTGGAACTTTGAGATTGATTGCTGAGATCAGCAAAAAAAAAAAAATTACCCCCCTTTGCAGGAAAAGCACCAGAAGAAAATAGATGTGTCGCCCGTGATCTCAGCTCACCTAAATTATGGGCTTTCCTGACATTTGGGTGGTCAGATTGAGAGTGAAGAGGAAGACCCTCACAGTTGAAGCCTCTGGAGCTCCCCTCTGGAAAAGATGACAAATGTTTGCCTGAGATTCTCAACTGGTGCCGTTGGTTCTCAAAACAAAAATGAAAATGTATTTGAATCACTGATCTCTTTTTATTTTTCCGAGTTTTCGTACATTTGAAGCAAATCAGGTGATCATGGACGTTCCTTGAGGCATGAGCGGTTGAACACTGTTTTCTTGTTGTTGGAACTGGCGTCGTGATTGAACGCTTTTAGTGCCATCTGCTGGTTACTATGAGTAGTGGTTCTTTAGACCTCGTCAGAATCGAAAAACTTCCCCAAGTGAAATTGACCACAGTAAACTTAGTAAGGAACCATATATTGGTCCGTCAAATGCGGCTGCTGTATTCAAACCTGTGGAACCTCAGGCCTATTTTAAATTCTAGAGCAGATCCCTAGGTTTTAAAAAAATCCAAATATGTCCTGCTGAATTATTGGAAAATGTGTATTAAACGATTTGCAAGATCTAGATATTTTGCAATTGACCTAATGCTGTGCCCATAAAAAGCGTGGCATCCTGGGTTTGAATATTTCCTCAATATAAGAGTGATGCAGCCTCTGTGAAGTGCAGCAACCCGCAGATACAGAATGTGTATGTTACATTGTCCTACAATAGGGGTAAAATGCTTTTTTAGACTTTGAACCTAATTGAGGGAAAAATTCAGAGGAAAAATAAAGTTTAAGGGGTTTAGTACTTTTCTGCACATCAAGTTAATATGATGACAGAAATGTGTTATATTTCAAATTTGTGACAGATAATTTTAATTTAAAAATACTTGGTTATACTATGTTTACACATATGCACTGTACTTCTGACCAGTCCATGAAGAGTTCACATGATGCCAGTGCAAACATGTAATGTGTATGGAGTTATGTCATATTTTGTAGCAGAATGCTCTCACAGTTATGTGCAATATCATGTCAGCCTCTCTGTTTGAATCAAAATTCTATATATTTGTACAGCAGTTCTCATCTGTTTGCTGTGTTATTTTGTGTTTGTACATAGTGTCTCGTGATCTTTATCAAAATTATTAAATGGAGCAAATGTTTCTTGTGGTATGACTGACTGAATGTTGTTTCTATACTTTTGGAAATGGAATCATGATTGATTGCATTTAGTGCCATCTGCTGGCCAGTGCAAGTAATAGTTCCTTAGGCCTTATTTTTAGTATTGAAAAACTTAAAGTGAAATTAAGTACTTCTCTGCATGACCAGTCGGTATGATGTAAGAAATGTGTTATGTTGACATAACACACCTCTCAGATTGTATCAAATTCTTTCTGGATGGGTGGAAAATTGGCCTGTGCAATAGCAAAATAGACTTTCCAGAATAAGAACGCCTCACTTGTGACTGATAAATTTTTTGTCTGGCACTGGTCTTGTGATCTAGTGATACAGACCCACGCCTCATACTGCTATTTGCAATGGCTGCACCATGGTGACATAGCATTTCAAAACACTAGTAACACAGTGAATTTGAAATCCAAGAGAAAGACAGCAGCCCATTGTATCTTTTCTGTGCCTCTGAACTAATTTTCATCTGAATCTTGTTCAATACACCAACACATAGACCAAAAGATACGTTTACATGTAGCAGGAAGTAAATGACAATAACAACAGTAAGTTAATGCATTTTGTTTTGCAAATACCAAACGTACCATTCAATAAAATACACTCTGCATTTGTGATACATTATGCTTCAGAGACCTCTTATAAGTACAAAATAATATCTTCCACAAAGACTAAAAAATCTTGTGACTTTTGGCACAATCGATCTGCTGCTGAGGATCATAAAAGGAATGGATCAAAAATGGCTTTTATTGGTTTTTACAGTTCTTCAACATTTTAAAATCATAGAGAAAATTCCCGCACAAAAATTATGCAAGATTTCAATTCATTCAGTAATCAAGAAACAAAATGTTAAGTACGAAAATATCCCAGCATTCATTTACGCTGAAGCCTGTCTCTAGCTTTAATGTAGGAGTAGGCCTCTGACACATTGACAGTGCTGAATGACCGTTTCATTGCTGGGATTCACATGACAAAATGCTTGTTGAGCACAGAGATTGAAGGACTGCCTGAGGACTTGGTGGACAGAAAGCCTTCAGATATGACCTAGGACACAAAAACAGATTTTCTTGGCCATTGCACCGAGCGTAGCCTGAAATCTTCGAAGGCTGCATTTTTAGGCTGCTATGTCATTGCAGGCGGTTCCGTTTCGAACATGCTTTAGAATACAGCTGAGAATTACATCCTTCATGTTTCCTGATATCAGACAAAATAGTAAAGTCATTTGCACTCCATTTCCATGTTGACGGGCCTTAACAATGGAGCAGCCTACGATAATGTACAGGCCTAAAAAAGTCAGTCTACTTCGGACTTAGGGGGTACCCTGCGCTTTAAGAAACAGCCCCTACAATATTTTAACTCAAGATCATAGAAAAAGGTGAGAAACATCTCTATGAGGTTACCATTATGTGCAACATAGAACTGGGGAAACATAGGACTCTGGAAATAGAATACCCTAGTCCAGAAAGTATGTAGAACTGAGGAACCAAGGATCTTTTTTCATATTTTACTTCAGTGCCATTCAACTCTGGGAAACGTAGGGTCCTCGGGGCATCGCAATGAACTCGGCCGTCCATGTTCCAGGCAAGGTGCAGTTCACCTCCAGTCTACGCAAGTCAGTGGGCGGAGTGTCGAGTTCAATGGCGCCTGGGAGCTGAGCAGCAGAGGTAAACAAGTACCTGTATCGCCATTACCTCAGAAATACGGAAATCAGCGAGTCCTTAAACGCATTTACGGCCTCATTCAATGGCAAACCTAGGTTACGAAAAACAAGCAGGGGATAGTCTCCGTCATTTTTACGCAATTTTAACGTTGACTGTCTTGCAAAACCAATTTCTCTACTCATTACCTGTAAAATCTACTGCAGTGATGCCACTTCCGTTTAAGTTCTAAAGGACATTTTGCGTCTCATCTTGTCATTAAAGGAACCAAATCGACATTTGGGCGCCTTGCGCCAGGCACTAAGCCATGGGTGCCCTCAGACAACTGGGCGTTAAAGATCCCGAGGCCAATGGATTTCCTCTGATGGCGACAAATACCGAGATCGCGGCAGGTGTAAGCGGCAATGTAGGGTCCAGAAAATTCTTCATTGGCAGGTAATATTTCCGCCAAATATGAAAAAAATCTGTAAATTGCGCAGCAGACTATCTGTTTAAACACTTCTTGAAATTCTTCAGCGTAAAGTGTGAGGAACTTAGGGCGAGAATTCCAAATGATCTGTCAGCTGCACAGATCTTCACTACCTGGAAGGAATCCTGCTTTCGAAATGCTCTTGCAACGAGTAGAAAGTGCAAGTCCTCCCGAGTAAACATTGCCTATCACGAATTTGCAAAGTAAACACAATTTTCTTTCGGCCATCAGGCATACCGAAAGATGGGAATAATCCTCCCTTGAGCGGCTCTGAAATTTTGCTTCCGTTGTCTTGAAAGGATGGGATTGGGGTACAGGGGCGTGTGGTGAATATAGGGCTTTACTGAGTACATTGAGAGCATGCCATTGCACTTCGCGTAAAGAACCCATCTGATTTGGCTATCATGTATATTTGCCTCATGGGTCAATTAATTTAAATTATGTCGCTATGATTTTTTTTCTTGGTTAAAATATATATAAATCGAAAGATAGTCCTTTATGTAATGAACAGATATTCATACATTTTTAGCATTAAATAAATTCTACATTAGCGTAGATTCTATTATAGTTGTTGGTGATCTTGATAATATTCTTGTGGATTCAGAAACCGTAATACAGACATATAGAATGGCAGAGGTATGCACCCTACTGAGTCCCAATAGTTTTTCTTTAACTGAAGTGGTCCTTGACCTTGGGGCCAACTCCATGAGGTGAACCAGGAAAATGGGGATTAAAGTCCAACTCCTGACTTGAACGAACTTAACTAATCAGTCGAAGCAGTGCTATCTAGGCCTAGTCCACATAAATACGGGTATTTTAATCGAGTGCCCTGAGAGCACAACATCCCCAGTTACAACTGCGATATTAGTATCATCAGTCCAGCTGCAGAATATGTGCTAAATTTCAGTGATGTATTATGAAAACTGTAAGAGGAGTTTATTTCACCAGCCAAGTACCTTCCAATACAAACGGATGGACAGACGGACTGCTCCACGTTTGAGGATTTTTTTCCACAAATCCACCACTCCACTCCATCCAAAATATAGTATTTGAGAACAATAAATTTATACAGAAAGAACTGAAACTTGTTAATCGTTGAGATAATTTTTAACATGAATTCATTGATACAGTAGGGCCAAATCACACGGTAACTGTGTTACAAAATTGGTGTATTTTGTATCATAGCTCCAGCACTAAGTAAGAAAGACTCGCAATTTAAATGGCTCTGTGTAGGTCTTCCCTATTACTTCAAAAAACAAAATAGTTAATTTTGTTCTTTTGATTTATTTTGGGTGAAAACATCAAAAAACTGGTCACTATTCTGTATTAGGGAGAAGAACCTGTGGCTCAGCCTGGTGCTGCTGTTGGGCTGCTACTCCGCTGTACTGTTACCAGCTTATATGAGGAGGGATCCACTCGACTGGACCGTTGGAAGCTCACAGAACAGGGACACGGTACATGGAATAACCACCGAACCATCTGATCAATAAAGTATTTTTTTTTAAACTGTCATTAATATACAAAGAGGAAAGAAAGCTTAGGCAGGTTATAAAAAAGTGTAATAAATAAAACTCAAGTCCAGGGTTTTGTTCAGTGCCTCTTTAAGATATCAATTTAAAATAAACTCTGGCCAGTTTTAAGCATGCGCTTTTTTCTTCCCAATCTGGAATATTGAGCACAGATGGGGGATCAATGCATGAGCCAGTTTTTCAGCTTAAAAACGATTGGGCAATTCTTGTTTTTCGCAAAATGACAAAGATAAGATATTTGACGCTCGATGAAGTGAAGTTCTTGTGGTGATTTGTATGCACATGAGCATATAAACTACAACCAAAATTATAGCAGTGTGCACCCTTACGCATTCGTTCCTGAAGTGGAACGCATACAGAACTTTAGGCCAGCGATGTAATTAGACAGGGTATGCAAGCAAGAAAATTCATATTTAAAAGCCATTTATGTGAGGTACAACCTGCACCTGTTAGTGCGATATCAATCATTTTTAAACTCTGATCTGCAACGCCCCTGTTTGTGTTCACAGGTGCTTCTGAACTACTCAGCAGCGTTACTGTCACAGACATGCAGGCTGGGCTGGTGCGGGGAGCGTCTGAGAGCGACAGCGCTCTGTCCAAACCTGCCGGGGGTCCGGGCCTTCCTGGAAGAGGCCCACACGCCATGGAGACACCCCCCTCCCCTGGGGCTGCTGGGCAGCGAGGACCGGGCCGATCGCGCTCTAAAGGTCCTGCCCCAGACCGGCCCGCCCCCTGGCTTTAAGAGAAGACCCTGCAGCCGCTGTGTGGTGGTGGGGAGTGGAGGCATTCTGCAGGGCCGGCATCTGGGGGCCCACATCGATCAGTATGACATCATCATCAGGTCAGTAAATGCACCGTTTCTTTTGAAGCCTCATTAATGCCCACTTACTAGCTTTTAGCTACCCCATTAATTAAATGTTCTTTACGTTCTTAATTGTTGATGTTTTCATTTGAATAACTGGAGCACTCGGCAACCGAGCACATGTATCCCCCGAAGGCCCCCCAGTTGGGCCCAGAGAGCACAAAATCAATAGGTGTCGTGAACTTACCATAATACACGTCCCTGCAAAATTTGAAAAGAATCGGTGCACTTATGTGGGCTGTAGAGCGTTCACAAGAATATCTCTGTGGATGCGGCGGACGCGGACGCGTGACGAGGCCAAATCCATAGTATCCTCCGAACTCGTTCGGGGGATACAATGAAATAGTGTATCAACCAATTTGCTGGTTTACCATTTGTTAGAGTTCCTGGTTCTTCAAAAACATTGCCAAACCCTTCTGAAAACTTTTTTTAAAAAGGTTTGATCCTACCAACATTGCATTACACCAGATAGATTTCGGTACTTGAAAAATTACGAAACTGTTAGAACTTCGTGCCTTTTCCTTGCAGGATGAACAATGCACCTGTATTTGGGTTCGAGAGGGATGCTGGGTCCAGGACGACCATCCGTCTAACGTATCCCGAGGCGGCCCCACACTCATACAGAGAGTACCGGAGCACTTCTCTGGTGGTGCTGGTGGTGTTCAAAGGCCTAGACCTGGACTGGCTGGCCTCTGTGGTGTCCAAGGAACGTCTGGTGGGTATCAGCTACTTTTAGGCAATTACCATTCGTTTCACAAGGCTAAATGGGGAAGTTTATCTAAACAATGCAGGATCCGCTGAATCCTCATTTTATTTAAATCCATTCAATTTGCAAGATAGAATCAAATTCATGAATTGACAGAAAATCCAGAATGTTCTGTGAAGGGATTTCGGATCAACCAAGTTGAAGTGAAGCTGGCCTTAATCCTACCGAGGCTGAATAATTTCAGGTCAGAAAGCACTTTAAAAGAGCCTTTTAAACAGTCAATCTGGACTTGTGTCCCTGAGTGCTGGCTACTTAGGAATTTAGGTCAGTCCACCCAAGAATTGTTTTTTACATTTCTTTTCCTTGACTAAAGACACTTTGGTCTAGGGTCATAGTGATGAGCAGCTCAAGTTTTAGGCTGATTTTCACGGTGATGTGACTCCTCAGGACTGGTGGTCTAAGCTCTGGTTTTGGCGGGAGGTGGTGGAGGCCATTCCTCTTCAGCCTGAAAATTTCCGGATCCTGAATCCAGACATCATCCTACAGACTGGACTGGCATTACAGGCATACGCCACGCAACCAAAACAGGTGTTTAACTATCGCCCCTGCTACTGGAATTACATGTTTTAATTGTATTTTGAGACACAAGCACAGAACATTGGACTGTGCAGTAGCAATTGATAATGTTTTCTGTGTTTTTTCCTATGCAAATAAACCATTAAAAAATAAATAATCTGTTAAAGTTCATGGCTTTGAGTGTCAGCATCTTAAGGGCGGCCCATCGAGAATTCAACACAATTTTATTGTAATTCATCGAGACAATTTGATCAAAGAGATGGAGACATCAATGGCTCCTGACTCGTGTATCCAGATGGTTCTATGTCTCAGAGTCAGTGTTCATAACGGAACGCATTGGGTCATTTGACAGTCAGAGTGAATGTTCCAGCAGTTAACCTGCATTCTAATGGCCATGGCAGAAACATTCATGTGTTTTTTTTTTTTAACTTGCCCGTAGACCTTGCCCACCCTGGGTGCCAGTGCAGTTGTCATGGCGTTGCAGTTGTGCGATGAGGTCAGCCTGGCAGGGTTTGGCTACGACATGAAGCATCCTGATGCCCCGCTGCACTACTATGAGTCACTGCGTATGGACGCAATGCGATCGCAGGTGGTGCACGACGTCAGCGTGGAGAAGCTCTTCCTCAGGGAGCTGGTGAAGGCTCAAGTAGTGTATGACCTCACAGGGGCACTCTGATCCCTAAACCATCCTTACATGCCCTAGAGTGACTGACCCTGAAACTATTTTACCTTTTCATCAACATTCCACATAACAGAATAATGTGTGGAGTGAGCCAATTATTTTAAGTGTCATATTGGGTGAATCTTGAGTTGGTAGAAAGGAATCAAAGAATTCCTTGCGAGGGCTGATAGCCAAATCCCAGCTGCAGTCCAATTTCTGCATTCCTGCCTCAATAGGTTTGGGGCATTGACTGCAATGTTTGTGAGGAACCCAATCTCACTGTATTGATTGATGCTGAAGGTCATTCTTTTTGGAGACTGTAAAAGCAGTTAACCCTGTATCAGCAGATGACTTGGGTCCACGGGGGGATGTCAGAGGCGGCTGGCCAAATGACAAATCGGGGAGATCCACGTTCAAGGACCTTTTACTCGGAATGATCGGCAGCAGCTTACAGACGTAAATAACACGAGCTCAATGTCAATAACTGCTGCAGTGGAAGGCCCTTTGTCCAGCGGAAAACCTAGAAAGCAGTTGGCGCAAGTTCAAGTGATGACCAAATCAGACTGGTGCTGAAGTGCAGAATTCTTTTGTAACCAGTTTCGGAAATTTTAATAACATTTAAAATTTTGGGAGCACTTTTAGAAAGAAGTTTGCTGTATGTGAAATAAGCCAAAATTAAATGCATGTTCGCCACCTTGTGCCATCATGAGTAAATTAAAGGCAAACTGTCGTGGTTCGAAAGATGTGTGTGCAATCATTTGTGTGTGTGGGAGAAGTCAGGAGACAGTTCTAACCATATGGGCTTTTACTTAGCTCTTAATAGCTTTTGTGTATGTAAAATGCATGACTTCATATATTAACTGAAAACATCTTCAGTCTTTGAAATGAACTAATTTACTGTTTTTTTTATGAACATCTTGAGAAACCGTAGGAGGTTCATGAGAAATGCGTTTCACGACCATATATGCAAACCGTTGACCTTAGGAACAACATGAACATGATAGAAGTAACAACATAGCTAATTGCTTCAGAATAGCCATTGGACACGAGAAAGAGCCTTTAGAATTAACCACTAGATGGAAGTATAAGAATGATCTTGACAGTTTGAACGCGCCATTGATGCCCTAGTGTACGCTGGGAGATGTAGTTTTTGGTGTTGTGTTTGAGGAGGCGTTGTGACTGTGTTCACAGCAAGGTCAGTGTAACTTGCTCCAAAAAAATTGACAGCTGTCAAACTGGGAAACGTACACAGACGAAAACTTGCGTTTTACGCCGAAGTTGCGTTTTTTTGATGACGAGTTGTGAATTGTCGCTCTCGTTGATGCAAATTTACCGTCGCAGAGTGCACTTAAGAGGCGTAGGTTCAGTATTCGGTCGCGCTACGCGTATTTATACCTCAAAACGCTTAACCTCGGACTGAACTCCGCAGAAAACGATCTCTGAAATTTTAGTTAGACTCTGAGATGAGATAGAGTAAAGTTTTATAACCTTGGGCCCGGCTCAGGAACATAATGTCATATTTTGTCAAGAGCAGTATAACTTAAGATTTCACAATTTAGGGTCTGCTGCATTGCATGAGTCTGTGGAATGGCTTTGTGGAGTGGTTTGACTCTCCCGTCGTTATTACAAGGTCTTGGCCAAACATTACTGCAACTCTGGTTGAAAGTAAATGTTTAAACCTCCCGTGAGACTGTTGAAACAATGCAACAAGAAATGTGCACCATGATGAAAGCTAAAGGAGGTTAAACAATACTCCAGTGTGCTACTATTTCTTTGGCCAGGCAGTGAATTTAAGAAGTGAAGTCTAGTACTTGGCCATATATCCTTTCATTGAGATTCATTCTGCTGGCGATATCAGCAGTAACATCCACCACCTCTGCCTTTTCGCAGAGAGATTCATTACTGGTCCCAGTGTTGTTCAGTGAGGCAAAGATTCCCACCCAGAGTACTGTACCAGACTAAGGCACAACAGCTCCCCCTCTGGTCAGGACCATCCCCTGTATTTTTAAAGTGCTCCAGTGTGGCAATTATATCATTACAGCATTGAGATGAAGCAAAGGCAGAACATCTCACGAGCACCCTCCTAAATTAATGTGTCCATTTAAAATATAAAAGTACATAAAACAGTGATATTCTTCATGAGGAGGCAGATGCCGGAGTTAGTGCTGTGGTTGTTTGAGGCCAGAAGGAAGTAAGAGCTCTAACGGAAGGCCTGCATCAGAGCAGGAGAATCCGGGATGGCTCCCACAGCTTGCGAGCCAACTGGCAGCAGTGCTGCAGGATGTAGTCTGTTGGAATCACCCCCAGGTGCATGGTCAGCAGCTCATAGCACTTCACCACCTCGCCACTGTGGTGCTTGTAGTAGTACCTCAGCAGCTTCCTGTTAGCAGGGTTCAAAAACAGCGAGAGAGCGCCCCCACAGAGCTTTCAATACAATGCAGAGTCTGGCTGGGTGCAATGCTGGTTCCACACGGTAGAGTTCTATTAGGGTTCCACATGGTTCAGAAACTTGGCTTTATTTGTAAGCTTGGCAGTAATAAACTGCCACATCATCACGTGTGTGCATCATTCCTCCTTCACGCCTTTGAATGCTCCACGCTACAAAATGGTTTCCTACAAATGCCAGGTCATCAAACCCTCACATTCTCTTATAGCAGCAGGGGTTCTGCACTGTACAGGGACACTGGAGTGTTCAATACGGATTCCTTACAGGCTTAACATTGTACAAATATTTGGCTGCAATCCTAAGAATGGTTTCAGGGCAAGGTAGATGTTCAGATCATGATTAGCTCTGGCAAACTGAGATGAAAGGGAGAAATGGCACCTGAAGACTGAGGCCTACAAGATATTCACATCCTCTCGATACTTAAATTGGGTTCTTCTGTTCAAAATAATCAATGTACTGTACAATCAATAATATTGAATTTTAGCTTCTCCCTACCTGTAGTAATCCACCGCTAGCATCCCTATGGGCACAGAGTCATCTGAGAGAGAGGGAGGGTCTATCATTTCCAGCTTATGACCCTAAAAGGACAATGAAAGGACATTATCCATTACAGAACGGCACTGCCTCGCACTGGGCTTGCGATAATCAGATGACACAGAGGCCACATACCGTCTCATTCTCAAACCACAGGAAGTAGCTGAAGTAATAGTCCCCGTCTCGGAAGGTGGCAGTTGTGTAGCCCTTCTGCAGATAGTGTCGTGCTGTGCCCACCATACTCCAGACCTACAAAAGTGCACATTTATGATTACCATTATCAGCTGCGACAGGAATAATACCCGATCAACCGTGCTTTTATACTTAAAAGGTGACAATTCACTGCCTGTGGACAAAAATACAACAAGGATTGCATTTGAGCTATTTTCACTATGATAAATGAGCACAACAGTGAGCGGTATCCACACAATAGCCATAAAACATTTCTGGGGTCACGTTTGCGAATGGCAGCCCATGTTACATGTCCTGCCCATTTGCTGTCCTTAATTATGCTTCTGGTTACGGGCAAAACGGTTAAAATTCTGCCCATATTCAGCTGCAGTTTAAATAGTCACCTCCTCAGATTTTAAGGTAGAATATGGCTATAGCATGAAAATCTTTATTTCATCACTTACGTATATATCAAATTGCTTTATTGATATGAGAAGCAAACATTCTAATTAGCAGAGATGGAGGTGATTTGCATCAATTACGCAAATTAGGTGTCCAAGATGGTCGCCGCAAATGGGCGTATCATGACCATTTCAAAACGCCATACTTCAGTAAGTAATAGACACATCAACTTCTTATTTTGCACACATCTTGCCTGATCCAGCATCAATGGGCTTAACCTCTTAAAGTTGGATACTTTAACAAAATGCAACGGTTTTTTGAAATTTTGCTCAACTTGAAAATTCTCTACCTCATTATATATTCAGCACCCCCTGAAATTAAAAGAGTACCAAAAGGGCCATATTTTTTAGGTTTAGGACAACCATCATGCTGTAAACTATTTATGTTCCAAACTTCATAAAAATCGGACTAGCGGTTTTTGAGAAACGGACCGTGAAAAATGTGGAATGGTAATGGTATTTTTATAGTCGTAATCTCTTTTGTACCTTAAGATACCCTAGACCCTCGATCCATCTGTAATCCTCTTTTTCTCTCATATTAGTCATAAGCGGTTCATCACAACATGCATTGGGTAAGAGGTAGTCCAGCAATCCTTTGCAGACTACCGCTGACTAATACCGAAGGGCCAATAAGTTTAATGTGCACCTCTTTCGACTGTGGGAGGAAACAAAGGTATCCAAGTACACAGAGATGCACTGCAGACACAACGTAAACATGCTAACCCCCGCTAAGTAACCTTCCTCTTTCGCTTATAATAATGTTGCCGTTCTATAACATTAAGGTCCAGCAGTGATATCAAAGTTTTCATGCCTGTGTAGGTTCTCTAAGGATACTCCAGTTCCACCCCACAGTCCAAGGACATGCATGCTTGTTTGGTTACTGTCCGATCGGTGTGAGTGTCTGAATGGTGTAAGTGCACTGCAATAGACTGGTGAATGATCCAGGATGTTGATGCGCCCATTAGTTTCTAGGATAGTCTCCAACTCCACTGACAACCAGGCCAGGGTTGGATTGTAAAAAATAATTCTATTATAATCTCATAAATGACGTTTACTAATATTGACTACTTCAACCTGATCAGATTCACTTCAGAATGAGATTCAACAGGTCATATTGCGGTCCTTCCAATAAATGTCAGGTCACCAAACCCCCATGTAGACTTCTCCAGGGTGTTTAAACCTTCTTTAAGGTATTGCAGATTGTGCCATTCTAACATCTTCATGCACAATTCAAGTTTATATAAACATGTCCTTTTTCTGAATTCAGAATGACTGATCTTCATTATAATGCACCATGGTCCACAACTAAACATTGTAACATAGCCCTGACTGATATTTCTGTCACTTTCACAGAGCTGAACAGAGGTTTGTGCATATTTCTGACAACCAAATGCAGTGATCGCTCTCCTTAATGTGTGCTTTATAAGTTGTACGATCACATTTACACATCATTGCCTTCTTGTTCGGACTCCTTTGCAAAAGACGTACCGGAACCTCTCCAGCGAAATAAATTATAACCAATGTAAAATTATGGAGGGTTTTCAAGGCAAATATGATAACTGTGTGTGCTTGTTCATGCCTCGCCACTTTGACACTACAAGCCTAACTAAAAAATCTGCTTAATTACTGTCATATGATATTTATATCATTTTGAGTGAGATCCCCAGTGAACTACAATTAAACAAGAAGTTGTAGAAACTGTTACCCATTGACTTACAAGCAAATATTTCAATCTATAATATCTCACCTTACTCTTGATAAACTGGGCCAGGGGCGCCTTCCCGAGCTCGGAGGTGGAGTTGTCCGCAACATTGAAGGAAGGAGCAATCATTTGCCCAGCAGTGCGGTCCACATAGATGAAATGAATCAGACCAGGGAAGTCTTCCAGGTATGTGAAAATAGCATTAAGGAGAACAACCAAATAACTAATAAAATGCAGTGGAGTGTAAGCAAAGCTTACATAGAGGATTAATAGAAAATGCATGCCATTTCGGTAGAAGAGGTGGTGCTTTCATACAGTTCTTAAAGGTGCTATGCGCATCTTTTAGAAATTCCTTGTCATTACTGACACCAGAAATCTTTAAGAAAACTACAGACAGCATTCTGTGGCTTGCACTCACACACACACACAACTGAACATGAATTGCTCTTATACTCGAACTAACAGAATTTTTTTTCTTTTTTTATTTGGATCAATAAAGCAAAATATTGTTCGCGAGCATAAAATAGGAGAGTGACGTTCAAGTAATCCCTTCTCGGGAGTCATTACCGCAGTATGATGCGTTGACTGCATTTCTGCGATAGGCGGTGTTAGCTGGCTAGCCAGCTTTATCCATTGCTGTTTGTCTAACTTTCACCAAGAGGCTCTGTGATGTCTGCATAGCAACTTTTTCTGGATGAGAATGCAAATGTTTAGTGAACTACACAGAGTATTATAAATAGGATGCGTTGCTACACTTCACTATAGATGCTATAGTTTTGATCATAATTCATTTCCCGAATACATGCATACATTTTTTAGCATAATGGAATAGACCATTACTCAATCATCTTTATCCCTTTGCTAATGATCTCTCCGGCCACAGAGTCGTTCTGACAGGATATGAAACCATGGTGATGTTCCTTTTACTCTTCACAAGCAGGAAGTCCTTCCAATCCACCAACTTCTCCCTGCAGCAGTGAAAATGAGAAATTACAGACTCTCAGCAGCTGATGAGTATTTTCATAATAACTAGATTGTGATCAAAGGACTGCAGAATTAAGACCAAAATGTAACCAGTTCCTGGTCATTGTCAAAATTAGTTTCAATAAGTAATTAATAAGCAAACTCTGCCAGTAAAGGAATTGGCCGTTTTAAAGAGTTGAAGTGTTTTTCTTTCAGCTCAGCAGATTCAGGACCCACAAACACGGATCCCGAAACACAGGCAGTCTCAAAGCAGAGATGGATCCTGGAAGCTGTATCAGTATAAACTGGTACAAACTAAGCACAGGTTTTTATTGTACTATACCATCACATAGAGCTCTTTACCCACATATAATTTATTTATTTATTTATTTTATTTCCAGTAGTGCTGCCTACCCACCCAAATAATTTCACCTGAATTGGGACTTGTTTTCTGGTCATTAGCTGTAGCTCTCATGCATCTGACCTGAATGCTAGCCATGTTGAAGAGCCAAAAATGTAATAAAAATTGCAAATTGCTTTTCAAATACAATTACATTTTGAATCAGAAGATGACATATCACCCCCAGCCCCTGCAATGTAATCAGAAATCCCAAAATATCAAAAGGCACTAGTCTATGACCTGATTTATAAGCACAGAAAGTTTCCTGAAGAAATAGTGATCAGTATTACGAGTTCTACTCAGGAAACAAAATGTCCACAGACTGACGGCTGGACGGACGATCCCAGTGACAACTATATTCCCCTACATGATATGCCGGGGGGACAAAAATGTTGGGATTCTACAAAATCAGCAGTTAAAAAGAAGAAGAGAAAAAAAAGAGCAGAAAATAGACCATTGCAAATCAGCACCGACCATAATCCAATTTAGAAATGTAAAATACAAGGCATTCAATGTTTCAACTCATTAACATCGGAACATTGTTTTTTGTGATGTGTGTCTGCAGTTACCATTAATGCTAAATGCTATGTATGTACTTTGGAGCAACATAGGCTGCCTTCCAGATGTTGAATTTAGTAGGGAGTTTCCTGAAAAGCTGTTCAAGACTAATACTGCACACGTTACCACAGCATTTACCCTCCAAGGCAAGAGGTACCACATGATGATTTTTGCATGAGCTGCCCATTAAAGATAAGCATGCATAGTTTAAGAGCATACTTACAGCTTAAGAGCATACTTACTGCACAAGAGCGAGCGATTTCTCCTGCAGACTGGGAGCCAGGCGCTGGGTGTTCCCAGGCCTCTCCGTGACGAAGCACTGCCTGTACAGCCCACATAACTGCAGCTTCATGTTCTGACACCAAGGCAGCAACCTGCAGGGGCCCAGGAATCATTGGAACACTGCAGCAATCAACAAGTAGATACTGACACAAAATGCACCTCACACTGACACAGAGAAATGAGACCAAAGGCTCAGTAGCTCAACGGAAAAGATGGGAAACATGGGTGCCATCAAGGGTGCTATAGATCAAGCTGACATGCACAGTGGAAAACTCATTACATCTGTTGTCAATCCCAATTTTAACTTTGCAAATGCAAAATTAAGCGGAATATGTGCAATTTCATGCATCCTGACTTCGAGACTGACCTTTCTGTAAAAGAAATATTAAGCAAGGTAAATTGAGAAGATTTTTACATTTTCTGACGAAAAAAAACTAAGAAAATCATGAAAAAATGCAAAAATCGAAATTTTTAAAAGCTGCCAACAATCCTGGTGGACATTGTTCCCTGGAAGCTCTAAATGAATTTTGATGTGAACGTTCTTCAAAACTACTGGCCACATCTTTTAAAGTCTTCAGATGAAAACAAAAACTAAGAAAATTCATGAAAAAAAAGCAAAACTCAAGATCTTCAAAAAACAGCAAACCTCGATACACATTGACCAAAGGAAGCTCCATACCGAATTTGAAGTGCATCCAGACAGTATTTCTGGAGAAGAAGTTCGAAGAAACTGCCAACGGATGACGACTACGCGCCTTTCCAATAGCTCATGGTCTATCGGCCAGTGAACTAAAAAAAAAACACCCAGCTGACCATGCAATCCAAAGCCATTGCTGACACAGTGTTGTCAACGGTGGTTGAGCAGGGGCGTGTGGCTTTTGCATTGTCCACATCTTTCCAGCGCCGAGGCGTCTTGGTCATGGTTTTCGAGTAAACCAATAGTTTTGGCCATTCTGTTTTCTCCGAGGTCAGTCAGGGGTGCCTAAATGCAGCCATCCTCAAGGACAAGGTTACCAGGTCTCCAATAGTCTCAAAAAATACATCATGGCCATTTTAAAGTCTGAAAATCAAATTGATTTAACTTAACGAATTGGCTGTGGATGGAACATTCATTAACCCAAACTGTTGCTAACCCATGGGACAAACGGAGAGACAAAATAACACATCACCAGGAAGTTGGTCAGAATTTCTCAAGTATACTTTCTAAAGCTTCACAATTTATTTCATGGGGCAACAAGTGAATGAAAACGCACCACTAAATGAAAGCAGTGAAACTGATCACCACCTCCATGGATGATGGTGACCAAATAACCACGGGACCCAGGACAAAACAGAAGCTGCACTCACGCTCTACTGACCCCAGGACCTCCCCGGGAAAAGGCCTTGTTTTTGAACTCTGTCCACGTGTTCTGCAGTAGTGAAGTCTAAACACATTTAAAGACAGAAGAGTATGAAGGAAAAAACATTTTCAATATCATGTAGATGTTCCCTTTATTTGCAGTAGTTACTAGAATAGTGCAGCACGCTCATTTAGGATTAGCAGTGTACAATGTACAATGAGCAGTGTACACTTTCCGCCTCCACAAATTTTGGTTCAGTCACAGACATCTACAGTAAAAGACACACCGGTGAATGCACAGGCGTCTATATTCAGAACAACATTTGTAACTCCAGTGTGACACCAAGACAACACATTCCTTGTGATAAATCTAAAAAAAATTACAAATAAATAATTTCACATGTGACGTTTTGGAGGATGCTTGCAAACTCAAAAATTCTAATGTCTGAGACACCACTGACCTGCACATCACTGCCGCTCAGAGCACGAATGAACTTGTCCATCTTGTTGCGGAATTCCTGTAGAGACAGTGGACTACGAGGGGCACCAGGTCCCTCCCCGCCATCACTCAGTCTCTTCTCCAGGCTAGACAAGGCGTCCAGGAAGCAGTAGATGGACGTGGCCACCTGACTCCGGGGGATCTGTCGATATCAAGCAGAGCTTTCCACGAGTGCTGGCTGCCACCCAAGCACCAGACGACTCACTGAAGTCCAGCCAGCTAATTTATTACATTAATTTTTGATTCAAATAAAATAACCATGATAAACAAATTGTAAATCGCTATGCTTGTACATTTACGAACAATAGCCTACGCTTCAAAACAATGAGAGCATGGTGACAGAGAACTGTGGCCATTAGGGATGCGAGGGGCAACCCATAAGGCGGTTGGGTTTTCATAAGCTTACAAGAAAACATCACGGGTTTTGGCAGGCTGGTCAGAAAGTGATGAGGCAGCATTCAAAGTATGCCATCAATACAGAAACACTGTGTGCAGTAGTCCGGCACAAATTACCAGCTCGCAATACAAGTCTATCAACTTGATCAGGATTGAGTGCAGCTCAATTTTTGTTTAGAACAATGCCATCAGTTCTCCAGAATTTAAATGGTTGTGTATGGTGTTAGCCCTAAAGGACTAACCTTAGTCAGCAGCACGAGCGTGATGCCAGGCCACAGCTGCAGGGAATACATGTTGTGCGGCATCACGGAGTAGAAGCTGTCTTTGATGGTGGCCTCCAGGAAGACCCTGGCAGGGCTTGCTGGGTCAGGAGGTGGGATTTTTATTGTCTGGAGGCTGTCCTCAGCCATCTTAGAAAGAGACATTAAATATTTCACAATTTTACGGGAAGCTCCACTAGCGCAATACAGCCCCAATCCTGAAAAAGTCAGCACATCATGGAAAATGCATTGGAAAACCATAAGTATTTACTTGCAAAGTCCATTTTCCCTCCTCTAAATTTAAACCAGTACAAGAACACATCTGATTATGTGCTTGCATGCGAATTTAATTGCTTACTGGCAACTTACAATGTGATGACTGCAACACAGTCCAAAAAAAGTTGGCTCAGTCCTCTGTTTATCACTGTGTATCATCATCTTGGTGTTTAGTCTCACTCATTAAGCATTTGATCACTGACGACACCTAGTATTCATGTTTAGGAAGCAGTTTTTCCCCATTCCTTCTCCATGCAGGTCTTCAGCGCCGTAGCTGTGCGAGATCTTTGCTGCATTTTGCATCATGTTGCACAATTCTCATTCAGAGACAAATCTGGACTGCAGGCAGGCCGACCTAGCACCTCCACTCACTGCTTGAGTAGCCAGGCACAAGGAATCCGTGCAGAATGTAGTTTGACATCATGATGCTAGAAAATGCAGGGACGTCCTGTGAACAGAGTGTGGGTAGCATCATATTTTGCTTATAAATTTGCTTATATGTTTTGACAGTATTGATGCCCTAACCAAGGTGCAAGTCACCCATGCTACGTGCACTGGCGTACCCCAATGTCATGACAGGTGCTGGATTTTGGACCCAACGCTGATAACAGCCTAGTCCGTCCTTGTCGTCTTTGGCCAGGGGAATATGACGGCTGTTTTGTCAGAAGTCCACCTGAAATGTTGACTCATTGTATCAGAAAACAAGCTTCCACTGCGGTCCATCTCCGATGACAGTGAGCCCAGAGACGTCGGGAGCACTTTTGGACAGTGTTCATGTACGTATGGCTTTAGCTTCGCATTGTTATGTTTTAACTTGTATTTGAGTATGCAGCGGTGAATGATGTTGACAGAAAAAGGATTCCCAAAGTATTTGCAAGCCAATTTAACATAATCCATCGCAGTCGTATGGTCGTTCAAAACCGTGATGTCCGGGGGGACAAGACATCAAGTGCATTCAGAAGGGATTTTCGGCCTTGCCCCTCATGCATCAAACGTCAATCAGATTCCATTAAACTTTTAATGCACTGCAGAGGGTTAAATGCACAAAATCCAACCAAATAGTCATCGGGAACATCGTTCTCAAAGAGATGGATTAGAAGCTCACGCATCTGTTGGCAACTTTGTGAGCATCAACACATCTTTGCTCCTTTCTGAAGGCTCCTGTCATGCAAGGAACCTGTCAAGATTAACTCTCCCGTTTAACATCACCTTGTTATTGCAACTTGTCACGTCGTTATTAGCTCCAAGTTTCCTTCGTGCCTTTTCTGGAGTCAGTTGCATTCACCAGACATCAAATGAACGTGTATTTTCAATAAATAATTAAATTCACATGTTAAAAGAGTGAAATATGATGTGCTGCTGTTGCGTTTTCAATATTGAAAAGGGTAAAGGGACATGACAAATCACTCTTATTTGCATTTTTCAAAATGTGCCAACTTTTTTTTGGATTTGGAGGACATAAATCATAATGTGGAATCTGAAATAGGCTGGAACCAACAGTGTCTGGCAGCCTTGATGGCCATTACCCAACAATGAGGTGGTTTTAGTTGGCAATGATGACTGTGTCACATATCACCCCAAAAATCACTCCGCACTCCACACTCCACACCCCCCCCATTAAAACTGGTGCCGACAAGTCTGTTTGATAGGCTGCTTGAGAAGTCTTCCACTGTGCAAGACTAGACAAAACCCGCAAACTACGGTGTAATAAGACGGCTTACACAATACAAATAATAAGAACACGATGATCTTCTCCGAAGAAAACACACATATTTCACAGCGGAGGTTGAGGAACGGCGTGCTGATTGACTCCAAATGGGAAAGAGGATTGGGAAAGAGTACTCTTCAACATTCCCATTGGACAGCTTAGAACAGGGGTGGGGAACCTCATCCGCAAAGGGCTGATATGGGTGCACTGCAGGCTTTTGATTCAACCTAATTCTGATGCCTGATTCTAGAAATCATGGTCCGGAGCAAAAATCATAATTGTAGATTTGAGGAATCGCGAGTCACTGAGTAGACGGAACGAAGGCCTGCGCCCACACTGGCCCTTCAAGGATGAGGTTCCCCTCCCTGGCTTAGAATAACACAACATTTGTTCAATGAAGTATGAAAATGGCACAGTTGATAAATTACTATACTAGGATGCTGCATGCTGGAAATAAGGTAAATGCATGTCTCCTCATTATATTATTAAAAAGTGATAAGAAAGAACCAACCTGAATTTCTGGATCAACAAACTGGAATATTGGAGTTTGGTTCTCTTCTCCGCTGCCTGCCTCTACGAAGAAAGAACACAAGCGGAGGTCAAGGATCGGACTTATAGATCATGATGGATAACGTCAGTATTTTGGCAGGAAACTTAATCCCAGATCAGCCTTCCTATTGCGACCCTTAGATACACAGATTCCCCAGTAGCCCTATAAACACGCAAGCATTTCAAAATGATGCAGACGGTAAAAATGTTAATTTACAAGAAAACATGCACCACCAACATTCAAAACAAAACAAACAAGTGTTTGCCACTAACATGGCAATATCCCCCGCCGCCTCAATTTTGTGTGTCTGTACGGACGGAGCCCAATGCAATATCCCCCACTTCGTGCTAATCGCACAGCGGGGGATAAAAATAACACAGAAACATGAACATGAAATTTTATATAATAGCTATTAACATTACGATTAACACACTCATTGGCTTCACTTCAACACAAATCCCAGGAAACACCGTGATCTCTCCAGATGAATGCGACTTTACATTTGCACAACATTCAAGTGCTATGTATACACAGCATGCACAAACAGGAATGGCAAGCAAGTGGCTTCTGAAATTCTAGTTTTTGGGAAATTATTAATAGGTGTGATCGCCATTTAACTTCACCTCTCCTCGCCGTGGTTTTGTTTGAATAAATTACCAGCATTTTGGATCCCCCACACACTGCCAGTTAGAACTTCCCTTTTGCCCTCAGAATGGCTTTCATTTTTCCAACTGACTACTTGACGCAACAACAGGATGGAACAAAAACATTTATACCTCCTCGTCAAAAAAGTGGCTGTTCAATGGGTGCGTCTCACTGAACCAGCTAAGAATGTCGGTGGCAATAAACCATACTTGTGTCAGTATTCAAGCTATGGTATCAATGCAAGAGGGAATCAGATTTTTTTTTTTTTAGATACTTTTTTTCTAATATGAGATAGACGCTGAATGATGGGTGAACGTATGTTCAACATTTAATATCTCCTCCTTTAAAGAAGTTGCTGTCAGCCCTGACACCGTCATCTGAACTCATTCGGACTATCGCCCTTTAATTAGCTTAACTGCAATTTAAAGTTTAAAACGAGTTTAAACCTGCGTTGTTCAGAACAAGTCATTTGGACCTGATTACTGAGTCCTCAAAACCTGTGCTTTAAAACAATCCTGCAGTTTAATCTAAACCCAGCTGCTATGTCCTATAGAGCAGTGGTTCCCAAAGTCAGTCCTGGGGACCCACTGTGTCTGCTGGTTTTTGTTCCAACCACAGTCGTGGTCCCAGAATTTTCACAAGCAGTTAAATTTTGTAATTAGTTGCTTTTCAGATTAGAGGGACGTTTTACCCCCTTAAACCATATTATGACAGAAATGGCTGCCCATTCCATGTTGTTTCAAAGCCCAACATTCATATTTTGATGTATTCCAAGTCAGCACACCAAGCTGAGATGGCAGCATGTTTTATGTGATTAAATACAAGACTGAGATCAATCAACAAGCTGCTGGTTAGGGCACTGAACACAGGTGTTGAAGTTCTTTCCTGAAAACAAGCAAGTAACATTTAGCAGGTTTGACTCATTATAATATGCTTTGTCCTTGAATTCATAATTGCCCAATAATAGTTAGTTTAATGACCATGTGTCCCCAGTTTTATCAATTAGCAGCAAATTCATTGTTTCATGTAATCAATTGCAAATTTCCACTTTATGTCAGAAAAGTAATTTCCAGTATAGCACACTATGCAAGTGTTTTCATCATGGCCATTCTGGCATGAAGTCTAAAAGGGTGAATATTCAGTATGAATAATACAGCAATTAAGACCAATTAACACATCTAGAGAATGGAGCTGTGGTTGGAACAAAAACCAGCATACACAGTGGGTCCCCAGGACCGAGTTTGGGAACCACTGCTGTAGAGATCACCAATCTGCCACTAGAGGGCACTATGAAGTTATCTTTGCTACACATGATTTAACCGCGGTTTATGTTTCACCATCACTTCATTACTGGCATATTCATGGAAAGATTTGCGGAGATCATTAGTTAATCGTCATGTCCTGGAGAACTGGCCGATTTCTCCATGCACACGCGCGCAAACGCACAAAATATCCACTTTTTGGCAGACTATCACTGTCCAATGTAGCCTCTTTAGCAGTGCAGTGGAGCAGTGATTTTTGGTGTGTGATTGGGTACAGTGCGTTGTCCGCAGTGCACGAGGGAAGCGCTTTATACGCATTCATTTTCATGCATTTCCGTAGGTTCTTCAGCTTGTCACCGTTACGTGGCTGTTTGGCCATTTACCTGGCATTGCAAACACGTTTATAATGTTAATCCATGCAGTCTTTTGCGGAGGACCGTAGTGGGGTCAATACATGCATACATGTTCGCCCCATGGCAGCAGGCAGTGGTACTACGCCTTAAAAAAGAATCGATTCAGAATCGTCCCAGCCCAGACTTTAGTGGGCTATCCACACAGAAGAGTGATGAGCAAGTTGGCCAATATGACCATTGCTAGTTAGTCATTAGTCTCGATCTTTTCTGAACTGAACACAACCCTGTGAGAGCAAATCATTGGTGATATTGAAACGTAGCCATGGTAGCTCCGTGTAACAGACGTTCTTGCTGGATCCAGCAACCTCTCGTCTGGGGGAGAGGGGGAGGGGATACTGCGCTCTGCACTATTTTGAATGCGATTGTAGTACCAGTTTTGGCCACAAACTTACATACGGCTCCTTTAATTCACTCAAATAATTTTTGTGACTGCTGAGATGTTTAGCCAATGGTTCTTAATCATCCTAATTACATTAAGTTTAAAACACCTCTTTAGTTTTACCAAAATTATACAGATTCCATGGATATTTCTGGAAATGAACCACAAAATTAAACTCGGCCACACATTATAGCTCAGCACTACATACCTCCTCAGCGTGCCTTATAGGTGGCTGACCTTTGTTTTACAAAAAATATGGCCAAAATCTGACTTATGACCTTGACATCAAATAGGCTTCTGGAGACACCCATTACGCATAACCTCTTCAAATTTAAGGGCTGCCCCCTACAATGGTTAAGGAGCTAGAGTGGTAACATGCAATGGGAAGACAGACAGACAGACAGCGGAGGGAACGACAATATCCCATCGGCTAGAAGCACCGAGGGGGTTAAACTGGGACCCATTAACTGACTTTTGCAATCATTCAATAAATAAATCACCACCAATTTGTCTCACTTTTTCTTATCTACCAATCACTGAACCCCAGACAGAGTGGTTCACTATGCCAAAAAGACAGATACCTTTTATCCAAAATCAGAAATTTGGGAATAATGATCCCATGGTTCAGTTTACTGGCCTACCTGAGCTGCTCGTAGTGGGGGAAGGCTGTGGAGTATAGAAGACCTCGGATGCCACACTGTTCTCCCCAGGCTAAGCAAAAAAAAAACCAAATGTTGGGGATTGCCAGTAGTTATGAACTTAAATAAACCAAGAACAATAAAAAAGACAGTGAAGAGCCTGCAACTTTGTGAGGCATGGATATGTCATATTTTAATTGCTGACGTCCCTGACCTCAGACAGCTGGTCCTCGTGCTCGCTGCTGGGATATCGGTTCTGCACCATCAGAATCAGGGTCAGGAGGTCAGATGAAGTGAGCGTGCTGGCATTGCGACTGAGGAGGAGTAAAATTGTCATGAAATTACTCGTTTTTACTCTTCCCCCCACCCCATCCCCCAAACAAGAAAAGGCTAAATTGATATGCTTGCTTCAGCAGGAGTGCTTGAAAAGGCTAACTCTGAAGTTTGCTATTTTGTAGAAGATAAAATAAGCAGAAAAGTTGAAAAAATTTAGAATATCACATCTGGAAAGTTGAATGGACTGACTACAAGGAAGTGCGAAAGGACAGAAAATGATGAAAAGTTTGCTGAAACTGCTGAAAATCTCAGAATTTTCTGGAATTAATAGGGGCAAAGAAAATGCTCTTTAAAAATTCATAAGAAATAAACTATGAAGAATATCAAAATTCTGTTCAGCTGCAACGCATGGCAGAACATGCGGAAGATTTTAAAGTCTGAACAGTGTCTATAGCTGAAACAATGTGAAAGCTGTTAACAAGCAAAATTCAGGCAGAAGTTGTCAAATAATAATAATAATAATAATGATGAAAGGAGAGTGCAAGATGTGGTGCCATGTTGAAGCAGGTACGCAATAGACAGAAAACATAAATCAAGGTAGTTTTGAGACAGAAAACAGCAAGCTGAAATGCACTATGGAACAGACAGTGATTGATAATGGCGCCCTCTGCTGGAGGCCACGCTGTACCCGGAGTAGAAGGCCAGCAGCTTGGTGTGCACCAGGATAAAGGCGTGCAGAACTTCCTCCCCAGCGCGCTCCGAGCTGCTGTTGATCTGCTGGACCAGCCGTCGCTCCAAGAACTCAATGCACTGCTCGCACAGAGTCGGGTGAATCAACCTCTCTACTGCCTGCAACCGAGAAAGAGGGAAGGACATGTCAAAGTAAGCAACCAGGAAGCAGAAATGACAGAAACATTAAATCAGGGGGAAAAAAAATTAACTATAATGTATTTCTTCAATTAACACGTAAAGAAATCTAAACTAAAATCAAAATAGTGAAATTGTAGACCATTTTTTGGGTAGCACGGAAAACAAAAACCAAAGGCAAAAAAAGAATAAAGTATTACACATGTGACAGCAAATACTGTGTATGCTTTTGAAAAACCGTCCATCATTTTGAATAAGAAGGTAGGAACAAGTGATTGGAGTTGTCCCTGTTCCTTCCCCTTAAACCATACCTCCACCAGAAAGCTCTGGTCCTGCTCTTTGAGCTGGCTGTAGGTTTCCAAAAGGCCCTGCAACTTCCTCCACAGGCGATTCCTTTGATCGGTGTCCTGAGGACGAAGCCTAGAGGAGATCCGCCAGAGATTAATGCTCCATCAGTCTGATAAGCCTTGACCCCTGTTACAGTCAGTGCTTCCGGAAAACTGCACTACCTGAGAAACTGCTGTAAATCTAAGCCAAACTTACTTACTGACCACAACACTAAAACACTTCAGTGTATGGAAATTGGACCAATAATCATGGATAAAATTACCAAGTCACTTCTTGGCTTTTGGATTGCCAAATGAGCTCATTGCTACAAATATCTACAAACCCAGTTCTGAAATAGCTGGGGCAAACTGCAAATTGTGAATAAAATCAAAATGCAATGACTTTCAGATCACATGAGCATATATGTTATTAACAATAGAACATAGATAACATTTCAAATGTTGAAACATTGAAACATTGAGACATTCTACATTTTTATCAACAAAATGAACTTATTTAAAATTTTCTGGCTGCAACAGGTCTCAAAAAAGTTAGGACACAGGCAAAAAAGGGCTGAAAAAGCATTTAATATATCAGAGAATGAGCTGAAAGAACATTTAGCAAGTAATGAAGTTAACTGGCATCAGGTGTGTAACATGATTGGCTATAAAAGGGATGTCTTAGAGAGGCTGAGTCTCTCAGAAGTAAAGATGGCCAGAGGCTCTCCAACCTGTGAAGGCTTGCGTAAAAAAATTGTGGAATACTTGAAAAATAATGTTCCTCAACTCCAAATTGCAAAGGCTTTGAAGGTCTCATCATCGACAGTGCATAACATTATCAAAAGATTCAGAAAAACTGGAAAAATCTCTGTGCGTAAGGGACAAGGCCGAAGACCTTTCGGGCCCTCAGATTCCACTGCATCCAGACAGGGCATATAGAGCAAAACTACTAAACCACCATTTGATTCTAAATGCAGATAAAATTTAGAGTCATTAAGCTATATATACTGTATAGCCTGGGTAACTGACTGTAGACCTGCCCCCTAATCATCCCCTGATCTAATTGGCTGTGCAAATTTCCCTCTCCCTCCCCACCTCAACCCCCAGGGCTCCCTTGAAAAAGAGATTTTAATCTCAACAAGACTTCCCTGGTTAAGTAAGGGTTAAATAAACTTAAAAAAAAAAACAGTTTCAGTATTACAATGTAAATCCAGCAATATACAGAGGGCTCATGAATTATTGACACCCCTGACTGAAAATGTGCTAAAAATACTACAAGAAATAAATAACAATTGAGTGAGTTAAACTAAAATGCCAGAAAGTAATAAATACTGGATTTAATTACTGTTAGAATGCAATCAACCAAAAGTATTTGTTCATTTAATAAATAATTTATTTCCTTAGAATCATAGTTTTGTCATTTATGATGCCGCTAAAAAATTATTGTGAATAAAATCTGCCAAATTTAAACCAGAAGTGAACTGCAACTCATGTTCATTCGTGTTTTAAGGAACCATACTGTGCCATTACATCACATCCTGTTTTTACTATTCTTGAATGTCAAGAACCAAGTTTTTTTTTTTTTTTTGCACGGGAAAGGAAATAAATTCTACACACAAATTCAGTCAAAAATAAACTGGACCAAAATTCTAGCACCTTAATGGCATTTTAATATTTCAACATCTCCAAAAATGAAAATGAAATGAACTAAAATTTTCCAGGATAAGGAAACAGAAATTGCCCCAAACAGACAGCCAGATACTGTAGCTCAGAAGACAGAGACCCAGTAGTCCAACAACCACAGATGATTAATTTTGCAAGTGTGGATTTGCAAGTTGACAGTGTTCAACAACCGGGGCCAAAATTAGAATAAGATTAGAATTTCTTTATTGACTAAACTATTTATTTAACTGAAAATCAACTGATAGACAGACTGAGCAGAAACTGTGCCCAACTTGAGCCCGTTTAACAACAGTTGGCTACACGGTTCATGTAGGTATAACAGCAGCCTACGGGTATGCATGAAAGGCACAACCGCAACATACAGCACATACTGGTAATTAAAAGTACACTAGATCATTACTAAAGAGCACTCAGAGAGTGTGTACCTCTGCCAGCAGGTTTTGATCCACTATCACTTATCAGCAGCAAAATCCAGATCTGTATCCAGATTGATCCGGAAATTTTATCACGTCTTCCCATTCATATAATAAAACTTCCCGTAAAACTGTGTGATAATCCGTTGAATAGTTTTTGAGTAACCCTGCTGACAAACACAAACACGAACACAAGTGATCACATCGTCGTTGATCTTACTCTCTCTTCAGGAGGGAGCTGCTGAGTGTTACTACGCCGAAGTGCACAGCCAGCAGCTTCTTCATGACGTAGATCTTCCTCCTCAAGTCTTCATCCTTCTCCTCCCCGTCTCCGTTCACAGCAATGTACAGACACTCGTCAAACTGCAACCAAACGAGCACATCAGGACCGGGCCGCCTGCTCAGAGACGGCTCACTGACCTCATTCAGCTCACAGACACGCAGCTCACTCCTTCCGTCATCTCAAAACACAGCTGCACATGAAGAGAAGTTCTCCTCCAGTTTTACCACGAATAAAGCTGGAACACTGAAGAATCACACAGGCAAAACTTGATTTGCTTCGTGCGGACATTGACCTAGCTACAGGATGGACGAGCACCATTGCAGCATCTCCCAGTCCACTTCAATACGCAGCAAGGCAATGAAAAATGTCATGTGAGCACATACACCAAATAAATGGTAGCAAACTATAACCGCTTGTAACATTCATAGATTGTATAAAAAGATGGATGCAGCACCCTGGTCTGAAAAATGAAGCCCATGCGGAAGTCCCGTAAAATGGCATTCTATTTAATGGCCAGCAGATGGCGACGTCGGTGGTTGCAGAAATAAGTTCAATGCTATAGAAGTCTATGAGAAATGACCCTACTTTCCCACCTGATTTTTCATTTAAAATAATGTGAAAAATCATTATTTATGGTAGCTATAGAAAGTTTCAAGTTTCCTTTGATATATGATGTGCATTTTTGTAAATTATGGTCCCATATAGACTAGAATAAAGGATAAACCCAGAATATGCTTTTGGGGCGTGGCTATCCTCTGGTCCTCCTCCGATACGGTCAGATCCAGAACCACGGTCCTCCCCGGATCTTCAATACATGCTCTCGTCCAATAGAAATCACATCCGGTTTCAAAATGACAACATGGCACAATTCAAATTGCCAAAATCGAGTCTTCCTTCATGGTATGCTGAAACCAGTGGGTGACATCACAGTAACTTCGTCCATCTTTTTATACAGTCTTTGGTAACATTGTACAGCTAAGAATAGTTTACAATGATCAGATAAATCCGCTTTTGTCATGTTTCTTTCTTTTAACCAGAGAAATTGATCATCTGGTGAGGCAACCTTTCACTAAAATGGAAGAGGTCTCCGTCTGTCTGTATGTATGCACATCTGTCCATTAATTTTATTAACAAACATTCATCCAAAAGATTTCACACATGGTGTATAACTTTTTTCTGAGGACCCAAGGAAGCACATGAGAGGAGTGTTCAGGCGTTTGGCCGAGCGGCTCTCCAGAAAGCTGCAAGCAGCAATCAGATCATTCTGAACAGGCATGTTTTGAATGGACACTGCATTGGTAAAAGTAACGTGCCAAAAAGACCACTGTCCTGAGGGAAGCTCACAGACAGACTCTCTCACACACCCAGCTCACAGACCGACTGTCTCACTCACCCAGCTCACAGACCGACTGTCTCACTCACCCAGCTCACAGACCGACTGTCTCACTCACCCAGCTCACAGACCGACTGTCTCACTCACCCAGCTCACAGACAGACTGTAACTCACCAATCTCACAGACAGACTGTCCAACTCACCACTCTCACAGACAGACTGACTCACTCACCCAGCTCACAGACAGACTGACTCACGCAGCCAACTCACAGACTGAGTGGTGCACCACACAATTCTTGACTAAGTTCTGTCAGTTTCAGATGGGTACCTGATGAAGGGCATAGATGTGATTGTTTTCTGTGGTGAAGGAGGTGTAGCAGTCATCCATCTTGGCCATCATGCTGCTGCAGGACATGATTATGGGGGCAAAGCATGTGCTGATGCTGTCCTCAAAAGCAGGAGGCTGGGAGTGAGAAAAGGAGCCATTTACACTTCGACATTGTTTGGAATTACTGAGGATACCTTAGTGCTCAGTAATACCAAGTTATCCCATAGTGTAAATCTAAGGTTCACCAAAACTATCAATTCACAGTGATATGCATTAATGTAGAGCATAACACAACCCCAGAGCAAAATTAAGAGCAACGCAGTCGTCATCTTTGTTGAAATTTTTTTCCGATCAAATCTTTTCATTCACCCCGTGAGTAGACAGCAGTCTTTCAACATGATTAGAGATGGTACAACCAATTATGGGGAGACAGCTCATACTTAGAACAAGAAATGGCCCAATTCCTTAAAAGTGCCAAAACAGTTAAAGTCAGCTGCATGAAAAGATGTGTTCACTAAATATGTCTCTTCACTTAGCTAAAATTGCAGCTTAATGCAAGTCGAGCAACATGTACGTTGCTCCACAAATTAAATCCCCATTTGTGGGTGTACCAACTGCCCATGGTTCATCCAAAAAAGATAAAACCCACACATTAAAGCAAAGTCTGCAATTCAAACTCTGACATATCTAAATTTAAAACTCAAAGCACTAGAGTACAGAAACAAAATAACAGAAAATGTCACAGTCCAATGAATTATGGTGCTCATTGCACCTGGAATATAGGAGGCCTGTTCACCTTCTGTCCTTTTTCGTGAGACACTCCATACTGCTGCTGAATATTCTGTTCGTACTCTTTGTCCGTCCAATAAAAAAGGAGCTCAACAGTCTCGCTGGTCACCAGAAGGCACTTCATCTGTAGAAGACACCGCAAGCTCAGAACGACATCTGTTAAAGGCCACAGCCGCAGTATGAGGTCCCCAAAAAATTAAACATTTATCAATGGCTTGGGGTAAATCCAACTTCTAAAATACTTTGATAACATAATTTTACGTCAAAAACAGCAGCCAGAAAATATCTGTACGCCGTAACTTCAAATTAAACGGCGATCAATTCCATTTTTGCAGCTGTTTTGTTATTGCAGTACAAAAGGGGGGTGAATAGTAGAGACAGGTACGAATTCCAGTGATGTTGACGCACTTTTTTTGTTCGTCCGACAGATGAAAGGACTCCGCCATCACAGCAAGATCTTAGTTAAACTCAGTAATGTTGAGCAGTCATAAGATCAAGCGCGTGAGTACTAAAACACTGAGTTACGTCACCGCATCTTTGAATACCGCCTTTTCATTGCTTATTAGAATTAACACACGTGTTTCTGTTTCTCTTTCAATCAAATAATAAAAGACGTTTGTTTAACAAACAAAAAGTCTAACTTATATCACTTAACGTAATTTTGCAAGCAACATAGCCAAGAAGCAAGCTGAACGGTAGTTTCACTGAAGCGAGTAACTCAGGGTAGCTAAAGGAAAATACAGCTGAATAACAAACCTTTTCTATTTATGATGTTAGACTAGCCATTTCATATCTTCTTTCGCAATCAGTTTTACACACGCAATCTCAAAACACCCCTCTGCACACTCCGTAGTGGACTTGAAAAGGTTCGTAGCAAGTTGACAAATTCAGTGAGTTTTCATTTACTTCCCTTCACTTACTACCACGTGACTTTAGTACCATGTGACCTGGGCAGCATTTGCTGTCGTGTAGTGGGACTATCAGAGAATGAGAACGCAGTATAGCTTTCTCAGCGTCAGACCCTTATCATGAGTAAAATTCGTGGATGCAGATGGGTAACCCTTGTTGTACATCTTGGAAAACAGGTCAAATAACCCCTATAATAGCACAGGGACGAGAAAAATAATTTAATCGAGTAAAAACCATGATTTCATCTACATATACTGAGGTATTCGCCTAGCCTGACAACTGACCAAGGAGCTTTCATCTTCAAAACTTTTCTGTTTTTTTTTTTCTGTTTTTTTTTTTAAACAATCTGAGAACAGGAGGCATTCCCCGAGATCCGCGTGATGGTTTCAATTCTCAAAATGGAAATGGATATAAGAAAACAACTAAAAGTTATAAATATTAATTCTATTTCTCTGAGAAATAAAAAGAAAGTTTATGGCCAAAAATAAGTCAATATTACTACTACTACTACTAATAATAATAATAATTACTATTATTATTATTTTTTTTTAATATAGTTGCATTTTAATGTTTTTTTTTCTGTTAATATTTTGAATTAAATATAACAGGTTAAAAAAGGCATTCATTCATAAACACTTTCGATCATATGTATCGAGGGCACCAATCAAGCCACTCTGTTTATTGGCCAATAGATGAGAAGTCGGTGCTGCTGCTGGATCACGCATGGGGATTTTAGTGTTAATCAGTAGATTGAGTCAGCCATCTGGTAGGGACTGTGTCATAGCTGCCTTCATTACTTTTTTTGCCTTTTGTTTCTTTAACTATTTTGTTCCACTAACATATTGAAGGGAAGGACATTTGAGTTTTCTCAAATTTATTCCAAGGCTACTTAAAAACCTCTCTGCAACTTTCCCTTGACCCCGGTGATGTTTTACAGTCTCGCTTAAGGAGACGTGGAAAGAAAAGGAAATGGCTGCCTGTTTAAGAGTATTTGGATGCACCCTCATGTGAGGAGGATTTTATGGAAAGCTGCGTAATGAACGCTCATTGCTTTAGTGCACAGCTAAACATTCTTGGAAGATTCAGGTATTGGGAAACCTGCACCTTATTTTCATGTTGATATAAAAAGGCAGCAAAGAACCACGCAGAAAATGAAGTTTACATTTCTGGATCTGTGGTGCATGTAATAATGCATACTGACCAAACATTAGGCTAATGCAAAGAAATTTGTCTGGTTTAAAAATGATGCAAACATAAATTTGATGGTCTAAATGTTTCAAATATACTGCTCTCGTTCAGATGCACCCTCATTTGAAATAGCAATTGATTTGGCAGCAAAAATAAATTGTTACAAAATCAATGAACCGTAAGAAGACTGAAATACTATTTTTTTTGGGGGGGGGGGAATTTCAGTAGAGCTGGTGACATCTAATCGTTTATATCTGGTTCAAATCCTCAATGTATTGATATTTCATTGTTTATAGTTAAAATTGTGTTTGTCGTGAGCACTTTTACATTTTATACATAAGTCACTAATGCTCTTTGATAGACACTTGTTGTTACTTATGCCTGCTTTAGTCTTAAACACAGGCAGCAAAGTGGTAAACATCCACATGCCGATGTCATGGCAACCAATGTCCATTTCTGAAGAGAAACTTCTAAAACTGGATAATGCAGCTAGATATTAAGCAAAAAAGGGGCCATAGGTCAGATATGGTTAGATTGAAACAGAACATTTGCATTATCCTATTTCCATCTTTGAATAAATATTTACGTCTTTTTGAATCCCACATTGGTCAGAATGCCCATAATGGCTGCAAGAATCCAATATTGGTTGGCTTTTGCTAATCTGCTCGATCAGTTCAGGGCCGGATGACATGCATGTGAGCTGTCTTGGAGCCGACTACTGTATACACAGTGTAAACATTGCAAAATCTTCCATTTTGGCTCAAGGGGGAATAGAACCACCATGCACAAAATGGTCCCAGAATATAAACAGTTTCACGCAAGCTTTGGTTACTGTTATCATAGTGAAGCAGCGTTTGTCACGCAATAGTGGCTTGACTCTGTGCAGACCTCTAGATTGAGGCACAGTCCTGCTTAATTGTATGGAGAAAAGTCAAGCAATGAACAAAAAAGTAAACCAATGATGACAAAAAACAGAAAGAAACGATGTATGTTTTGAGGTCCTGTGTCTTAACATGGGCATCGGCTGGAAATAAATGTAGACAATTTATTAGCGCATGCATGTCATGTTCACTGTACGTTTGTGGATGAAACAAACTTTCAAACAACTTGAACAGGAACAGGTCAATGTTTTCATTGTCATGGTTTCGCTTATTACATTTTTTTTTTTCAAATTAAATTTTCAAACTTGCACACAAGTGAAAAATTAACCTGCTAGGATCACAAAATGTATGAATCATATATCTTAGAAGTGTCATGCTGCCATGCACCTGAAATTGGATTAATAATGATGACAAAGAATATTAAATTGTTTAAAAAATGCTTAACCATTTCCAGTACACTTACAGTTATCGACAAGTTACTTCACATATCCTCTAGTAGTGTGGCTCAGTGATGATTGGTATCTAATGTTTTAGACTCAGATGTGCCTTTAGACTGGTTGACAACTGCCTGAAATCATGAAACTGAGTATTCTGTGATGGCAAATGTGCATAGGCAAGTGACTTGGCGGGACACATAGGAAAGGAAATTAGTCCCAAAAGATAATGGACCACAGTAAATATTTTATGCTTTTGCCTTCAGAGCTGCCTGGATTTTCATGGTATGAATTTAACAAACATTTTTGGAGGATTTTGGCCCCAAGTTCGATCATTAATGCAGATTATTCACATTTATGCTGCAAAACTTTCATTCCACATCATCTCAAACGTGCTTTATTGGATTGAGATCAGGGACTTCGAAGGCCACTGGATTCGATTGCAGTTTACTCTGTTTACATGCTTGAAATGTTTTGTGGCTTGATGCAGAATCATGAGAGAGGCATCCATTTCCAAATGGTAGATTGCAGTCTTTAATGGGTGCACCTAGCCAAACGTGTCTCCAGAAAACATAGGCCATACCATCGTGCCTCCTCAAGTAACCTGTAAGACTGATGTATGGTGGGATAGATTCATGGATTCATACTGTCTATGCCAAATCCCCTACCACATGGGAATTTGAACTCAAATTGAGGCTGGTCAGATAGGATATGTTCCTTAAGTCTTTGATCATCCCGATTTTTTTTGATTAAGTGGGCAATCTTCATGCTGTTATGTACCTGATTCAAGTTTCGATATGTTTTGCATTCACAGGTGCTCTTCTACGCATTATCTGTGAAACAGCTGCTATTTAAGACCTTAACGTTGGCTTTAGCATGTTTGCCCATTTCTCCCTCTTTTATAAAGTGTTTTTGCCCAAAGTGCCATGTTTTTGTTAATCACACCAGGCGATGAATGAACTTGAGAAGGTAGTGCATGAAAATTCCAGTTTGGCTGTTTCCAAGATTCTGGAACCACATATCTGGTGCCATTGGCCATACTGTAGGTAGGTCGAAGGTGTTTAGATTATGCATCCAACTCATACTAACTTCTTAAACTTTCATTTTTCACTTCAAATTTCCCTTATGTCGGTTTGAAGTCTGAAAGAGCATTTTTTTAAATCGTGGAATAATGCCACAAAAATATTCTACATTTGCTGGTTGCAGCGCTTCACTGATGCTTCAACACACACATATTGAATGAAATATTCAAGCTTGAGATTCTATAATTTAATGGCCATCCCATTACATCAAATGGAAAATATCTAGATCATGTACATCCTTTTGTACAGCAGGACATATTTGGTATTGCTGAAAACCTTGGGATTGCCACTTCAATTTTAAATAGGCCTGAAGTTCCACAGCTTTGAATACAACAGCTGCATTTTATGGACCCATATATGGGTCCGTGTGTTTTATGGGGCTAATGTTTGGTTGAATGAGAAATAAACCCCTTCACTGTGTCTAAAAAGCTTTTTATTTTGATTTGCTACTTGGACAGCAGGCCTTTTGAGTTAAGAAGCAGGTGTACATAAAACAGAGCAGTCCCTGAAATAAAATTCTTATATAGTTTCATAAATCCGAGCTGCTTTTTTCAGTTGTTCTTCTTGATCCCTCCCCAATCCGCCTATTCCTTCGCCGCCTCTCCTTGAACCCGCTTATCCTCGGAGAGTCGGAGATGAGGCTGGTGTGCGTTACCTTCTCTCCGACTGGGCCCAGACTTCGGGAATTCCAGAAACGTAGCTGCGGGGCTCAACACGCACGAGTGTTTCCTATCAGCACTGGCCTCATGACATTGCCCTGACAAGACAATGCTTTTGCCAGCCACAACAAAGCCTGGGTGCAGCTGCCATGGACATCTGCTGGGCCTCAGCTCAACCCTTGGCTTCCCTCTCCCACCCCCACCCAAGCACCGGGCCAGCAGACGGGCCCTTTGAACGCTTTGTCCCACACTGGAGCGACACAAAGCTTGCTTTTTGAGTTTCGGATTGCCTCTCACTGTCACAGTGTATTTCTGATCTGCTCCATGCTGCAGTGCAGGTATAAATCGTCGCATTTCGCATTCCTTTCATCCTTTAACCCTCCCACGCTGAACATATGCTCTGAAGTATTTCTCCTGTATGCCCTCGACCATTTATTCGACCGATACACAACCCCATTGCTTAAACCCCAGCACTCCCAGAAACTCCTTTACAGTAGCCCAGAGGTTTGACATTAAGCCTGACCAAATGACTACCAGCTACCAAATGATATACGCTTCTAGAGGCTTCTAGACATCCAATGCTCCTGGCCGGGGTTGGCTGCCAGATTTTCTTCGTCAAAAAATTCCACAAGAATTTAATAAACATGTAACATTTATGAACAAAATCATATGTATATGTAGTATTGCCGTGATGTAAATCTTTGAGATCAGACTGTATTTGTGTGCAATGACTTATAGCATGACTCACTGTGATAAATTTCAAGCTGGTTAAACTTAGAATGTAAAGTTCACCAGCTGCCTTAAAAATGTGAAATAACTCAACTTGAAGACAAGCAGCTTTTTTTTTCAGCTCAAAAGTAGTCAAGACGATGGATAATTTTAAGTTCAATTTTTGAAAACATATAAACTTCAGTTCAATATCGAAACTTGTCATGACAAGTGGAGTTAATAAGAATAATTAAGTTCACTTTTACAATTTTATTACAGTGCTGAGACAGAATAAAGTAAATCTGCAAATCTATATATTATTACTGAGTTGGAAATTTGCGTAGTTTCACACATCTCCGTAGAAACCACCGTGAATAATGAGTCTGTTCTCCGTATACATCGGTTTTACTGTGTGACAAAGACGATGCGCCAGGTTTCGAACTTAGTTATGTGAAAACTGCATTTTGAAGCCATTTTTGAAAGTAAAACCAGCTCATTCAATCAGCTGTAATTGTGCCCGCACATATAGCCCGTGCATAGCATGGGTATCGGCTAGTAACTCATTATTTCTTTGCTGACAAATGTCATGTATTGTGAGTTTGCAACATTTTGCATTTGTGCAAACAGAAAGCCTTGAGAACATTTTAATTTCACCAGAGTCTGGGCTCCATGAAGGATCATAATGTGTAAGTCTGGAAACAGTCTACGGCGTAATCATGAAACGATAAACAGGTCTAGCTTCTTAAATGTGATTATATACTTTCACATGTAAATTTGTTTATACCCACCATTCTTTTTGTTTAACTCATGCTTTCTGGTGCAATATCAATTAACGTTACACTCAGCGTTAAACTAAGAATGCTCATCTAAATATGCTCAACAAAGATCAGCGATTATGTCAGTATATGTTTGATCTGATGGTGATGCAACAGGAAAAGTAATGACTGCATTTAAAAAAAAAAGACTTGACATAAGCAGCTGATGCCTATCTACAAATATTTTATGAAATTTTTGCAGACAGTAAATGGCAAGCTTCATCTAACATCTCTGAGTGGTTCATGCAAAATTATGCACAAGATTTTGAGAGTCCAAAGGAATAATTTTACTGAGTGCACATTTATCCATCAGCCATCATTAGATGGATCTTTATGAAAAATGGACATTCTTTCAAAAAAGACAGTAAGATAACCATACACAGCATTTCAATGATTAGCCACACCTCTTCTGATGAATAAACCATCCATCAAAACCTTTTTACCCTCTTGTATGCACACCTCCTGATTTAGTTTTTTCCAAAATATGTTTGGGGAATTCGAAGTGGCCATTCATGCCCGTTTTTAAATTAATACTTAACAGGAGCTTTGGATTTGATATGCCTCCCTTTGAAATGAGGGCCAATTCAATTATGAATGGACAGACCATTACATATTTGCTATGACCAGTTATGTTGAAGATCCAATCAATTCTCAATTCAGTGATTATCAGCTGCCATATTGCTGGACCGGCTGCACTGGTTTGTGTGTTCAATTTGTGTGCCAGTTTGTTTACTAGATTTAATAAGCTTCTGGAAAGAAAAGGATGATGGACAAAAAAAAAAAAAAAAAATATATATATATATATATATATATACAGTATATTTATATATATACAGCGCCCTCCATAGTTATTGACATCCTGGTTAAGATGTGTTCTTTAGCTTCTAATAAATTCAGTTTTTTTCTAAATAATATAGGACCACAATGAAAAAAGAGGAAAATACAACCTTTAATTCAAGTGCATTTATTCACTGTGAAAAAAATCCAGCATTAAAAAATAATTCTTTTACATCAAATCATGTGTGCCACAATTATTAGCACCCCTGATGTTAATACTTTGTAAAACCCCCTTCTGCCAACAAAACAGCACCTAATCTTCTCCTATAATGTTTCACAAGATGGGAGAATACAGAAAGAAGGCTCTTCAACCATTCCTCTTTGCTCAATCTCTCTAAATACTTCACAGTGGGCATGAGGTGCTTTTCTGCATATTCATCTTTTGTGTTCTGCCAGACCCACTTAGAGTGTTTGTTGCCAAAAAGCTCTATCTTGGTCTCATCTGACCAAAGCACACGGTCCCAGTTGAAGTCCCAGTACCGCTTAGCGAACTCCAGACATTTGCGTTTTTGATTGAGAGTGAGAAAAGGTTTTTTCCGTGCATGCCTCCCAAACAGCTTGTTGGCATGTAGATAGCGCCTGCTGGCTGTTTTGGAGACTTTGTGACCCCAAGATGCTACTATTTGTTGCAATTCTTTAACATTGAGCTTTGTAGAACTTTTTCTCTTACCATCCTCCTCACTGTGGGTGGTGGGAAAATAACCTTGCGTCCTATTCCAGGCTTGTTTACCACTGTTCCGGTTCTTTTAAACTTCTTAATGATTTCTCTGACAGTAGATATGGGCAGGTGCAGGTGAGTGGCTATTTTCTTGTAGCCATTGCCTGACTTGTGAAGGTCGACACACATCTGCCCTACTTGATGGTGCATTCCTTTGTCTTTCCCATGTTGAAGAGTAGATAAGAGAAATGGCCTCTGTGTCACGTCATATTTACTGTATGCCCCAGGGAAACAGGAAGTGATGATTTACTAATTAAATGTTCCTAGAAACTCTGATCAACTTTGTAAACTACTGTAGAAATGACAGAAATACTTCAATTACATTTAATTCCTACAAATTGTTAGGGGTGCCAATAATTATGGGACAGGTGATTTTACAAAAAATAATAATTTCTTAGTCAGGGATTTTTTCCCTTAAAATTCACTTGAGTTGAAGGTTACATTTTTCTACAATTTTCAGTGTGAGAGTGTGCTTCAGCAATAACAATTTAATTTATTTTAAGGCTTTTATGCCTTAAAATATGCCAATAATTATGGAGGGCGCTATATATATATATATATATATATATATATATGAAATACACACACACTGTATTCACCCATATGCATGTCAAGTTTAGTGGATAGCGATATGTACCATGTTTGAGTCGTTGGTATTTTTAGTGAAGAAAAATTGCTTCTTTAATTGGGACGACAGTTCATAATGATTCCATTCCATTCTGGCATCTAGGCTCCTAGTAACCAGACCAAACACGCAATTCTCATGTCTCACATTTATCTCATGGGAAACTGCAAAATCATGCAGAAATAATAATAATAATAATGGTTTTATTGCCCAACCCAGCACTAACTTGGGTTTCCCCACCACATTTTCCTCCTGGATTTCATTTCCTGTTGAAAATAAGATCTGTGGGAGCACAATTTTAAGAGAGCTTCATCTTTTCTTTTATCCATGAATTAAATGCAATTCCTTACAATCTCAATTATGATTTTTGAAGTAGTTATGCTGCAATATGCTAACTTTGGTTTCAGGAGTGATGGGTGTAATTTAAATTGTAGCACAAAAAGTGACTGTTCATAAGCCTATGCTGACCATGGGCTCGCCAGAAAAAATGAAATCCCCATGCCCAAAAATGTTAGAAATATACTCAAGGAACCTCGGCCCGAATTTTTTTTTTTTTAATCACAAACTGCACCACTCATCTCAGACACCACAGCAGCATTTTAGGTGCATGCAAAATAAATAAAAATTCTGGAATAACATGTTGGATAAAAACAACTTAAATTTCCAAAAATTTTTATTATGACTGTATACATTCTTACAAAAAATAAGTGTCAACTCATGAATTTCCCAAAATATAATAATATTCTTTGAAATAGAAAATATAAACAACTCCAAAATAAAAATCAGAATATTCAGACGGACGTTCATCATTTCACACATTTGATAGCGAAAGCTCTGCATTAAACTGCTCCCTTCCCCCATGCTGACATATCGGTTATACAACCTAAATTTGAATCATCACAATGGAGTTACCATTATATTATGCATCCTCAATTAAAACATTAGCTAATTTGAAATGAATTTGTCATAGAATCATAAAAGAAAATTACCATTCTGTAGAATATACTGTAAGTTCAAAAGCAAGTGGCAGTGTTATAGAATAGTCATGGTTAGTCACAGTTGGCTGTAAAGGATATAGGTAAAGATTACTGACTTAACTCCCAGGTGCTGCCACCATTTGCTTGAGGTAACCTGTATAATTTAAATAACTACATCTAGCTGTATAACAAAATATTATGCACTTATAAGGGCAAGTCATTGTGGATATTAGATTGTCTATTAAATGCCTGTAATGTAGAATAATCTGTCCCCTGTATACACACAAACATTTATTTAAATTACAAAATATATGAAATTAAACATTTTCAATGCATTTCCCATCGACTATATGCATTTATATACAATACATATTATAAAAGGATGATACATGCATTTGACAAACTGTACAAAAAATTTATACTGAACATTTTAATTATACTCTTTAGAGAAAGCAGCACTGAGCAATTGAGCGAGGTCAGTTACTCTGGATTTGAATAACGATGAAAGCAGTCATGGCCGTGAAGCTCAGTTAACACATACACATACATGATATATACATAGATATTCTAACAGCTTTTTTTTTTGACTGAATTATAATTTAGGCAGACCAAACATTTACAGCATTTGGGAAAACATCACAGAATGACCGTAGCCCTCCATGCCCTGGTTACCTACGCTTGTCTTCCACATTCCACAACACATTCTACCCCGGAGACCTGCAGTATTCCCATCTCCAGGTCCCAATCTATGGTCAGCACATAATAAAATTAACTTAAAAATACAATTCTTGAAATTTTATTGCATTTCATCTATGCCCACAGCAAACAGAGCAATTTTTCCCACTCTTGACGTCATCAGTGCTGACATTGTCACGAGGTGTTGTACCTCTCGATGACCAAATCAGCTCACTTCAAGCCTTAAAGCAAGAATCACCTCTCGTAACACCCTGCTAGCATTTTGGGAAGCTTATATTCCATAAATCTGTCATTAAACACACACAACATAATCAGGCCAGGACCACATCGCAGCTTTGTGGTTTGAAAGCATAGCTTAATCCACCATAAGTAAAGAAACAAAACTTGTAAGACATATTCATAATTCATTTCAAAATAATCTTTTCTGCAAAAATGTGAAATGTGACGTGGAGCATTTGAGGAACGGCTGTCGTACCAGACAAAACAATGACACAGTGCGGATAAAAATAACATTTTCGGGAGACGAGTGTAGCTGCTGGGATTCAGTGCAGGCTGACAGCCCTTCCTGTTTTAATCAGCGGGTCTCCTGGAGGGCACTGGGGTGCTGAGGATTTCCATGGGCTCACAGCCTGCCACAGCAGTATCCACTTTAGCCGGCTCTTTCATTCCTCGGGGCGTTACGGTACAGTTGATCCTGAGGGAGAGTCAAAATCGGTATCCGTGGCTTTCAGTCTGCGGTGCGCCGCAGAGGAGTTGAGCAGACTGCTTAAGTTTAAAAGAAAACTAAGAACAAAAAAACGGGATGGTGGGTTGTGATTCTATTAACCACAAAAAATAGACACGGTGAAGGTGAATAGGGACTTCAGGGTGAAAGGAAAACACTAGCCAGACTGAGCCGTGTTTTGAAAATATTATAAATAAGCACATATAAGCTGACCTTACGGCAGCAGGAGGGAAAAGGTCGTAAGTTCAGCCCTGGATTCGTATGAAGGGCAGGCTTTTTTCCGTGTTTGCGGATGCTGTTATCTGCGGCAGGCGTAGGCATTGATGTTTTTTATTACGTAGAAGCCAATGGCCATTGGGGGCAGGGCTATTGTCCGACCTGTGCGCAGCGCCTGTGGCTTCAGTTCTGGAAATGTCTCATCATCCAGCATGACGAGAGGCTCCCCGTTCAGCTGTACCGACCTGCATAGTGATAGACACAAATACAGCTGTCAATTCAATCAATCAACACGCCATCTAAGCCCACCTGCCGTCAACAGCTCTCTACTGTATCAATCAATGCAACATCCTGCCTGTCAAGTATAGCTCTCTAGACAACCAATCAACACACCATCTGAACTTGAATGTCATAAACAGCTCACTATTCAACAAATCCAAACATCATCTGGCCCTGGAGGTCAATATCAGCCGCTCTATTCCATCAATCAACACGCCAGCTAAACCTGCCTGCCAAGAGCAGCTCTCTATTAAGCCAACCAACTGACCATCTGAACCTGCCTGTCAAGAACAGCTCTCTATTCAACCAATCAACACATCATCTGAACCTGCCGGTCGTGAACAGCTCTCTATTTAACCAATCATCACCCCATCTGAACCTGCCTGTCAAGAGCAGCTCTTTATTCTACCAATAGACATACCATCTGACACAGCCTGTCAAGTACAACTCTCCAATTTACTAATCAACGCAGCATCTGAATCTTCCTGTAAAGCACTCTTTTCAAATAACCAATCTCTACTTCTCCTGCCTCAATTAATGCTGTTCTCCAATCAACTGCTCAATCTGCAGTCAGAATGTAGTCAAACAGGGAGACTGGTGTTTCTCTGAAGAAAAACATATATAATGCAAATATATTACAGTGATCATGTCAATGATCACAAACACCCACAGAGCCATGGAAACAGGGATGATTCATAACAGTTTCAGAGACTTGTGTCACAGAAAGGTTCCAGAACAGAAGAAGGACTTCAGAGCATGAGCAAAGAAATAATGTTCAAGATGTTCAACAAATATAATAAATAAATACTTTATTATAAATAATAAATAAATAAATAAATGAGAAATAATGTTTAATGCATGCACAACACTTCAATTACTCTGTAATGATTCACAAGGCTGTTTACCACCTTGACCCTCAACACTGTAGAGAATGTTAGCAAGTAGTAATCACAATTTTGAAATAACTTAATAATTGTGTTTCATAGCACACCCAAAGGGGGAAGGGGTATTGTTTTCAGTGGCTTGTATTTGCGTATTAGTCCGTCAGCAGTAAAGCAGAAAAACAGTTTGCTCAAATAACACAAAATCTTCAGGAGAGGGGTGCAACGATCCAATGATTATCTTGGTTAAATTTAGGAATTAACTGGGTCAAGGTCAAGGCTGAGGCTGAGGTCACCAAACATCCAGGCAGGAAATGTTGCGTTTGACTCCACTGGTTGCCCTCTGAGAATATCGCATTAAGATGGTCATGTATGTTATAATCGCAATTTCTAGTCATCGAGTGTTAGATGGAAATTAAAAAAAAAACTAATATAATACCATTGTCCTAAATGAAATATAATAACTGCTGGTTGTTAAATAATAATAATAAATATTAAATAAATAATAAATATTTTGAATGTGTTAAGTCATAACATTCAAGCGCATACTTCTGCCATGCTATATCTCAGTATTATTGGTTCGGGATCCACAAGAATATTATCTAGATCACCAACTACAATCAATTCTACATTAGTGTAGATTCTATTTAATACTGCAATTTTGTGAAAATCTGATCATTACATAAAAGACAATCAGTCCATTCGGGTATGCTTTAACTTCTTCCAGATCTAGAATCCAGAATTTGCTCCAGATCACTTCCAAAGCTGAATGACCTCTTCCCTGAACTACCACCAACCATCCTCCCAAATTTAATGCCACCCCGTTCGTAACTTTTTGAGTTATCCTGTTAACAGACAGACAAACAGACAAACACGGGTGAAAACGTAACCTCTTTGGGAAAGGCAATAATTCCATGTTCTCCTAAATTACTACATACAGTATTTCACTATGTACACAAAGTTCACTTTTAAATCATTTGCGTTCAAAGAATTCAAGTTTTTCAAATCAGATAAAAAATGTCATTATTACATTTATTTCAGCAATATCTCCCCTGTTCTGCTTCCATTTGCAACTGACACCTGATTTCTTCAGATATATTTTAACAGTCAAAGTTAATATACAACACAAAGAAAAGTCTTTGTTATTGTATTATATGTTGCAAGGAGTGTGTTCAAAAGTATGAATTGCATTTTCATCAAAGGTCACTTTTAGTTTACGGTTCAGTAAATGCCTCCTGAGATCGAAAGTGGTGACTCACTGAGTCATAGTTATAACAAGATCTGGATAACAGCAGCAAAAGAAAAACATGAAATATGACTTTTAAATTTTATGAATTTTTTAAACATACAGCACAGAAAATTAATAATGCAATCGGAAATTTGTTATTTATCATTTCTGGAGGCAACAGCAAAGCATTATTGAACAAGAGCCATCTGGCAATGGCGTATCCCCCCGGCTTTAGGTTGTGTAACAACCTTTGAAAGGCACATCTACACATCATGATTGACATGTTTGTCAAGTTTGGTGAAGCTAGCACATATAGTTTCTGAGATATGGCCCGGACAAAGTCATGTTTACAGATGGACAGGCAGACGGACGGACGGACAGCTATTTGTTCACAATAATCACTAGCTGCTGGCAATAAAATACAGAAGTAGTAGTCAATTATTGGTTGGCTATCACATTAAAATTAATTTTCCATTACCTACAAAATCCACAAAAATGTATCTTTATGGCTGCATCCACAAGAAAAATAATTAATTAACTACGTTGTAAAACCACTACATTTTGGCACAATATTCTTTCAGAAACTTCTAAGCACTAATCATGTAATTTCATATTTTCACCTGAATTTTTCTCACTCTCTTTATCTCCGTATATTCAGTATTCAGCACTATTAACATTATTACACAACAGTTTGTTGCGACCAAGTAATTTGATTAGACGAGAGGCATTCCATGAGTGCTGATAATAGAGCATCACTGGGACACATAACTGCACAATCACTCCGCTTACAGGTCAGTTAATAACTGTTAATTACACTAACTGCCGACCACAAACTCAGCGCAACATTGTTATCAACAGTCAATTTGTGGAACTATTTGAGCTAGCGAAGCCGCATAACTTATGAAATGAACAAAAAAATCATAATCTGTTGTCGCTTATTGCCGACAAGCAATAAGTGGCGTTCGTAGAACTGTTGTATAAAAGCAATATCACATTTGAGGCCGTGATGTTGCTGAATATCATCACGGTTGTAGTATCTTCTATAACTGCATCACAGCCGTGATGATATTAACCAAAATTCTGGTGATATTGCTTAAGAATACTATATGTTATTAATAGCTTATTTCCGTATTGCCTTGATATTGACCAGAGGGTCGCCGTGGCCTCGGGCTGATACCGCGATCCGAAGGCCAATACCAAGGCAATGCGCAAGCAAGCAATTTATAATATTTTTATTAATTGGTTACGTATGTTGTGCTATCATGGCAATATTATGACTATGACTTTTGAAGTACGCGACTTCAAGACTCATTAATGAGCTAATTCCTAGGTCCGCGACTGTCATCTGCTTCTTTGAAGAGAGCGAATGCCACCGTTATACCGCGACCGAAAGGCCAATACAAAGGCAATGCGAAAATAAGCAATATTTAATATTTCTATTCAATATATAATATATTCTAATTGGCTAAGTATGTTGTGCTATCATGACAATATGACCATGACTTCTGAAGTGCGCAAGACTCAATAAAGAACTAAATGCTAGAAGCGACTGTCGTCTGCTTCTTAAAGAGGGCAAATGCCACAGTTGCAAATGATTAGGCTACTTGTGCTGGACTCGGCCAATACAGGTCGGCCAAAACAAGACACATTGGCAGGCCGTTTTTACTGTAGCCTATGCGGGCAATAACAAACAATAACCAATTAGTAAAGTATTATATGAACAACACATCTATATAATGAAAATGTTTTATCAAATCTCGCAAATAAGTTAGGTATAGTTTTGAAATGAATGAGTTTTTAAACGAATGAGAGGACTTTATTTTTACCCCTGGTGAAGTCTTTCCCCCATAGAATAATTTCAAACATATGTGGAGCACGAGGAGTATGAGTCCGTGCAGATCATAAACTTGATGTATGTTTATGTTCAACACTCATACAAAGAACATATTAAAAGCGTAACTGCTTGCTACACCAAAATCATTACTCTTAAAGGTACAGAATAAATAAAAAATAAATAAGAATAAAAGCATACCTTTACGTATCTGGAAGTTTCATTCGAGGAGATGCAAGTTCATAAATAAGTAGTTGAGAATCAAATTAGTTTTTCATTGCAACGATCGATCCAATTGTAATTTCCATTCCTAACTCACTGGAGGGCGCCATAATCGTAAAAATGAGATTTTCCAAGAAGCCGCCATGCATGAAATCCAAGGCACTCCTGAAGCAGACTAGACTTGTCTGCCTAAAATAGGACTTTATCATAAATGATATAAAGTAAAGATTACCCGGGTCGTAAAATAGGAATTGAGTTAATATTCATGACAATCTTTCATGAGAGCTTTGGTCATATGGCTGAATGTTTGTTTATTGATTAACACTTCAAAGTCTAAATTTCCATTCTTTTCTGACATATTTACAAACAAAGAAACATAACCAACTGCCATGTGCAAAAGCAGAAGAATTAGGCTTGAGTCACTTAATTTAACTCTGCAGCTCCCATCTTCCGAAATGTTTGCAGATAAAATCAATAGCTGAAATCTGGAAAAAATATCAGTGAATCAAGTCTTTGTCGTGTCAGATCTGCAGTTCATGAGAATGCTCTCATGGATAATTCTGATGGACATGTATGGAAACTATTCCAGTAATCTCCCTAATCAACTAATCTTCAAATACTTTCGCAAAAGCTTCTTAAAGTTTTGACGCTAAAAAGTTGACATAATAAATAAATAACAATTCTGGTATCGTTATAAATCATTGGATACACATTATGAGAGACGCATTCCCTGATCTACTGTAAAATGCAGCCAGTAAGTACAAGTAAGCTACAGAAAGTGATGAAATCTGGATGTTTTAGGAAGCTGAGAAACTTTGCAAGTGACACCACAGAGGACTGCTTGTTGATCTCTGCAGTCCATTTCTCACTGAGGATTTATGTGAGCGAGTTCAAAGAGCCAGGCGAAGTATGTAAGCACACAGTGCACAGCGCCGCGCACAGGGAAAGGGGAGTTTGCATTTCCTCTAAATACGATGTAAATTACATTAAACTCCTGTAATGGTTCCATATGTTGTGCTGCAGCAGTGCTGGTTGCAGATGTGAACATGTGTGTGGACAGATATACTGACAAGGCAAACTTAACAGAGGAACAAAGAGACCACAAAAATGCAGGTTTTCTCACTGAACTTTGTGAGATGATAACATTTTTGGTATCCTGTAATACACTGTCCAGCTAAGCAGAAAAAAGGCATGCAGAATGACAGATCCTTATGTGAATGATTTTCAAATCTCTTGCTCTTCAGCAACTTACATGACTATTAGAGGTATGTCTTCTTTTGATTGGTTTACGTTTTGCATGTTCACCCTTCCTTGGCTGTATCTCATTTCATAGTTATGTCCTAATGACCAGGTGATGTGAATTGATGCCCCCTGCTTTGTGTTGCAAGTGTCTGGATTGTAATCTGCCTTTTGTGCTTTGAATCAGTCAGAGTTCCAAGTAGAAACTCCTTGACATCGTTAAGTGTAACTTGTATTTTAATGACCGCAATTTGCAGCAGCTTTTCTCCTTACTCAGTCAAATCCAACAAGCTCCCAAGCCTAATCAGTATCCAGGATTGGGACTGAGTTCAAGTTAACCCAGCTAAAGTCAGTTTGTCTGTCCGGTTTAATAGGAACAAGCTCCCAAGCCTAATCATGGTACAGGATTGGGACTGGTTCTTGTTAACCCTTCCAAGTATGTTCCTCTGTCCAGTTCGTTAGGAACAAGCTCTAAATTCTTCTATGGTCATCAGGATTGGAACCAAGTTACCCTCAAGCTACTACATTCCCCTTTGGGACAGTTCAGCACTGGCGAAGTGTGCACTCCATCCAGCTGTTATCCAGATGCCACTGACCTGTGATTAACAGCTGAGCTTTGCCCACAACATCTGTCCTGAACTGTGCATCCTTATCCGCTGTTCATTCCCCGCTCATCCTCAATGGTTCCATCCCCAAATTAACATATAAGCTGTCAATAAAACTACCAATTGAATTGTGCTCCGGAAAGTCCTACTGTGAGATGGAATCAGCAGACATGTCGAGCCCAGTTGATGCCCTGTGGTACCAGAATGTGCATATCATTCTGCAGGAAGATGAACTCCAACAGTTTTGCCAGTTCAGTGGAGCTCTCTCCATTCAACTCTACCACTACGGGCAACAATGAATACCTGGCGATGCTGTGCGGGCTCATTTAATGGTTATTTCCTAATGATCAAATGATATGTATTTAAGCCCCCCCCCCCCATTGTATTGGAAGTTGCCGGATTGTAATTTGACTTTTGTGGTTTGAATCTTGGAATGTTCCTTGAAGAAACTGTTGTTTTTACATGTAATATGTCCTTTCATGACAGCTATTCCCGAAAACCTTTTCTCTTTGCTCAGTAAACTCGAAAAAGCTTCCAAGCGATTCAGGGTCCAGAATTGGACCCTGAATCGTATTCAAGTTAACCCAGCTCAAGTCCGTTCCTCTGTCCAGTTTAACAGGAACATGCACCCAAGCTTAAAGAGGATCCAGGATTGGGGCCGTTGTTAACCCTTCCAAGTCAGTTCCTCCATCCAGGTTGTTAGGAACAAGCTCCCAATCCATCTACGCTCTTCGGGACAGGATCAAAGTTTCCCTCAAGCTACTCCATTATCCTGTGGTCCAGTTCAGCGCTCGCAAAGGGCGCACTCCATCTAGCTGTTATGCCAGAAGCCATCGGCTGGTAATTGACAGCTCAGCTTTGCCCAAAACAGCCTTCTCAACACGACATTTGGAAGTTCATTCTTAGTTTTGAAGATTTCCTCTCTCGTATCATTCTGAAAATGGTGGGGACTGCTCGGATCTCAGTGATACTTCCGCTATTTTTTTTCATTGGTTTAATGCAGCCAATCTTAAGGACAGTGGTTTGTGGTACTTGAATCACAGCTGTCAGGGATCCGTGTTTGTTATTTTTTTATGATTATGCATCATTGTGTTCATTTGTAATTTCAGTAATAGCATTTCATTTTCTCATTCCCTGTCCTGTCCTCACATGCTTTCATCTTCATGCTAATTTCCGCACTCGCCCTCCGTGTTCCTTCAATAGTTCGGTTAATTCCCTAGTTCATAACCATGCCTCTTGCCACCCTTCCCAGTGCACTCACACCTGTAATCACTTCCCATTCACTCGGTCTTTCCTTTACACAGCCCCCCTTTTCTTTAACTAGTTGCAAGTTTGTGTGTTTTTACCAGTGAGCAGTATAAGTCTTTATTTCGGGGATTTTCCCAGTTTGACTGTGTTCAGTCGGACGGTGTCTGAGATTGCCTTGTCCTAAGTATACTGAGATATTCCAGTTTTGACTTCAGCTAGGTTTTGGATTTAAGCCTTTGGGCACCAAAACAGATTTTCAAACTCTTAAAAAATTTTAATGTCTTGAGCTTTTGAGAACCTATCATGTGGCGACTTGTTGAAAAGAGCTCCCCTGCGGGAGCTCTTTTCAACAAGTCGCCACATGATAGGTTTTCAAAAGCTTTGATTTCATTTCATTGTTTCAGCGAGCGGCAAATGCTGCCTTTGGTGCTTCAAGGGTTAAGATTCTCATCCGATCCAGATTCAGGCAATCCTGCCGTTAGGTTCTTGACCCTTGTACTGTTCTGTGACTTTACTCTGGACTATCTGGATTTTCCCTTTTTTGCTGTATGTTTTCCAATTGCCTCCGCACAAGGCTGATTGAAGAAATAGTAAACTCTCCAATAAATTTGTGGAGCCAATTCTCAGCCTGCGCCTGTGTTCTGAGTCTGATCCCTGTCACCAGCATTATAGCTTGCAGCGAAACATACGTCTTCCTCTGTCAATGAACTTTTCCTGATTCATTATATTTTAAAGTAAATATGAAATATTTAATTATGGTTTGGTGAGTGACCCATTTATGCTTTCATTTCGTATTTAAAAGCTTGCATGATTGCACAAGATCCCATTCACATCATGCCAGTCATTAAGCACGTAATGGAAATGTCATTACATAATGCAAAACATGTCGCATAAAATGCGATATGCTTTTGAAGTGAGGATAAAAAGCTAGTGAATCCTCACCGGCTTTTCTGTAGGAGATCAAATGTTACACGAGGACAATGTTATACTGTTTAATGGTTTTCAGTCTTCACGAAAATGTTTGTTTGTACAATTTCAAACTTGAAAATCCTGTTCAAAGAACAGACTCAAGTTTAACACTATACAGAGAGGGGTCCCTGACAATGCTTATGCATTTCTAAACAAAGATAAAAGGGTTTCCTTGGTACATGGATTTCTGCTTGTTGTGGTCTGTTTCCTGGGGAGGAGGTAAAACAGTCACCCTTTCTGTGACAAGGATTTTCCACAACAGCAGACACTGCTGTACATATACAAGGACTCTTCATATTGTGCCTGATATAGTCATGTCACTGCTTCCAAGGTACTCCCTAATGTCATTAATCTTTTCTGGTATATGATTTACTGTATTTTTTACATTATTATTAAAAGCAAGTATTACATTTAAAAATGATCATTAATTGCACTTTCTATGTAATAACTATTAGCAATGTTTATTGGCCAGACAGGCTTCAGACCTGAGTCCCAGGAAAAGAGCAAAACTAGCAGGTCTCAGAGTTCAAGGACCGTGATTAGAGAAATAGGGTAATTAACCATGACATAAAAACACATGCATGATCTTTAAAATACCTAAGAATCTCATATTTCTTGCAATTATTTTACTCATTTTTCATTCATCAATTTTCAAAGTATTAGAATGCAAGCTTCATTTTTGAGATAACTATTTGTATTAAATCTCAAACCAAGAGGATTTCACACAGTATTCATATTTTTTTGCAAATAGAAAGAGGGAAAGCAATAGCTTATTCAGAAATAGTCTCGATTGCTTAGAAACAATGACCCCCTTGAATTTGTTCATGTTTTTGTCCCACTAACCTTATATTTCCCTTCACAAGCAAAACAAAAACCACCAGGAGACGGCCTATCCCCGCCGCCCGCTGCAAAGCTGTACTGAGTGTGATATAGTAAAAAACGAATTCCATGCAATGAGTCAAATAGAACTGGAAGTCTGAATTGTGGCTCCAAAAACAGGACAGTTCTCAGAATATCAAACAAAAAATCGAAATAGTAATATTCGAGGGAAACATGGACGAAATACCTGAAACAATTATGCCCGAATATGGATATGTACAAGTATTTATATCCCATTTTACCCGTGTTTACTTCAAGGAAGTTGATCGCCAAGAGAACGAGAATGGCCATCCCTTCGTGTTCTTCAGTGCCCAAATATGACAGAAAAGAAACTCGTCTGTCACACCTCTCAGCTGCATGCTTAATAAAGCAGCAAAGTATAGCTCATGAAACAACTAGAAAATGAGAAATCATAATAACTTAAACACAGAAATTTAAAAAAAAAAATCTTTTTATGGCCTGAAGACTATGACTTTGACAAAAATGCTACCATCAAATTACCAGGTCTATTCTTGATTCAATGGGAACTCTAAAAATGTCAAAATTCAGAATAGTGAACTTCTAAAATCTACAGCAGGTAAACGTGATACTCAAGCGTATGAAGTTTTATGAAGCTTTGTAAAATGGTGTAAAAGAAACCGCCCGGACAACATTTTGACAGGAAGGAAGGATGGAAGGACGGACTGCCACAACTACATCGTGGCAGGGGTATGAAGAATACATGACATGAATTTGTAATAATTGTGACAAAAAATAAACAGTCACATTAACTTCACTGAAACCCATTTCCATGGATAATAAATAAATAAATAAATAAAAATGTAAAAATTGTCAAAATATTATTAAGCTCCACTTCGCAAAGTACTTGACGTCAATGCTATGTTCGCAAAAGTCCGGACAAGCAATATACACTGCAATTAAGCAAAGTCAAACGTATCAGGGAAAAATATAAATGTAAAAAAATTCTCGAAAAATAGAACAAAAATGTTGTAAAATGCTTAAAACAGTACAAGGCACTACTCAAGCAATGGCTGATGTGTGTGCCAAGCTTAATGAAAAAAATCAAAGGCCACCCATTCACTAACCCACTTGTCCCTCAGAATACGCTGAAGGATGACTCATTGGACCATATTACTTCTTAGACATATTTGTAAACCAGTGGCTTATACGCTACATCCCAAGAATAATATCAACCTCTTTATAATTCTCAACAGACTGTTCTTGATGACAGTCTGAACATGTCCTGCATTGACATTCTCAGTCAACTGCTCTGCTCCTCTCTTTCTCCTTACAAATTGCACTAATGCAAGAGAATCAAAGTTATTGATTGTGCACTTTTAACCACAATTTTTGACCCTATGTACCTGTCTCTTTCCTTATGTGCAAGAGGCCACTTCAGCAACTTTTTCTAATGAAACACTTGCTAACTGAGTAGCCCTTGACTGAGGCTGCTAAAGAAGTTGTTCATTCATTGTGTTTCTCCACTCACTTATTCAAAATTTTCCCTTTAAGGTGTCACCCATACATATTTCTGCTTATTAACATCTGGTCCTCGTAAATTTTTAATAAAAGCTTTCCCTGTCTTCCTCTTCCATGAATAACAGTACTGACTTCTTTCTCTGGGGGTTACAGGTTCATTAATTAACATATAATCCGCCTTCAACATAACAAACAACCAAAATCTTATCAGGGTAATTCCTGGATTAAGGTTAAACCACAAAAACAAAGCCACAGCTTAATGACGTGTCACAGTGAGTCTCTGATTTCTGAGCCCATGGCTGTGAATAATACAAACATAGGAACCCAAAAATGCATTCTAGTCCTGAAGTAGTATGCATCAATCACAGGACATACTTGTGGATGATTCTTATATGCTGATATTTCCACTATCTTGACAAATTTCCTATGAAGGCTTGAGTCAACTGGGCATTCTGTACCAATTGCTTTTTTTGAACGGATGTCGAACTTCGGAGTTTTGAAAACGGCAAGACAAAGCAGTTAATATAGATTTTATTAAAAGAAACACTCACACATACCATATTCGCTGAAGCTTTGATATGCCAAAATAAACATACAGCATGTGGTGCAGTCCAACTGTTCCAGAAAATTCAGGCAGTCATTCATGCACCACAGGCGCATATACTGAGATACGTTCATACTTTCGTATTTTGAGCAGAAGGTTCTGCCATCTTTTTAAATTCCAGTCAGACAGACATTAAAACAAAGAGAGTAAGGGATCACATGTCAGATGTACTACATTAAGGTAAGATCATCGCCCACATATGGGACTCATACATGATTGCGGTCTCTGCTTTAGAACTTCTTACAACCACCACTGCCATTGATAACAACATGGATTCTTCCCCTGAACTGTTAAGGTGCAAACTTGGTGGGATTTTGGACCGTTCCTCTCAGTAGGACATTTCAAGATCAGCCACATTCTTGTGTTCTTGTCTTCAGTTCAGTCCTGAGGTTTTAATCGGATTGAGGTCAGGTAATGGACAAGGCCATCGGTGAACATTGAAACTGATTTCCTGCAACCATTTCTGTGGATTTCTGAGGTGTGCATTGGGTCATTGTCATGCTCCGAAGTTTATCAACAGTACCAGTCAAAAAATCGGAGACACTTTGCCAATGTCACAGCGCTCTGTTTTTTACAGAAATTTTGACGGGTTAACTTCTCAATATAATCTCAAAGGGAATCTTGTCAGAGATAAACATTCAGAAGTTAAAAGAGAATAATTCTCTTGTTTGAATGGTGAAAAAATGTGGAATTCTCAAAGAAACCATATTTTTGAAAATGAACAAATAACAAGCACCTTCCATTTTCCAAACGGCCAAATTGAAATCAAGCTGTTTTGGGACTTATTGGGCAGAAACATCAATGAAAAGCAAATAACCACGAATGCGCCGTATCTTTGGGAACTTAGACAGCCGCTCAGCTGCAAACTCATTATAGCCATATATATTATATTCAACTGCCCTAGTAAAAGAAAACAAATATGACTATGCTCAGACATTATAACAAAAAATGCTGGTTAGTTTGATTAATTTAAGAATTAGATCTTTTTTTCAAGATAAAGGGTGCTTGTTTCTTTATTTAACATGTATTGTAAGAAAAATGTGGGTATGTCCAAACTTTTGACTGTCTCCATCTTCTGGCACTGGCAACCAGACTTCTAGCAAAAATTGCCCGACACTTGGTCATACCCAGTAAACTAGGTCATTGACCTCTGGATTTAAAACAGCCCCAAAGCATTAGCGATCCACCACCATATTTCAGAGTGGGTGTGAGGTGCCTTTCCTTGAATACATCTCCATTGTGCCACCAAACATGGTAATGCACTGTCAGGCCAAAACGTTCAAATGTAGCCACAGCAGGCCACAGCACCCTTGTCCCGTCAGAATTTAAATGGTCATTGGCAAATTGCAAGCACTTACTTCTGTGTCTTGTGGTTTCTGCAACCCAGTGGATATGGTGGTGGTGTCTGATAGTGCTTTCTGAAATCTGGGTACCCCAAGATGCCACCATGCCCTTCTTTCACAGGGATTCCTGAGCTTTATTTTTTATTATTTTTTTTCTCTCACTAACACCTTTCCTGTCCCCGAGGCAAAATGTGTTTGGATCTTCTTCTCAACAGTCTTCAACAGTTCCATACTTTCACATTTTTTAAATTTAAAGCCCTTAGAATATTCAAACGTATATTTCATCTTTCGTTGATCTTCTAGAAGCTAGTTCCAGATTTACGATGGTCGAAAGGGTGTTTCCTCATACTTACAACCCTAGAGAAACAGGAGAGGATGTAATAGAACAATACAGTTCCTTAAAACAAAGACAAACTTAAAATAAGTTGAATTTCATTCATGATTTAAATTTGGTGGATTCTATTCACTATAATCTTTAGGAGTAACATTCATTATGAAACCTTGATTTGGAGGAAATTGACATTTAATTCCAAATAAATACTGAGAGGTTAATTTCATTGAAACATGAACTAAGTGCAGCATTTCTCACATCTTTGCATTTTGAGATTATCTCCACAATGTTATTGTTCACTTTTAACTCTATTTTTGAGGCAATTTGGGTCATGGGTGGCAATAATTCTAGAGCCCACTGTATCTGCTGAGAGTGAAATGACATTTGAAAAACAGGGTATTCAGGTAAATTTTATTCAGTTGTGAAATCTGTGTATTTTTTTGTTCACTGCAGTTGAAAGGGGTAGGGGAACCTTGATTTAAGTATAGATCACCTAGCTAGCCAGCTTCAAAATGGAGATCATGGCAGAGCTATGAGCTGAGCTAGATGTGGCAGGTTCTCCACGCCGGCAGCAAATCTAGCCAACATCATCTACAATGTAAAGTCAAAACAGTCGCCCAGCATTTTTAGGTGAATATTAAAGTGGTGGACAAAATATCAGAAGCACCCATGAAACATGACTAACTTCACAGTAGGCAGCTCATTACTATCAATATCAGTACCAATTAGCAGCCCTTTTGCTTGAAAAGAGATTTTACCAGCATGCGCATACAAAGAGGTAGAAGAGTTCCAAAGGCACAAATAGTTGAGGCAATATTGAATAGCAAACGGTCCAAAAAACAGCAAAAGAGGAACTACGTCAATAAAAATGGCAATATATGCCACAGTACAACAGCAGAACAAAACCTGCAAGTAGAAGGTCTCCAACAGGGAGAGTGCTAATGACCACAAAAAACACTACAGCTCTGAAATCAATGCATAACTTGATCAATTAATACCAGAAGCAGTCTCAACAAAAACCAAGTTGTAAGCTTTGCAAAGCTAGCATTTATGACAGTGTCACCTCTGATCAGCCCACTCCCTGTACATAATGTTAAATTAATATCAACCCTTACGCCTAGGTCCCACTGGGGAAAAATCATCGGCAATGTGGAAACAGACAAATTTATTCGCGATGGCTCCCGATGAGCCCTATCTTTTTGCCAAAAAAATGGAGTGGTCGCATTAGAAATTACACTTATTAGGCATCAGGGATGGTCCGGTGAACGTTCACTGATGCTTCAGCTACGGTCACAAAGCTTCCTAACAATGGCCGTGAAACATCGGCGAAGGTGCCCCGGCGCTTCCCCGAATTTGAAACATCATTGGGGGAATATCCCCGTAGATTAGGGGATGCATTGGTGAGTACCTGCAAACCATCCCAGCCCAGATAGCATACGGATGTGGGCCACATCAGCCAACGATCCGGCACTTTTGGCATTCTATTGCCCCGGACAAAATAGATGTGAGCCTAATGTGGCCCATGTGGTAAATGCTGAATTTGGCCCGCATATCACAAAACAAATATGGCCCACAATTGGCAGAGTGACAATAGTCTGCATCGTATGTTCTTGGCTGATATCTGGAATCGTGATGGCTTGGTTGCGGCCAAGTTCTGGCAAACGGGATCGTAGCGCCCAAGTGCCATCATTCCATGCGGTATGTGGGCCAGATGAACGTGTCAGGTGTGGGCCTGATATGGACCAGAAGAATTTTGATATCTGGGAGGTGCCTCGGGGAAGGGTTATTGGGGAGGTATATAATGTAGTGAGCTACAAGGTGCAACCAGCCTCTATAATTATCAATCAATTTGGATGGGAATCCAGCGGAGACGCCAAGCAGTATTTGGAAAAGAACTTTTTTTTTTACTGAAAAATCCTCTAAACTCCCTGTGCACTCCCTGTAACTCATCCCACCACAAAAAGTGATATCGCCCAATGAAAACTTTCTTTTTTTTTAAATCACTCGCATTCACTCCTCTTACTCCTGCCCCGAGTTACTTTGAACTTTGTTTCCACCACTCATATTCCCCCTCCAGCCTTTACTTTTCCAATTTTGTTTCCTTAATTTTTTCTCTTAATTTTGATATATAATTGAAGTCTGTTTAACGACGAGAAGGCTGTCGGGCATTGATTTATTTAGCTGACCACGGATTGCGTCTGGCAAGTGTATCTGGTTGTTATAATATGTACTCCCGCAGCCCAATCTTTTCCTTTAGAAATTAATCAACTGTTTTTTTATCATAATTTTTTTTATTGAGTGGCTGGACATACATGTTTAGTTTTCTTGCAGGTGTCTAGGCTGGGGCCTGAAATTTGGGTTACTTATTTTCCGCGGATAAATGTGTTTTTTCCCTTAACTTGTTCATTTTTTCTCTTGATGTAAATAATTTTATGATTTGAGCAAACGGAAGAGCCTCTTTCTTTGTTGTTACAAAACAAGTTATTTACTTCCTCATGGTTTTGTTGACGAGTTTTTCCATAAAACGCTGTAGTGGAGCTGAACACAACTCATTTATTTTGGTCAAACAGACGACCTGGCGCCTGAACAAAACATTGATAAAATAACTGTGTTTGGCTACACAATAATATATGCACATTTTGGGCTCAGCATCATTCTCTCTCTGGCATGTACTTATATGAAATGTAATTACAGTGTGCGAGAATGCAAAATCCAGCCAATCAGCATTTTTACAACCGTCGCCGAAATTTCTGGCGAATATACGGGGATGCAACCCCGTAATCGGGAACGTGTCACCGAAAGGTCGCTGAACTTTTGCCGAAGATTCAAATATCCCCGAAGTTCCCCTGATACTTCGGCGAAACATCACCGATGCTTCGGGGATGCCTCGGGGAAAACAATATTTCGCCAAAGCTCTGGGGAAGCATCCCCGAACCTTGCCCATGGCTCTGGAAAGCTCCAGCGAGGCCTCCCCAGCCTGTTTTCCCGACAAAACTTCGGGAACGCATCGGGGAAAATTTCAATGCAAGCATTGAAATTTTTCGCAGTTCTCCCGATGGTTCCCGATGGTTCCAGATGGCTTGCGACGCTCCCGAAGCTTCCCCGGGGCATCGGGGAACCTGTTCCCGACACCTCTCGAGGTTCATCAATTTCCATCGGGAGTACATCGCCGAGGCAAAAAATGCCCAGTGGGACTGAGCCTTTTGGACTCTGAAAAATGTTTAAAAAAATATTAATTTAAGTATCTTTTGCTGCTGAAAACATATATATATATATATACACAAAACCCAAAACCAGTGAAGTTGGCACGTTGTGTAAATCGCAAATAAAAACAGAATACAATGATTTGCAAATCCTTTTCAACCTATATTCAATTGAATACAAAACATGAATTGAAACATGTTGCAGGCATCGAATTCCAAATGAGCTAATATTTGCAAAAAATGACAAAGTTTACCTGTTCGAACATTAAGTAACTTGTCTTTGCAGTGTATTCAATTGAATATAAGTTGAAAAGGATTTGCAAATCATTGTATTCAGTTTTTATCTGCGATTTACATAACGTGCCAACTTCACTGGTTTTGGGTTTTGTATATATATATAAAAAGCTGTGCTTGGCCAGTCTAAAATTGTTTTTAACCACGGACCCAATTCATTCGCATGGAAAAATGTCCTGCGCCCCATCTCTTGGTGATTACAGACTATAAACAGTAGGTCCTCCATGTTATCTTAACCTGGGTCCAACTCCACTTAATTTCCCGCATGATTCGTTTTCTAGATCAGGGCTTGTGTAATGGGATATTCCATTACTCCTACAGTTTTTATTGTTTCAGAAAACAATCACAGAGTTCTTTCGGTGGTAATCAGTCCTTCGTAGGCCTACAGAGGTTATAATCTCCAGCGGATCCCAGCTAAGTCCACTAAATGGTATCAGAACAGAGCCCCCTTGTTTTGTTAAAATGTTTAAGTTGGGACTATTAGACCTGGAAATTGAGACAAGTCACGCTCATTAAAGCCAATGATGGAAGTCCCTATCGACCAATGACCAATCCGGATTCAGGCCTTCTGTGCCAGAGAAACCAGAAGACTATCAGTATATAGGCTTGGATTCTCATGAAAAAATTCCATACTTGCCTTAAAAAAAATTAAAGTCAGATTTAAAACCGTTATGTCACCTGCTACTATGCAACACCGCAAACCATCTACTTAATGCTTCAGTAACTTACGCATGTTTCATTTTATTAGATTTACTTACTTAGCCTGGAGTCCATCCTCTCCCAAAGGCTGAAGCAGGTACTGGTGAACGGTTTTGTTCCGCAAGGTCCCAGCTAGTTTGATTTTCTTGCGTGACCGGTGTAGATTAATGATGTAGATGGTTATAGATCCTCGCACATAATTCCGACTGTGAGATGAAAAATGCGTTAAAAAATGATCAGTAAAGGAAAACAAAGGAACAATTCAGCAAACACTAATGTGGCACAAGCTGGCGAATCTAAGTCGCGATTCCATCGCTCAAAGTAGTGCAAAATAAGGTAATGCATGTTAAATAGTTTGCGATAAGAATTCACAGAAATGAAACAGTTACCTTGAACTGGTAGATGACTTTTACCACTGTTTGCAAAAAGTAACTGTTATCGCAATATATTGAAATTTTTACAGCACATTACTGAAAACAATACATCATGTACAACTAATCCATGATGTTTACAAGCTATTTGTGGAGGTCCCCTTCCAGCACTTCCTGCATGTCATATATGATTTATAAATGCTTCATTCAATAATTTCCAATTCATTTCAACAGCCGCTAAACTGTAAACTACATTCATTATATAAAGCTGAGTATTTAAGTTTAACAGCAATTTGTGGACTGCCTGCGTGCTTCACATCTGTTAAAATTTCTTTTTTGGTGTATTAAAAAAAAGTTTGGTCACTGCTTGTCAGAAAATTTTGTTTTCACACTCCAAGTGCTAGGGTTTCATTCATACTAATGTTATTTAATACAAGCACATCTAGTGCTTTATTTTTCCTGGAAGGCAATCCTGCGGTACCATAATTGCCGACTGCCAAGAGCCAATCAACACAGTCTTCCGACATGGCACTATTCAGCAAACATGTCAAACCTAATTTTCAAGAAGCGCACCCTGAAGCTTCAATGCACTAGCAAAACTGAACCAGCGTTACAGCAAACAGATGCCTTCATCGGTGTATCTGAAACCATTCAAGATGTGTTCTATCTAATTTAACAGGTGAATGCAATCACGAATGATCAGTTGTGCGGTGGAGGATGATCTTGCTACCCGGGTACACATCGGGAAGAGGTTACATGAGCAGTGCTACGATGAACAGAACACAGAATTCAACAAGTAACAGGGATAAGCACAACATCCAAGGTGACACACCAGAGTGAAACTAGAGCACAGAAAACAAAAAAAGAGTCTCTTAAAGATGGCACCAATTTATAGGACTAAAATCAAAATCTACATCCAGGCCAAGAGGAGCAAGGATCTTACATATATTGATCAAAGTGAGCTTCACATCGGAGATGCACAGTAGCCAAATCATGCCCTTGTCTTGGAACTGCAACTTCCTCCATTCCAAAGCATGAAAAAGAGGGCACAGGGCATCCTGTTCACAAAATATGCCCTGAAATTATGTTTTTTGGCCCCTGCTTCATAGCACATACAGTAGTATATCCAGTAGGGGATTCACGGGATAACTGATTTGCTCATGGACTGATTTCTCGATTGATACAAATATAAACTATTTTCTGAAAAATCAATAGTCCACCATTTACAAATATATTTAAATTACCTGAAAATGATCAATTAATCATCAACTAATGGTTAATAAATGGTTTATAAGGGATACGTAAATGGTCTATAATCATTAAGAACATAGAGTGCAACAATATCACTTCAGGTACTGGCCACAGTTAATTGGGAGCTACAAGTATAACCTTATCATGAAAATCAAACTTTTATACTGTATTTATGTTATCCTCGGCATGATAATTGATAAAAGTATATTTGCATGCCTACACAGTCAAACATACAGAAAAAGACCTAATTAAAACAGTGTCACTTTGCAGTATTAGGCTATAGACTATTGTCCAGTCAGGCTGTGTTATGGTGTCCAGGTATTTTGTTGTATCTTGCTGTAATATACTTGCAGGCAGCTTTAGAATATAAATACAATTAAATTGAAAATACAGTATTAATACATATATTCCATCCTTGGCCACACAGAACATTCCTGATGGATTTTATCATCAACACTTTCCATCAACAGTAAGTAAATGTATAATAACCTCATAAATTTATTTGTGTTGCCAATTTTCGCACTCTCAACTGCATTGGAATGACTATCCCGCCAGAAATTAAAGCGAAGCTCTTAAGGTGATGTTTTTTTTATGATGCTTATCAGTTGAGGAAGGCAGCAGAATTAGATGTTCAAGTGCAGTAGAAAGAAAGCTCTCATCGACTGAACGGGCATGAGTTTGATAAAGCACTGTATTTATACCACATTTTGAATGCCACAGTCAGCATGTGACAAATTCATTAGCAAGTTATACTCTTATTTTGCCACAAATAAGTTTTCAGAAAAAAATGACAATTACAATTTGTTCCTAATGATATTAACAATACCCATAATAATAAACAAATATGCATCTCTTTTAATACAGTATAATACATTCTTTCAAGGCACATGGCACCACTGAATATGGCACCCAGACAGAGACTGCTGTGTACAGAGATTTTAAGGTAAGCTATTGGAAGGTATATAAACTCTCAGATCTCAAAGACAGAGCTCCTTGCACCATAAGTAATGGTCATAAGAGCAGCTCTCACAACTATTCCCTGTACAGTTAATATTCACTACAGCACAGTTTTTCCCTCTCAAGAGACACATGAGAGCACATCTAAGTCAGGAACAGGTTCAAATGTGTGAGCTCTTACCTGCCTATAATAAAGATACATAAATAACAGGGTTTAGACACTTGGCCTTTCAGAGCGAACAGCCATAAAACTTAACCAGGATCAATTATCAAGCGCGCTGAGCCCCTTTCTCACGTCAAAGAGCTGCTGAAAAGTAGAGCCTCGGCCTTCATCTCGTCTCAGGTACTTCCAATGCCTGAGGGAAACAATAAGCAGGTCTGTCCCCAGGCCAGATAAAAAGTGCCACCATGGGCTTTGAAGGTTATCAGTTAACTGCAGAGATCTGTGCCGAGGCTGCCAGCCTGTCAACGCTAGAGGAGACATACCGCCTCCAGTCACTTCTCCATTACAGACAGGTAGCTTTCCTGGTTCAAGTCTATGTCTTATAGCAGGACAATAATATCCTGAATGAGCTAGACTGTCCGAGCAAGACGACGACTAATTGCATCTCTTCACTGTAGATTCAACTGTAGTCACTCGCCATGCTTTTATACCCATAATCTAGATAATGCTGTCCAGTATTCTGCCAGTAGGTAGGACATACGTAGTACACGGCACTGAGAGTGTTATACGCTCGTGTACAAAAGGAGGGCAGCACTGAGCTCTTTACGGAAATTAAGTGAGTCATGGCGGTGGTGTATTGGTGTAGGAGGCCTTAGGATGGAAATTCCTACACCACGCAATTGTGGGTATCTGGAAGCTAGTGTTTTTGCATTGCAGCTGTGAGCAATAAGGAATAAGTTGAGGGCAGAGGTAGTCTTTCCCAAGCCGCACATGCAGACTACCACCCAGAAACACCCTGCCAGCTGGCTACAGCAATCCTGAGGATACAATAAACATTTTATACAACAGCACAAAATGAGAAAAAAAAAAAAAAAGCCCTCAGGTAATGATCTTGATGTTCGTGTCAGCAGCCATGTCATCTTCGAATCAAACGAGACTCGAGCTCACAAAGCATGTTCAGCTTCTCAGGGTTAAGAGTGCTAACCTAAGGTTAGGACAACCACTTATCTAACTTCATCCCTGATAACCTAAAGTTCAAATGTAATTCTTTAGCATTTTTGTGATGAAGTATTATGCGGAGGAGCCTATCGCTAATGTTTTATGTTTATTTGACATTCAGCCTTTCTTGTGCTTGCTCCAAATAATGGTTGGATAGGATTACGAGTGCTACATGTCCAGGATATGAAATTCAAGGAAATTAAAAGCAACGCTCATTCTTTCAGCCTTTTTTCAAGGCTGTTCTGTTTGTTTGGCTTTGTTTTTATCACGATTTTAACTTCGCTGTGCTGTATGCCAGAGTGCAAGTGCTTGGCCCGGGTGCTCCTTCTTGAAACAAGAGGGACTCTATGAGCTAGCCGCAGCAACAAAGCCAAGCTGTGACCCCTTACTCACTGGTCCCACATAAAACATGTGGTATTCACTACCACACTGTTTTTCTTGCCGTTGTGCTACAGCCCTTCTTGAATTTTATCATGTTTGCCTTATCTTCTGCTAGATAGTTATCTCCATCTAATATCCCCGTGGCCTTCAACACTTTAACAGCAGAGCAAGGTTCAGACACTCTTGTCTGTGTAATTTAAGCACTGTGGTCTCCCACTCACAGAGACATAGTTAACCCTATAAACACAATGAGGTTTGGACCTGCTGAGCTCAGTTCACAGCAGCATCACACTAGAATACATAAATATCCCCTTCCCCCACATCTGCACGTATGCGGAGGTGACAGACAGCAGGACTAAATCCTAAGATTGAAGTCTAAAGCACCATTCTGCAAGATATATCAACATTAGTTACCAGCCAGTAAGGTCAGAATTACCGATCGAATTAGAATGCACCATGGGGGGCTGATGCAGGCCAGATATCCTGAATGTACCGGGTAGAATGCACAGTAAACCCTGACAAGTGAGGCGACCTCAAATGTTTTGTGGACACCAATTACCTCAAAAAAATTGCAAATGCCAACTCAATGATCTTGTGTTCACAGCACTTAAAAACTAAAACAAAAAAACAGGCGATGAAACGTCAAAGTCTGATCAAAAATACTGTAAGTGCGAAGTCCTATTTCATGAAGTAGGTTAACTGAATTTGCAGGGTAACAGCACTGAGCATATCAGCCATAGTGTTAAAACCAAAACTCAGCACCCAAAATCAGCAACATGGGCTCAAATAAAAAGAGCTGAACAGGAGTGTAATCAGATATTGTGTGCAAATGCCCGTTGTGTACAGGTGAAGGTGGTTTCCTTCAACAATCCTATCCCAGAAATGCAACTGCTGCCAGACATGGGTAAACAGACAATTCATTTAAGCTCATAGTGAGTAAAATCAAATTTGAAGATCTAATTTAATTTTCACAGAAAATTGTGATCTTTTATAAATCTATTCATCGCATATTGCCATCTAAATCTCTCATAATGAAGCAATGTCATCACCATTTATCTGGTTATTTGAAGTGGGTAGGACGTCGCCACTGGTGAAAGTGCACAGTATGCTATCTCAGTTATTTGAAAGATACACACAGAAGATCCTCCAACCCGGGTGAATTTCTCCAAAAGTAAATCAAAGCAACAAGAGGTTTTGAAAAGGCAAGGCTGCTGAAACATACAAATATATTTTATATAATCGAAACCTTCATGGCAAAATGAGAATAAGATATTGTCCCGACAGGTGGAGGGGTTCTAAAACAGGAAAATGAATAAATAAAGGCGTTTAATAAATAATGTTTGTAAAGCAAATAATCAGACAACAAACTTGTTCGGGAAGGGGAATGGATGTGCAAAAGTAACAGTGTGTAAACAATAGGTAAACAAAAAAAAGATCTTTCGTTGGCTTCATTTATGATGACCAAAACGTTCACAACATAAGCATGCTACCAACTGTACAGCAGCCTATACTTCACAATCAATTTGCACTAATGGTGCAGTCTACTGCAAACCAAAAAACTCAAAACTTGGCAGTTCCATTGAGGTCCAGGCACATTTATGCGAAAGCTGTCACCCAGTACTGCTTCTAGGGCTACATTTATTTTGTTTTGAAGCTGAGCATTCACTCCTCCCACAAACTGAAATACTGATATTCTGCTAACAAGAATTAGTAAAAATTCTGGAACACTTCCAAACAACCTGCAAAGTCCACAGCAGTTTCCGTTGTGTGATTGGCCCTCGAGAAGATGCAGACTTACTTATGAAAGCTGGTGCAGTGCGCATATATGCGCAGTTTATCACGGATCACTCGGCCTGGGCGCGGTTTCCGCTGAAGCCCAGCCACATGCACTGCCAGCACTCGGGGACCCACCAGCTGTTTGAAGAGCAGGGACAGCCAGTAATCCTGCAACACCAACACACACACACATGCAACATATGAAAAATGTGGCTCTCAAGGTAAACAAAAAAACTGATGGACTGGATTGATTATAAATATTTAATAGAAAAAAAAAACTCAAATCAGACAACCACAATAAAAAGAAAACTATGTTGTACGCAATCGATGAAAACCACACAAAAGCACCACAGAAAAAAATTGAGGGAGTCCCTGGAGATTTTGCAGTTGATCTCATAACTGTTGATTTGAAGCATCTAAAGAGTTAATATTTGGATGATGATACATTATTGTTCATATCAGATCAGGTGTTCTGTTTTAGGATCCTTTTTACCTTTAACCCTCCAAGCGCCAAAGTCACAAAATTGCGACAAGTAACATTACTGCATAGAGCAGGCTCTTGTTCCAAAAATACTGCCAAATTTAGTAATTACTCTGTACTCCTAGATGGCAAAAATACAAGAGCGCGTTGACAGAGAGAACTCCTTTATGGGAGGAGTAGATACAGCTGTCCAGCAAATGAAAACTACAATGCCATCTTGATAGATAGACAGAGTAGGCTTCTGTGCTACTTGGCTGGTGAACTACTAGCAATCTAAATTTTAATAGTGTCTGTTTTACCTTTTACTGATTCCTGTTCCTTATTTTGAGGATGAGAATAAAAAAAAATAATAATCTGTGTAAATATGTTCAAAATTTAGTTTTACTGAGAGTTATCCAATATTTCCGCTGCCTATTGACGTCACAATACGTAACTTAGATTAGTAAATTTACTCCAATTAGATTCCTATTCCTTTATTTTGCGGATGAGATGACAAAAATAAAAAATAAAAAAATCTACTGTGTAAATATGTTCAAAATTCAGTTTTATTGAGAGTCACGTAATCCAATATGGCCCCTGCCTAGTGATGTCACAAAATGCAAATTAGATGGGCAAATTTACTCCCATCACAAACTATGGGTCCTGATGAATATTTTGTCATTTACAGTATGCCTTTATCTCTCACCACTTTCAAGCTACATCCTTTTGAAATCTTGAAATGAAAATGGAATATTTTCCTAAATTAACTCTGGCGCCTAAAGGGCTAAGCTTATAACACATGGATGAGGGATATTTGATCTTAGATCAATACTCCAACAATGAGACCCTTTAGAACAACAACAGACCTATACCACAAAAACAATCCTAACAGGGGGTGGTATTATGCTTTCCCTAATTTACATCAATGAGCAAAAATATTAAAACCACTCACAGATGCAGCAAATAATGGTGATTATCCCATAACAACATCATATGTCCAGGTCTGCAGACAGATAGTAGATGGCAAGCAAACAGTCGGTTTTTGTATTCCACATGTTGGATGTGGAAGAAATGGAAACTGAACGATTAAGACAAAGGAAAAATCATTACGGCCTGACTAGAGTGTCTGAGCATCTCTGAAGTGGCAAGACTTCTGAGGTGTTCCCTGAGAGTAGATATAAAAACCTACTGACAGTGGTCCAAGGAGGGATGAACCATGAACCAGCAAAATGGTTTTAGTTGTCCAAGGCTTATAGACGCACAAGGGCTATAAACTATCCTGTCTGGTCAAAAGCGGCAGAGGGGCAACCGTGGAGCATTGTGTGGGTATTTGTGGAATATGTTGTACATAGGAAACTTGATTGAAATATCCCTTGTATTGTAAGCAGAAGATGAAATGAAAACATGGGTGCTGTCTGACAAATACTATCATCACATGGCATATTTCTCTTGTACTGGCTTCAAGGGAAATTGTCAGCCAACTGGCCAACACACCACACATTTCATATAGAATACTTCTCTCGTATAAGCTTAAATAAAATTGCGCCAGCCGCTGGACTGTCACTACACATAGAACACTTCAACATAGAATATTTCCCTTGTTTTGGCTTCTAGAGAAATTGTTCCTACTGCCAGGACCTAGAACCCTTCAGGTAGCAAAATTCTCTTGTATTGACTATTGCCAGCCACTGGGCAGTCACTACACATAAAACATTTCACATAGCATATTTCTCTTGTAATAGCTTCGAAAAGGTGCCAGCTGCTGAACTGCCACAACACAAAGAACACTTCACAAACTGTACTTCTCTTGTATTGGCTTCAAGAAAAATCATGCCAGCTGCCAGGCTGTCACTACACCTAGAACACCTCAGGTAGCATATTTCTCTTGTATTGGCTACAAGAGAAATTGAGCCAGTCGCCGAGCTGTCATTACACATAGAGCACCTCATCTAACATATTTCTCTTGCATTCCATTTAGCCTAATACCGACATTGTTTTGTTTGGGAGGTTTGTTCCTGCTCCTTGCCTTTGATTCCATGCCTGGACAGCCAGAAATCTCCCAGAACAAGATAATGTCGCAAAACTCAATGCAAGCTTGCAAATCATGATGTACACTGTTTTGACAAAGTGGCCCTATCTGAAATGAAGCATTGAGTATGTTCTGATAGTCTATGTCATCAAGCTATTTGATCAGCTGTCGATCAACTGATTCAGCTCTCAAGAGTCACCTGATCAAACTTGACTTTCACCTTGCTTGATTGTCAGATTCATAGTCTTATTGAAGCTCACCATTTGAGGAAGCTTCTCGCCACGCTTGCCTCACAAACCCCCCACCAGCCTAGCTCCACCTGTCTAGTATAAATTCATTTAATTTATTTTAACGGAGTAACACCAATCTACAACCCCAATTCTGAAATAGTTGGGACAAAGTGCAAATTGTGAATAAAATCAAAATGCGATAACTTCCAGATCACATAAGCCAATATGTTATTTATAATAAAACATAAATAACATTTCAAATGTTGAAACTGAGACATTTTATATTTTTATCCACACAATGAGCTTATTTCAAATTTTCTGGCAAAAAAGGGCTGATAAAGCAATTAATATATAAGAGAATCAGCTGAAAGAACATTTAGCAAGTAATTAAGTTAACTGGCATCAGGTATGTAACATGATTGGCTATAAAAGGGATGTCTTGGGGAGGCTGAGTCTCTCAGAAGTAAAGATAGCCAGAGGCTCTTCAACTTGTGAGGGCTTGCATAAAAAAATTAATTAAAAACAATGTTCCTCAATATCAAACTGCAAAGGCTTTAAAGGTCTCATCAGTGCATAACATCATCAAAAAATTCAGAAGAACTGGAAAAATCTCTGAGCGTAAGGAACAAGGCAGAAGACCTTTATTGGATGCCTGTGATCTTCGGGCCCTCAGACGCCACTGCATCACTCACCGGCATGATTCTGTAAATGACATTACTAAATGGGCCCAGGAATACTTAAATAAAAGTGGCCATAAAGTGGCAAAGTGTCCTGTGGTCAGACGAGTCTAAATTTGACATTCTTGTTGGAAATCATGGGCGTTGTGTCCTCCGGGCTATAGAGGAGAAAGGTCACCCCTCCTGTAATCAGCATTCAGTTCAAAAGCCGGCATCTCTGATGGTATGGGGATGCATTAGTGCATATGGTGTGGGACAATTAGGTGTGTTTAAAAGCACCATGAATGCTGAAAGGTATAAAAAGGTTTTAGAGCAACATATGCTCCCCTCCAGATGACATCTATTCCAGGGAAAGCCTTGTGTATTTCAGCAGGAAAATGCAAAACCACATACTGCAGCTATTACAACAGCATGGCTTCGTAGTAGGAGAGTCAGTTTGCTGAACTGGCCTGCCTGCAGTCCTGATCTTTCACCAATTGAGAACATTTGGTGCATAATTAAACGAAAAGTCCATCAAAGGAGACCCAAAACTGTCCAGCAGCTGCAAGCCTGTAGTGGGATCAAATTCCAATGGCTGAACTCAAGAAACCTGTCTCCTCAATGCCCAGACACCTCCACTCTGTGTTAAAAAGAAGAGGAGATGCTACACTATGTTAAACAGGCCCCTGTCTCAACTTTTTTGAGACATACAGCAGCCATCAAATTTGAAATGAGCTCATTTTGTGGATGAAATTGGATAATTTCTCAGTTTCAACATCTGCAACGTTATCTCTGTTTTATTGTGAATAAAATACTGGCTGGTGTGATTTGAAAGTCATTGCGTTTTGATTTTATTCACAAATTAAACTTTTTCACAACTATTTCGGAATTGGGGTTGTTTATCAATGTCCCTTCTTTGATGTCATTGTTGCTCCATGCTCTGTTCTATTGGGGTGGGAGGGGTTTAGCTGCTGCTCTCTCCTTTTATTTCCATGCTTGGATGGGTGGATATCTCTAGGAACAGCCATGTCATCAAACTCAATGTACACTTATGTGCCGCTTAATAAAAAATTTTGAGAAAGTGGTCCTGTCAGAAATGGAGTGAAGTTTATAAATGACAAGCTGTTTGTAAATGCAGGTTGAACAGTCAGTATATAATTGTAATGACATCCAAATGTGTTTCATTGAAAAGTACAAATACTTTTAAGAACATACATTTGTCGACTCTAATTACATACATTTAAAACAAAAAAATATATAAGCACGTGCAATGTGCATCATACATGCATGAGTGAAATAAATATTTTAAGGAATAGACATTTTCATTTTTATATAAAACAATGATCATTTTTGTTTGCAGTAAAAATATTTCTGTGGAGAAAGCAATTCATATATAAATCCCAAAATATATCTCTGAATCCTTCTGTGTGCATTGGTTGGTATTGCGTACCACACTGTTCTAAATTTCACATGCACACAGAAAATGAGCAGAGTTGGTTCACAATAATTTAGCTAATTATGTTGTGAAATACTGTCTTCATGGAGTGAATTGCAGAATGCAAAAATAGACAAAAATGTACTGTCAAGGATATAGTGCTAGCTATATTATATAGACAACAAATGCATAGTTTCTCATGTTATACCAATGTACTTATTATAAACAGTAGTGAATACAGAAAAGAACCATGCCAATGAAAAACTGAACGAGATGTATGTTTACGATCCATGGAAATTAAAGATTTTTAATGCAACTTTGCAGATAAACAGCCAAGAGCAGCTTATGTAAGTGATCATTGCTACTTTAACGCAATTTCAACATAATCAAGCATGCTACTGAAGCTAAGTACTGAACATCACAGCATTTCCTGCTCAGCAGGTAGAAGGCCAGTTAATGGTCAATCGACACAAAGGTCACGAGACACAAAAACGATTGTAATTGACTCAAAAACAACAACAACAACAAAAAATTAGTGTACGAAAAAAAGAAAATGAATGACTCTTTACTAGAAAGACTTCATAATTTAAGCAAAAGCATACAACATGCTCGAGTTCTGACATCAGTAGCTTTGAATGAAAGAAAACTGACTTTTCCTCGTGAAGTGGAAACACTGGCAAGGTTTTCTTACATTTTCTGAAACAGAAAGGATGGCACAGACTCTGCCAGGGCGAGTGATCTAGGGAAAAGGTGGACGGGGCTGACTGGCCATGAGTAGGGGGAGGGGGTTGGGCAGGCCCAGTGTTGTCCTGTATGGGGGATTAAAAGGAACAGGCAGGGATATAAATTTGCCTCCAAGCTGACAAGTTGGGGCTGTTAGGAATTCTCACAGTGGGATGCCTGGCAGCTCACTCAGACGCCCAGCCATGTTAAAAGCATTGTGATCCCAGCAGGTGGTGCATGCTCCTGGAACAAACTGAAAAATCTTACCAGGGTGGGAGTGAACATGTAAATTTTGCACAATTTCAGCATATTTTCATCAGGAAATATATTATGTTTTAAAGGGCTGCAACATGTATGCAAGTCCCCAGGATCGAGCATTTGGCAATTTCATTGCTCCGATTTCAACATACAAATTTGTTCTGACAGTTTCTGCCTCCGCTGGAGACAACCCTTTCAACTTTAAGGCACTACGTTGCTGGGTATTGAATTTTAAATTAACAATGACATACAGAATTTGTTTCATACTTTACACTTCCCATGGGAATAATTCATAAATAAATGTTTAGAACGTATTTTTTGAGAATACTTCATTAAGAATATTGCTTCCTCAACCACAATCATGGCCATGGGTCAAGACATTCTCCATATATTATTTTTCAAAAGCAGAAACTATTTTGCGAATGATTTCTGTTCATCTGGAACAAATGTATACCTTCTAATCTCCTGCTAAGCGTGTCTTCCTGGAAAGTACCGGCACATCTGCCCAACTGAATTAACAAGCATGGCCCACCACTACCACTGCCTGAAAGTAATATCTGGTGTTTTACAGCACCCAATATGAACAGGAATTACGGTCAGCGCGCTAAGATCATCAGTTAGTCTGAAGTGAAACACAGTGCACGCAGTTTCCTATCAAATTCCGAACACCGAAGGAACATACAAACTCAGAAAGAGCACTGATCCTTTTCTTTAATGCAAGGTTGACAGTCCAGAAACGCCACGCAGTAGACAAGGTAATTTCGGCAGGACAACCCATAGTCAGTGGACCGTAGAAGAACGTTGGGTTACGTATTGTAACCCCAGATTCCATGAGTACGAGCTTCGCCCTTTAAGGCTGTCGCTTTTGGGCTTATCCCTCTGCGCATGCAGAGAAAATGTTATAGTCTGGACCCAGTTATGCATTTTTACATTAAAATGAAACCTAATGCAAAGGCAATGAACAATGAATTTAACAGACTACAGAAAGCCACATGGGACAGAAGTCATAAATGAACAAGAACAGGAAGTAGAACTTATTGCTTTGAGACATGAAGCATGACAGTTCAACCAGCGTGGATGCCCTTTTCAGATGAGGCCCTTACCTACTCTGTCATTAAAACCCTCCCTCTCAGACCCCTGGTATTTGTTCAGTCCCAGATAGCGACAGTGTACATGTAGTACAGATGGTGGATTTGTATGGTAGAAGGAGTTCTCTTATACGCCTTAACAGAGCTTCATAGTCATGTAAATCCATGACTAGAAAAACAGACTGCTAGCCTGAAACCATTCAAACAGCACAGTCAAAATGTTAGTACCTGCAAAGTTTGTGTGGCTATGCATGTCGTATGCTGGCAGTAAAGATGCCAAACCAGAGCTAAACCTGAGCTTTTGGAGAAAGAAGAGGGTTGTGTCATGCAGGACAGGGAATATACTGACTAGGTGGCTGACCGTGGAATGCTGGGAGCTCGCGTTACACATCTGTCAGCGGTTGGCTGTTCCACACAGGGGGCACACATGCCAAAGAGAAGAGCGACTATGGCTCTAACACAGGACTAATGTTTCACTACAGTGCTCCCCTGCTCTCCAGCATTCAACACCATTAACCAGCTTTCATCTCAGCCAATAGCTCCCACGGGAAAAACTGCAAGGTGCTGGAGCATGCAGGAAGAAGAAAGGCATAAGAAAGACCTGTCCCTCATCTATACCATACTTTGTCTCTACGAACAGGTTATGCCACACTTTCGACTTTAATAACAGCCATTTAAATTTATACCTGTGGGTGCCTACTATTGTTTCCTGCTTTACTGGTTCAAATTAGCATTTAAGTCAGCCATTTGAGAAAACAATCTTTAGCTTTTGTCTATGGTGATCATGTTCGATAACATATTGAACTCTCAAGACAAACATTAATTCCAAAACCAAACATTAAGGCTATGATGATCAATCTTAGGTCTGTGATGTGTGGTGTGTGGCTGCAGTATATTCAGTTCAGCTAATGTACGGATGGTCACATCTTGTAGTACCATGAAAAGCGGACAAAATACATTGGATGCAATTCAGAAAACAGAATTTTAAAGAAATGTCCTCCTTCTCCTGAGACTTTTGCGGAGTATTGTGGGTATGACAAAAAAGTATTCACAGGTTTTGTATCCTAACAAGAATCAGTTGGCTTGCATCAAGATAAACAGAGCATAGTTAGTTTGTGTCAAAATAAATAGGAGTACCATTAAGAACATAAATATGTAATGTATAAATTCCTATGTTTTCTGGTAATGCATAACTATCCTCACTGAAGCAAAGAACATACCATTATTTGCAATTTATTTCAAAACCATCATGAAGTTTTGTTCATTCATTGTGCATTTCAGCAAGAAAGATTACTGACAGTGTTGTGACGCAAATTTTAAACAACATTTTATTGTTCCAGTGAAATGAAAATCACGAATTTCAATCATTCAATTTGATAAGTAATTACACAAACTGTGAACAAACAGCTTAATTGATCTTAGCTACAGCTATCGGGTTTGCAGTTTGAAATGGAGCGATTCTACAGCCATACATCTGTAGTGAATCAAGCGTTTTAGCAAAACAGGATCCATCCAAAAAATAAAATGAAATGTTCTTGTTGACAAACTCGAAAAAAAAAAAGTACCGCTAATGCCACAAGACAGAGGAGAGGGGAGGTTGAAAAAGGCTACAGGAGGGAGCTGGAAGCACACATAAAGCTGGTTGGCACGAACAATGCGGATCACATCTGTTTGTGACGTAGATACTATAGCAGGAATGTCAAACCACGTTTCTCAAGTTGCAGAAGCAGAGACAAGGGCTGGTCTTCAACGTCAACCTTATCTGTGACATCCCATTACAATGGAAACCACTTCACAGGTGGACTGAACATGGAAAAAGTATTTCCCATAAAGTATCCTTTAACAGTCAAGGAGTTTTGCTCTGAGACTTCATAAAAGTATTTTATAATACTGTAAACCGCCTGACAGTTTTATGCTACACATTCACTCATTTCGTTTTTATTCCCACTAATGGTGGTCTATTCTTCTTCTCACTTCAACATAACACGAGCGCCTGAATCTTATATAATTTTGGGTCTTGAAGACAGAATTTTAAATGTGGTATAACATTTCCTGAAGGGAAGCTGGAAGCCAACTCTACGATGCTATTGTTATTTTACATCAGACAGGAGAAAACATGGAGTTACAGACCAAAATATGAGTTCAAAAAGAATCATGGCATCAAAGCAAACTCTGCTCCACAGAGAGGCATTCATATCTGAGTATACAGACCAATACAAAGGAAGTAACAAAGGGCTTGTAGAATAAGTGAGTTTCGGACAATTTAAGACCTGTTCAAGAGACCCACAGAAACCTTGTAAATGAAGTCTATTAGATCAATATTTAAAACTCACAGGTAAAGGATTGAAGTGCTGGTCCACTAGATGGTTGTACCCATAGTCAAAGAAGGAATGCCGAAGTACAACGTCAATACCCTGCATGGCCGCCATGCCCAGAGTGTTCAGCCATCTGGACGCAAGGAAGAGATAAACAGCATGATAATACAAGACTGAATTAGCCAAGAGGTTCTGGAGCACTTCAGGAATCTTGGAGTTAATTTATAATTGAAACTGTTTTTGTTCTGCATTATAATGTTTACGGAGGTGACGCAGTAACTAAAGGTCCTAGCAAAGGACTTTTGTCCCAAAGCAGGTACTCAAGGGGAGTGTAAACCTTATTTGGTCATTCAATCGTGTTCAGCGTGTATAAGGAACCTCAAGTACCAGGATACCAAACTAATTGATCTTAACTTAGGCAGTAGCTTGTACACAAAGTTGCAATGCTAATGATTTTCTCTACTTGGCTTGTCTTCAGGGGTTCAGAGAGTCATGGTCTTACCATACGTCATCCAAAACCGAATTTGCCAATCCTGACAGAGCTCATCTCCTTTCCACAATTATGGTAATGAAAACTATGGTCAAACTATGCCCCGATCACAACAGCTATGCATGTGAGGACAGCAAGAGCAAAACAGAGAAAAAAGGTCTGTGTGCGCCAGAAATAATCAAAATGAAATTTTACCCAGCTAGCCACTCAAGTCAAGCGTAAATATGAGAACTAATGCTATGTCCTCTAATGCTGGCCTATTCGCATGACCCGAGTTAGCTCCATTGAGGACGCTGCAGTTGTAGCTACTTAAATTGCAGGCCAGCAGCTTATTATCTTTAAATAGTGTTATGTTGTTGACTCTCTAAATAAATTACATTTAAAAAAATTTCACCAAAGCCATATAACACACTCTGGATAAACATGTCGGCTTAACTCTTAAAACCAGCAGACTATGAATTCAGTATTTTTGTGCGCAAGCTAAGGCACCAGGTTTGGTACTCACAGAAATCCAGCGGCGTAGGTATCGGAGAGATTGTTAGTGCCCGCCGCCCACGCTGGCCCCACTCCACCCAGCCACACCTTTTTATCAGAAACATGCGTCTTCACAACCTGGAACAGGAGACCAAACACTTCATTTGAGTGCCCCATAACTGTCACACCAACCATGTCAAGCTTTTCTCTCCAGGACTGAGAACAACCCACCAGCATTTCCACTCTCAGCCAAGTTAGGGGCGAATATACTTTTTTTGTATTTTGTAGAATATTTTATATTGCAGCCTTATGTTTGCAGACTGTAAATCAGGGCTTTATGTCATCTATTTAATATTGGACTTTTTTCCCCAAAACTTTAGCCACACTCCCTTTTGAAGGAAAAAATGCAGGTAATGCAAATATAATCATGTGACACAATATAGAAACATTTGTCGCAAAAAATGAAGCAACTTCATATGATAAAATATTATACATATATAAAATAGACACTGAGGAGGTGTCGATGAAATCCTACTGAAAGCAATAAAACAAGCAATGAAAAAATCAGCAAGTACTGGAACACAGCTAGTTTATCTACAGTTATTAGCATCTGGATATTCAGCTAACTCTGCATTTCCTGGTTAAAAAAACGGTAATGTTAGATCATAAAAAGTAGCCATCCAAAAAAAGCTGACATATCAGGCAGGAGCAGGCTGTGTGGTTAGGAAAGCTGCGATATAACACAGAAATTCAAGGAGCATTCACACTATTACGAGAAATTTTAGTGCATAATAACTAAGGAAAAAACCGTAAATTCAAAGTCATTTCAGATTAAGGCCACAGAACATTGAGGTACGCCCCATCATTAACTCAACAGCATTACTTTATTAGCAATGACTCAGTGGAACATTTTAAGCCCGTGCTTAGACTAAGAAATTTATTGAGCAATAAAATAAAGCTGACAAGGTAAAGAAAACTTATTGCACATATGGGACAAGCTGATTGAGGCCTGTACATGCTGTATAGTTCTCATGCCAATAAATAATCCTGGGAACACATCTTATTCATAGACATAATGATATTGAAACAACCTTGCCAGCAAGGAAATTTTTATCTGCCTGCACTGAATTATTTTTCACTGTAAAAAATGCATTCTGGATATGGCAGCTAACGCTTATTTGGCTTACACAACATGTGTAAAGGATAGACTACATTAGATTAAACCCCAGACACTTTAGTGATACATTAAACTGTTAATAAAACAAGCCTGTACACCATTATTGAAGTTGCAGGTTTTTGAAATGTACATTCAGAAATAACAACAAAGTAGTTGTTACTGGGGGCAGAGTCCTTCCAAGACGAACAAAGCATCAACTGAACAACTCGTGATTGCCCTTTCATGTTACATAGAACGTTATTTGTATTTTTCCAACATACACACACAAACACACACAAAAATCACATGTAAAAATGGCCCATTTACCCCTCCCTTCCTATTTGACTCGACCACTATTTCATAAGCGTTATTTACGGGGTAGCATACATATGAAAATGAGGATTAAGAGAGGAAAGAAAGCAATATGAAGAATATGTGAGCAAATAGCTCTACTGGCTGGGATTTATTTTAATACAAGGTGGTCTGGGCAAGAAAAAATACAAGCGAGATTTCTGACAAGATAATTGCACAGTACCAGTTGTATTGACGGACAAGCCCCCTAATTCACAGTTCAACCCACTGTGTCCCATACACTTTTATTGCAGGGCATGAGACAACCAAACTAGACTAAGATGATAAGTATACCATTAGTGATGGACGAAATTGTGAATAATGTAAGTGTCTCATGTTTCAGTTTGCAAAGGCACGAAAAAAGAGCCCCTTATCTTAATTATCACTTCAAACCAAAGCTCAATAAGCTTCCCTTTCTAAGTTGCCAGATATAACAATCTACATTAACTGCATACATTAGGAAAATCCTAGCTTCAGACAGAGCCCAATGAAGATGGTTTATGCAATACGAAACCTGGTGTTTCTTGCTACATGAGCATGCTGGTTCCTAAAAGCCAGGTGTGAGCAATCCTGCGGGGAGCCTTGTAAACCCTTACCCCTGCTCAAAAGTTTCTCCAGATTTTTATCCCACAAGCCCAATGGCTACACCCTAACTAAGCCATCCTGCACTTTATTAAGGTCTGACATGGGGCTTCTTGACAGCCCTGAGAGGCAGGCATAATAGAGCTCTGAGCGCTAATGAGAGCAAGACAGACCTTATTACCTCCACGAACCAGACATGCTATTACCATTTGCATACACTGGAGCCTATACTCAGGCGATAGGGAGCCAACACCAGTTAAAATATGATGCATTACTTACTTAGGCTTTTGTTTTTGGATTCTGACAGCAAAGTATGGCATCAAAAAGAGTTCTATGCAATTCAGTCCAATCCAATCAATTTTCTCTCTCGTTCACTTAAACTAATGGAAACTCTATATAGAGATTAAGGCATTAAAATGAATTGGAATCATTGCCTAAGTGGATCAGAAAAACATACTTGAGCAAGTACAAGCAAAATCACATTTTACATCGCAGTGGGATCAGATGAGATCTTCAAAAACCAAGCAATCAATATTTCTACAAGCTTAGGAACTTTACCAAGACTTAGCAGTATTAAAGTGCCATTCTTGATATCAGTGCTTATACCTGCAGTTGCTTGAATATCTAGATCGTGTCTAGATTATTATCAACTTAATTCCATCTGAAGTTGTAAAACTGATAGTGTCTGAAATTGATAACTGGACTTTAAAAAAAAACACTTTCATCAAACATATATTAGCAAGACATATGGTGACACATTGTAGCCTATGTAGAATTTTGTGTTGAGATGGATAGAGACAACGTGTACACTACCACTCAAAAGTTTGGGATCACTTGCTAATTTCTTTGTTTTCCAAAAAAAAAGTACATTTTCATGCATTTCGTAAACTTCTTTTTTTTTCCATTTCACAAACATTTTTATCCATCTCACAAACGATTAAAATTAATCAGAAGATTTTCAAAGAATGATCTACATTTTTGCATAGAGGCCTATTATCAGCAACTGTCAGTCCTCTGCATCAATCTCCTGGTATGGCGGTTAATCCAAGTTAAGCATTTTATAAGGCTAATTGATTTTTAGAAAACCCTTCTGCAAAAGCCTTGCACAGCTGAAAACCGTTGAACTAATAAGAAAGCGCAAAAGGGAGCATGGCATTCTTGAGGTTGGTTTAGTACCTGAAGCATCAGCAGTTCTTTGTTTGTTTACAAGCTCAATAGGCCAGAAAGAAAGAACTTCCTTTAGAGACCCGTCAGTCTATTGTTGTGCTAAGAAAAGAAGGCTATTCAATGCGAGAAATTGAAAACTTAAAATCTCTTACCATGCTGTCAACTACTCCCTTCAGAGTTAATGAGAGATAGAGTACACAGAATTAATTTGAAAATAAAAAAGAATAACCGCTGATCAGGAAGGTGTTGACAGGGGAGCAGAGAGGGGAAGTGCAGAGGTATTGTTGGAACAGACAAATAAATGAGCATCACCAGCAAACATTCAGGAATGAGTGGAAAACGTGACTCTAATTTTACTGAATGGCTAAAGCTTGTTAAGGCTGTGACAGTGAACCTGTTGTCCTTGTTGTAACACGCAAACAGTTATCTAATTTTTTTTTTTTTTGTTTAATTCATTGAATTTTCATGCCATTGTACATGAAATTGGACAGATTTTGAGTCATTGTTGAGAAATTTTATATGAGCACTGAAAGAAATCATCGGCCTGCTGATCAAACCTTGTATCTCCAAATTTGACAAGAAACAAAAGCTCGGATGTGCACGATAATAACATAAACATCGCAAAATACAGAATACATACTAGGAAGAAAAATAGTCATCCTACCCGAACACAGCTCAACTGCATTCTTACATGCAAAATGTAAAATTTTTTTATGCTCTCCTGTAAAGTTTATCATTTTCAAGATAAAAGGTGTTATCAGCAGGCCGACGAAATGCTACTCCCACATCATGCAGACTATTCTGTGACGACCCCTTCTCATGCCACGAAAACCTTGCTACCACTGCCAGAAAGCTTCAACTAGGTCATGGTTGGGTCTTCCAACTGAAGATTTGTCTAAAACATGCATCAAAATAAAAAAATGGCCATCACCACATCCATCCCAGTCCCCTAACCTAAAGCCAGTAGAAAACCAGCTGGAAAAGATGAAGATAGGATTCCACAAACTTGGACCATAGGAACGGAAGGATCTATAGAGATTCTGTGCAGAGTGATGGTCTCAGGTTCCTCTCCATGTTTTCCACAACTTTCTGACACACTCATATAGAAGAGTAAGAGCTGTTATTTTGGGCTTTATAAAAGTATTCAAGTAAAATGAGTCAATTAATTGTGCTTGGAGAGTAGGTTGTGCAAGATTCATAAATTAATGCTACGCGTACGAAACGTGCAACGGAATCGAGTGGTTGGGGCAGCCTAGGAGCAGCATGGGGATGTGGCAGGCTCAGGGGTTTGCAACCAAATCCGGAAATTCTATATACCCTGGCCTATCAGCTCTCTGATACGCCCTCTAGTGGAATCCTCCAGTAACAAGCAAAGTACATAGACATGTATGTGCACTATTTTGTTTGAGTCCTAGCCAGTTGACCACACAAACACATAGTTGAACAAAAAGTATATCCCTGGACGTATGCATTACTGAATCAAAACCAGTTGCGCTGTGCAAACTAGCTCCAACTTTGTGCTTAGTAGACACTAAACATTTAAACCTAACCTAGAGCAAGTGTAACTTGGAAAGATTTTTTTTTTCATTGAAACAGCTGAAACAACATATGCACCTCCACAAGAAATTATCAATACATAAATTAAGTTTCCATCAGGGCATAAGAGACAGTGAATGGCCTGCTGAATAACCACAAATAAAAGTGCATATTGTAACTTCAAAAATACAATTTCCACTTGACTAAAAATTATTTGAGCAATTTGTGCTGAATACGACCGATTCTCTCCAGGCCTGTTTCCACCTTCGGCACACAACTCTGTCAAAATAAGCCAACACAATGGTGAGGTGCTTGGCAGTTGAATTTTTGTCCATGAAGATTGTCTTGAATTGCTGGCGTTCCTCCCAAAATCCACAAAGATGAGCAGGAAATGTATGTAAGTTGGACAGTGCAATCTCCGCAACTTTAGAAAATCATTGCATTGTCCCTGTCCAATAAAGAGGCCTTCAATTTCTGGCACAATATCCTTCTGCAGCCCATTCCACACAAGGGTTCCTCAGACCATGCAGCCAGGCTTAGCCTTCAATCTCCATAGCAGTGGCCTGTCAGGGATCACTCTGATAATTTCGCTGATATCTTTGCTCAATGGGCGCTCCAGGGCTTTGAATTTTTTTTCAAATGCTGCAAGAAATGCAGCTTCTCCTTCCTTAGTTGCATGTTCAACTGGTCCAGCAGCTTTGGTCATGAACCCTTGGGTTCTCTACTGATTCATTCACTAAAAAGAACCTAGATGATTTGCGATGAGTGGAAACTGCTGTACAATAGTGAGTGCCCCCCAGCACCGTCAAACCTATTACCAGTTTGGCACACCCTTCAGAGATGAACATGACATCACTTCCTGCTCTCCTGTCCCAAAACTCAGTAGACTGCTGAAGGTGTCAAAATAAGAGCCTTGGTGCAAAGCTATCACAGTAACTATGTATGCATGCAGCAATTAACCAACTTCAGTGTCGATGAGCGTTGAAATTTTTCACAAGAATGCATTTTTGCGAGACGATATCAAGACATATCCTAACTCCCTTGCAGTCAAACTATTCAGGACACACGGTCTTCATTGTCTCACTATCAGCCTGCCCAATAAGTACAGGGTGTGTCCCTTGTTGAAACTGTGGCTTTGACTCACCTTCAGTACCTTAGTGATGTGCTCCGTCAGCGTGTCAAACAGCCGCGTTTTCATGAAATCCTCCACTTTAGCCACGCGCCCGTCCATGTAGTAACTGAGGGAGACAAACTGCTGTAGATCTTGATAAAGGCCATGACATGGCGAGACAATGACAATCAGAATTTACTACAGAACACACGCAGGGGCACAACATTATCGAGATGAAGAACATTCAGACGAGTTTCAAACAAGTGGAGTCAGTCAAGCAGTCACGACGGTGACAGTTCAAAGGTTCAAATCACAGGAAAGGTTACACCAAACACCCTCTGTCAATCTTGTTATCACGGAGTCTCAGCAAAGAAGGGATCCTTGCTCTCCTATAAATGCACACATAAAAAAGAAAAGTAACAAATAGAAAGGTTTTCATGTCTCTTTCACCAATAAAGCTCAAATGTAAACTAATAACAGCCTGCAATATGAATTAAGATGTCAGGAGAAGAGGCAGAGAGAAGGTACAAAGCTCCCTCCCTCCTTCGCCTGGCCAAGCTCAGGTCAAAGCAAAGATGTATGTTGGATAAAGTAGCATGACCATCTGGAGAGGCCAGGGTAGACCGGCTCAGCATGGTGACCATCCATAGGGCAAATTATGAGAGGAAATTTTGAGTTGTGGTCCTTCTGAGAAGTGGGCCCCATAATTTACTGTTCTACTGAGGTTTCAGCTGCACAACAGCAGCGGTAACAAATCTTCTGCTTTGGTTCCTGCTCAGCAGGAACTCATCCGCTGCTACCCACACGTAATCCTTAGGTTGTTCTGCAGTTATCTCTATCTTCTAAATCAAGATGTTCTAAAACAAGGCAAAGCTAGTCATAAAAAATGGAAAAAAAGCCATATAAACTGAGAAAACAGAGCCCAGCTGCAGACTCTTAACAGCACTGTAATGCGGTCATGAAAAGACCATGTTCCGGTATCTCGCACTGATTTATAAATCTGACGCCGAGATCATTAGCGCAAGATTACTGTTGTCGCAGTTAAATCCGCACAGCTTGCAGTACCAAATGACATTTTTAATCCCCATTTAGTGAGGCATATTTAGGAGATGAAGTACTGGTGCAATAAACCGTAAAAGCCATAGGAGACATCCGTGTAAACCCTAAGTCCTGCCCGTAGAACTGAAAAATTAAGGATGTTGGTGCTGCCACATACATCAAAGATTTTTAGAAAAGATACTGCACCTGCAATGAAGAGCAAAAAAAAAAAGACAGTCAACTGTGCACAACAATTTCAAATGTAAAGTGGATTATGGTAAACTGTTAGAACTAATTGAAAGATGCAAAATGCCCTTGAGAGGCACAACATGCTAGTGGAAAAACATGTGCAAACAATACAGGAGGACGAGGCTGATCGGAGTCAGTCCATGCCGTCTGCTCACAGAAAAAGGGTTTTTAACCTTATTGTGGGCATATGGGCAACGGGCACTGAAATACAGAAAGCGATTTGGTCAACCACTTGCCGGAAGTAATTTCATTCCCAAATAAATGACAAGTGACGACAAAGCGACTGCGCAATGAAAGTAGCCTGGTTCATCTTTTTACATTCATCACTTGTCAATCCAATCAGTGCTTCCTACTATTACAACTGATCTCACACAGTGGCAGATAAAAGGTGGATACACCTGCACTGAAAATGAAATTTCCGGAATGTAATGAAAAATGGGGAAAAAAAAGAAAAAGAAATAAACACATTTTTATTTCCAAAAAATACCTGCATCTGAATTTAATGAAAATAAACATTAGTATTTGCTGAACATTCTAATGTATGATTTTCGACTATGGCGGTTATATGGCTCAAAGCATTTGGTCATTATGAAAATGAAAAAGAAATAGTGGATGATTACATTATAATTTTCATGATGAGATATATAATATGCCGGCTTCTCAATAAAGAAAAGGCATTGCTGCGAATATACTTGCATTATAAGATCTGCGTTTTCATTTTCATTTTGTTAGCGATATTGAAAATGAAAACGCAGATCTTATGATGCAAGTACATTTGCAGCAATGCTTTTTCTTTATTGAGAAGCCAGCGCATTATATATCTCATCATGAAAATGATAATGTAATCATCCACTATTTCTTTTTAATTGAAAATTAAAAAGCAAGTGGGGATTGTGTTTTAATTTTCAATTTGTAACGATGATTGCATGGACTTGAAAATGAAAACACTAAGTGGAGGATTATATTTTCATTTTCATTATAATACAAATAATGTGTTTTCATCTTGAAAACAAAAAAGCATTTCTGAGAAAACATTTTCATTTTAATATTGTCAGCTATACGCTTCCATATTAATTTTAGGGATTGCAAATAAATATCCAAACCTTGCCATGGGAGGAGCAAGAATATTTTCGTTGTGATACACGCTTCCAGTTTCAGCCACAGACTGTATGCAGTCAATGTTTTCAGCACAAAAAAACTGGTTTTCCCTTTGCATGCACAAGGTACAGGCAATGCAAGCAAGTTATTATTACAAAACTGTATTCTTTTCTGGAGACTTAATCATACATGTTGAAGCAAAGCAAATACCATAGCTGTATACCATATACAGATGGCATTGCATCGCAAGCGAAGAGTATTCATTGCTGTATTTACCTGCAGTGCATATTCCGACACAGAGAACTGACCTCCTTTAACCTTCAGCACGTCAGCCAATCACAAGCAAAGATTCGGCGATAATTGCAACCTCGCCTACGGCGACAAATTTTGGAAATTTAACTGCGATCCCTCGAATTAATAAAAATTTTCTGAGTAATTCCAAAAACAAGAACACGCTGGGGCCCTCCAAGACCATGGTTGGCTACCCCTAAGCTAGATAGCTATTAAAAGTCATGTCAACTATATTTCTATAGCACAAAAACACAACACAAGTTGATCCAAAACGCTCAACACTACAATACACTTATGATAAAAACAAATGAAAGTGGCTAAACAAAGGAATTGCTGAAAAAACTAAAATTCAGGCAGACTGAAATGCTAAGGCATAAAAATGGGCTTTTAAATGAGACTTAAAAGTGGAAATAGCGGGAGAAGACCAACTCTGGAGAAAGCGATTGTTCCAAAGCCTAGGGGCGGTTACTGAAAAGGCCCAATCACACTTGAGCTTCAGCTGTATTTGCGGGAGTGAAAATAATAGCTGGTTAGATGACCAGAGGCACCTTGAGGCAGAATACGCCTTGAAGAGGTCAAAAATGTACTCAGGTGCAAGACTGAAGTGCCATAAAAGCAAAAAAAAAAAGAAAACCCCTTAATATCAATTCGTAAAACTGGTCGCCAGTAGAGTGAATCCACAGCAGGAGTTATGTAATCCTTTCTCTTCATAGCAGTGAAAAAACTTGCTGCTGCATTCTACACAACCTGGAGTTCAAACAAGGAGGTTTGTGCCACTGCCATATAATGGGCATCACAGTAATCCAAAGAAGATGTAATTAGGGCATGAATGACAATCTCCAAGTCCATAGGTAAAAAGAGCAGTTTAAGCTTGGCAATTTTGCAAAGCTAAAAGAAGCTATCTGTCACTATAAAGCTAATTTGTGTGTCAAATTTCTGAAAGGTCTAGAAATTATGCCAAGAGTTTTTACATGGATATTCAATTTGGCTGATAGAGGGCCTAACTGACTGCCAGCCATATAGACGGAGGCAGGAGCTCCAAAAATGATAACATAAGTCTTGACTTTGTTAAGTTGAAGGAAGTTATTTGTTAACCAACACTTATAACATCAATACAATCAAAAAGTGACATCAATGAATCACAGCTTTTGCATTTGACTGTTAGATAAAATGAAGTATTAACAGCTGAGCAATGAAAGGGGAAGTGCTTTTGGAAAAATAGAGCTAAGTGGGAGCGTGTACAGAGAAAATAACAGGGGGCCTAATACAGAACCTTGAGGAACACCACATAAGTTGGGAGCCCACGATGAGAAGGTACAACATAATTTGATAGAAAAGGATCTGTCCACAAAGTAAGTGGCATACCACTTTAAAGCAATACCCTGAATATCTACTTCACTGCTGAGGTGGTTTTACAGAATCTTATGGTCATTTATATCAAATGCAGCACTGAGATCAAGCAAAACCAGGAACCCAGAAAACACGGAAAAAAACATGGAAGTTCAAAAGAGAAAAAGAGATCACTAACACCAGAATGACAGGGATAGAGACATTGCTATGTGGCAAGAAATCCTGCTAAAAACATGAGATACATTCAGGTGCAGCATTGATTGCACTCTTGATAAACAAGCAGCACGTAATAACACTCTTAACCAAATTGTTCCATTTAAAAACCAGCATGCACAGGGGGTCTCCAGGGTATCACTGATCTAAATATAAGAATGGTCAAAAGGTCCAGCAAATGTGTTTGTAACTGTATCACACACTGAAAAAGCAGACTCATGGCTGTCATGTTTTCCATAGGTGTTCAACTAGGAGAACCAATACCATTGACATCAATAATTTCCAGTCCATGGGAAGTTAAATCATCAATTCTCTTTTAACTATCGATTTTGTACCTTGGGGATATACAGTATACATATATCAAGTATGGGAAGATGTCTACTTTCCCTAAAGTTACACATCTTGAGATTTTCCTTTCCCAGTGGCTGGATTGAAATTGGACAAAGACCTTCTCATCACAAGTTTACGTCATGTCATAGTCAAGCAATCTACCAAGTTTCATTTTATCACATGCATTTTATCATATCCACATAATTTTTTCCCATTCAAACTCTGGTAGATACTTCAGAGCAGAGTGCATTTTTAATTATGACATCAATTTCAAAGATTGATTCTGTGTTCCCAGTCTTTAGAAAAATTGATTGGGCCTCCTCGATGAAAAAAACAACTGAATGTTGCAGTAAATGTATTGAAATAAAAACATTTCTGACGTCTTTGAACTCAAAATACAGCTCATTAACCGTGTTGTTTATTAGAAACCACCTTTCCTTCTTCATTATCAATAAGCATGTCAATAAGTCTGCAACTGACTGTATCTGACTAGCAATCCAGTTTATTACTGGTAAAATGCATAGCATTCGCTAATTGTTACAACATACCTACGGAAACATCTGAGTGATTACAATGCCAGTATTCCTCTTCCACACCACTTAGCAGCATGTGACCATTAGACGAGCTCACCACACAGCTCTGGCCCTCTGTCAGCCTAGTGCACCCAAGCAACCCATCAACTGAATTGCACGCTGTGTGAACATGAGGTCAGGAGAAGATTAATGGCTTGAACAACTTTGAATCCCACAGTAAATTCACAAAGTGAGAATTGTGTCACTCTTTGCAGTACGTGCCACAGGCTAAGCGATTAGCACAGTTGGAAAATCAGTGGGGGAAGACTATTTCTCCCAGGTATCGTCATATTAATCCGTAAAAATTCTTGGCACCCGTATGGAGGAAACAGACTAAAGTAATGATCCTTCCTTTCATCCGGTGCAGGATCTGTATGTTTTGCAGTTAAGATCTGACCCTCGGAGTAACCTACCATTTCTGGAACATCAGGCAGTCTTCAACCTTGTGTTTGACTAAAGGACCCTGGGATCCCAGTTCATGATTGTAAATGTTGATGGTGAGCATATGGTTTAACTTTACCGTTGAGTGTGTTGCATTTGTTGGGAGGTTAAAATATTATTCCACAAGGTTTTTTTGCTTCCATTTGGGGAGGACTGTGCATTAATGAGTCAGTGGTTACCCTATTCAAAGACAGACCCATGCTAAAGCATAGGCTGTCCTTGCACAATAACTTAAAGTCAAAGGGGTTCAGCTTATAGCGCAAGCCAATTCAGTGCAACCTTAGCTTAGCAGACTGGCTAGAATTACCTGGCTGTAGATTCAAACATTCCTTTGTAGTGAAGGACGTTACAGCCAAATATACAAGCTCATAAAAGAAAAAAAAATTAGCTAGCATCTGTGGTCACTGAGAAAAATATGGTGATTTTCTGTAGCGCAACAAATTTATTTCACCTGGATCATTAAAGATATGCGGACATCCTGTCCATTTCGTGCAAAATACACTTCAAGTAAATTCAACGGATACTGCCAGATGCACACTTGTTGCAAGATGGACACTGGAATATTGAGGTGGTACAGTGGGTTTCAAAATTACTGGGACACCTGACTGGCAATGGACAAATAATACTTTAAAAAATTTGAAAAAATTTGCGCGCAGTTCATCGTGACACATATCAGCCAAACATCAATCAACTTTTATCATTAACTTCAACTGCCACTCAGAGCTCTCGAGACCATGTTTGCATGGATGGAAAATAAAACTTTAGCTGAAATAAAAGGCTAAGTTTTAGACAAGTGTTGACTGCATCCAGGCCAAAGCATGTCACAAGAGTTTTCATACATGCATATAGGATACGAGAGAATGTTGGTCATATACTTTCAAAGGCTCACTTTCTGACCACAGTGAAGCTGTGAAGTTAAGCAGAGCATTTGGGTGAAATTAGGCTACAGCAGATTAGCAAGGGTAATACTTTACAGATAATTAGATAATGACCACTAGTTATAATAATTTATAGGTTTCTTCCCTCTAATACTCCCAGGAATGTGTTGAACATGGATATGGCCAGCACATCAAAAGAAAGCAAAAAAGAATTTGCAAATTGGAATAGTCTCAAAAGTTAAGTGCCCAAAAGCTAAAACACCTGGTTATATTCATGCAAGGCCATCGAGACACACACAGCGAGATGCTGGAGAAAGAAATGGAAATGACCAGAGGCCCAAAATTACATTTCCTCAATAAAGTAGCTCACAGAGGTCAAATCAACTAAAATCAAACATAATATACTTTGTGCTATCTTAAGACCACATCCTGAGGTTGCAGTAATTTTTATTAAAACGTACAGAAAGGTCCATAAATATTTGGAGAGAGACACAATTTTCACTGTTTTAATTTTGTGCACCACCACAATGGATTTGAAATGACACAATCAGTCAGTGATTGAAGAGTAGACAGTCGAATTCAATTTGAAAGTTTTTTTTTTTTTTTTTTAAATAATGCCTGAACCATGTATGAATTACACTCATTTTATGCACAGCCCCATTAGTTTTAGAGGCTCAAAAGTAATTGGACAAACTGACAAAATCAATAATTAAATTGTCATTTTTAATACTCGGTGACAATCCCTGGGCAGTCAGTGACTGTCTGAAGTTTTAAACCCACAGACATCACCTGCCATCGGGTTTCTACCCAGGTGATGCTCCGCCTGGGTTTTACTGAAACTGCACAAAAGAAAGCAGAGGCTGACAGGCAAATGTTTTAGAGGAGAAGCACAAACTGTTTGCACCCTCCGGAGATGGCAGTATGAGTCACGTATGAGCGCGCTTGTACACAGTCAGCAGATCGGATATTGCAGATTTGGGCGGGATTGGAGATGCCAAATTTTTCACAAAAAAAGGAAGATTAAGATAAAAACAGAGATCCTAAAGGACTGAGAGGCAGGTGCTTGAATTTCCATTCCACCAGTCACAAACAACAGCAAAATTACTAAAGGTGACGCAAAGATCAGTGTCAAAAAACTTATGACAATATAAGTCCGACAACAAAGAACAGCAACAGTCAAAACTCACTTTCTCCGCAATTGAAGCCAGTCTCAGAAAACAAAAATATGTGAGCTTTGCAAAGCAAATATTTATGGCAGGGCTGCCATTCAGAGACCATTTGTATCTACGATTAATGCACAAATGGAGCGTACACTATTCCCATATTATGTCACCATACTCCGAAATGATAATGCCCCCACACGCACTAGCATAGAAACAACAGAATCGTTCCAAGACCTCAAGTATAAAGTCAAATGCCTTCCATGTCCTGCACAATCACCAAATCTAAACTTAACAGAAAATGATGAGAATTTTTGGACTGCAGGATGCAAACTATAATACCTTCAGCTGAAAACCTTCAAATAACTGTCCTTCTTGAAGAACTGGCTCACATCTAACTACAATTAGTTCAGGAACTGTATGACTGAAGAGTTGAATCAGTTAAAGGGTAAGCAAAATTTTTTTGCTTATTATAGATAGTTCTGGTATTCAATCCACCTCACATATGCGCACATTCATCTGCCAGCATGGCAAAGACAAAGTAACTGATGACTGGGTGTCCAAAGTTTACACCTAAAATATCAACAGTAAATCAAAGGGAATTTTTTTGAGTTTGTAGAAGATTCTTTGACTAGTTCATCATTATCAAGTAATTTGAGGGATCGCAATCGGATGGAGCTAGAACACTTGCATCATGATACACACCTTCAGTTTCAGCCATAGACTGTATACAGTCAATAGGACTAGTGCAAGAACCTGGTTTTCCCTTTGTATGTTCATGCTACAGACAACACAAGCAGTTACAATTTTGGAAATGTTGAAGTATTTTTTTCTAGAGATATAATTGCATATGTTCAGGCGAAGCAAATACCGTAGCTGTGGTGCCTCATTGATCTGGTGTTGCATTGCAAGCGAAGAGTATTGGTTACTGTGCTGAACGGAAATTCACATTCTGACGAGGAGAACTGACCTCCTTTAACCTCCAGCATGTGAGCCAATCACACGCAAGGATTTGGCATGAACAGCAGTAGCCCCACCGGTAGCAAAGTTAGGAAATTTAATTGCAATCCCTTGAGTTGTTTAGCATCATAATTATTATCAATACTTAGACTAAAGCAGCTTTTTACAAGTCTAGAAACTGTGAAAAAAAAATTTATACGTTTAACTGGTATTAAGTTATAATTTTTCCATCAACAGCATAATGGAAATCACTACAAAGAAGGCACTAACAGGACTATTAAAAATAAAAGTTTGTAAATAATAGAAAAAAGGTAAAATACCTACTGTTGCCACGTAACTGCATCAACGACAGAGCCAGCGTTCTTCATGAACCTGCAGAAAAACAGTGGGAATTAATGATTGATAGTTTAAAAAAATTCTTAATTTACTCTCCAAATTGGCAAATCTGTTGTTACTGAATGAACATACAGTGTAATATGACAACAGTTCTTCAATATGAGCTGAATTTTGCGTTATTAATGCAAATAACCTGCTCTCTTGAACAGCAAGGAGTGTGACTGCAACTCAATATATAGAAAACCCAGATACAATCAAGGCTTAATTGTTGTTGCTTGAATGGGCAAGATGCGTGTCCTTAGATTGACTTTGCCCATGGTGTGATTTTTGGTTCCCAAAAGGTAGTTTCCAAATCTCTGAAAAAGTTGCCCACTGTCTGCGGGAAAATTGAGTTCATTGCTTGGCGTGGATAAAAATCCCAGAGGGGTGTTTCCAGCACAAGTTCTATGCCTGCAATAGAGAATACCGGCTGTTCTTCAGGCGCTAGTCAGATGTACAGTATAAAACTTCCACTGCAGTACATTACACTGAAACCGTTAAAACATTTGATTCATTTATTTACAATATGTAGTTCAAAATATAAATGGGGTAATGAAAGTACATCTTAGACATCAGTTAACAGTCAAATGCCATCCAGTTGTATGTATATATTCATATACATCATTACTATACATTTTTTCAGAGCAATTTGTTCAAAAAGTTCAAATATTCATATTCGATCTAATGTAAACCAAACGGCAAAAAATTGTGCAGACTAGACAAGAAGGATTACAGTGACTGCAAAATATGTGGGAATTTGCGATTTTTTTCCATCGTGGGAATTCACACGCCTTCTAATACTCTACAATGAAGGATAAGTTTCAGGTCTATTTGAGTCAAAATAAGAGAAACATTGGCAATAATCTGTCTGCACTTCCTTATTAAAAAAAATAGATATTTTCCTTGTAGGCAGTGTGAATCTAATATGTAGACTATTAACATTTCGAGAGCAATAAATTCAAGCGGTGCAGCAGTCTAAATAACCAGCACTTTGCCGGGGCGTTTGAGGTGCTGGGGACAAAAGGCAAGACAGAGTCAAGTACTGCCTTTCTTTGCGTCTCTATGTTTATAATATGCTCCCTCACGCGGACAGTATCTCTGGAACTGTGTAAACTGTTTGTGAGGAGAGATGGTCAAGGGATGACACGGTCAAAGGGACTGTGAAAACTCCAACAAACACAGATATCCATATTTGGGACCAAAAACTCTGCTCGTGGGGACGTGTATACATGCTGTATATGTGTCTGTGCTGACATAACTTGGTGGGGGTGAAACTGAAAGACCTGAGAACCGCCAAACATCTGGTTGAGGGTCGATTCTAAACTGGGGAGTGGGGGAGTGGTTCTGATTCTGAAAATAAACGGTTATGGGAAAATTTTATTTTACTTTTTTCACCCTTTAAGTTTCACTTTATTCCTGTAGACTATTAAGCCATTAATCATTTCCACCTGAGAGGAGACTGGGATCAGCGTGAGGTGGTGTCTGCTTGCGAAGAGGAGCCTTGCTAAAGCACTTGTGGCCATCAGTCAAGATCAATTCTATTCTGCCTAAATAAACAATGAGTAGGACAAGCAATGCAAAAGAAAGGGATAAGAACTAAATCAGACAGCAAGAAAATTAAGGAACCATGAGAGAGTCGAACACAGGTTCAGTCAAAGACAAGGGAATCGCACTCAAAGGATGAGAGATCCTCTGCAAGAATTTATTTTGCTTTCAGCGCATAGTGAAAAAAGCGGCCGTGACAGTGCAAGTGCACAATGCAGTACAAAAACTGATGAAAGTCCATAAGAATATTTTCACTTTGTCAACAATGCCTTCTTTGCAAAATGCCCTGAAAAAAAGGCCCCTGCCAAAGGACGCACACGCAGGAAGACAGATGAACTGTTGGCCAAACAAACAGATGGCTGGATGGACACAACCTGAATCAAGTCCCCTGACCTACCAGTCTGGTGATAGAGTTGTAATAAGCAATTTTGAAAGGCCACTGCAAGTAGTTTTGGAGAAATGGAACTGAGGTCAAGGTCATGGACACAAGTCAAAGGTCACACATAAGTCATACATCAGTTTAAATACTTGTATTGGTTTCCGTGACCAAAAATTAATAAGTTTTGATGGCAACATTAAAAGATCAGATGATTGCAGAAAAAAAAATTGCAGAAAATGGTCAAGGTCATGGGAAAAAGCTCAAAGGTCACAGGTCAATGAAATATTCAAAAGGCACAACTAGAGTAAATCGCCAACTACTCAAGCTATTTCGAAAAGCCACTGTCAACAGTGTTGAAGGTTTGCCCCGGAAGCAAAAAGGCAATGATTGAGGTCATCGCTGAAAGACCACAGGTCAGAGGTCTCAAAAACGGCAACCAATGTGAAGCTTTGGTGAAGGTAATAAAGTAATAGCGAAATAGTAGTGCTGCGGCACATAGTTTCAGAGCTATGGATCTAGATGGATGCAAAAACATATAGACGGACAGACACATGGAGAGACACTGCCTAAATCATTAGTCCCCCAGCCTACCCTTCGGGTGGTGGGGGAAGAAAAAAATAAAGTGGCTTCGATTAAAATTTCAACTTCCTCAAAGATAAGGTTACGGAGATGGAAAGTTGATTGTGGTTTTATATAAGTGAGTCGAGCCTTTTGAAAGTCGAGCCACCCACTTCAAAATGTTTAAACTCATGGAAGCGAAACGGTCTTCTATGGGAATGTTTGTTGTTCAATTTTTTAAATGCCATCCCAACCATATTGACATTCAACCTATACAAACGTTCGTGCTATATATTAACTTCACCTCAATACTGTCCTTTGCTGTTGTCACAATTACTACGACCACTATAGGTCATTTGCCACATAAACGTAAATGTAGGCCATTTTGGTCGCTTACATTTATGACTTAAGAGGTTGTTTTCCAGTCTCACAGAGATTACAGGATCTTACTATGTCCTTCAAAACTGAAACATTATCGAGCTGCTGGATAGCTCACTTGGTAAAGCATCGCGTTGCAAAGAAGAAGTGACTATCAAGGCGCGGGTTAGATCCCCGCCTTGCACCACCCGGCAGTGGTCATCAGCTCCTTTCAGAGTAGCGCGCAATTGGCCAATGCGCTACAGGGTTACAAATTGGGAAGGGTCTCAGGCGCCTCCTGTTGGCCAAGCAGGCTCTCGTTGGGAAGATTCTAAGCTCGTTCGTGTTCAGGTATCCTCCGCCCTCATTCTGAGCGTGCAAGGTTTTGACCAATGGGTGTATAAGAAGCGGTGGTGACGGGCGCGTGCTTCGGAGGAGAGCCGCGGGCTGGTTCACTCTCCAGAGTTGGTAATAGGGGGCTGCAAATGCGAAAAGCCTTGTACATAGTTTAATTAGACATTCCAGATTTGGGTGGGATTGGACATGCTAAATTTAAAAAAAAATGAAACATTATGAATAGTCATTTTAACCTATAACAACCAGGACAAAAAAAATATCATTACTAAATAATTCATTCCCATGCTGAGATTTTGTGAGGTTTGAACTGTGTATTTATGGGAGCTTGTCTTAGCATAGGCTTAGGTTTAAGCCAATTTTTTTAATGTAAGGTGGGGAGAAAATTTGTCATCAATACTTTGAGATGCATATAAAAATACATTCTCATAAAACATGATGAGTAACCATATTATACACAACTCTGCCAGCATATCCTCATGCCACACATCACAGCATTAGAGATTATTTACGGTTCAAAAATTGTGTTCATGGGTAGGCCTAATGTTCAAGGGGTTGACTTCTTGTCCTTGTTTAAAATGAGATTGGTTATCATTTTAGAATTCGTAGTATACCAACCAAATATGAATGCATAGTTACTTCAACAATCTATTGAACATAATGCAAGACATTTTCAAGTAGTATTTCTGGCTTATATGAACTCCATGCAGATTGCATACTGACCTTTATAATCACATTATTAGAATATTTTTATATCAGTTTCTTATAAAGCATGACAATAACCACATCATGCACAACATATGCGGGCAGATCTCCAAGCAAGTCCTATACCACATATTGCAACAGTAAATTCTTCACAGTTGAAGAATTTATGCCCATTGGCTAGAAGTCTAGATGGATATATATAAACAATTTAAACTTCCCTTGAAACACTGCCAGAGGAGACTTATGGTTGAATTAAAGATTTGTGCAATGAAATGTACATTACTTTATATGACAAAAGGATACAGTCCTATATACTGAGTAATAATCCTTAGCAGTGCTTATATGAATGAGACTGGAACATATTTTAACGCACCATACAACATCAAAACACTAACCATTAATGTAAAAATGACTTCTACCATCTCATTCAGGCTCCACAGCTATGTGAGCAGACTGACAAAGTGGACTGTCAGGAGTTTAATTAACTGATACCGGGATAAATTCGCTTTTAGTCACAAAACAACGACAAAGAGCTCTCCATCGTGCCAACAACCACAATATTATTCAGAATGTTTCATTTAAAATGCTTTACTTTCCTCAATAAATGTCAAATATGGAGAATAAATAACTGGCAAGAAACATCAGATCAGGTGTTGCTTGGATAAATTGTTAAAAATCCCAGCTCAAGTCATTTCTCGATGACACAGCAGACCCACAAAGAAAGTAAGTCAGGTGATTGAACTGTAAAGTAGTTACATTTAAATATCTTAAACCATGGAAACTGCCATGAAGTGTAAACTGCCATTTAATTGCGCCAGTCAGATAGGAATGGCATGCCAGTCAATCCTCCCTCCTGGGCATTCAATATTCAATACATGTTAAAATGATTAATTATGAAGTTCAATAGTCAAATCAATCTTCAGTTTCAAAGACCCAAATGACTGTCAGACACAGGCACAGTCTTAAGCACCCCAGGGTACTCTATTACCGATATAATTATAGCAGCTTATTTAGATAATTCATTTTTGATCAGGCAACAAGTGTCAAGTAGACATCGTAGACCAGGTGGATATTTGGTGTGTATTTCTGGGTGTGTTTTCACATGACGGTGAAAACGGTGATGGTTTTATGATGCATTTCCCAGAAGAGCTTATCCCAGACAATTGCCAAAACTATTAACAGACCAAATGGATCTGAGCTCAGGTCACGTGAGGTAATCTCAGAACAAGTGTACACTCACTGTTCATGCTCTTTTCTTTGGGCAACTAGAGCAGGCAGTATCATATGACTGAATCTTCAGCGGAAACCTCTGCTAAAGTTCCAAGTCCACTCGCCAGGTTTTTTAATTCAACAAATAAATGAATGACAGCTCGGTTTCTATGCTTTGTTGAAAATATGCAGGCAGATCAATTCAATTTTAGCCAAGAACAACCTTCAACGGAGGGCGATATGCCCCCACAAAAAATCATATCCTCATTTATGTAGAAGTTTGGCTGACAAATTATACATAACATAATATTCTGTTGGTAGTAGTAATGAAGAAAGTAATCATGAGAATGTAAGATATCAAACCATGCCATTTTTTTTTGAAGCAACATTCATCTTTAACCCTCTCTTCGTAATTTCCTAGTGTATAGCTTAAAAAACATGAAAGGACTTTTAAACAGGAAAATTTAAATGCATAATTTTAAACTTGAAGTTTTTTTTACAACATAGTAAGAAACAGTTAATGCATTCTGTCAGATGCTTTTATCATAAGTAGCGCAATTAGCTAGCATTTGTTTACAATCTTAGACATAACATAACACAAAGGAACTGCCTTCTAATGTTATCCAAAGCAGATGAACATAATCCCTACTACCCCCCATATCATGCACTACCCATTCTCGGAAATATTGCACCTGCAATTCTATTATCCAAAACTTGCTCACTTGGTGTCTTTCCATGATTTCAAGTGCATATTGGCCAGGACAAATATTACAGAACTGCAGTCTGCTGGCAGTAATTTTAGGGAACTTACATTCCTTTCATAATGACAGGAGTTTGAATTTCTAATGCAACTACATGCTAGAAACTCTGCAATTGAATGTAGGAGTACAATGCAATAAAGCTGAGATAATGTGGGCCAAGATGACAGAAAGGGTGGTACCCCATCAGTGATTATACAAAGTTCTCATGTCACTCATAGCTTAAGAGTTCAATGGAGAGAGTACACAGCAGTGAAACTGTAATAATGCATGTCAGTGCAGTGATGCACATTTTTATTCCGTTGTTCACATCTCAGGAGCAACTCCGTGAGGAAATACGGGCACCACCCTTGTCTTTCATTTCCGCTTGTAAATCACATGAAGCCCTGAGGGATATTCTTGAGAGCAGGCACCTGGTTTTTTAATCTCACAAATACAAAATGGTATGGAATTCTCAATGCATTGTTTATGTACAGACTTTTCACCAAATAATCCATAAACCAAAATGTACCTGATAGAGCAGGGGGATTTACGAAGCTTGAAGCTCAAAAGAAAATTCTGAAGTGGCTGCACTTGAAGTACTATTCTTAGAAGTGGTATTTAATCAAGATGATGGACGGATATGTCAGAGATAAAGACAGAGATATAACATTTAACAAGAAATTTGAAATAATTAAAGAATTACCATAAAATACTGTAGAGATGAAAGAAATTTTGAGCTACAAGGTTCATCAAACCAAGCGATTATCACTTCTTATTAAAGCAAATTTTTTGAGCAACATAATCTCCCGACATTCTACTCCCACTCGGAAAAAAAGTGTCTAATTCCATCGTTAAAATCTGCGGCTCTAAAAAGCATTGTAAAGTTTAAGTACCTTTCATAAATCATATGACTACATTTAGGATCATATATCATTTGGGTGAACCAAAAAAGAAAAAAAAAAAAACACTTTGGTGAGAAAATCCCATTGACTGTCAGATGAAGTTCTTTCAGCATAAAATAGCTGATAGAGACGGATTTTCTTCAGTTTCTCAAGCCCCTGGGACTCCATCGGCGATGCTTTTGCTGACATGTTCATTCAGAAAGTCAGTGGGGTCACACTTTGATATCGAGAACTCCACCAATGATGCCAGTCAGACGTGAGAGAGGCACCACATCTCCATCAGGGAGGGAGATATTTTCACTGTGCATCCCGAGATCTTGCAGGTGGGAAATTGCTCCATCAGGCCATAAATCTAGAGGCACTTTATTTATCTGACAAGGCTAGTAAATTGTGTCACTGCCCTGGGATTAACAGTCTGCTGGCTGGGAGATGAGCACCTCCTGTCTAGTGCAGAGCAACAATCTTGGGAACCCACCGCACTCTTCATAACCATTCACCAAACCAAGGTAACGTGATCAATTCAACATGTACTGCTACAGAAAAGATTCCCCCAGGATGTATACCTTCTTTCGACTGAGAACCACATGCTCTTCCTGCTTAACATTTTACTGTATATTTCATGTATATACATGAAATACAGACAAACACACCCTCTCGCTCACACACAAGCAGTCACACTGCTTTGAAAGTATAAAACAGAGTGACTCAAGGGTTGCTAGCTACTACCATGGCTAAATTTCTGTCATGTTTGGCCTGGTTGGTTTACAGACATTCGAACAGCGCAATTTAATGGTTGTTATTTCATATTTTTCGAAGGTCTATAATACCGCTGACCCCATTATTCCTAATTAGAACCACATTTATCTGGTTTATATTTGGTTTGTTTATCATACCGACATGTGGAAGTCCATCTATGAAAGCATTAGCATGTGTTCTTTCACCAAATTGAACAAGGGTTCACATGCAAATTTATGATGCATCCGATGCAGATGCTGCTTTGAAATGTGCCGTTTATTGGATATGCATATTCAATGAGCATTAATCCATTTATTCCAAAATGCAATGCTTACGAATGGATTAGTGGGCTAGGCATGCTAGGCAAAGTTAAAAGCATTGTAGGACATAACCCATGCCTAAACAGCACTTCCAAGTGTTTATCACAGAGGTAACTACAATGATTCTCATTTCTGGCAGACATGAACTTCTGTTGCCTCTGACTTTATGTAAACACCCGGAACTGAGATAAAATTTCACAAAGCAACACTGTAAAACCCCTCCTCCTTCTTCTCATCATCACTTTCTCTTCTCGAGGGCAGAATCACTCTGAATAGAGCGCATGCCTTATATGGAACACACGCCAGTACGTCGGCACCGTTAAATATTTAGCTGGCAATCAGTAACCTTCGACTGCTTTTCTGATCTTTAAGTATCCATTCATAACTTTTGTCCAAATATATTTAAAATCATCTCAGGGATTTTTTTTTGTCTGTGTTCATAGTTCAAATTCCCAATATTCCATTTTAAACCCAAAACTCTGAGAAAACATTGTAATTCGATAATGCTGCACATATTGAAAACTCATTGCAAGCACTGAGCAAACAAGCAAAAACATTTTCCAAAGGCATCTTTGAAAATTGGTTTGATATGCTGCTCGATATTACTACGTCAGCGCACATTGGAGGGAGTCTCCTTTCCTCAAATATGCAAACATATAAAAAAATATATATATAAAAATACTGGATGGGCCTCTATGAAGCAACAGTTTTTTAGCATCTCTGGTATTTACAGCATGAAAATGAATTTTTTCCAATACCGCAGACGTTGCTTAATTCACCAAAATAAAATTACAGACAGAAACTTTCAGGCGAGAAACCTCTCTGGATGATTTGATGTCTTGTGAAGATTATGAACTTTAATGACAGGTTTGTGTAAATTGTTTTGCAGAGCTTACAGTAATTTAATTCATTTCACACCAATTAGAAATTGAATATTTTGTTCAATACTGGATTAATAAGCTGAACATATGAAGACAAAACTGAATTAAGTAATTGTATTTTTTTTTGTCTCCATGATTCATAATCACAGATGAAAAAGATTCTTCCATGAGAGATTACATTCAAATGCGTGTGCCATTTGGCAACAGTTATGAAAATGGTGGAAAAAAACAAAACTTGTTGAATTGGTCGCTATTTTTTTTTAGAACAAGCCCAAAACAGAGTCAAACAACTTGAGATTTGTTTTGTCAAATGACATCGGGGAAAAAGCAACAGTATAACACAACTGAAAGCACAGACACAGTTGTGACGGGATATGGGCTGCCACAAAGTTTTGAAATGAAACGCACCACATAAATAAAATGTGGTTTATACGCGACACATTTTATTAGCAACTGTTTTATGGCTCAGCAGAAAATCTCTCGCCAGTTCCTAATGAATTAAGGAATAAAGTGTTGTTTTCTGTCAGCAGCCTATGCAAAAGCTCCATTTGTAAAAATTAAAATAAACATAATTTTCCCATTGACACAAATAGTTAGGTTAAAAGAAAGATGTGTCGTGTCATTGTCGGCAAGGGAACTGTCTTCGGTTTTAGTCTTCCAGGAACAAAAAACAAAAACAAAAACTTTATTCGTTTTCCTGGATACTGAATTAGGGTGACTACATTTCCTGTGGTACCCAGTACCAGGAGTATTCGTTGCACAACTGCACATATGTTTCCTTGCTTGATTTTCCAACTAGGAGAAGGATTGGATATCCCACCACAATATGTAAACAAATTAACTTAAGAATCTTATTGTTTTGATTATCGTAGGACAAAAACAAACATTCGATGTGGTGAATGTGCACGGCCTGTTCTTTGAATCAACATTAGCTGTCTTTGTATTACCAGAAAAAAAAAAAAAACATTAATACGCTATTTTTAGACAGAAAACTATTAGCATGCATTCATAAATCTCTTTCCGAACCGTCCCCAACTACTGCCGGCTGGTAAGCAAAGTTCATGTGTGGTCTACAAATCCTGTTAGAAAAGGGAGAGTGTACAGAAGGAAGCTGAGGATATATAAAACTGACTTTCAATAAGCAAAATGAACATTATATAAAACTGTAAGTGCACATTATACCACACTTACGAGAGACGAGGTGATATAATGCAGTTTAATACAAACAAACTCTTAGGTTGGGTCACTCAATGCCAAAAACATTTTTGGGATCTCTGGCTAACTCACCCATCCAGTAGCACAAGGGCGTTTTTTCGCGGACGGCCAATGTTGGGCCCATATAGGTTAGCTCGGCTGTAGAAGCGGACAGACTGCAGCAGGGTCCTCAGCTGGATGTAGTCCTGAGCGAGTTGGCTGCTGTTGATTGTGCGGGCCACCATAGTTCGATAGCTGTTGGGCTCTGCAGGGAGAGGGACGGTTTTAGGGGAAAACTGCATATAAGCTCATTGTCATTACTTCCTGTATCTTTACTTCACAAGTCAAATTAACTTCTTGAAAGGTTCTGTCAACAAAATCTACTCTTCAATTACTATCACAATTTACCAGTATTTCAGGAGTAAAGGTGATAACCCTGTCGCAAACGGCAGGAGGTTGACAAAAGGCAAGTAAACAAATCTATTTTTCAAAATGAAGTTAACGCAACAAAATAAGAGAATTTTCAATGTGATTGCATTCCCATCGCTCAATTAAAATAATGCAAGGACAATTTTTTAAATCTTAAAGATAATGAAAAATAATGGAAAGATAAAATGCTGATGTGCATATGAAGATGATATGAATTACTGCTGTAGTACTGTCTGTGTACCTTGAGAGAATCGAAAGGGCTATAGCGCTGTGGGTATTTTCAATAGTGTCTAAACACGGTAGAAGACATTTTGGAGTAATTTTCCTCAGTGTTAGAGAAAGCAGACAGAGCCCATTGATGCAAAAGCAGTGCAAAAATGCACAAGGGGCCCCTTTAAATCCGCTGAGAGAATATCTCTCAATATTGGATTGTAAAGCCAAGATATCTAGGAGAATATCCACTGGAGGAGTCAACTGTAATGTTGTTGTTACGGATAAGGTCTTCAGAGCTTGTTGCCAAAGCTGAATAGAGATATCACAGTTCCTTGTAAAAACAGCAAATGGCTATTCCTTTTCAGTTTAATACGCATAGTAAATGCCAGCTCTAAATCAAACATGGGATGTTAGTACATTCCCCCGTCTCCACACTCAACAACAAGACAACTGTTTGAAACCTCTTTCAAATGAATGTCAATGGGTGATCCCTCAGTACTACAGCACTAAAATACTGATTATGTTCTAGGTAATGTTTTGGCCTGTTCATGTGACCACAATAAATTGAATCCTGACCCTGAAATTGATTTCAAGCATAATTACGTAAAACAGCAAACACCTGTCTCACTCTTACATCAAAATACAATTTTCAGCTGAATTTGGAATTCCTGACAAGTACTCTCCAAAAAACTGATCCGAGATTTGAAATCCTTTAATCGTAGGGTGAACAAATATCATTAACCTCACCGTGCTGGCAGTTAATGCTGCAGAACACTGGAGCGATAGGGTGCAGAGCACAAATGTGATGGCGCACATTTAAAATACCTCTCATACATTCTAAAATGGGATTTGAACCCTTCCTGGCCAATTTTGTTCTTTTTTTCCCGCCAAATTCATCTATCTCATGAGCTCATTGAATGCTAGTGGTCTATCAAGTGTGTATAAATAGCTTTATTGACAAATATAACCCAACCAACAAATGAAAATCAAATACCTAATTCCCAGGTGGGTATAAACAAGTTCTAGAAGCTGCCAACATATTGTTAACCCAATGCTGAATCATTTTCAATGCAGACTTGAAGGCAAGACCATATCATTTCTGTGGCAAATAGGATGTCAACAGGAGACGTTACTGAGTCCTTCGCAAATCAAATCACCAGCTTGGAAAAAACTTTAACCATCTAAAATACAAATGAACTAACACAAACCTTTGCGGCTCATCACCAGTTTCTCTGTTTTTGATGGTGCATGTGCATGTGTGTGCCATTTACGATAAACATGTACATTGCGTGTGTGCCCTCATGCAGGATGTGTTGATGAAAGCAAGCTAAATAAACTCACCATTGCCCAGTTCCCAAGAGATGTTGTATTTCTTGCCAGCACTGTACTTGAGGAGGCTGAGTGCGCTGGAGCCATTCCAGGAGTTGTCCGGATTCCGGTGCAGGGCGTTCAGTCCGAAGATCAGGTGCAGGCCGGCACAGTCGGCAAAGTTATAGAGTTTGTCTAAAGACCTGGCTGGGAGAAAGCGAAATGCAGTTGTAACTTTGCTTCTTTAGTTGAGGCACAGCTTAAAAAGAAAATCAGAGCAGATGCAGACTCCTGTGATATGTAGTCACAAAAAAGAATGGATTCCCAAGAATCCAAGAATGGATTAATCTCACACTATCACACCATTAACACAGTTCGTAAGAGCAATTTGTGTTTTGCAGGTCCTTTTTCCCTTCCATATCTTTGGTATGATGGATACAGGTAAGCACATTCCGCAGAAAGTGAAAAGTATAAAACAGCCTTTTAACAACCACATGTACACACACACGCACACACACACACTAACAAACACATTATTTTCAATGTAAATTTCAGTTGCTACAAGGAAGAAAGAAGGAAAAAAGGACTCAGCATGGTCTTAGTCAGTGTTTTTTACTATGAGGTGGGGGACTGGTTAGCAAGGAGGGAGGGGATGACTGATTTCTTCATCATGGACCCCTTGAGGCATAAGCAAAGCAATGGCGTCTTCAAAGCAGAATTTTTTATGACGCACTGTTGTCTCTAACTGATTCCAGAGGTAATCATAAAATGGACAGGTCTGATTTACCATATTCACAGAGCACTCCTGTCTGAATTAGTGTTTTCACCTGCATGACTCATGGCCGGACACAGGAGGGAATTAAATAATTCTGTCAAAGCTGAAGGGGGACAGCTGTGCAGCGCACTGGTCAATCAACAGGAGCTGGGTGATTATCCTGTAGCCCCAACCCCCCGCCCCCCACCACAACTTAAATATTGTTCCTTGTTTTTATGAAGTCGCAAATTATTAGGCTAAAAACCGAATCTATCAGCACTAAAGACGCAGCCATTATTTCTGATTAAAAGCAGGTTGACAGGACCTGCTTATTCACCATGAAACCCTGGAAATATTTTTTTGGTATGACAGAGCAAAAAATCTGGAAGTCAATGAATCTGGAAATAATTTCACGGTAATTATATTTCTTATATTTCACTTATAGATGCCACAATGATTAACTCAAAAATTCCACAAGGTATTTCCAAGTAGCGGAAAATGACGTCTTAGTAGACTGAAATGTCTAGCTTTTGTCGAACATCCATTTCACCACAATTCCAAATTTAACAAACTCCATTGATCTTCTAGCTTCAGGGTTACCTGTCAAATTCAAGTTTTTTTTTCAAAGTTTTATTTCACTGTTCTACTGCATACTGCGCTGTATGTGTGAACACAGTATTTATCTATATGTCATTGCCTCTTGACATGCGTACAGGAAGCGCCAGGAGGCCTCAACCATAGAAAGCGCCGAGAGGCATCCTAGCCTCCATTGAGACCTGACCCTATTAAGCACCCCCACTTGTTTGGAAACTCTATATGTTAAGAATAGAGCAATAAACATAAATATTGTACCGCACTTTGACTGCATTTCCTGTAACAAAAAAGAAACCCATTAAGGGTCCAGATGGGCTAAATTACTGTGACTGTTTAAAAAGTTGTAAACCTGTCAGAAATGTGTCGAGGGCATTAGAAGAAGTGTGTTAAATGGCACAGTCATATTTGTCATTTTTGATGAATGACTGGTGAAAGCAACTTGACATAGCGGTCAAGTCCTTGATGAAAACTAAACTATTAGCATACCTGTGAAAATGTGTGGTCAATTTACTTCGGGCCAGTTAAAGAAATTCTAAAGTAGTTGTCATACAATGATTTCTCATATTTATTGATTGTTTCGTGATCTATTGAAATGCAACAATTGCAATGCATATCGTTTCTAACATATAATCACACTTACGTGAAAGAAAAAGACCACAAAACGCAAAACACCAGGAAATGCCTAACCACTCAGGACATCCTTTGTTTGGGTTTTCCTTCAGATAGAACCTTTTGAGATTACATGTCGGGGGTTTGGAGCGCAATGGCTATATGTCCATTTTAGCACTTTTGAGAAAACCCCATTTCAAACTTTGTGAATGCTGTATTAAATCAGATATTTTATAGTCTTTACACATTCACTACTTATATGCTGGGCATTACACTTGCCTTTAAATACAAAATGATTCAATTATGTTGAAGTGTTGCAAAACAGCCAAAATGACCAAAAATGGTCATATTACTTTTGTGTTCCAATAATCTTTGCACAGATTAGGTCACATAGCACAATGGTCAAATGTATTAAGTATAAAGCGTAATTTAGCTACAAATCAGATGTAATTTTATGTCAATCAATCCAATGGCTTTAAGGATATCAGGGCAACGCAAAATAAATACTACTAAATCTGGTTTCCTCCTTCAAAAATTTTGTGCCGAACTTAAAGAATCGTAGGAATTGCTAAATCTTTCCAGTCCACCATCAAGTTCAATTTGGAACACCTACAGTCATCATACTCAATCACACTCATGTATTTCATTTCCTCAATTTCATTTAGATCTAGTGTCTTGGTATGCCAGAAAAAGATTAAAGTCAATGGCAAGCGCAGTCGCTTACTTTCAACGAATCACAGCAAACACAGAAGTTAACATCGTAGTTTATCGTTTTGCAAAGTGAACAAAATGTTTTTTTCTCCAATCGTTGCACACATTGCATTAAGAAGAAAGCAGCGCATTTTACTGCCGAGGGCTTATTTTTATTCATTGGAAAACGTGTTCATCTAGCAAAATGATTGACAACAGGTCAAAAATTATTAGCGCTAATTTTAACTTAACAAGGAGAACTGGCGAGACCTGATAGTCCTTAGGATTTTTGGAGTTGATGCAAAGTCATTTTACATAGGCGTGGTGGCTTTTATTTTGCCGCCACAATCAATTACTTGTAGCGGAAACCCTGTGATATGTCAACATCTACAAAGGATACCTTAGAGCACAGAAGTTGTATGTCCAGGCATGTCACATTTGTGCTGCAACAGTTCATTGCAGTTGGAGCACAAATAGTACGTGTCCAGACACAGCACTTTAGTGCTCCAAAGGTTTCTGCATTGATAGACATAATACTATTTTAAATTGCCAGTTCTCCTGGAACTGAGCCAGCTGGACATATCATGTTTGTGTTCCAAGGAAAAGCACAAACTTGATATGTCCACTTATTTTAGTATATAAATCTCAAATTCAAAATTTTGGACATATAAGCATTGTGCTCCAAGCCCTCAATGTTTTGTAAAATGTCAACACTTAAATTTACACGAAATTGAAATTGAGTTTTTACTCCTGGGTGTCTATCCATCCACCCGGCCCATGAAAATTTATTGGACTGTAAAAGTTGAAGCACGTCAACCCAAATTCTGTCTCAACACTGTTATATACAGAATTTAACAGCCATTGCCATGGATGACACAGAATCCTTTTAAGTGACTTGCCATTTCTTGACAAGTATGCAAGTTTTTGTATGTATGTATTAATCAAAAATGGACAGTTACATTTCAGGGTTTTTAAATATACTTTCAGTCTAACTCCAAGGTTTTAGTCTTACTCATCCATTTTTTATTGGGCCTTGCAGTTCTGTTGGCAGTGAAGAGCATTTTATACAAGCTGCATGAAAAATGGCTGGAAAGGGGAATTATAGGGATAGTGGACCCCCAAGTGATGAAATAACCCTCACATAACCTCAGAGTAGCTTCCACAGTAAGGTTACAGCTCCAGCGGTTGTTCATATGAATATTACACAAATGTTCTTTGATATCCATTCTCATTTTCTCCTGGAACCATTTCCTTTAACAGTTTGAAACTGTTGCAACCCTGACCCATGGTTTATAAAATATTCTTGCATCAACCATAAGAAATTCAGTTTGTTTTTGGAAATGCTTTATCTAAGGCAGTGGTCGCCAATGTCAATTCTGGGGGCCCCCTGCGTATTCTAGTTTTTTTCCAACCACAGTTGCAATCATAGGATTTTAGCAAGCTGTTAATTTGTTTTATTTGGATGCAATACTTGTGTGAAGCATTTACTTCCGCTTGTAAACCAAATTTTTATTTATTTATTTTTTTTTAATTTGGCATCTCCAATCCCACCCGAATTTGGAATGCCCAATTGGGGAACTATGTACAAAGCTTGCTCGTATGCGACCCCCTGCTGCCAACTCAGGATAGTGAAGACAGTTCACGGCTCTCCTCTGAAGCACGTGCCTGTCAGCCACTGATTCTTATACACTCACTGGTTGAATCTTCGCAAGTTCAGAGCGAGGGCGGAGGATACCCGGACATGAACCATGCCGGAGTCTTCCTGACGAGCGCCCGTCTGGTCAACTGGAGACGCTGGAGCAACGAACAAAGCTGTTATTGAATACCCAAATCCGGCAGTCCCTTCCCAATTTGTAACCCTGTAGCGCGATAGCCAATTGTGCGCTACTCTGAAAAAGCTGCCGACCCCTGCCGGTGGGTATGCCGAGGCTCGAACCCGCGACGTGGTGATCACCTCTGCACTGCAGCGCAGTGCCTTAACCGTGTGAGCCACCCGGCAGCTTGTAAACCAAATTTTGACAAAAATATCCACGCTTGCCAACAGAGTAAAAATACCTCGATCTTATTGCCCCTTCTGTTATCAGTGTTCAGTTCAAAAGCCAGCATCTCTGCTGGTATGGGGATGCATTAGTCCATATGGTGTGGGACACTTGCAGGTTGTAAAAAGCACCATGAATGCTGAAAGGTAATTTAAGGTTTCAGAGCAACATATGCTCCCCCCAGACAACATCTATTCCAAGGATGGCCTTGTATATTTCAGCAGGACAATGCAAAACCACATACTGCAGCTATTACAACAGCATGGCTTCGTAGTAGAAGAGTCCGTGCGCTGAACTGGCCTGGCTGCAGTCCTGATCTTTCACCGATTGAGAACATTTGGCGCATAATTAAATGAAAAGTCCGTCAAAGGAGATCCAAAACTCTCCAGCTGCTAGAAGCCTGTATTAAACAAGCGTGGGATGAAAATCCAGTGGCTGAACTCAAGAAACTTGTCTCCTCAATGCCCAGATGCCTCCGCTCCATGTTAAGAAGAGGGGATGCTACACCATGGTAAACAGGCCCCTGTCCCATCTTTTTTGAGACCTGTAGCAGCCATCAAATTTGAAATGAGCTCGCCTTGTGGATGAAATGGTAAAATGTATCAGTTTCAACATTTGCTATGTTACCTCTGTGCTGTTGTGAATAAAATTTTGATTTTATTCACAATTTACACTTTGTCCCAACTATTTCGGAATTGGGGATGTAGGTTTGACCTGCATTTGCGTAATGAATGGTTATATTGTCAGTTTTTTCACCATCGTGTGTCAATTTGTTTTCTCCAGTTAGGAACCTAATAATTCTCCAATGAGATTGGTTAAATTTGACTGTTTTTTCACCTCCTTTAAAGTAGTTGTTTCCAATATTTCACAAATTGAATTCTAAAGGCTTACATGAATATTTATATCAGCATGTGTGATGGAAAATAGTTGCTCTAAACATGAAATTCTCCTAAGAAAATTGATAGGATTGTAAAAATCCTACGATTGCAAGTGTAGTTGGGGGAAAAACAGCATATACAGTAGGCCCCCAGGACCAACCTCAGGGGCCACGAATCTAAGGTATTTCAACTTAAACTTCCTCAGACAGAAATAAGCTTTTGCCAGAGTATGGTAATGAAAAAGAAAAATTTTTGGAGCACAATATGCTGTATTTACTGCTTCAACATCCACCACAAGAGGAGCTGACACTCAAATCAAACCCGCCGTTTCACTTTTTTCTTGAGACAACAAATTGAGTCCACGATTAACAGCCGTGCGCATTTGGCTTGGAAAAAAATGCGCAAATTTCTGAGAAAATACACAGACACATTCTACTGAAATGGCATTCTAAACTCTCCGATTCAGACAGTAATTTTCCTGAAAACACATCTAATAAAAAGTTATTCTCGACATTTTGTAGCTCAAAATGAAAGCGTTGAGCTCAGAAGCCGACCATAATCCCTTTTGTCTTCGAATAAATATCCAAAATTCATTTCAGCCTAAACAAACGCCAAATACTGGACAGTTTTACCAACGCGATGGAGACGTATGCTGATAGCGCTTGCTACAACATACTGGGGGTCTATGGTCTTGCCCCCCTTTTCGCATCAAGGGTTGACAGGAATAAAAATATCAAAGGCAGGTGTGATGAGAAGCAGGGCCTTGCTCTGAGAGCAGGGGAGAAAGGAGAACCACATGCGGCTGAAAGATTCCAGATCTACACACACCTGAGCTCACTTCTCTCCACTTCCACTCTCCGCTCCTCTCGCAGCACAACTGTAAGCACGTCATGCTTTAGCTGGGTAATAGGCTGACCTTGGCTGGGTTACACTTATTTTAAAATAAAGAACATGCATTTTTCTCATAAATGCCTGACTCTAGTTTGACATTGACCGGCATCGTGAATGAATGTGTGGTTCCCATCATTCTTTGTTGAAGCCTGGACATTTCAATTCACTTTTTCTTTTTTTTTTGTCGTTTCCATTTAAACAGAGCCTCACTCTGGTCCGTGGTTAGAACAGAGAAGAGCAACAGGTCTGAGACAGAGTACCTTTCACTTGGTTCTTCAACAGTAACCTAAATATCGGCCTATAAGCAAAAAATAAATAAATATAAACAGCTGTTCATCCCTAATTTTAAGAACTGCACCTGCAGATTGGCAATGCGGTCATGGGTTTTCCAGAAGCAGTATAATTTTTAAGAAAGGCAGTCACATGAGATTAACGTGCAGTGTTGGAGCAGCAGGCAATGTTCACATTTGGAAAACAGACCACAGAATACCTGGAGCAGGATCATGCTTCTAGAATGAGGAGCTCAGAGGCGCTCAGAAATCACTAATGCCTGTTCCTTACAGCCAAAGAGGTTACTGCAGCCAAAAACGTCTATGTAATTATGACAAATGGCAGACCAATGCTCCCATATCCAGCTGCTAGAAGTCAACAGTTATTGTTGGAACATTTCAGTGGTAGTCTTATCACATTAGGCGCTGTAAGTTGAACAGGACAAATTGGATACCAGTTATGCTAATGCCTGTTTTTCTCACAAATATTTACCCACTAACCGTGTGTACAAAATCAGCAAAAAAAAACAACCTAAATAATAAATATTTGTCTTATCCTGTAAAGCGTTGTGAAATGAACTGGACAAACAGGGCAACAATGAAAGCCAATGCACTTTTCATGTCGAAAAAAACTTCCCATTAAGTCTCCAGACTGTTCTGTGCATGCAAACTGAGCCTACATATTGACATATTGTACATTTTCTGAACATTATCCTGCATATTTCACAAGGAGTTCATGAAAACATTTCCCGGGAGACTGAAGTTGTTTTCAATCAAAAAATGACCGCCAAGCCCAAAGGACCAGCTTCAGGGAGAGTTTTCTATGCTTTCATCCTGCAAATATGAACATGCAACAAATCTCAAGGAACATAATTTCTTCATAGGGCTTTTTATACCTCTAACTGCAGAATTCCCTTGTCGCCTGGATGTAATGGAAACAGCGAGGTCTGGAGACTGTCAAAGTGGCTATCTGATCCAGGCCCACCAGAAGAATTAGACCCATGCTAGAGCGCACTTGTACGGCTCATTTCCGTACGAAGGGCCTCGGTTCGAAAGGCGGGATTACTTAAGAGTGAGGAATTAAAATGAGAACATAAACAAACTCAATCCCCAGATAACCAAAGTCCTTAAAAACTCACTTATCCTCAGCCCAACAGAATACAGGTCTACATCAAAAGCCCCTCATACATTCAATTTTATCTTCGATGTTTTTCAAACAAATGAGAAAAAAATATTTTTTTATTAAAAAATTGTGGTAAGATTGACATTGAATTGATTTATTCTCGTATTTAAAAATGCTAGTTTTTCACCGGAGTAGAATATATCCTGACGATTATCACTAAGGGCTCACGTCCCTTATGTGGAACAAATAGTAAATGGATTACTTAAATAAAATATTTAAAAAGGTTATTAGATGTCTTCATAATGACATTCGAATAAAAACTTAAGTGCCCAAAAATGCCTGATAAGCATCCACCCTGTCAGTTTTGCTGATTAAAAATGTGGCTTATGTATTCCACTTTCTAAGCTCAGCCTAAATTGATGTTGATTCCAAGAAAGCATAAAAAAATACAGAAATTCTGAAGAACCACAAATGAAACAGCAGACCAGATCACTGACACTATCAAGATCAAAGACGTGCCTAAAAAACTTTGAGGAGTAGTTTGCAGGCAAAATGGAGGAGAAGCTTTGAGCCTCCCCAGTGGTCAATTCCCACAAAATAGAAAACAGTATGACACAATTCAGACTCAAGTTCGTTCAAGGAGGTCAACATTGTCTGAGGGCAGTCTACACTATGTAGCCTTTCCGAAGAGGTGCGAATCACAAAACCAGCCATGGAACATGACACTTTTTTAATAAAAACCTTTTTTCTTAAATAAAAATGCTGAAGCTAAAAAATACTCAAAATTAAGCAGATGTTAAGAACATCCTGAGGCTGAGAATAAGTATTACCGGAAGGAATTTGTATCAAGATAATAGAGTGGAAACACTCGTCATTATACAGTATAGTAATTTTCATGAGAGTGCTTTATCAGTCAGTAAAATGCAAATTATGCAAATTATGCAATGTTTTAATCCACAAAAAATAAAAACAACATTTTTAAACAAATTTCTAAGCTGAATAAATGAGAAAATCTAAAGTACATATGAGGTTGAAATCCTCAAAATATTAAAGACCATTCAGGCTCAGCAAAAATATACATTTTTTAACAGAGTAAATAAAATAAACTTAAACAATCAAATAAGGTGGTCTCAGGTAAATGAGTGATATTATTTTGCAGGAAGTCAGAAATAAAGAAGAGGGTCTAAGACACATAAATGGCATCACAATACAATGAAAACATGGATTTTTGGCAGCCCTCTTTGCAATCCTTGCTACTTCGATAGGCTGTAACACAACTGAGGGCATCTCCACTTAATATCTACCAACAAGTACAATTTCGGACCTATAAACTGCGTGGCAACAGAGAGATTACCTTTATTCTTTATTTTTAAACATCTCTCAAAACTTCATGATTTTTAAAAATAATTCTGGAAGCAGTTTCCTCTTCCAAATACAAATAACTGAGGCGCCAACTGAAATGGATGAAGATGCGAGTGAATAAAGTCAATGAAAAAAACGCAGGGGTTACAGGTAACCGCTCCACATGCAGCGGTTGCGTTGACTCTCCTGATAAAGACAGTAAAATGCAGAAAAATAAAAATGTTGCACTCAACAAAGGATGCTAGTCTTCAGTTTTTTCTATCTTTCTTTCTAGAAGTATAACGGACAGTTACCCAGACATGAACCAAAACAAAATTCTTACTCTCGCTTCTTCGTGCCAACAACATTCGGTGTCGAGTCTGACAGGCACGGGGTGGGTGGGGTCTGAAGGCTCGAGCCCCTGCCCTTCTCACTTCAGTCGGCTGAAGGCCCCCCACTGCGGTTTACTATTGTCGACTATGGTCGATCATGTGTTGAAACGATGATATCGTTAACTGTGCAACGCGAGCTTCTCCCGCCTTCACCGTGTGTTTGTCACTGGATGCGTTCAAAATGAATCGCGTGAGTTAACTACTTGTTACTCTTGCGTACAACCAGAAGGCCTCGAGAAATACACGGGCATAATACAGAACGAGGTAAGTAGTTTGCATCAATTTCGAATACAGGCACGGTATATTCCGCATGAATGTTAGTTTCACTTTCACACAAAGCGGTAACATTACTAGGGAGGGAGCTGTCATTCTTTGTGACTAAACGAAAGCGAGAGAGGTGGGGTAATAACTACCAATTCAGTTATGCTGATCTAAAATGTGGCTATTTAGCTACTAATAGTTATACTTCAAAGTAATAGTGCTTGAATTTACGTCAGCCTGATGAGATAATTTTGTTGCTTGCTGAACTTCCTTTGGTCTACCTATCCAGTTTAGCGAGCTATCATAGCCGAAAAATAGTGCTGAAATTGTAGGCAAAATAATAACGAAATAAATAATGTTAAATCGTGGCTATTTAGCTGATGAAAAGTTTGAAATTAAGCTACGCAATACTAATTTCTATAACTTCGCTTTTTCCACGTTTCAGTTCAGCTTCTCATTGTTTTTGTTGTATTGAAACTGTAGAGGGACTTGAGTTTTGTCAGCCTGTTAGTTTTGGCTACTTGTGCCAGTAATTGCATCCCTGCATAAAGTGGCACATTTTATTTCTCAACTTAATTTAAATAAATGAATGCAAACAGGTCAAGACTATCAGCAGGTTAAAGGGACATCCTGTGCCTCGTCTATTTGCAGCCTCACCAGCCACCACTAGTTGACTTAGAACATATTACTTTCTTGTTTGGAATACGGCAAAATTAGCAAAACATGAAAGTCTGTCTTTTAAACAGCATGGCATTAACAGCCATTTTTGTCAATCTGGTTTAAGAGGCTGAAACTACCATCTAACCTTAAAAGCAACTAATTACATGAAATGTACAGCTTTTAAATTCTAGGATTGTAACTGTGGTTTGAACAAAAACAAGCATACACAGTGGGTCCCCAGGACTGAGTTGGGGAACCACTGAGTATGTTCACACTGATCACCATCACACTCATCTTTCCCACTCCTACGACACATTTGCAGCCTCTTTTTACACACCACTAACACGTGCCCATAATCTCGACACCAGCATTATCTCACTGAACTCTTTTCATACGGTTTCAACTAATACAGTATAATCTAAATAAATCCTTAGTAAAATTGCCCCTCAAACTCACATAACACAGGCTCTCTCTCTTACCTCTGTTCCCCATTCCCATGGCTTTTCAGCCCCACAGACTCCCTTTATTTAAAAAAAACCCTACTCATGGCAGAAAACCACTGACTACTTTCTTCAAATGAACCCAGTCTGTCATCAAAAAACAAGTAATTCTTAATCTCTCTGCTTCTTTGTTTGACATTCCACTAATACAATTCCAGTCCTGCATACTGGCAGTGCTCCACCTTCATACCATTTGCATTCTTTTATTTCTCCTTTTAAATTTCACATCTTTCTTCCATTTTTTCTTTCCTCCCTCCAGCATTTCATATTCAATTTTTTTAAGTCCATGGATCTGTGTCCTAATTATTAAACCAAACAAGAATTGAAAACCAGTCTTAGCTAGAGTAGCATTACGAGAGTGCAGACACTCCTATGACATGCAATCTTCAAGTCCTGCCATTGCATTTTTACAATTGGCTAAGGGTTTTGTCCCTATTGAACCCCACTACAATCTACTTGATTTAAAGATTGATGGAATTTATTCTGCCTTGGCGGCCAAATGCTGTACCTCACAACATGAACAAAAGTAAAATATAAAAGTTCTATAGCTGCCCCTTGATTCTGATCTATTTGTTGGGTTCTTCCATGGCCCACGCTACACCCTCCCACCTAATTTCGCAAAAATCGAGCCTGCAGTTTTTTCATAATCCTGCTAAATAACCAACGAACCAAAAAACAGGACCAATCACATAACCTCCTTAGCAGTCGTATTGAATTTCCACCTGTGACACCACATGAGATGGACAGGAGAAGGCTTGCTCCATGTTCAAAAAGTAAACACAGAAAGAGTGGGGGGGTATTTTTCTGATTTTCTGCCGCTATTTACTGGAATTCCCTGCTTACACAGATCCACAATGATTCAGGTACTGAATTTTTTCCCACTCTCACATGATGAAGCTGGATTCATGTAACTCTGATGCATCTTTTCCTTCTGGTCCCATCCATGTACTGCAATACCTTCTTTCAACAACTAGGCTTATGCTGTCAGAGGCGATGGCTGGGGGTATATCCCCGAACGCCCCCAATCCTCCGATTCCCCAATCCTTGAATAGACTTTCATTTGAACTTAATTTCAGGTCAATCGGTCAAATGGTTCTGAAGATATGGCCAAAATAGTCATTTTCCATCACAAAGTGTCACCTGGTGGCAAAATATTAAACCACACAGGTATGATGTCATCATGTGACACATTGTGAGGTCACGACCTTGCAGTTGCACATAGTTTCATGTCAATTGGAGAAAAAGTTCCAAAGATATAGCAAAAATGGTGAATTATATGTGACAAAGCTCCACCTTGTGTCAAAATTTTTAACCAAACAGGTATAATGTCATCGTGGGACACATCCTCAGGTCATGACCTTTCATTTGCACTTGATTTGAGGTCAATCGGACAAATATTTCCAGAGATATGACAAAAACCGTGATTTTTTTCAGTTTTTGGCCCCTGGTGGCCAATCTAGAGATCGTAAATTGTCCAAAATCAAATCAGTTCTTCCTCTTTATGATACTTACTTATGTGCAAAACTTGAAATTTGTAATTGAAATATTGCTGCAGTTATCATGTTAACACTGAAATCAGTTTTTGGCCCCTGGTGGCCAATCTAGACATCGTAAATTGTCTAAAATCGAATCAGTTCTTCCTCTTTATGATACTTACTTTTGTGCAAAATTTGGAATTTGTAATTGAAATATTACTGAAGTTATCGCGTTAACACACAGTGCGGCGGCGGCGGTCGGACCAAAAACATAATATCCCCCGGAACGCCGATATTATTAATTTTTTAAAATGCACATATCCTATTTGTTTTCAAAGCATTTTTAAAATTTGTTTATACATTTACACACTGTATGTAAAATAATTGTGCAAGGATGATGCATTATATACAGCGATGATGTCAGCATTATTCCCTGCCAAAAAGTGGAAGGGGGATATACGAATGGGTCTTACCATGTGTCTGTCCATCAGTCTGCATGTCCGTCTGTTAAGCTTCCTTTCTAGGCCAAAACTTCTAAGCAGTTCAAGATTTTTCCACAAAATCTAATGCATAGATACGTATTATAACTACAGCTGGATTCGCAAGAGCCCATACCTCCACCAGCATAGCTGGATATAAACTTTGTCCAATATCTCAACTGTTCTTTGGCAAAGATATTCCAAAATCACTTGTTCCTCTTCTGCTACTCTAACATCTTACAAAGATTGGTTAAAACCTATGCAAATATTTTTGAGATATCCTGCTAATAGACAGACAAACAAATAAATGACTCCCGCCTAGCGGGAGCGTTGTCGAAATCGTCTGGTGTCTGATTCGAGACTTCAAATCTCCGCCAGCATAGCTGGATTTGTTCTTTGGCCTATATCTCAGCTGTACTTAATCTCCGCCAGCATAGCTGGATTTGTACTTTGGCCTATATCTCAGCTGTGCTTTGGCCTAGATATGCCTAAATTTAACTACTTGTTCCTCTTGTGCTACTGTAACATCCTCCAATGTTTGCTTAAAATCTACGCGTCCATTTGAGATATCCTGCTAACAAACAGACAGACAGACGACTAATGACACAACCAATAAACAAATGGAAGCAAAAACATAACCTCCTTGGTGGAGGTGATTAGATGTGCCTTTTCATAAACCAGCCATTCCTCCTGCCCGTTGCTCTGTCCCTTTGTTGCGGTCTGTTTTCAAGGCAGAACGCCAAAACCATGGCAGGGGAACTGAGTATTTCATGCATGCTTTTTTAACCATTACAGGTTGAACACAGCACTTAATGTAACACTTTAATAGCATCGGTTCCAATACAGTATTGAATCTGGGCAAGCATAGTGTTTCTGGAGTTATTGCTTCTGGAGCGCATTTAATTAAGTAATGATCATACTTGCATCGCTTTGTGCAATTCAAAAGTAGCTCCCAAAATCACATACAGTACATGTTTTTAAATTGGAAGTAAAAGGAAGACAATGCTGAATAAAAATAATGACCAGTAGTCAATAGTCAATTAATATCAATGTTTTTCAACGTCTTCCAGTTTGCAGGCTGACTGGGAGGCATTGCCACACTTGTTACCAAAGTTGTCTGAGATGGATAACTTCAGGGAAATGGAAGGGGGAGTGTTCCCATGGGTGATTCACCGGAGGCAACAGGTTACGGAGATGGCCTTCGGAATCTTTATCAGGGGAACAGGTCCTACAGCAGCCTTGTGGCGTAGCGACCAGCAGCAAGCACGGGGGCTCAGGTCTCTGCATGTGTTAGCGCCGTGACAGTTTAATAGCCTGCAATTACTGCAGGTATGCAGAGGAAACAGAAACTCCTTCTGGATTTACCCCCAATCCTCCCTCTAGCCTTAGTCCACACCTCACTCTCACATCTAGCCACAGCATGGTAGACTTCATGGTAATACAAAGCGGGGGCAAAAAAAAAAAAAAAAAGAGAACAGCCCTAATTGATTAACTAATAATGTGGTAAATATATACTTTTCTCCCCATCCATCTTCTTAGATTACTTTCTGAGCCATAACAGAATGAGATCATTATGCCATTGCATCTCAAACGTTGAGCTGTGAACAGTGCACAGAGTTGTTGAGGAATTTAAACTGGTGCCTATTAGAACTCAAATCAGAAACAGACTACAATAACAATGGGCTGCGTCTCATTTATTGCCTTGCGCTGGCTCTAAGAATAACCTGTAGAACTGCAAGGAGAGCCTGGACGAGAACCACCTTGAAGACTTTGAAAGCAACGAGCTTTTTCAAAACCTCAGCAGAACTGCCGCACAGTGAGACTTTTTAAAATAACTTTGGCCAGGTGTTGCACCATGTTTCATATATTTACAGAACTTCTAAAACACGATACGTAAATTATGCTATCTTAGTAATGTTGAAACACAATGTATATGTATTTAGACCCCTTGTATAAAAGGTAACATTTTGGTCTGACATGATGGCCATCATTTTAAAATAAATAAATAAATTATATAGTTATCCAACTGGGGAAAGGGCATTTGATCACATTTTGCGAAAACTTAACCATTTCATCTTTAGGTATGAATAGTACAAATTTAACACTGTAAATGTCCCACTGAATACCATTCCAACCGAAAAGTAAAATGATGCTATGTGTATCGCAGAGGCTATTTTTTTCAGTGATATACGAATTTCTCCAGTTCAATGCTAACCATAATGGCATGCTTTCAGTGAGCTAAAGCCTTGTCTGTAAGACAATAGCACAACAATCCGTCTTGTGTCCCAGCACTGTCAAATCTACAAAGCAGTCGTTCTGGATTAAAAAGATTAAATGTTCTTGTGGGCCAGCCCTGACCCCAAGAAAACCCCATGCAGAGTCTGAGCAACTTGAGAGAGCTGAAGCAAACCTGCTAGGAACATTAGGGCGATTCTGCACTAGTGCTGATGGTAACTTAAAACATGTAAAGCTGCTATTTCAGTTACTGGAGTTTCAACCGAATACTATCTGAAAAGCTAGAATCAACATGTTTCAGTGTTATGTATTTTCTTTGATATGTACTGATATAAAACGTATTTTTCCAAAATAATACTTAGGATTACAGGAAAAGACTCCACGCTGGTGGTTGCTAACCTTGCCAGAGGTGGTTGCACCAAGCAGTAAATGAAGGGTGCCAATAATCATAAAACTTTGATTTTTTTTTTTTTTGCATTGTTTGTCCATTGCCAATTAGGAGTGCCAGTAATTCTGAAGCCCGCTGTATTATCTACATGAACAATCCAAATAATACATCACAAAATTTATGAATGTTCTTCCAAAATATTGCACGAGGCTATTTGTTTTACAGTAAAATATCACTTCATATATATAATTTTTTCATTTCTCAATCTATTATCAAGACCCATACACCAACTTTTTTGGGGAATATGCAAGATCACAGAACTTAATATCCATCAAATGTATATTTGTATTTATGTATGCATTTAATAATGCCGCATGCCGTTTTGATCGCAATAAATCCTTCCTCATAATGCAAGACAAAATGAACTACTGAAGTTTCCTCCCAATGATTGGCACGCAGCACGGAATTCATAATTTTTTTAACTTTTTGTGAGTACAATATGCCGTGATTAATGTGTAGCTGCTCACACAGAGCCGTGATACCGACAAGCTTAAATTCCATCATTTTCAGCGCAAGGTGACCTTGGAGCCGTTAAAAGAGCCATTGTTAAGATGTTTCCGCACTTAGTTTCCTCTGAACTGCGCCTAGATCAATGACTCAGCATTTTTAGGTATACTGCATGTTAACCCCTTAAGCACTAGTCACAGCTATAGTCGCAATAACAGTAATAATGGCCGCTGATCGGGGCTATTGCTGCGAGGAAGTTTCCAACCACAACTGCTAGTCGTGGCAAAAGACGTTTCGGGGCATGGGTGTGTATCGCCGTGTATATGACCAGATTTTACCATTTACGCAACCACGTTAGGGATTGGTTGCTAGGGGCTCCGGACTCTGCATTGTAACAATTTCTTTGAACTGTATAGTCATCCTAAGAATGAATCATTACAATATTCTTGTCTCTAGGATTTTGATCATGCGTTGGTTCAAATTGGTGGCATTCGAGAACTTGCCAAGTGATGGCAGTGAGTTTAAAGAAGAAAATGCTGAATATCTGTATAGGTTGTGTGCTGTGAGTGATAGTGACAATGAAGCTGACTATCTTGGGTTTGAGGAGTGAGGAATTCTGATCAATGCGGGCCAGCAAAATATGGTTACACCTGAAAATGACCAGAACTAGACGATGTTGGTATTTTATAAATAATTTCGCACTTTAAGGGTTAATACACCAAATGAACTCATACCCTTTTGGGATAAGCTGACCACAGCATGTTTTGGTTTTTTTTGGGGGGTTCACTCAATTTGTATATTGTGAACACAAGCCACTAGGTCTTTTGCAGTACACTTTAATACCCAAGTACGCGCTGTACATCAATTCTATGCAGCTGCAGAGACTAGCGCACACAGCAGGCAAAAAAAGAAAAAGAGGCGAGACAACACAGTGGCTGCTGTTGGTGTTCAGGGAACGGTGTGGTCAGAACAAACTAGTGCTCTTCTGGCATCAAATTCCAAAAAATGTAACACAACCAAATGTTAAACAGATCTGCAGATTCTGTCTTGAAGAAAATTACCCATAATCAGGTGTTGACATAAGTGATACACAAGTAGGCATTATAGAAAAAATGCTCAGCAATTTTATGTTCTGAACTTGCAAATGCCTTCCCACTTATGAGTAGTTGGAAGACATAAAATCAAGAAGCATTTGAAGCTTCTCGCCATTTCTGCATACTTTCACACCACATATGTCAACCCCTGCTCATCATCCAAACCTAAAACAGTGGGCTTGCGATTGTGTGAACGACAAGAGGTCAGCTTTAGTGGAGGTGGTTTGCTCTCGTTTTTTTTTCAAAAGAACTGGCTTTGGTTAATTTTATAAGAACCACAATGGGACACCCTATAGCTGCTTTGGACCAATGAAAAAGAAAGAGTCTGACTTCTTGTGCTGGAATAAAGCATGAATTGCTTGATCCCCAAAAAGAGAGAGGTACGAGCGGTACAAGACAGGAGAAAAGCATGCAACAGCTTTAGCGCAAACCTGTTTCTCTGCGTTCATTGCTGAACAGAATAAAGGTCAAAGATTTTCAATATTTTGCTTTAGTGGAACGAAGAGGCCAAGCCCAAACAATGGAAACAGGCCCAGACCATAAGGTGTCCACATACTTCTGTAGTGTGCTTGGATAATTATATAACTTCAATACTCGAACACATGGCATTTTTTAAGAATGAGCATTTGTAAATGCGTAAGTCTGGACAAAAACTATGATCCCGTATTTACTTCATTTGAAGTTCGAGTGATTCTTTTTCTCTTATGTTTCTGATCTTCTCAGAGATGCACATACTTCCCAAGGGGCATGGCAAATATTGCAGGCTGCTCTCATTTTGAGGCAGATCCCCAAGAACGCAGGACTCTTGTGGTGAAGCGTTCTGGTTCATTTTAAATATGCTTCAAAAAGAAGCCTTGGGGGAGGGGGGGGGAGGGTCAGAGTGTACTTCCAGACAGGACAGAAGACAGGGGAAATTAATTGAAAACTTCTTCAAATTTTTTTTTTTGCTTTTTATGAATTCAGTATGAGGTTTTTCCAGGGCGTACTGTATGTGTACTTTGAGACTGGGTTCCAAACACTCCCCATGCTTGTATGTTACCTAGAGGGGGGCTGGCTGGCTGGGGCAGCCATAATCTTGTTTCCATTTCACCACGTAATAAATCCTGAGACAAAATCAGCGAGGATCCTTTCATATCAAGCCATGTCTTGCTGAGATTTTCAGTGACGGTTTGTAAGGAAATATCTTAGGACCTGTATTGGAATCCTATTGTGCCATCACGAACAGCAGAAATGCATTGGTGCAATAAAAAGGATGAAATATTTACTGTATGTATATTTCAGATAATCTCTTTACCAAGAGCTCCATCGGGACTGAGGGATTGTGTATCATTTCTGGTCCAATGCCATGAAAATGCAATCTGAATGTAAAGCCAAGCTTATTGCCGAATTCATTGCGTAAAGATGTTATTGAATCAAAATACAATAGTGACCAGATAGAAAAGAGAATGTATTTGACACATTTGCCATCTTCATGTCATAATACCTAAAAGCACCCTGTGCATAAACCTTCTTCCTTGACAAAATCAACCAAGAAATCAGATTGACGACAACCAGGAAATGCCTCTCAAAATTTCAGAAAGTATCATTTGTAGTCATCCTACAAGCTTTCTGCACTTTCTTTGCATTCCTGATGGCCTCAGGTATAACGGTTATACCGAATGACAATTCTGAAGTTGTCCAAGCATAAAACTATTAGCTAAAGCTGCTTGGTGGTCCATTGCGCTATGCGATGATTTCAGTGTTTGGATGGACCCAGCACATTTGTTTCAAATAAGTATGGACAACTCAAAAGACAGCCTTTGCAGCAATGTCACGCTGGGAGGTAGGAAGGGGTTCAGTCAGTCAGGCTGACCGTGTAAGTTTGCAAAAGCTGTGCCTAAGTTTGCAGCTATGAGTGCAACTTGTGAGTATGAAGAAACATTCCATATTCAGATAAAAAGGAGACAGGAATGTTTTCAAAATGGCAGAGCCATTAGGCTTTTTTTCTTGAACGTTTTGGTGCACCCTCTCCACACAATCGCAAAACTCGGGACACAATCAAAAGAAGCTTCCAGCCCCCTAGCTAGGAAAGCTATAAAAATAATTAAACAATATGCTAATAAAATTTTATTTTGGGGATAAAAATGAATAAATATGTGCATTTTATGGCGTAACTTAGGGCCTGATTTACTAAGACCTTTAGCACATGCAAAATCTTTTTGCCCGTGCAAAACCAATAACATTGCCCATGATTGGCCGGGGTACTTGCCTTGCACCAATCAGTGGCAATGTTATTGGTTTTGCATCGGCAAGAAGATTTTGCATGTGCTAAAGGTCTTAGTCAATCAGGCCCTTAGTGTCCTGGAGGAGTTAATAATAAAATTACATAGTTGCATAAATCAAAATGCCTACAAACTATAGTTGATGGTATTGTATATATATATCCATTTATTATTCAACAACACTTTCCGCTGGTTTTTACAACTGTGTCACCAGTTGCACTCTTCTGAACACATATACTGTTCACTCGGATGCTCATACCAAAGGGCTATTTAATAATAATAATAATGCATCAATTTTATATAGCGCTTTTTTGGACACTCAAAGACGCTTTACAATGGAGGCATTATTCATTCACACTCTGATGGTGGTAAACTACGTTTTTGTAGCCACAGCTGCCCTGGGGCAGACTGACGTGTCTACAATCAGCCTAAAGCATGTCTTTTGACTGTGGGAGGAAAATTAAGTACCCGTAGTGAACTCTTGCGAACTCGGGCAGAACATGTAAACTTCACAAAGAGAGGCCCGCTGGGCTGCCCCACTGTGACTTGAAGTTCTTGTGCTGATTTCGTGTGGAGTCACAACACTGCTGTGAGCTCTTAATAGTGCCATGATCCCGGGCACTAAAATTAGACAAATAAATCACACACAGGAAGCTGTGGATAGCAAAAATCGCTATGATCCCTTTCAAAATACCAAAAAGTAAATCATTTAAATGTCGTTGTGTTGTTTAACAAGGTAAATGGTAATGAACATCTGAGCACTAATTTGGGTCAAAATCCTAAGCTGCATTCTCGTAGACTAAGCTTCCTGAACAGTCGTTACCCTTGGCTGTGTGAAAATTTTTGATGACAACTGATTACTAGCAAATATAATTCACCATGATTATTTTACTGAGCCATTTTCTCTCTTCTCATTTCTTTTGTAGCCAATATGACTCAGTAGCATGAATATAAATCACAACAATTACACCAACAGCAATTTTTATCTTATTGCTACTGGTTATAAAGTGCGAGATAGTTTCACAGTTCCCAAAGGTTGGAAATCCTTTCTATACTGCTAAATCCATGAATTATACTTTGTCAATGGAATATCTCCGAAAGCAATATCCTGAATTAGGACCATGAACAGGATCAAAATTTTCTCCTTGGCTCTACATGGCTCCAAACTTCAGATGCTTCTTTTTTAATCGAAGTCTGTAAGCATGTCTTTGCCTTACCTCTCCACAAATGCCCACCATAGGGCCAGAGATTTATAAATGACTCATGGTGCACTATGACCAATCTTCTAATCCTCAGAAGGTCATTACATATTTGAGAGTCAAAAGAGTTAGATTGGAATCAGCTACATTGTTAATGGCCTGGGATTTAAACCAATGAACGAGAGCATTACACTGTCGTAGAGACACAGACACCCTCCAATGACCACAATTTTGGAAATAAATATGCCAAAATTGTATCAGTAGCCAAAAAGAATAACATTCTTAACAGATGATGGAGCAATGGACCGGGCCAGTGATGCAGGAACTTTTACAAGCCCCACTCACAGCTGAGTAGTAAGATGTTAGTGGGATTTCCAAGATGACGAATGAAAAATTAATTGTAAACACTTCTTATTGATCCGCTTTGTTTTAATTTGTGAAGTAGAGTACGTCATCTGATACTGAATTAAAGGGGATGAACATCATTGGTCGATAAATACAAGTGTCCCATCCTAAACAAATGATGACAAACTTAAGGCACAGAGCAAAAAAAGCTGAGCCCGCAGTGACTTTGTACCAAGTGGTGAGGGTAACTAGAAAGACAATGTGGTTCCAATAGACTTGCTCTGTGCCTGTGGTGATCTGCTAAATACTGTAATGTCATACAACCGAAATATGCTCATGTTTATAAACAAAATTATATATAGGCCCTCCCTTCATAGCTAGTGTCTTGCTTTGAGAACCGCTCAGGTCAAACCACTTTTGTATGAGGAAGAATGCAAGCTATGCTGGCACCTGTTTTTGATTTCATCGGGTGAGGTTGAGCGGCCTTTTCACATTTGTGTATTGTATTTTTGTTGATGTGACTTGTGCGGCGTTCCTGTTAGCGCTGTAATCCTGGTTAGGGGAGACAGAGCGGCTGAGTGATATGTTAGCATCTCAGCGCACACTCTAGTGTATATACATATGCACACATTCATATACACAAATCAGCTTTCCCCAGAGAACCTGCTCTACGCGGCTACACAATTTCAGAGAAGTGGAGGTATGCAAACCCGGAGTTTGGTTTCCTCCTAGTGTCAACAGTCCTGGGAGGTGGGCTGAACGGAGCAACATTTGATGAGGACAAAGACACAAGGGTATGCCAAATTTTATCAGCTGCTTTCTTGTTACATAAGATCTACATTTAAAGTTAAAACAATAGCTGTGGTGGTTTTCCTGGAAAATATTCACTCTTAAATACTAAGAGGCGGCTGGTGGAGGAGGACTGGTGCCATACGTCATCATGCAACATCATTTCTTCACAGAGCAAAATCTGTCCCCAAAATAAGCCTTCCAAATCAATGAAAATAGTTTTTTGGCCAAGGAAATAACCATACCCTATAGACAATTTCCTTTCAACTATTTTAGGGAAAGCAGTCGCTTCCATCCAGAGATAATGCACTGCCAGAATTATGACATCAGAGACAGTCTGACTGTCCAGATATGAGAACATTTCACGGCCGTTTGATAAGAAAAGAACATGCTTTAAAGTGCTGAGGGGGAAAAAAACCTTTACTCTTGGTCCAAGTGACGCTGCATTGCAGAAAACAGAAAGCAATTACATTGTAGGAACAGTTTCCATATAGTTTGAAAAAGCACAGCCAGGACATGTGCACGCCATCTTCAAATTAAACGGGAGCCTGAGAGGCAAAACCAGTCCAAAGTAACTGCAGTTTCCAAAGTGAGAATCCAAAATTGTATAAAGCAACTTAGCAGGCACACAACCAGAGTAACTAGACCACATAAAGCTACACATATAATGAAAAGTAACTTAAAATTTACCCTCTTAAAACTTTAAATCATCGTTTCTGACAAAAAAAAAAAAAAACAGTCATCACGCAGAATGTTGACCCCAGGTGTGGTGAGGCGAGTTCCAATTCAGAAGGATGCCCCCCAGTGTAACGTATGTCAGAGCTTAGTCACACCTTCATGTTCAAAGAGCCCCTTAAATCTGTAAATGCCAGTGAGCATTAAAACAGGATCCCTGAGACCAACTATTACTGACCCAGCTAATACTGTAATTGACCCTTTGCAAAGCCCTGCCCAAATTCTATTATCTGTAAGTTACCAGTTAAACCTCAAAGTGAACATTACAGTCAGGAACAAAAACCTCAGAGAATGTATCAGAAACCAATGCAGTTGTTTAGTCAAAGTAATCTCAAACATATGATGGCTTATAAAAAAAGCTACTGAGGGAAATCTGATCAAATTGCATAATAACAATATTCTTAGTCTTACTTGTAGCCATCAATCTAACTAATACTTCCCACTGTGACTTTCTTCCAGCCACTAAAATCCACTTTCTGAACCTGAACTCTTGAAACAAGACAGGCAGCACCGTTTTCAACTCGCGTAAACAGAATTCGAAGTTCAATGACGCATTGAGAGCATGAAAACTGACAGTGTAAGAACAAGCAAGAATAAGGTAAAGAATGAAGTCGCTCCTACAGCAGCCCCATGTGCATCGCTACATACCTTCACACCCTAGAGATGCCTCACATATCCAGGATTTCAAAATGTATCACTAAAATCTGTAATGACTTTACCAAGTGCTAACAATCACTAAATAAATGCATGCTATGTCACTAATAGAACATCCATATTAAGCAGACAGTAATACCTGTAGCTGTTCTATTTCACCAGTACAATAAAGTTACCTCTTTAATAATGCAGAAAACAAATGATCATCTAACTATTCAATCTTTTTTTATTCTAGTCTCTTTTCATTATGCTTTGTTTGGCTCCATCTCTTGCACCTCTCAAGACAAATACATCCCAGCCCCTTCTGCTAAAAAGGAAAAGTACATGCTGGTACCATGCTTAATGTCAGGGATTGTGTAACTTGGGCAATTGTTTGTGTCTTTCGCCCTTTGATCTCAGGCCAAAGAAATGAACTCCAGTCAAACCCAAAAACGTGCAGCCAGGGTAGGCAGTAACCTCACCTTTTGGCTGAGAATTACTCTTTGCCTGTTCCCATGTACTTTGCCTGATAAACAATCAATGTATTTAATATATTTATTTATTGAAAAATCATGACTACAGCATATGTGCCCGGCAATGACTAAGAAATAGCAATGATAAAAAGATAACTGCTGGCTTTATTGTGAGACTGGAAGGACAGCCTCACCTTTTGGCCCAGAATTACTCTCAGCCTGTTCCCATGCACTTTACTGGATGAACCATCAATCCATTCATTAACTGACAAATCAAGACTAAAGCATATGTACCCAGCAATGACTAAGAAATGACAATGATAAAAAGACAATGACAGGCTGTAATGAGAGACTGTAAGGGAGACTATAATGTGAATAATATATCAGAGAAAAACCTCAGTCAAATAACATGCATTGCATTTTTTTATTTAATCAGGGACAAAGTAACAAAATTTGATTTATGTCTGAATATTTTTTAAGCATTAAAAAAGGAAACATTTAGAGAACCAGTGTTGAGCTCAGGATTTCTCGGTTTTGCTCTGACGTGAAATGGATTTAATTACAGCCAGTCTAGCAAAATGTATGAAAATCTGTGCCGTTTCATGAGTATTTTAATTTTAGTGAATCGTCAAGACATATTCATGAGTTAGGCTGTGTGGATCAGAATAAGCTCTGTTCCTTATAAATGAACAAAAATGCCATCTAAACCCGTCAGTCATTCCACCAATTAATCTTAGTCACTAGGCAATTGTCTGTTAGATTGCCATTTTTTTTTTTTCATTTTAATTGCTAAATGGGAGCTAGTTTCAACTGTATAAGTGCAGGAGGGTGAAAAATTCTTCTGGAAGGTCCCAATCTCCGGGCTTTCCTAATGGCTTCCGGCAAATTCCAAGGGGGACTTAATGTTAGCCTTTCCCAGAAGCACATTTCATCTACCCTCTATCCCAAATATGCTAAGTCTGTGAGGTTTTGAAGACTGTTCTCTGTTCTCCAAAGGCAGCTAATCATTTCACTATCTACTACCTTTCATGGTTGCACAGCCTTGTTGGATGGACTGATCTCTGTGTTATGCTGCAGTTCACAGCATTATCAGTTATGATTCTCCATAGCCCTCAACTTCAGCTTGAAATGTCTGGGCAATTCCTAGGTATCCAAAAAGCAAGACTATTTATCTCGGGTACATGGTGTCATTATGGGGGTGGAAAACACTGTCACTCCATTATGAAAAGGTCCTTGGTTCTTGCTGCTTTTCCATATAGAGTATGCTTGTTCCCCCTGTCCTCACATCCTCCCACAATCCAAAGGTATAGATAAACAGGTTAGCTTATTTGAGAAGCGTTAAACGAGTGATACCAAAAAAGAGCTGTTGCACTAAGTCAAGTTTCCTGAATTAATATACTGTAGGTTATTATCATGAGCTCATTTTGATGTTCTCATTATCTTTATCAACCAAGCTGGATGGAGGCTCTGTCCCTTGTGTCTATCTGTCTGACGCCATGCAGGATTACAGGGCATCGCCCACTTTTAGTCACCAATCATCATCGCTTCCCATATCGGGCATCCGCTCAACTCTCATTGAAAATGAGCGACAGCGTGTCACTTAAACCTCACCCATGTCATAAAGCTAAAGTTTAATGAGAGTTCATTTACTATAATATGATTTACTCAAGTGAAAAAGTGGATTTCAGCTGAACGGTGGATGTTTATGAATAACAGCGGTATTATATTTGCAAAGAGACACGCTCAGATTTCCATACATTTTTGCGGCATTAAATAATATTAAATACTATCAAAATTCAGTTGAAGCTTTACTATCTGGCGGATAAGACAGCTCTCCAAACTAAGCAGAAAAATACTTAAAGTTCCACTTTGGATGCCAATTTAGGTCCAGAATCTGGCTGGAAAGAATAGTCAACCCAATGAAGCCAACAAGCTCCACTATAAACAGGAAAAACAGAGAAACAACTTGGATGCATCTACAGTGATACATCTCTCAACAATACAGTTACCATCTCCTCCACTTCATATGCTTGAGCCTAGCCATACACAACTCTCAATTCTGAGCTGGCAGACAGAGCTGAAATTGTTTCAGAATTACATTCTGTGGCTGTCTAGCACTCCAGTCCTGCTGTCCACTGGAATCCCACTCCGTTCTGCAAGCTTTTTAAATGGAATCAAGCATGACGAGCTCTGGGGAGCCTATTTTTTTGATGTTGCCATTTCTTTTTTTTTTTGCATCAAAGGGAAACATTTGGAGACACAGACATAAACTGAAAATGACTGTAGCATGGGCTATGCAGGCACCAATGATCAACAGACAAGATAAACATGTATGTAAGTTTCATTGCCATATCATGACTGACTGACATTAACTGCATTTGCACTGTGTAAATGCCCCAATGTTATAATTGGCAAGGAGTTTCCATGTCATCTCTTTCAAATTGCATTAGTGAAAAAAGTTTACTTGTAATTATTTGTTTGGAGTCTGCATTAATCTGTTGTGGAGTTTCTCGGCCCTTCCTTGTGGCAAAATTCTGAATGCTTGTGGCATTCTTGCTTAATGTAAGATTTCAGCTGCTCAATACTTTGTGGTCTCCCTCGTCATATTTTTCATTTCACAATGCACCAAATGTTTTCACAGGGTGAGAGGTCTGAACAGCAGGCAGGCCAGTTTAGCACCCAGACTCTTTTACTATGGAGCAATATTGTTGCAAAATGTACAAACTGTGGTTTGGCATCGTCTTGCTGGAATAAGCAAGGCCTTCCCAGAAAATAGGGGTGCAATGCACAGAATACCCCTCAGCCCAATGTCGAAGTTTTTGGAGATGCCCGCCCGCCCGCCCGCCCAACCGCACAAAGAATAGCAATACCCCGTCAGCCTTGAGGGCTGAGGGGTAAAAAAGATGTTTTTGGGATGGCTGCAAATTTTGCTCCTTAATCTGTATACATCATTCAGCATTAAAGGTGTTTTCACAGTCATGGAAGTTCCCTTTGTAATATGCACTAATGCACCCCATCACAAATGCTAGCTTTTGTGCTGTGCACTGATGACGAGAAAGATGCCTCCCACTCCTCTTTAGCCCAGAGGATGCAGCGTACATGATTTCAATTTAAAATTCACGTTTTGATTGGTTAAAGTACAGAACAATTTTCCTCCTAGTCCATCTCAAATGAGCTCAGACCCATAATGGCAACTGCATTTCAGGATCTTGTATATACAGTACATAGTTTTATCTTTATATGGTAGAGTTTTAACTTTTAACATTTGTGGAGGCTGTGATGAACTGTGTTTACAGACAATGTTTTCCGGAGTGTTCCTTGGTCCGTGCAGTGATTTCCACTACAAAATCCCCTCTGTTCTTAAAGCAGATCCGTCTGAGGGCCTGAAGATCATGGCCACTCAATCAGGTTATTTGACTTGCCCCTTGTGCCCTGAGATTTCTCCAGACACTATGAACCTGTTAATGACATTATATACCGTAGATGATGAAAAAATTGCAAAGAATTTTGGGTTAAGTTGAGAAATGTCTTTCACAGAGGGGTAAAGTCCTCAACATCTTTACTTCTGAAAGACTTTATTTTTATACCCAATCATGCTACTAACTTGTTGCCATTTATGCTAATTATTTGTGAAATGTTCCACCAATTGTACTTATTTTTCCTAACCAATTTATGGCTCTATGACACTTCAGCCAATCAGATTGTATCTAACTGGAATTGTAAGCCAATCAAATTGTACATAATTGGAATTTCTCCCTAATGTGGTTAAGAAAATTAATTTTACTTCCAGCATTTTTTTTTAAGCATAAAGTAAAGCCCCCGTATCAGCTTTTTTGAAATGCGGTGCAGGCATCGATATCAAATTGAGCAAATAATTGAAAAAAAAAAACTATAAAATGTCATGTCTCAGTTGCAACATTTGTCTTTGTACTATTTTCAGTAGATACAGTCGGCAACAACAGGAACACCCACAAACATGACATCCAGTTAGAGCCGAGGGGGATAACAATCCTTCCCCCCGTCCGCTACACTGTAAAAACGTGGAATTTAAACTTGTTTTGCTAGTGCTAACAAGTAATCATGTCGTACTTTGAGTCGCTATTGCCTGCTGACAAGGATCGATATATTAAAAAATTAAATACACTGGGGTTGGATTGTTGTCCGTACGTTTTAAAAGACTGGGCGAATGATCCGACTCAGTGGCCTGCAGTGAAATGAAGCGCTGACTGCAGACATACGCGTTTTGTTGTTGGGTCCCATAATCTGCCAAACTCATCCTCTCCTCTGATAGCTTGAAGCCATTGTGTCCTCCTTTGTGGGTCCGTTTTATTATTTGGCAAAATGTAACATTTTAATTGGTGATTGTGTTTTTATTTGCGGTGCAAAAGGGGCACACAGCAACTCTTCGGCATTATGGCTAATGGCAGAGACCGGTGTGTTTTCCCCCTCGGCTCTACCGGATGTGACTTTTGTTGGTGTTCCCGCTGTTGCCAACTCTATCTATTGAACCTTCGGTTTAAATGGTTTACAAATCAGTACATTCTTTTTTATTTAAATTTTACGCAGACTCCCCACTTTTTGGGAGCAGGAGTTGTAATTGGACTGTTTTGGGGGTTTAATAGAACAAAAATCCTCTGATACTCTGAAGTCAAGGCAGCAGGAATTATGCTGAGTTCAAGCCTGTCTGAGCAAAATTATTTGAAATCTGTCCACGCCAGTGGTATGTGAGTTTTTTTATGATTATTCAACAGTCAGAGTATGGAAAAGCTTTTGACTCAATAATCACAAAATGAGTATTGATTAATCGGAATGATCCATCATAATATCTGATATATCATTAACAGTGCCACAGAGAAACTCCTAGGTCTTCATGGCACAGGGCTCTGATTTCTAATCAAAGCTGGAAACCGCAAAAGGTTCCTTATTCATCAACCATGCACGTGCAAGGTCTTGTGAGTGTGTTTGTGTCATTCTCTTAATAGAATGCAATTGCTCAAATTGACTAGCTGTCCAAGGTGCGTCCCTGCCTTTCACACAGAAAGTTGGGATAGGCTACGGCACTCCCGCGACTCTAGTGAGGAAGAAATGGTTTAGATAAAGGGTGGACAGATAGATGGATGATTGTTCAATATTTTCTAACCAATAGAAACTTGTGTGATCCAATCCATAGTCAGGAGTCAGGAGTCTTGCTTAAATTTACACACGCTACATCCTAGAGATAGACAATGACAATCATATTGAAATTATCTGAACAGATACTGTCCATAAGATTTCTTTCAGAATTACGTGAGCATTAAATTACTGCATTTTTGAAATTATACAACACATTATAAGAACTGAGGAGTCGTAGTTCACGGAATAAGCTACACAACAATAACTGTGTGTGACTGAGCTGAGAATCTTTTCCACGGTGCTGATGAAAAGATGGTTTAGAAAATCAGTGGGTCTCAAGCATGGATCCTGCCCAACTCCTTAACACACAGGTAAGCCTGGTGATGCTGGCGGGCAAAAGGGTCCTGACAGAATCAGTTATCAGTTAACTGCTGCTATAGAAAGGGGCATTCTCAATTGGGGGGAAAGAAGGGGAAATGGTGAGTTTTGGCTCTAGTTTCAAAAGACCTCGTAATAACTTCAATCCTACAAAGGAGTTTTCAGAAGTTATATTGTAGACATGGGTCCATTGCATTTACTGGGGAAAATAAGCTCAGGCCAATGAACGCTGAATGGGCCAGCAAATTCATCACATAACACCCTTCCCTGGTCCTAGAGTCCCATCCCATAGGATTATGCATCTCCATCAACATGAAACTAAGACTGAATGCAAAATATTACCCTTCTGAGCTGTCCGTTCAGCACCCTTTGCTTAATTTGCCACCCAGCTATTAAGCCAATTTCCTTTCAGGTTAAAGCAGGCAACCAATCATTTCCATGGATGGATGGACGCATACAAAAACAATAACCGCAATGCATTACTTTACCTGTTGCATCACAACAGCAGCATTAAAAGCCAACTGAAACACAGATTTAAAAGTATACATTTATTTTGAGTTTCTAGGCTCCTTCAAGTTCAAAATTTACAAAAATTCTCAATAGTCATCTGCTAAAACTAAACTGTCCAAAAATTCTTAATTGTCATTTGCTAAACTGTAAGGGAAAGGCTGTATGTCGTCAATATTAAGGTCATATGAATGGTCAAAAAACAGTCTACAACTGTAATTAGATACATAAAATACCTCAGTTGTCTCCATGCGCAGCACACATGTAATTCAAAAAAAACAACTGAAACTGCAATTTTGCCATGCTGCAGTCTGGTGAATGCAATAAATAATCAGGCTAATCGCTGAGCAGGAGAGAGATTATACTTATTCTGACAAAAGGGAAAGGAGAATTGCTCCAACTCAGATGGCATACAGAACTACTGGTGAAAAGGTTAAGAACGTCCCCTGAAATCAAAATGAGTGATAATGTTCATGTAATAACGGACAAGCCAAAGGTAAAGATATTAGTTCTCTCAAAGTGAATTACCATCACCAACCTACTGACAGAGGAGGAATATTATAGCCAGACTCATTCAGTTTTACTCAGATGAAATGGAAAGTTTTTAAGAAGGAAAAAATGCTCAAGATTACTCTGGAATTCTTCCTCTGAAAAAAGCGGCAGTAAGACGTGCTATACTCAAAGATAGTGACAATCTCAAAGACAATTCATCTTTATTGATCTTACAATACTTGTAACTTCCCCAATATTTCATATTCACAAAATATAGAAAATATTCAAACATCTATTTTAATGGTCCAAGTAATATGACCATTACTTCAGTACATTAAAGTCAGATACTGCCACTAGCAAATCTCATATCAAAGCAATGTAGGGATCAAACTCCGCTCATTTCTATGGGTCATCTAAAGCCTCCAATCAGCAGGGCTTTCAAGACTTTAAGCAGAAACTGGGAGACAGAGAGGAAACTCACAAACATGGGAAGAACATGCATACTCCACACAAAAAGGCCCCCAGTTGGATTCAAACCTACGACCTTCTTGCTTTACCCATATTGCTGCCTGCATGGTAACTGGTCAGATTTAATCAGATTTAAATGGAAGATTTAATCACATATTAAATCTATCAATTTACATGAGTGCGCCCATATCTAGGTTACGACCAAACTTTCTATTAAACAAACTTCTGCATCCTGAGCTCGATATTGAATCTAGGACATGCAATAGACATAGTAAGCAGAAATTAGTCAAATCTAGATAAGAAGCTGGTGCAAGCTAAGAATTTCAATATAATACCATTGCAAAGCATTTCCCCAAACCTAAAATGATACCTAACTGTTAAACAAGAAGACCAAAGATCAAGGGAACATTTACAATACTAGTCAAACGTTTTTACTAACCAATATTTCTCTAGCAACTTCTATTTTACAAAAGAAATTATCTATATCTATATAATGATATGAAATAAGTGTTGGGTTTTCTGGTTTTAAAAGCTGAATTACAGAAATGGGTTGCATTTTTCTGCACTTGCAAGACTGTTGAAGCTGTTGCCTGCACCTGTTTCATCGTTATGTCAGCAATACTAATAAATGGTTATAGAAAATATTATGGCATACATATTTAGCAAAAGCACCAACATTTGTCCTGATGATATCGGCAAAATATTGATATCGAGGTATTCGGTCACCGATATCGAGATATTAGATTTTGTCCATATCGCCCAGCCCTAATATCTTCTTGCATCAAGGCAACCAAAGCTCTGAGTGTTCGTATCAGCACAGCTGGAGAAGTTCCCACTGTACTTGTAGTTTGCTAATCCTTGACCTCTCCATCAAAAAAGTCCCAAACTAGCTTAATTCACCTGTTGGGAAATAGAAATATATGTGTGCAGGACATGGAAAAGGGGTCACTTGGGTCATTTAATGAAAATTGAGATTTTCCAACAAAATCAGAGTGAATCAAGTTTTTCATTTTGAGAAAATTGGGTGAATTTGTGCACAGCAAAGTGTTGTAAATTGACAGAACAGTAGTGCTGGGATATCACTATCACTGGGATATCACTGACATACCCCGTTAATCTCTGAATGGAAAAAAATCCCTCGTAACCCTTTTTCCTAGTCCTGCACACATATATTGTTCTTCTATTTATTTAGTTAAGTATGGATTTTTTTTATGGATGCCAAAATTTTGGATGCTACCGTATCAGTTTAATTACAAATCATCTAAAAAAGAAAACCATAACATCAGTAAAGCATGTTCTTGTCTAGATCTGTGGAATATGCAAAAAAGACACTCACATAATTAAAATGTTCCGTCTGAAGATTAAGTTTTGGTAACTTGAATGGCATAGTGCTGTTACGGACAGTCAGACAATTTTATTTTCACAATCCATTCCTTTCATTCCACTGTAAAGGAAACAATTTGAAAGGAGCACGTCAAATGCTTCATTTTATTTACAGAAGATGAGAGACAATGCACAATGTAAACTGTAGCGACAAAGGAATAATAATGCTGTAGAATTCTTTTTAGAAAATAGCAATTACTTTTTCCGCATTAGTCATATACAGTAACATGCTGAATATATATCATACATTGGTAAAATCATTGGCACTCTAGCTCATCCTGATTTTAAAGTGGGACTATCTCACATGACTCGACCCAATTAAATCAGCACATAAAGGATAAATTTATTAAGCCAAACACATTGAATCGATATGGCAGAAAGTGTTATGGTGAGAAAGTGTCAAATATGCTATTTTTAGTCAATGCTAAATTACAGATTTGGCCCCAAAGAAATAAAATTCAGAGAAGCTAAAGGATCATTGGTTGACACCATGATTGACGTGATACACAGGCATCTTCCCCAACCTTTCTTCAGCAGTTGAGGGTCTGCCATTTTGGTTTTTTCTTTTTTTTGCAGTCTTGGCACAGTTTCATCTGTGTACATCCTGTGATCACTCTTGCTTGCTAAAGAGGGGGCTGGACCAGAGAACAGGGATAATTAGGGTAGTAATGAGGGAGGAAACTTTGAAGGGCTGCTAGACTCTGTCAGAAGGGCAAACAGACTGCAGCAATCTCTCGCTCTCCAGTCAACCCAGTGAAAACTTAAAGCAAGGCCTACATCTGGTCTTATTTAAAGGTGTCAGGTCCTGTCAGTCAAGTTCAAGATTAAAAAGACCAGGAAAGAGGTTTCTTTTGGCTTCCTCCTCTAAGAAACACTCTACACCCCCCTCCATCTCACTCGAAAGAAGCAAAGGTCCACATAGCATACCACAGAAAATTCAATTTTACTTTCCGTTCCATGCTTCTGAGACCATAGCAAATTTCATTACACACTTATGACAAATGAAATTATTTTAGAAAGAGAGTCTTTCCTCCAAAAAGTCTGAAAAAAAAAATCAACATTTATAAAATCAACATGTGATCTGAATGAAATAAGATATCCTTTTCGTAGTCAGCATTCTGTTACGTTTGTTAAAATATTTACCTCCCAATTAAAATTCTCAAGTTTATACTTGAGGTAATGTCATTCCATCACACGCCACAATATTAGCCGAGATTTTTAAATCGTACAGGCATGATTGAACTTCCGGTTTTGTTTTTTTGTTCAGTTTTAGAATGTTTTTGAGTGACCCTTTTTTTTTTTTGCGCAATCAAAGATATTTTGTGATATGATATTTGCTTCACAGTGGTATCGCAATATTTTGCAATTTGTGATGAACAGAAAAGTACCAGCCTCTTCACTGTGAATGACCTTTACCAGCAGAAATGTTATTTTTTTACATTAATTTCACCAGGGAAACTCCATTGAGAACATATTTCCATATTTCAAGGATGTACAGGGGGAAATTCCAGGCAGAATAATCGCAAGTGAGGAGGGGATAGAGAGAAACAGGGGTAAAGCCCATGGAGCAGTTTTAGAGTTAAGGGCCTTACTCAAGGGCCCAATGGCTGAGCTCTCCCCAACTTCTATTCCCCAGATTAAATCAGAATCCCAAACTCCATTTGGGCCCAGAGCCAGCACCTTTTTGGTTACTAGTCAAGCATCGTTCCACTAGGCAACCCTGCAGGCCCATGGTTTCAATTTTGTTTCAAAGTCTCCATATGTGAACATATTACTTCATTGTCCCCTTAAAAATTATGCCTTATATGTAATTGGAAGGCATATTCAACCTGAGACCATTGCTTTCATCAGCATTGCACTTCTGCGGCAGTTTTGGAAAGTTTGATACCAACTGCTCCAAGAGGCCTGACCGCAGCCGTTGGTTTATATACTGATACAGCAAATGTTTGGGTAGCTCTTGACGCCTCGGTGGAAATCATGTTCCATTTACTCGCTAATAAAACCATGTTGAAGGTATTGCAATCCTAAATCCAGCAAAATTAATTTTGCCTGAACATTTTATGAAGAAAAATTTTTCATAGGCTGTAACAGCAAAATGTTACATTCCCATCATAGAATTTCCTAGGAGTTTGACTCGGTGAACCCTGTGTCTCTGATTAAGCAAACCGTGAAATCACCTTATATCCCATTCTAGCAAGCTTCCTAGTTTCATTCATCCTTCAGCGAAGCATACAATGTGAAGCCCCACAGGACATTTTTTAAAGTCATTGAAAGGTTAGTAGAGAAGTAGATGCATAACAACGGAAGGAATTGCATTTCGTTACATGAATGCCAATAACAATGATGAGCCGTTGTCAGAGAACCTTATACAATCAGAAATAAATAAATTATTCCTAAAGAATTGTAACAAACACCTGCATAGTTAGTAAGAAAATAATAATAATGCTGCATTACACAAGCAGACAGAGAGCAGAGTATTTCTCAAACAAGTTTGCTGTCTGGCAGGACTTGGCAATTGGAAATGGTTTTCTTGGATGTTTACGTGCACTTGCTCTCTCTTGCTCTGTCAATGAAGTTTCAATATGACCGTTTTCACTTTTACTGAAGCTCACTGATAAAGCGCAAGGGTGCTGCCCCTTGTCAGAGCAGTCATTTTCTGTTCAGTGGCTTACAGCTGAAGACATTCTGATGTGAAGTTCTTTCCAGCACTAAGCATCTGCTTGCTGAAGTAGTATCAGGCAAATCTGTAGTCCAGAATGTTCTATGTAAGAAGATATGTAGCCACAAGGTGCAATAGTCTCCCAGGGATAATAGATTTCTTGATGTTAGATGGGCAAAATTCCAGAGAAGTGGAGCATTTATCAACAAACTCCTCAATCTGCTTACACACGTCAACCATCTTCGATTTCTTATCACCGTCGTGACTGGCAGAAATGCATTCAACACGGCTCCCAAGAGTGAAGTGGGGAAGATTAATTCCCTCTTTTGAAGGTAATAACACAGGTCTGTGACACTTCATATGTGCAATTACAAAAACTCAGATATGAACTCTTGGCATTTTCCCCTCCCACTGGGCGATTCTTCCCGTTTCTCTCCTGGTCTCTGTTCAGATTACCTTCAGGGAACTGCAGCTGTGAAGAGAATAGCATACTATTCTCTCTAGCTGTGCAGAGTTGATTTTAATGTCAGTCAGTGACTTGGCAGCACTGAGGAAGGACAGGCTGCTCCTAGTCAATATTTTGGCTCTTGTATTTGTAACATGAGAACCTTCTCTGGGCTTAGGTAGGTATAAACACTGATTCTGGTTTTCTTATGGGCTTGTTTGTGCCATGAAGGGGATTTTCATGCTGCAAATCCCAGGCAACCTCACAGAAACTGTTTTTTTCCTCAATCATTTGCACCTTTAAAAATGCTAAAATCGCTGCTATGAACCCAGCAAACAAAATAACTACAAAAGTTTATCTGCAGAAAGATAATCAGTAATAATAGTCAAATGTCGCTTGTGTGAACATAAATTTCAGTCATATTTCATTCTTTTTCAAAATAAGTAACAATGTTCTCCTAATTAAACATTTTTCTATGAAGAATTGATTTCCTCGCGTGGAAAACACAAACAACTACACTGTAAAAAAAATAAGTTGTCTCAACTGAAAAAAGTTAGTTTCCAGGCTGCCTCAAAATTTTGAGTTAACTGAATTTAAGATTATAAGTTGAATATTACCTCAACTTGTCATCTCAAGTTCAATGAGCTTAAAATTTTAAGGCAGCCTGGGCACTAAATTTTTTCAGTTGAGACAACTTTAGTTTTTTTGCAGTGTAAGATTCTGAACTTAAGTGATAAATTATTCTCTTGCTCATCACATGTTTAACGCCTATTGAAACCCAATGCAGTCACTCATAGACAGGGAACCAAATAAAATCAATGAGCTCCGACAAGTTGATAAATTTCCCCTGACAAGCTCTGAAAAAACAAAATTGCAACCTTTAGAGAAATGAAATAATGTAACCCACAGGTGGTAGCATTCAACAAGCACTATATTCTTGCATAATTCATGCCTTTTCAGGGCAGATTTAATATACTCTACTTTGCTAGAGAAGGACCCACTGATTTCAATTTCTCCCTCGGCTGAATTGGATGTCCACTGGCAGTACCCAGACTGCTGCAGCTGCAGAGTATAAAATTAACTCAAAAGATGAGGGGAAACCTAATACTGTTTGGATAGAGAGAGCCATTCAGTGCTGTTCATCCCCTCCATCTCACAAACTTCTTCAACAATCTGAGGGCGCCGGCAGTGAGGCACAGAGGACAGTGGGAGGATAGAAGGCTCGTTTCTCAGTGACTCTCAGTGAAAAAATACCAAAACTCAAACACAGCATACTGCTGTTGACTCTTGTGCACTCATCGGAAGTGCTGATTAAAACTTCAGGGGCTTATCATGGGCAAAGTAGCCTGCCTAACATCCTGGAGTGAACTTGGAAGGTTGGCTACTCTGACAGCTGTATATTTTAATTGCAGCAAAGATGATGAATGTCAAAGAATAAAACAAAACTAGAAAACATTCAAACATTTCATCCACCAGATTGGCATATATAATAAAACCTCAAAAGATGTATTCATATCAACAGGTGCACGTATTTTCTGAACGTTTGCTGCTTAATCAAAGCTCAAACAATCTTCACTGAATGCTTGAAAAACTACTTAATTGCTAAAATGCTGCATGAATACCGAGTCACTGGGGAGGCTAAATTAACTCAAATTGAGGTTCTGACATCTGTACAGTGTACGAGAAGACAGAGTTCAGTGCACATTCTGGAGTACTGGTGAACTGGTGGGACCAGATTGCATGAAGAGGGTCAAACTAAATCTGAGATGGCTGGGGCCACTCAAACTGCCTGGTGAAATCTCCATGTTCATAGATCCTGCTTCTACACCATCAAATCATAATTTCAGGCCTCCTTATGATCATTAACAATATGCAGACTTGTGGAAATTCTTCAGAAGGAAGAAAACAATCAAATTATTTTGCCAAGCTCATAAATGACTCCCGACAGCAAAAAGGGTCAAATTAGGTAGATGAAACTCATCCACTCATGATGAAGTAGGTATGTTACAGGTTGTGGATCTGGAGTCTTTATTTCCTGCTACTTGGGCCACAGTAACCCCTTTGTTGGTTCTGACCAGACGAGATGGTCTCTCCCGTATCAATGAGCCTTGGGCGTCCAACGCCCCGTTGCTGCCTCCTGGTTTGTCCATCACCAGACCACTGTTGGTAGGAACTCACTATTGTGAACCAGGAGCACCCCAAAAGCCAGCCTGTTTCAGTGATACTCCGACCCAGTGGTCTAGCTATAAAGATCTGGCGCTTGTCAAAATCACTTAGGTCTTTTTGCCCGCAGATTTGTGACATACTGACTATGAGGACTAATTGTTCACCAACCGTCTAATATCCTACCCTACTGTTCCAAGAAAATCAATGTTGTTATTTGACTGTTAGTGGTCATAATTTTTTGGCATATTGGTGTACATGGAAAGTATATAAGATACACAAATCATGCAGATTATTTATAACACCTTTCCACCAGCATATTTGTGCAGTCAGCCTTCGTGAGGCATTGTAAACGACCATGAAGATACAGGCAAGGAGCTTCCGCTAATCTATAATATATTTGAGGTCGATGTCTGTCTGTCTGTGTATATATACACGTTTTTCTCCTACATTTCTCAACCGATTATCACCAAAATAGGTGTGAATATCCAATTGGACACCAGGAAGGACTTGACGTCGCCCGATTTTTGAAAAACGGTCATGCACGCAAAAAAAATGGCGATTTCACTCCGGGTAGCAGCTAGTGCTCATATAAAAGATCAAAAATGCTTTCTTGATGAAATTAGTCCAAGGAAAATGATCACGCTGGCTCAAGCTAACAGACATGCTAAGGTAACTCCAATAGCCACTGATCACAATTGTGGTAAGTAAAACCACAAAATCTCAGAACGCACAATACTTCGAACATCAAGGAAAACAGGCTACAGCAGCATAAGATCACATTGGGTCCCATTCCAATCACCCAAGAACAGGCTCACCAGGACCGTCAAAGATGGGAACAATATAACAGATTTTCTCAAGACTAGTTTCTGGCATGCAGATTGGGACAGAATTTGACTTCAGCACCGGAGATCCATAAACCGAACCAGCCTTGTATCAACAAGTTAGGCCACTGGTGATGGTGTGACATTGTCGGGAATTTTTTTGCCAAATTCTGGGCCCTTTAAACCCAAACATTGTTTGAATGCCGCCTGGGTGCATCATTTTGTTTTTTGATGGCAACAGAAGCTTTTTCCTGGCGATCCTCCCAAACATTTTATGGTTGCCCAGATGGCATCTGATCATAGTTTTGAAGACTTGAGGCTGTTCTGAGAGCCGAGGGAAGGCCTGCACAGCATTAGTACGGTGTCCCCAATAAAGTGCCCAGTGAATGTTTGTACACCCTGCTTTAAGTCACGCATTGAAAATCACACAACAAAGACATGCAGAAAGTCAACAGTTGATGGCACTAAAACAAACCAGGTGCGAACTTGTAACTACCGGTCAATTAAGAGTTCAACTGCTCCACTACAGCACAGCGTTTCTGACTCTCCACCTTCCCCAGATTTTGTGTAAAAACATCAACTGTAAAACGTACAATATAGCAACACTGTTCTTATCCTGGTATACATGCACAGTTCATCTTTATAGGATAAAATGAGTGGGATGAAGTTATGTGGAAGTAATCCAGCAAACCTGCAAATTTTCATTTTGACTGAAATATTGATACTTGGAATACCAAGCCATGCCTGCAATGTTGATGCTGCAAATCCTTGAATTAAGTAATGCTGTCAATCCACTAATTATATGAAATATATCATAGAAAGACGAGTAGCTGAGAAGTAAGATGTTGACAAGCCAGCTGCCTTCAAAGCAAAAAGTGTGATTAAGCCTTACTGAATGAGTGAAGTTAACTGACATATCACTGTACATTGCCCTCATGGCTGAGGGTCATTTTATAAGAGTGTCTATCTCCAGCTAATACAAGTGATTTGTTGATGCACAGACACTGTATTTAACAGCTAGATCAGTAATTTTACCAAATGGTCACAAAAAAGGACAGCTGGGGCATTATCAATTGCGCACATTCATTTAGTTTAATTGCATGGAAAAGGAAATATTAGTTCCAATGATTCCTCCAAGATACCTGCAGTCTGAACGCCAGACGAATTCAACAATAAAAGCTGTGAAATTGTAATGCGGGTTCTGATTGTGGCTAAGAAGTGTTCTTCTTTATAGCACAGAATTAACTTCAATTCAAATAAAGTAATGGGATGACAAAATTTTACATTGGAAATTAACTCATACCTCAGAACTGTAGTTGCTTTAGCTAGTGCCACAGGATGAAACTCGAGCAGTGGGTAATGACATTTTACAACTTATTAATTATTGTGGCTAAAATAGTTCAGCAAGCAGAACATTACAGCATGTTCAACTTCAGATTCACACAGGGTGAAAGATCCCCATTTCCTGATTCCCATGGACATTCTAGGACAAAGATCTGAGGTTTTGATCATTTGTTGTTCACCGAGAGCAGACCTTTTTATTGCAGTGCCCGACTGCAGTGATGAAGATTTTCTTAAAGATTGCTTGTGTTACAGACTTAATTACATCTGGATATTTCTAATTTCACGGTCTCAGATAAAGATCACAGACTGTGAGCACCATAATTCATTTTACAGTGAATTTTTTTTTTGTTATTTTGGTTCCTTTTCTGGTTGTCCGGAAAAGGCTAGTTATCACCATCCACTTGCCCCCTCCATACTCGTTTTGTTTGTGTTTGGACACATTTTCCACGCAACAGGGATAAATTACAGGAAATAGCCATTACATGGATTGACACTGAAGCATTTAGGGGCTAAATTCAATTGGGACGTCACTGTATTCTATGCATTCTTTTCTATGTTGATCTAATGACTGTGTATATCCTTTTCATGGTTTCATTACTGTTCATGATCAAAAAATATCATTGATATAAACACATTGCCCTCTATGACTCTGTCCCCTGGATCATGCAAAGAGTGCCTTTAAGAAGACACAACAGTGGAGCTAAGATAGGATCTCACATGGATACTGATTTCTCCTGCTTCAGGTTCACGGTTATTCAAGCAGTCAAGTAAATTCCTTAGAATGGGATGAAAAGTTACTATGTTTCACTGCATAGACAGTTCAATTAAACAAAAATTGCTGGTTAATCTGGTGCCATTCGGCCATTCCATCATGTTAGTATTCTTAAGACACAAAGACACAAACTATGGGACTAAAACAAGATTTTTTTTTTTTAATTCAACGGCTGACATCTGGGGTTTTGACTTAACAGAATCGTTACACTACCGGCCCGAGAAGTGAGTGCAGATTTACTGGGTCATAAGAGGTCACAATAATACAGAATTCTGGGTTTTTATGCAGGAAATCCACCACGGAAAGGCAAGATAAACATTCACCACATTACATTCAACAAAAAGAAGATATTCCAAAGCAGAGCTAGGCAAAGAGGGGTCCATCTATTCTTGAATTTCATTCCGACCTCGATCCTTTATTACCTAATCAACTTAATTAGCCAAATCATTCATAAATCTTAAATTTTAGCTGTGTAATTTGAAAAGCTCTTGAATGCCCATAAAAGACTGTTAACATGTCCCTCAATTAAATATTTTGCTGTGATCTAGTCTATGAATTAACTCATGTTTGGTAGTAGACCCAATCAGGGGTTATGACAGAGTCCTTGGAAGTGCTTGGAACCCTATTTTATTTCCAGCTTTATGTTTTGTCATATAACTTCTGAAACATGGGTCATAGAAATGATATTCCTGTTTCTCTTGATTCTGTAGATTCAATCTATCTATCTACGAATCTATCCATATTAGTCCCATCCATTTCATGTTGGTATGTTTCACGCCATTTCAAATTTTTTGTGAAACCTTTAAAATCCATCTCCTCTTCGACGACATGACCGATTTGTACAAAATTTGGGATACAGCATCTTCAGACCAAGGTCCTTATAAATTAAATAGACAAAATTACTTCGTTTAACGATGTGGCTGCAGTAAGCTAATGAATTTTGTGGGCAAGGCTTCTACTGACCAAAGGAGCATTAATTCCTCAGTGCAATATCAATCATCCAATATCCAATCAAGAATATGATTTCTCATATCTACAGGCCAATAGACTCAAGCCTAACATATTTGGCGCACATCAGTCCGCAGATGGTTTCATAACAAATATTTAGCCATAACTCTTCAGCAAATAGTCCTATCAATACAAATCTTGAGACATCTAGGATAGATTCCAAATTCACTCATTCCCTGGCTCCAGCTGGAAAAATGGCTGTTGGATTTTAATGATCTGCTGAAATATTAGCAAAACATTTGAAAGACAGCATCTTAACCAAGATTTTTAAATAAAAAAGATAAAGTTCCCACGTTAAAACAAGTGGCCTCAGTAAGCCAATTATTATCACGTACATGGTAAATATAAGGAGCTATAACTCCTGAATGCAATATCCAATCATCACCAAATTCGAGTCAAATCATCTACAGACCATTAGACTGAAGTCTATCAAGTTCGGTGTAAATCTGTACATAGGTGGCACTGTAGTGCAAAAATGCTTATAACTCCTAAACTGACTTCCCAATCAACTTAAAATTTTGCAGAGCTAAATCATTTGGGGAAGATTCAAAATTCTTTTTCCCACAGATGCCTGACACCAGCTCCAGCAACTCTCCCAGCAGCTGTTTCATCATCATGAAATTTCCACGGCTAAGAATACCATTAATAAATAAGCACCACGAACAGGAAATAGTTTCAAAAATTAATAAAATTAGTGTTTCAGAATTGGGTAACTTTATAGTTATAGTTTTTTTATATATATAAAGGAACTAAATAAATTTGTTTTCTTGAGCATGTTGCATATGGAATTCTCTAAATTAAAAAATAAAAATTTGATTATTTTTAACCTGAATTGCAATAGTCATCTGCCATTACTATTGTCAGTTGCAGTAAAAATAAAAAACACAGCATTAATTATGGACTCTTAAACAGCCCTCAGATGGAATGGAAATTTTGGCAAAGCATCTGGAGGAATTTAAGAAAACTACAAGCACTTACAGCGGACAGGAAGTTTACATGGTGGAGATCTTGATCCCTCGTGCGATAAACATGGTGGCATTTCTGCACACCCCTAGCATAATTGCAATTTTCACAATATCTTTCACTTAAAAAAAGCTTGAACAGACATCCAAAACCTGAAAATTCAAGCAACTGACAGCCCATAAAAAAGAGAGTCTAAATATTGCTTTGACCAAACTTCTTTCTCTGCACGAACAGTATATTATAAATTTCCCTAAATTATTTCTACAGTGCAGAATTTGAAGGTTTAAGTTTCTCTCTCTAACAGGCTGGCCCCTGGCATGACATGAGTTTCCTGGGGATAAAGAGAGAGGCAGAGCAGACTTGATTCTCAAGGCTGGTGATGAGGTAGAGATGGAGGGAAAGAAAGAGATGGAGAAAGAGGTGAAATATGGAGCAAGAGGCGAGAAATGGCATTTCATCATCAAGAGCCAATCTCTGAAGTCTTGTGTTCGTATTATTGGCTACAGAGTCAGACCGACGCAGATTTAGGAGAAGCCCACTGAAGGATAAATCTAACTCTTCTTAACCTTCATTGGAGCCAAGTGAGATTACACGTCAGCTTCAATTTAACAAATCACACCAATCATATACATTACCCATCCCTTATAGAAAACTAGAAAAAAAAAAAAATATATATATATATATATATATAAACTAAATCTGCACACTGCAAAAATAAGGAGGTTGAGTTTTACCTTGAGTTAATTGCATGGCCAAAGCTTATCTAGATTGTTAGATTATGACATCCATATTCCTTGTGCAGTGACTATCCACTGAAAGCTTGCATGTCCTTATGAAGCAGAATAAAAATTGTAGCGAGAGACAGACACTCCATACCATGACCTCCAGATCAGCAGATAAAGATGGACTGAAGCAGACAATTCTAGTGAGCAGAGGTCAGAAAGCAAAACACAGTAAACACAAAAGAGTAAAGGCCAATATGGTGTTTTTTTCTTTTTTTAAGTCAGCCTCTCAAACAGGGGTGTCTTCATTTCTCTAGAGCACCTCAGGTCCATCAGAAGACCAAGGCACTAGCATTTATTTTTTCGGCCGCTGGAATGATTTTTGGAGAAATTTGAAGGTTTGAATCTTGGCTGTGACATAGCAGCAAATTGCATGTAGTGAAGATGAACTGTACTTAAAACTGCCAGCAAAGTGTTTACTTCATTATGCCAGCTGCTGTGGTTGAGAACTTGAATCAGGGTATGGTTCAATGGGAATTTTTCATTGATACATTTCCAAGTAAGTCACTCTTCACTAAGCTATTGCAAAACCTCAAGTTTTGTTTTTGTATCATGCTGCAGTGTTTTCATAATCAATTAAAATGGTCCAGGATAACTTGCGTGAGAACTTTGAAATAAATTTGAATGGTTTTTGTTGCTCTAAGAAAATGCATTATTCTATGGATGCTTTCCATGGCAGATCAAATGGCTATCCACGGTAGTAGATCATCTGATTTGAGAAAGATGTTTATACCACAAGTAAATTACAGTCTCTGCTGAAAATAAAGCATCTTTTGAAAGGACGGAAAATTTTTACTTCACCAAATGTGTTGATTTCAAGACACTGTAATAATGACTCAATAGATTAATTTAGAATTCTAAAAAATAATACAGCATTGTTATCAATATCCCCCTCCACCATGGAATCCCTAGTTACATACATTTGCAAAACTCCATTCAGATCGGCAGACTAGTTTCTGACTAAATATGTCCGTGCTTATTTGGACGGACAGAAGAATGGATGGACAGATGAGCTCAATTGCAATATCTCCTGCTCCACATTGTGACAGGGAACATTTTTTATTTGAAACCAAAAAGTTGAAAATAAATCTAAACTATTTCAATCCAGAATTGGCGCAGTCCCGCCTATCAAACCCGAGGATCCATGGCCAATGCACTCCCATTTCCTGGTGAAATCAGTCCAAAGCCTTATTCTATTCTGTTTATTAGCAGACTTCCTGACTATAATTCAATAAAGGCAGTCACAGTTTCAGCCAACTACACCATATAATTCTGACACAACACTGCTTAAGTCATCTCGAGCCATATGAAAAATCACCCCACAGATAAACTCGACAAAGACTGAATTACTGGGCATCCCTGCCATGCCTATACCCCAGTGTAACCTCTCTGTCACCCTAGTTAACACCAGTCTGCCACCTTCTTCAAGTGCCGCAAACCTCCAGCTGATACTTCTTGGCAAATGACAGGAGTGGAGAAGAAATTTCATCACCGATTGATTGATTTTCTTTTTTTTTTCGGGGGGGGGGGGGGTGGTTCAGTGCCGGGAGTTTTTGTTGTTCACTACATTTATCTGTCAATTTTGAAGTTGCTGTGTGCTTTAGCAAAGAAAGTACAAAGTAGTAGACTAGTTAGTTCTGTTGAAAATGCAACCAATGAAAACTACTACTACAAAACCACTACAAAATGTCACCCATGCGTGATGAACTACACCCCAAACAAAGCTGGTCGCCAGCCCAGTTGGCCATCCAAGCTCAGGTGTGGGGGCTGTGTATACAGCAGTATCAGCCTGGAAGCCTTGAGCCCTTAGCTGTAGTATTGTGCCCTGACATGGCCAGGTGTTCCACCAGCTGTATTCATACTATCTGTATGAACTGGATGGATGTAACTATTGCGCTGATTCTCTGAGTATCTCCTAGGAGCACTCACTGTGCCAGGAATCACATAGACAGGATCCTGGCCAAAACTAAATTTTGATATCAGCAGAGTCGTATATTTTCTTGGCGCGAGCAGATTCAGATGAGATGGTTGTGCCATCTGGCGTCCCTGTGCTGGCACGTGAATGAAAACACACGGCTCCACTGTGAATGAACCGGAAGAAGTTCAAATCTGCTGTTTTTTCTGCTGAGATAGAAAAGCTTACCACAGCTGCGAAGCAAATGCTCCGTCTCCAATAGAGGAAACAGGCCAGCACAGACAAAACAGGAGAGCCCCTTGCACAATGTTGAACTGGGATTTCTTTAAAGTGTGACGAGACGAATTGCCGCCTCAGGGCATGCAGGCAGTCGTGTGCTATTTATTTTTCTTGAAACATGCCTTCATACCTGAAGCAATCTTGAACAACGTTAGAGGCCAAATGAAATGTTTCCACAAAAAAACTTTCCTAAAATCACCAATACCGCTGTGGCAACCTCTCACTCTGATTGGGTAATAGATGCTTTCACAGCCGTACAAAACACTGCGAGATGAAGCATTCCAGGAGGATGTCCACCATATAATGCAAAATGCAGACACTCAGAGAAACTTGTGACGTGTAGCCAACGATGCAGCAGTAATTCTGAGCTACTTGCTTTTGACTAATGAGGTCACAGCCCTTACTCAGGATTCAAAACCCCTAAAGATAGACGTATTGAAGCTGGTATCGCATGCACTGATCAGTCACAAAAAACCACCTGCATCATATTGTGGAAACAGTTCCGTCAAACTGACATCCACCTTTCCGGGCTTACAGTAGCGTTAGTGCCTGAGCTCAATAGGTGTCATATTAACACAAGTCATCAGCTACTGGTCCCTGGCCAAGTCCCTAGGCCAGCAGCCCTTGAGGGCCCTTTTTATCAACATGCCTTCGGAATCTTGTTCACGCCACGTGGGGTCATTTCTGGCCCTCAAGCTACACAAGGCACCCAAAGTACAATTTCTGAAACCAGTCACTGGATCCACAGCCTTCATCTACTAAACAACCCGGCTTATCGAGGGCTCTGCATGCAGGACGAACATCAAGCTGTTAATGGATCAACAGCTGGATCACTGGAGGTTCACAACACTGAATCAATGCTGGTAAGGCACCCTCTCCACAGGCAGTTGCCTGAAGCTCTGGTACAGGTCTCCAGTGTACTCTGGTGGGATACAAACTCTGTTCCAGAACCAACTTTAGGATGATGTCACTGTGCTGCAAGTACAAGATGGGACTTACTCCGCAAAGGAGCTGTGAAACAGAACAGCCCCAGTGTCCACTCTTGAGTCTTTTTTTTTAATCAACATTCGTTCTAGTCCTAAAAAAGGTGGTGGGTTTGGGTTGATCTCAGATTTCTTGGATTTAAGGCAGTTCAATCATTTTTATTACGCTCCAACCATGTTGAACGTTATGCGCAACAGATGTTCTGCAAGCCATCAAACCTCAGATCTGGATTCTCATGACACACGCTTTCATGTTCCACTCCAGAAAACAGGCAGTACCTTTGCTTTCCGTTCAGTTCAAGGTTCTTCGTATCAGGCTCGTACCTGGCCTTCAGGGTCTTTTCAAAGTGCATTCAAGGGCACTCAAACTGCCGCATGACGCCAGTAAAGAACACGGCCATAAATAAAGGACTGATTTCACCGACTGCCGTATCAAATAGCAGTCCTTTGGTCTTACAATTAATTGGAACAAATGCAAATTAGTTCCAATGCCATTGAGCCATTGAACGGGCATATCCCTCAGCTCCCAGACAGTTCCTGCCTCTAACATACCGCAGCCGTACACGGAGTCTAGCCAACTACTTGATAGGTGTCATGTTGTCACCCAGCCATAGCAGATGAGCTCCAGTGCAGGCCTATATAAGGAATTTGTGCACGACCATGATACAAGCATGAAACTTTGCACTAATATTATACGTACCGTGGGGACGTTTTTGATGATTAGAGGCATTCTTGATTTTGCCTGTAAAGGCAATTCAGTGGAGCAACAGAGTGTTCATGTGCACTCACACTGACGCAACACTCCTTGTTTATTGTTACTTTGATTAGCCGATTACGTTAAAGATTAGGTAAGCCTACATTGATAGACATTTCATGTTTTTGCAGGCAGTACTTTCTCATGGAAGCCCATCCCAATTAATTAATGTTAAGTTCAGTTTTTAAAAAATTATAGTGATATTTGCCTTAATGCAAATAGGCTACTAACCAAACGCAAAAAAATTAGATGCCATTGCTTTCCAGATTTCACAACTTCCTACTTGCTATGACTAAGATTTAATGTATAACCACAGGTTTCGTGAAACTGAAATTCAAATTACTGATAATTTGTTTTCCAGTGTATGCGTTCCGTGAAATTTTGAGATGATATGCAGAACGGGCAGTCAACCAAAATCAATCTATCTTGCTCCTCTCAAAAGGAAAAAAAATACTGTTTGGCATTAACATGAAGGACATTGGAGTGACTTCATATTCAGCAACCTGACAGTCCTCGCAAAAATTTCCAACTACACTCAACTGCTCACTCATGCATCAAAGTTTTAGTCACTGTCAACTAAGATGAGATTGGAGGGCTCGCAGATCCTTCAGTATAATTTTAGCTTCCTTTCCACTGAGAGGGCTGGTTCATTCTCAAAATGCGCGGAAAATCAAACACCTGTCATTACGTAGTTCCAATTTGGCATATTAGCAATGAATATTTTTGGCACAGCCTAAACGTAGCTCCCGTCAGCGCAGGATATTCATCCAATTTGAACTTGCTGCCAAAGAATAAGCCTAAATGATGTCTGGCCAATACTATGGCATCAGCTCACGATCACTGCATGCCATAATGCTTCAACTCAGAGCTTCACCGAGGAGACATATTGTATTAGAAGCAACGGCACAGACCTCAAGAATATTCTCAGAACCAAAGTTAAAATATTCAGATGGTCTATATATATCTGGACACTGAAAAAATGTATTGCTATTTTAGTCATCTACCACAACAAATTAGAATTAGAATTTAATAAGCTGGTAACAGCTACAGTGAAAGCTGGGTGAAACATCAACTTGTAAGAAATCCCGTTTTTAGTGAATTTTTTATAGGTTCCAGACTTCAGGCAGTCAATGACAATTAAAAGTAACAATTTAGCTAATGTTACCTTGTCCGACAGTTACTCTCGAGCCCCGAAAATTTGGGGCCACTTCTAAAAATGGTTGAAATTCATACAATGTTCATTCAATGGCTTTGGTGAAAAAAAAATGTAACCTGAAGATTTGCACATCGCACAAATCTTGACTGTTTCGTTTTAAATCCACTGCTGTGGAGAACAGAGCCAAGACGATGAAAAAACTGATGGACCTGACTGTCAAACTGACCCCTTCTGCACTCAATGAAATCTTTTGTATCAGAGTCCCGATCTACTGTTTTTGCCAGAACAGCCCTCCCAGAATAGGGAGCTGGGACGCACTCTCCCACACACATCCCAGGAAACACTGTGTTCTCTCCCGATAAATGTAATAATGCATTTGCACACTATCCGCAACGCGCATCATGAACATACAGAGAGGGAGTGTGGGTGGCTTCAGAAAATCCAGTTTTGTGAAATCATGAACAGCTGTGATTGCTGTTTAACTTCACCTTTCCTCTACATTGTTTTATTTGAACCAATTCCCTGCATTTCTGACCTGGCAGATTCTCAAACCTCAACTACACTCAAAAAATATGAGGAAACATAGATATCATATTATTGAAAGAGTTACAAAAAAATATCAGATAAAATCAACTATTATGCACAAGGAAGATGAAAGAGGTGGACCTCAAACGCACTCTTCCATGGATGAAAGCACATTTTAAACCAACCACAAATGCTTCCAGCTCCACTCTGCGGAGATAAGACACAGATACAAGGCAACCTTAGAAAAAATGCAACGTGACTCACTCATATTTACACTTCAGAGTCAAACTTGCTCCACTCTCAAGAAGATGCTGCCCGAATTTACCCAAGGCCCCGAATGTTCATTGCTTATAAACTACATTAGCAATTTAAATGGTGAATGGTTTGCAAAATTCCCCAAACACAGCTGCCCCACTAAACTTGGCCATGCATCCACAACCGACTCAGCATACGCCAAAACAATGACAGTGATGCAAACTGCAGAATACAACTGAGTCAATGTTGGTATAGGCAAACCTAGGAACCGATTGAGAGAAACTACTTGAATGTACCACATCAACAAGAGAGGCCATGAATGTTTTAATCTGCAGCTAGATGCTCGATCATTAATAAATTTGATTACATTAAAAACCCAGCTGAATAGAGCTCTGAATATATCATGACGAGACTTGGGACACCTTTGGCAGGACAGCCTCGGGCAAAACAAGCAAGTGATTGCGGCGGGTGGGTTACATTGAAGCCTTGCGAGTTTTCAGGGCTCCGCAGTCAAAAAGGGATTAACTGCAATGTTAAAAATCAAACCATTGACTCTTCTTGCGTTGCTGGACTGCATATTAGAACAATTAAAAATGGCGCATCAAAGATGAAACAGACCTCCTAATGGCAATGGCTATGGGTAACGTTCGGTAGGACTGAGGTTTAGTAACATCTGGGCTCGCAGCACTGAGGCCTAGCTGGAATCAGCTAAATGAAACAAAGAATAAACTTCAGCAAATAAGGTAGCTAATTAATACGTAACTATTACTTGATTGGAAAATTTTCTGTTTTCTGAAGGCTCAATTTACAATATTTTGTTCTGTTAAAATGACTGAAATTAGTTTTGACAAATATACACTAATAAATGAAACCAAGGTGGTGTTAAAATACCTTTTCACAGAACTGCACAGATTTTTGGGCAACCCAAACACAAAAACACAGACAGAAGGGTGAAAATAAATGGAAAAAATTATATAAACAATTTTAGTAAGGTGTCCATAGAGTCTACAAATGTAAAGCCTCCTGGGAGGGACGAAGAGCCTTCCTCACAGGAGGTGCTCCCTGTCAAAGACATTGTTCCAAAATCTCCCATATGAGTTCAGGTGATTTGAGGTCCGGTGGTACAAGCTTAGGATCATTTTTATGCGCATATGACCATTCAGTGACGCCTTGCACCCTGTGGGGCTTGGGCCATTGTCACTCTTTACAAGACCACTCCCATCACAGTAGGAATAACTTTACATTGATTTGCAGTGACCCTTCTACCTTTAAGGGTCAAAATATGCCAGGAAAATGAACAGAGGCATGTGCAGCATTTATGGTTATCCATGCATTTTGTCAGGATTTTTCCAGAAATTTGCCACCTGTGTGTGCTCATATACATCATATATGTATTTTGTGACTATGACAAAGAGGTCGAGGGCAAAGAGAATTATCTGAATCTGCAGTCAGTATTCGCAAGACCTCATTGCCACTTGCAGATAATATAGAAATATTTTTTTTAATAGAAATAAAATAAAGATAAACATTAATTATCTTTGGACAAATAAAGGAAATGAGAAAGGGTAGAGATTCCATATAATAATGCGAGCAATTCTGAACAAGAAAAGCACAGGTACAGAGATCCACATCTAGAGAAACTACAGGTTAGAAGAGCAGAATTAGAGCGCACTGCATATGTGTGTGATCTCCTACCTGTTATTGTGATGTTGCTGTAGATGTTTGAGAGCTGTTCCTTCAGGAGCACCTGCTGCATCTGGGCAGCTTTCTCTCTCTGAAGCTCCAGCATCATCTCTGGGTGGTTGGCCAGCTTGCAGCCCTTCTGCTTGTCCAAGGCAATGTCACTCCGCACAATATCTGCAGTGGAAATAGGGCAATATTAGGCCTTGCAAAGAGACTGGCTCAGCAACTCTTGAAAAGTCCATTTAAGCTAACCTTCGCTTTCTTCACCTTTATTCAAAGCAAGTTCATTGATGACTAAAAATAACTGAACCCTGGTCTACGAAGCACAGCTCAAGTGATGTACAACACTGCTGATTGCCTTTCTAATCAGACACCAAGTAAAATCTAGACTAGTATCGCCAAGCTGAACTCAAAAAATTGCAGCCCTCATCTTTATGTACCTATTTGTTGCAGAATTTATTTATTTCATTTCCAATTCAATGACCGTATTTATTCATTTAGCTGGCACACTTATCTGTATCAATTTACCTGAAACAGCATTCCGTAGTTTTAAGAATGGTCTTAAATGTCAATTGCTTCAAATGGTTTGTAGTGTTGCCACTGTCCCTCACAGTCCTCACACACACACATCAAATAGAGCATCGCTGTAGTTCTAAGAGCTGAAAAGGTTCTAGACACGACCACGTTTGTGGACTACCATCAATGCCAACACTGTTGTTTTCCAAGCGGGCGCTGCGTCCATTGAAGGTTGCATTTTTAGGCTGCTACGTCATCACAGGCAGTTCGACTGTGAAGGCATCAATGCATACAGCAGCGAAATGCAGCTTTCATCTCTCCTGATATCGAATGGAGTTGTTGACATGGAAATAGAGTGTAAACAAGCTGACAATTCTTATGATGCCTGTATACTGTACATAGCTGAAAAGCCTCAGATAATCCACTTGCTGCATCCACATACAAACGCATGGTAATGTCTTAAAAAGTAACCAGAGATAAATTTCCTTATTAGGATTAATAAAAATGCAATCCTAACGAGCACCAAACATTATTTTCATGAAATAAATAAAAGCTCCCTCTTGAAAAAATGTTTTGTATCCTTGCTGAGAAAATGCTTTTTATTTTCTGCACGGATACAAAATATTTTTTAAGAGGCAGCTTTTATTTATCTAAAAAAGGCAAAGTTCGATTAGGTGGAGATAGTCAGGTTTGCATTTAATTAATGTCAATAGGGAAATTTATATTAGTTTGCTTTTATTGATCATTTTTTACCAAACATATAAAACAAAACAAATAGGAGTAATTCATTTGCCCTTTGTCTACCATTTTTAAGGAAAGAAAACTGATTAAAATTGTAATTTTGGTTTGGTGTAAAAAAAAAAAATCGGAAATTTTACTTTTAGGCCATAACGGCCGGCCCTACTTCTGGGACAGTTTACATGAACAAAAAAAGCATGTATAACACACAAAAGAAAAGGGAAAAAGTGATAAGGCATAATATGTTCCCTCTGAATATGTGCTGTTTAGAACTGCTGCAATGATGGCAAGGGTTAATCGTTAATTTAGTTCTCAGTGCCTGGTCTACCACCTAAAATCTGATAAATTCAGAAAAATTTCATCCAGCAGTAGAGTAAACAAAGAGAAAAACAAATTGTAATGCAAGTGCAGGTCCAATCGTGAACCACATAGCCCACTCGCAGCCATCAATTCAGGGAAAAAGCTCCAGTACACTCAGAGTGCACTGCAACGGGAGGCTTATTGCCAACTCAATCCACACACAGGTCCCAACCCCATAATTAACCAGATAGAGTTACAAGGTTGCCCACTGCAGGCTAACGGCTGGAAATCTAACTGACGACACAAGTGCCCTCATCTGCGAAGCTAGGCAGCAGTGACTGATCTGACCTTTGATGACACTGCAAATCAAGACGAATTTCAGAAGATAACACAGATCTCTCTGGAAAGAGATCAAAAGTTTGAGCAGACCATGAGTGTACTGAAAGCTCAATTCACTACCGTGACAAAGACCTGCAGACTGCTGCAGATTCCTGCCATTTCATACACGACACGAGACTCAGTGGGTCTTCACAATGTAGCACCGCAACTCAAACACAGACAAAATACCAGACATTTAAATGTGACAAATATGCAAAAAAAAAAAAAAAGAAAATCAGCAAGGGGTCAAATACTTTTTCACAGCACTGTACATTTGCTCCTAGAGATTTCTTATTTTTCTGCATTAAAGTATCATTGGAAAACACCTAAATTGAGATTCCCATTCATTTTGGGAATTTATTTTGAGCTATAATTCAGCATTCATTTTTCAAAACACCAAATGTTAGAGAGAGAACATTTAATTTTGTTAACGAAGAGAAACAGGTGGTACAGCTACCTAAGAGATCTGATCTCAACATCAAGGCAGTCTAGGATTACCAACAGAGGAAGAAGCGAGACAGGCCGTCAGCAGAAGAATTGAGGCAAGTTTTCCAATACTCGAGACACCAAACAGGCCAATTTCATAACAGTTTGCAGGACAGAGCACTTATGCAATTTTTACAGCCATAGGTGGTCACAAAGCTTTTAGTTTTTAATTAAAAAGCTCTTCATCCTGTATTTTTTTAACACGTGCCTAAGACTACAGCACACTACTACATCTTACCCTAAAATAAAAACCATGAAAATTGGTATGAAATTGGTGTTTCTATGAAGTTCCAAAATTGGTATAAGCAATAAATGCAGAGAGGTCAAGAATTCATTCATAATAGTTCATGCATAAACAACTAGAGCTGTGCCCAGAGAGTGCAAGTACCTCCGCCAATGTACTCAATGTTATTTTTGTCAGTATTAGCTAGCAACCCATGTGTTTATGCAGTCCTGTAGTCTTCATTCAAATATGTTTTTAAAGTGTTTTACACCTTTAGCATCCCCTTAACCTTGACCTTTGACATTGACCTCCCAAAATCGAATCACTTCTTCCTTGAACAATGCTTAATCAATCCACAAAATTTGAGTAAAATCCATCGATAATTTTTTGCGTAATTCGGCTTACAAACAAACCAACCAACAGACAAACGGTAATGATCACATAATCTCCTCCAACTTTGATGGCCGGAGGAAACAATCTTAGAAGTGAACCCTTTTGCCTCTGTGACCTTACCCATATTCAGTGTTTCAATATATTCCATTATTCTCACATGACTCCATCATGCCTCTAAAAAAAAGTTCAAAATTCCACTTTAGTTGCCCAACTCTTGCATCAAATATGACCTCTTTCAAAGTCATCACAAAGATGGATATCAGTAAATTTTGATCAAGTAAAAAGAACCATAATTCCATCTAAAAAAAAACTGTTGGTCATTGTTATTAACCAACTAAACAATCATTTCATTAATCAGGGCAAAGTATAACAAACAGAATGTCAGTAATCTATGTAAACAAACCCGCGTAGGCCTACAGGTATCCCAATGCAAGCCATGTACAGTACCTGTGAAAAGTTTGGACACACTTTGCTAATGTCACAGCACTCTGTTTTTAGAGATATTTAAATGGCTTAACTTCTCTATATAATCTCAAATGGAATCTTGTAGAAGGTGAACAGTCAGAAGTGAAAAGGGAATAATTTACTTGTTTGATTAGTGCCCATAATTTTGGTTTTCTCAAAGAAGCCGCATTTTGCAAAGTAAACAGACAAATAAACTCCTTCTATTTTCTCAACAGCCGAATTAAAGTCAACCGGTTTTGGGACTTATTCGGCGAAAAGGTTGATAAAAAGCCACCTCAAGTGCAGCACATCTTTGGGAAGTTGGACAGCCTTGTAACCGCGAGTTCATTATGGTCATATGACGACCCTTGTTTAAAAAAAAAAAGTGAGAATGCTCTGCAAATATGACAACAAATGGCGGTTAGTTTGATGGATTTAATAATTAGAATTTTTTTTTGCAAAATAAAGGCAGCTTATTGCATTATTTAACATGTATTGAAAGAAAAATGGGTGTGTCCAAACTTTTGACAGATACTGTATGTACTGTATGAATTGTTTAAATCCCTGATGGCACAGGCATATTCCAGTGTGAAAATGCCAAGATTCATTGGGTTCAAAGTGGGAGAGGGTGGTTTTGCGTGCATGAGGAATCATTCTCATACATGAACTGCCGCCACAGAGTCCTGACCTTAACAAATTGAAAGTTTTCACATTTTCATGAAAGTTACGCAGATATAAAATGTTGTCTGATACCCCCTATCGCAGGAGAGGGAGTATCAGAGGACATGACCACAGCGGGTCAAAAAACAGACATCGGCTCTACAGTAATTTTATTGTCAAGCTGTAGCATATTTTCAGATCAATTCAGCGTCTGCATAATGTCGAAGCATGAGATTAGTATCATTGTGTAGTGACAGCCATTTTAATGAAATATAGAGGAATCTGGTTCCTCTGGATGAAAGTAGTCATTATATCCCACTCCATCCCATCACCTCAAATATTCTACTCCATAAGTAAAGGTGAATTTCAAATGATACTGAAATAAACATTCACAATATAAATCAGTCGAATCATTGCATTATTGTAATGCAGAGCCTTGTAATAAGAAAAAGTTTCAATTGATTTAAAAAAAGTACTTGTAATACAACTATCACAAATGATCATTAATCCAATTTAAGACAAGTGTCTGCCACTAACATGGCGATATCCCCCGCCGCCTCAATTTTATGTACGGACGGACGGAGCCCAATGCTATATCCCCCGCTTCGCGCTAATCGCGCGGCAGGGGATAAAAATATGAAAGCCTATCATACACAATCATACATCAAACCATAACCCTGTTCCTAAACCTTGCCAAAACCAACAACACAGCATATTCATATCAAAAGAGTTATGTGATGCTTCCATCTCATCCTTTCACTGGACACTTAATTTTTGGAGCATGTTTGGGGCCTTTCGGTTGTCAACACTAGATCAACCCCCAACACAGAGAAAGCATTTCTCACCATCCTCATAGTTCTTCAGATAGTAGTCTGGTCCAGGTCCTCTAAATTTGGCCAGATTCTTCAGATTGTGAAACTGAAGAAAATCTGTTCTTTTGCCTCCAAATCTTAAGTATGCCGGTGAGAGCCCACGTGCAAGAGTCACCAGGCGTTTGGAGCTGCGGAGAAAAGGATGGAAAATTCAGAGCAGTAGTGGAACAAACATACACAAGCACATTGTTTAAAATTAGTTTATGTCATGGTAATTTGTTTTAATCCATTTCACTATAATTTCACAAAGAACTTTCACAAGCACACACCATGTAAGGAATGGGAATACTTTAGTTCTACGGTTGAGAAAATGTAACGTCAGTTCCCAAGGACAGGGCGGTGCACTGGCAAGGTAGCATACACATGCTGACTTTCTGCAGAGGGACCTTTTTAGTTGGTTAAAATACGTTTTGCTGCTTCTCTGTCAACTGCAGTACACAGCTTGGCTTCATCGCCAGTAATCCTGCATGCTTTTCCAAACGGGGAGCGTCTACTATGATGAATAAGTACCTCAAAGTCGACAACTTCACTTAAAAAAATGTGACGAACGCTTTAATGTGCTAGCTAGCCAAAGCAAATGCTTGCCAGATTCAAAATGGCTTCTTTTTTATGACAAATCATGGAAGTGGATTAAGTGCAGCCGATCGATAGAAGTGTGAGTCGCTGAAGTTAAGCGTGACAGTTCCATGGAAATACATGCGTGTATTTGCGTCTTTGCATTGACTTTGACTGTAATCAGTCGTACGAAAAATTCATTTCACGTTCAGTGTGCAAGCGGCTTTACAGAGCATAGAACGCAAGCATTATAGGTACGCACTGCCTGATGCTGAGGCAGTTTGTGGCTGGCTGAGAAAGATGTTAAGTCGTTAGGTTGTATCCCAGATTCAGCTGCATTGATTTAGCCAAGTGGTTTCCATTACGCGTGTCAACCGCCTTTAATCTGACATCAGGACAATCGATATTATTGATACTATAATTTATGTCCTGATTCAGATAGTTACATTAAATGCTGGTTGCTGTAATTATTTATTGCACTGAAATGTGCCTGACATTCCGGAAACCTGCCTGTGAGGTTTCGGTGGCGTCTGTGCACTGTGTGCCGGTCAGCCAAATTACCACTGCACAGAAAGTAAACCAGGTTGAAGCTGGCGAGCTCACTGCGCAATTTCGGCAGAGCCTTGATCCACGAAATTGCCACTGTATCATGATAAATATGTGACACCTCCCCCTACTATGCCGCCACACCCATCTCAGCGCACGTCCGTCTACCAAATTGCCAAAGTGGCTGCACACTGTGTTGCACCGCAGGAAATTGCCACTGCGTGGGCTGCACCGGACGAAATTACCACTGTGTGGGCTACGCCACGCAGCGATACCCTGCGCCAAAAAATTAGAGCCCAAAAGAGTTATTCAAAAACCTATGTCTCCCATGTGAAAAAGTAATTGCCCAACCACCTCTGCCAAACCTGAAAAGTGGTAACGCCAGCCTTAGAGGCAACAATTGCAATGAGTCCAATACATTGTTATGAAGAAAATTTGGCCCACTCTTTTTTGTGGAATTGTTTTCATTCAGCCACATTTGAGGGTTTTCGAGCATGAACTGCCTGTTTAAGGTCACGCCACAGCATCTCAACCGGATTCAAGACAAAACTGTGACTAGGCAACTCCAAAACCTTCATTTTGTTTCTTTTGAGCCATTCAGAGGTTGAAGTGCTTGTGTGCTTTGGATCATTAGCTGAAGTCAGATGGGAAAGTGACCAAAATAAAGTATTACAATGTATATAATGCACTAATCGTGATTGAACCTGAATGTAGACTTATTTTCAGAGACCGATTTATTCTTTCTTTACTTGGGCATTGTATCCGCGGCAGTGAGTGTGGCCTGAAATCCAGACACATTGACTCATTTAATGCTGTGTCCCATTAACCTTGGAAGTTGGAGCTGAGAATGACGTCACACCAAGTTGACCGAGTTCCAGTATAACTAGCCAGAAAACCCACCTATTTCACTGGACGGAGGATATGAGGTTTGCTGAAGCAAGGTTGGCCAATCTTAGCAATACCATTTGATGCGTATACAAACACCAAATATTTTGCAGAGTGACGCAGAGCAGTTCAGTCAACCTCACAGCACATAACAATAAAGTCCGAGAGAGCAGAGTCTGCTAGTCCAAAGTCAGACATTTGTGCCTTTTCCTAAAACCAGTCCACTGCCACCAACGCTTGACAGCCAAGTATCTCTTCTCCTCACAAAGGGGGAGGGTTTAATTTTGGGTGTGATCTTTGGGATGTCCTTGCATCCAATTAAAGGAGTCAGCCCCTTCGGTACAAACCGACATGGTACACTTTAGACACTGCCTCTTATGTTGGCGTGTTCTGAGCAAGGGAGAGTGAGATCGGAAAGTGAGCAATGAAGCACACTAGCTGTTGGAGAATTTCACAGTCCACTCCCACCTGGTCATGGATTTAGGGCTAATAGTATAGAGACAGGCTTCAACATGGCATGAATACGCAAATGGAGGGGAACTGTGTAGAGTGCGGATGTAGCAGGTGTAGGATAGAGCCTTGTATTCAGCATACATTTCCCACAGAAGCAGTCACTGCTCACAGGGTGAATTTTACAGATCCTTACATAGTCAAAGAGAAGAAGTATATGTGATGGTTGAGGCCTGATGGTAATGGTTCTGTTTAAATGTCTAAAGTAGTTAAATGTATGAAAGTGATCAGAAAGTTTATCTTTACTTTTAATGTGCCAAATACACTGAATGTTTTACAGTTGTAATGGAGTTTCTAGCTAAAAGAACGAAAGAGCAATGTGTGTTGAAACATGGCTGAAAATCACTGAGAATGAGTGTGTTTCATGAGACCAAACAAACTCCTCACAAACACCCGGTAAACAGAAGGTCACTGATTAAAAATTGTGTGTCAAGTCACTCCAAAAATCAGATGACCAGACATATGACACAAACCCCAACATTTTAAAATGAATTTGTGCCGTTTCGATTTAGGGAGCCCAAACAGAAAATTAAGTTGTTTTTTTTTTTTTTTAAGTAAAAAAGCTGTGCCGATAAGTTTGTATGCGCTCGATGCATTACATCTTCTGAAAACTGTGTAAGTTTAAAAGACGTCAAAAAGTTGTTCTACAGCAACAAACTAGTGCTTGTGCAGACCAGTTCAAAATCTGAATTACATTTCTCCTTGAAAGCATGAAAGAGTAAGAAAACTTCAGATAGGGCTGGGAACAAGAGTTCCTCTCCTTGGCTGCCATCGTACAAAGAGTTTTACGAAGCTAATGTTGCAAAAAGTAAACCAGAAACAAGAACATGAATGATATCAAAAATGTAGAAAATAAACTGAACATTTAGACAGTTGAATGAAGTCTTTACACGAAAGTACAAATGCGGAGAAAATCTTTAAAAAAAATCTGCTGTGTCAGCTGAAAATTGCCAGAAGTATGTTGGTATGAACATGAGATACTCAGATAACCTGCCAAGCAATGGTTGTTATCTGGCCTGGAAACAAAATGCACTGGACGGACATAAATTTGTTTCTAATTCATACTCTATCAGAGACCATTTCAAATTAAATCTTTGTACCACTGACTTCACCTAAGTGAATAACTAGCAAATTGCCGGACAAGCACCAGTTGCAGTAAGGTAAAGTCTGTCCCAAGCCAGGTGGCTCATCAGGACAGTGCTTAATCCCAGTTTCCATAGCATGAAGCGACTAGGAGTATTCCTACTCCCCCAGTATGGGATGCTAGTCCATAGCAGGTTACCCCCCAGCTCTTAGTCAGGTTCCCCCAACCATTAGCTGGCATCCAACTGTGCACCTGGGAGGAGTGAGCACTGTGGGAGTTAAGTGTTTTGCCCCAAAATGCACCTACGGAAGCCGTGGCAAGGACTCAAACTCAGGACCCTACAATCCCAAGTCAAACACTCTTAACCACCATGTCCCTCACCCAGTAAACATTCAGTGTTTTCAAGACAATCATTTGCTCTGAGGCACATTTCCCTAAAGCAACGTTGCTAACTATTTTGAACCAGAGCTCTGGCTCAAACTATATAAGTCGCAAACATACGTAACCCTGAGTGACCTTTCGTCTCTGTAAGCCCAAGAATGCCCAAATTTAATTTGCTTCAGCCTTAGCCATGACCTGCTCCAAGAAGGACCTTCTACACATTTATTTCAGTGAAACAACTGCAACCACCAACAATGATTCAGAGGAACCTTGCGACTAACCTGCATGAAGAACATTACCCTGGCTTTCAAGCACAGTAAGTTTATTGATTTCATAATAACATTCTTAACCTAATACATTATAAAATGATTCTTAGTTCATTCATTTCATATTTAAATTGGACTCAAGTGGTCCCTTGAGGCAGTACGCCAAGTATCATCAACTCAGTCAGAGAAAAACTGGCCTTTCGGACTTAAAAGCTTGGCTTGTCAAGTAAATTCAGAAAAGCTGTTCTCTGGAAGCAAACCATTCTTGTTAGGTAGCCCAATAGATAGGAATATCGAGGAACAGGCAAGTGCTTTTACTTACCAGAGTGGGTGCCAAATCCCTGAATCCAAATGCCTGCACTCTGGACAAGTGGTCCAGGCCATCTCAGGCTTTTGTGTTTAGTACAGTGGTGACTGAACTGCTCTACCTAATTCTCTGAAGTCTAAGTGCTGCGATCTTAAATGTACCAATCAGACCAGATGTCAGGCCTCACTCACTGCAACTGCCATTTAAAGAATGAATAAGTCAATGTCTAGAAAGAATATAGCATTAAGGCTGAATTCAGCATCACTTACCGTGGGATACCTTATTTAGTAACTTTCCCATCAAATTTGGATTAATATTTTCTTTTACTTAACACAACTGATTGTTGCCCAGCTGGTGAAAACTACATCCTCTGTCATCATCATCTGTTGTCTGTAAACAATTCAATCTGTAACCTCTAGTGGTAACAAATATATATCAAATTTGATAAAACATGGCATGCAACATCTTTCGCATATAAACGGGTAGCATGTCAGCCCCTCAGCGCCAAAAGTGGGCTTGGAACATTTGTCATAAAAAACTAAAATTGTCATGCAAAGAGCTCAAATATGGTATGTACGTGGTTAACAGCATGTTTATTCGTAAAAATAACCGGGTTTTGAAGATTTCTAAAAAACAGGGGCTTTGTAACCTTTGATATTCCTTCATTCGTAGACTCCTAGTTGAAAGACCAGTAACCTCTAACGGTGACAAAATGGATCAAATCTGACAACACTTTTCATGCATGTAACCTCTGTGAGACATTCCAGCTTTGTACTGCACTCCCAAGTGGGCAGGACAGGGTGGTAAAATTAAAAAACTGAAGTTGTCCGTGTTACAACTCTATAAACTTCATCATGTAGATAACGTGTAGAAACTTGGCATGTAAGAAGTATATAGAGTGTCTCATCATGTAAATGGCAGGTTTTGACGATTTCTGAAAAATTGGTGTTTTATGACCTCTAGCATTCCCTCAACCCATAGATATCTACTTGATCGACCCGATATCTCTTGCAGTCACGAATTTACATCAACTTTGATGAAACTTTGCACACAACCTCCTTAGAACACAAACAATCATGATATTTCATTTCAGCCTTGTACATAGTTATAAATTGACTGAATTTAGCAATTAAACAGATGCATTGTTTCCTTGTTATTTGAACTGTAAGTACAGTTCTGCACACTTTAACTGTGGTTCACAGTTAACATCCACGGACCCATTTGTATGCATCACTGCAGTGGGTCAGGTTTTGCACACAGCTGAATACGGCGGGATACAGCCACACCAGGCTAGCCCACAGCGTATTTATGCAGTTTTGACCTCTCTCAAGTTACACAAATGATACACAGGAGTGCGAGGATTTGAGGTGCCATTTGCACTCTGTTATAATCTGATGGTAAAATTACAGTTAAAATAATTGGTAAAAGAGGTGCCAGTAAAAATAACTGTTAAAATAGATGCCAGTTTATAGCACTGTATTCTCCCCTCAAAAGGACGCAGCAAGGTGGCAGACCAGTGAGTTTCAGGAACCCTCGAACCTCTAGTCTAAAATGGCTTCAGTGACATCATTCATATCATTCCATCCTTTTTGCTATGAATATTGGGTAATTCCACTGGTTAAATCCAGAGAGCAATATTTTTTTCAGGATGGCGAAAGCATGCCAAGCCAATTCTGCGTCTTGATAGCTTACCTGAAATTTTGACGCGAACCCAAACCAGTCTTACTCCTCGTTCCTGAACCTAACCAACCCAACCACCGAAGGCAATGAGTACTTGTCAATTAGCAGCACACTGTCATAACTTGACTGAATTCAACAGTTAAATTAATGCATTGTCTCCTTGCTATTTTAACTGTAAGTAGAGTCCTGCACACGTTTAACTGTGGTTGTCCAGTAACATACACGGAACTTCTGTTATAAATGGATCATAAAATTACAGTTAAAACAACTGGTTAAAAAAAAGGTGCCAGCTAAAACAACTGGCAAAAAAGGTGCCAGTTTATACCAGTGCAGAGTATGGTGATTCATGCCTTCACCATCCTAGGAAGAGAAAAAAAAACACCTCTGGAAGTCTGTTTGGGGACCTTGTTGACTGGATAAATTGTAGGTTTGGACAGCTTTCAACACTCGCAGACTGTGAGAAAGCGCCAGCCAAATCCGCCAGTCTGCAAGATGGGTGAGGTCCGGATGGATTCAGTTTTAATTTGTGTATATGTATATAAATATATATATTTTTAACCAGGAATGAATAATATGCAGTAAATATTGAAATGTCTGCACAGTAGCACATGGTAGCAACCAACAATACCATACATTGCAAAACTAGATAACTCTGTCGCCACAGGGACCGAGTCGTGCATCTCCCTGATTCCCATGAGAGATCACTTGCAAATTTTTACAGCCGCAATGCTACCGTTTTCACTCTTGCCATGACAGTAATATGCATCCCTGTGCGCACACACACACACACACACACACACACACGTATATATATATGTATCCATATATATAGATATATATGGCTCAAAATGAGCAGAAAACACAAAATCTGCAACAACAAAAAAAAAAATTTCAACAAAATGGCCACCGGCAGTCTTATTGGATGTCAGAAATGGCTGAGAATTGATCTTGAGCATTGCCAAATAAACATCTTTGACGATGCAAATATAGAGAAAAATCCTATAAACTTTGAAGCCTCCAGAGCCTGAAGCAGAAAATCTCTGCGGCGGCAGCGCCGGACCTAACCCATAGTATCTCCCGACTATTGTCATTGAGGAAATACAACTATAGAAGTTTGAGAAACGAGCAGTAAATACCTTGAACATCCAAAGCATGCACTGTTAGTAGGCTAAGCCTCTCATTACTGAATTTGCACACTAGAACAAGATGGCAGCCAATTTAGTATACAGCAGGAGTGCTGACTGACACGGTTTCCAAACTGTTTTTGGCCGACTCACTATGTTGCAAATATTAAACTCCTGCCTGGTTGGTGACAGAACTCAACTACCGGTATCAAAATCTGTCGTCCCACCAATCCACCCCGACTTCTTTTTTAAGCAGACTTCACCGCCTTTTAAATGTGACGTCGTCTTGCCTAACCATTAGGCCTACGTGGGTCATAAGCAAATTCCACACCATTACTTTTCGTCGCGATGAGAACAGTGAATCAGAACAGCCAATAAAACACACCACTCCACCTGTTAAAATGTCTTACTAAGGAAAAATAGGACAGTGTATCCAGTACAATTAATTAATAAATATTAGCCTACATAAACCTACTGAGGAGTCGGACAGTCATTTCGGGCAAAGCCACCCCCCACGAAACTGCAGCGTAGGCCATTAGCTTGTCAAGTAGGCCCTAGGCCTTGTAAACATAAACAACTCACTATTCAAGATAAAGACATTTAAATAAACAGCATACGGCAAAAAAATAATATGACTGACAGTCACATCATATCGAGTGCCATTGCGGGTACAGCCATAAGCCGTGGCCAATACGGTTCCTTATTGTGTAGCCTATCCTCGAAATAGCATGGCAATACTGTCGACAACGTACAAACTGTTTCTAACAACAGCTGGTTGAGTTTCCGACCTGGATGAAAAACTTGCCCAGTGAGCGGAATTTTCTAGAACATCCCGGATTCTGCATGCCCACATCGGGCTCTGCTTTCGGGAAAACACTTCTCAGGCAGCAGGCAGTACGGGCCTACCCAGAGATGAGGAGGCGGAGTCGTCTTCGTAATCCTATCGCAGTCGGAAAGAGAAAATATGAATGCTTTTAATTAAGGAGGACACGTTAAATACAATCGCCCAGTCGGAAAATAACGGACCTATGCAGGAAATACAGGACATTTTGTGCAGTTGATAGACCATATTGAGGATTCAGTAAAAGCCGGAATGACTGCACTACGAAACTTTAGCCTTCCTTTAAAAGTACGTTAGCAGTTAACATCTCTCTCACCCTGCGCCTTAGATTTACAAAAGCAATAGTTGGTTACAAAACTCCTCTCTGAATCAGTTCCATCTAATTACCCTGCTTTGAGGAAAACTTTGCCTTTCAAATATATGCCTCTAATAATTGGGCAAATATGCGTCGTTCAGAAAAAAAGCGCACAAAAATACCGCAGGTCATTGGCTAAATACCTCTTAATTGTTTAAAACTGTATACTACTCCGAAAACAGTGCGTTCACTACTGAAGGGCAGTTCACAGCCATTGAGAGTAGGCCTATAGCCCATATGTATAAACAGGTGTAGGCAGAAGACGATGAATTTTAAGTGCTTGCGGCCCGCTCACCAGACTCAGTGATTAATGGAAGTAAGGATTTATCATTTAAACTTTTAAAATCGATTTTAAAGAAATACAGCTCATGGGGAATGGTTTTGGTGGTTTTTTCTGAAAGCTCTAGTTATTTCCCGTTGTCCACGTCTAAAGCTATGGTGTTTTAAAATGACTAGGCGACAAACAAACGTCGAACGCTCATTGAATTGTTCAGAGGTATTGCAGTCAGTTGTGGTGTAAATCTTATAGCCTAACCTATGTACTAAAAAGATTTTAAGTTCTGCAGAAATGCAATGCAATGTCCATATTTATAAAATATCGAAACAGTTTGCCCCTCTGTAAAAATTGATTACACACGCGCGCGCGCGCACACGCACAGACACACACACATACATACATACACACACACACACACACACACACACACATTTATATAGCCTATATAAAATTAAATGTAGCCTATCGGTAAATGATTGGATATAAAATGCATCTCAAATGATTCTATGGAACACGTTGGCCCAGAATATTTATGCCTTATCCTTTAAAACTATATAAAGTAAACACATACATCAATTTGTGATTTCGTTTATTGCATCAAGTTGATTGATGCAATGTCATTTACTATGAATTTGTGGGGTGGTGCCGTTAATTTGGTTCAACAATATGGGAATTAATTGCTTGGAGACAACCAGGAAAAGATACAATATTCCAGTTAAAAGGGTACACTGAAAAAAGGTGAAATCGTTCCGGACGGTTGTTGTAACCCCCAAATTAAATTCTCTGATTTTTGGCCAGTTTAATTCATAAAATTATTTTGGAGTTACTCGACTCGAAAGAGTGGAGCTCTTTTTCTCAGTCAGTCCGTAGCCATAGTTTATACAAAAAGCAAAATAGACTCAGTGATTGATTCGCTTCAAAGGTCATACAGAGGTAACGATACCAAAAAATGTAAATTTAAAACTGGCATTGCTAAAAATGTTGATGTCAGTTTGTTAATGCTTAGCAATGCATTTTTCGCATAACTCCGGATTAAATCGGCATTGACTGCGCAATAGTTAAGAAACATCCTATGCATCAGGAAGAGGCCTATTGGTTGCATTTCATAGCAGAGTGTGGCAATAGCGTTTACAGAATTTTTCTAAGTAGGCCTCATCGTACATTGAAAGAACTGCGACCATCTTTTATTTATTCATCATAAAGAGAACCGACAGTCCTCATACCACTACAACCACAATACAGGCCTAATGTGTCAAAACAATAAAAATAAAACAATAATCTGAGAGGCACCCGTGCCATACGCCTATTGCGTAAAGACAATGATCTACCACAATATTCTTGGCACAAATAGTCAAGTAAGATTACATTTCAAGTTAAGGTTGACAGCTGCGACTAGTATAAGCAAATAAGGCTAGACGCGCATAACTCACAGGGGGTAAAAATTTCAGTGCAAAAAAAATATATATATATCGAAACAATTTTCTCACAGAAAAATAACATGTTCACCACATGGCCAGTAACCTACATCTCACTGTTGCCTTGCTGTATTATCATAACTGAATACATGTTAGGCTATAGAAAAACTTCGTCAGCATAAACAGATAAGGAGGAAAAATTTGAGACTGCATTTTTTTCGGTCATTTCCGATCGAAAAAAATAGCTAGCACATTTTGTCGATTATTTGAAAGAATCCCGAGCAGACTTGGCTTGGAATGAAGTTTGAATCTGTTCACTTCCAGGTCGCGATTTACATGCGTTTCCATCATTTACGTAAGTTCTACCTCCAACCTCATTTGCAATAGTTTTCTCAGCATTAAACACACTCTAAGCTATCTTAATGAACGATATATATGTTCAAAGCATATATCCCATCATCCAAGCTTCGCTCAGTCGTCGCTGGGGCTTCGATCGTGCATTCGTTCCAGATTCATTTCGTTTACCCCAGATTCAAAGCTTATGCTACAGTGGCCTCAGAAGGAATTCAACGGAAAGTTGCTTCGGCTACTCCTTCCATTCGTTCCTAAGCCCTCCAAATATTCAATTATTAATAATAACAATAATAATAATAACTATTATTATTATTATTACCTAGCATGGCGTAGCGGTCATGTTGCATCGGCGCAGGACGTCCTGTTTGCAACGATGAAATCTTTGCGGAGCCGTGTTTATGAGCTCGGATTTTTGGATTATATTTGCTGCTATGCGAAGATACAAGTATAGCCTACCGTTAATGTGCAAGGGAAATGAGAATTTCAAGATGGGGAACCACATAACAAATCTATGATGAAAGTTCATAAGCAGCAGCCTTCATATGGTTCAAAACAGAAATCTGATATATTGGGACACATTGCGATGTCCCCTAAGGACAATTTAGGGCCTACTTTGCGATTATATGTTACTTAAAGATTACAAGAAAATGAGATGTTTTCCCCCAATTTTTTATTTAGCAGGCTAAACATACCCTTCTTGACTGGGCTATTTGATTCAACTGCATCGAAAATAGTCTGTGTGCAACTTTTCTCCATTTTCGGTCGTTGTCCATTTTTAATATTAGGTACGTAAACATCGAGTCTTTTGTAATAAAAATAAATAAACAGAATGAAAATTTTAAAAACAATGAAATCCGTTAATGACTGCATTAAACAATACATGTGACGCGATCAGGAAATGACACTGATAAATACCTTAGAAAGTCTAGCCATCCGTCTTTAATGATGGAGGGATCCAGCTGCAAGGAAAGGAAGTTTTCATTTAAAATCTTAACTGGACTCCGAGTGTTCACATCGAGAAGAATGAGCGTTCTTTCCATAAAGCCCCGTCTTTTCCCTCCAGACGCAGGTCTCCTGTAGGTAGCAGCTGTAGATATCAAGGGCTGCACCATCAGCGCAATGGATGCCAACCACAAAGAAGAGCCGAAGATGGGGAAGAGGTAGCGTTGCGGCATCTTCATCCACTGAACACCGGGCGGAGCTCTGCAACGATACCCTGCTGTGTGGATTTAGAAAAAACGGGAAAAGGCCACCTTAAGTCCAAATGAGACTCTCCGTGAGCGAGGATATCTGTTTATATCTTCCTGTCTGTTTCTCTCCGTTCTCCCCCCAGAGTTTTGGAATTGGTGAGGGAAACTCACGCCCCAGGCCAGCCTCTTAGTTTGTGGGTGCCAGGAGCAGTGCAGATCGAGCACCGCCCCTCCCGGAGAAGCGGCTCTCGCTCTTAAAGGTAAGGTGGCTCACATTTAACCCTGGGGGATTTCGAGGAGGAAGATTGTATGATCAGGCCAACCATTACTCATGTGTGAGCAACCAGGATAAATGCGAATTGCGCTGCTTAATGATCAAGTTTCCAGCCTTTCCCAGGCCGTAATGTTTTACGACATTCTGACAGCACTAAATGAACCAGTTTGAAAGAGGCTAGGGCCTCTCTTGTCTCTTCTTGCTTGAAATGAACACCTCTTTTATCACCTGTTTACTCCGTTTCAGCCCGTGACTCGGACATTTACCGTAGGCTAAATGACCTGTAGGCTCACTGTCTTACTTTAACAGTTAAATTTGTGTATGAAAAACAAACACCGCTCCTGACTATGCTAAGCCTATACTCTAAATGCTGCGCATCGCGTCATGTAGCGTGTTATGTCGAATATTCTCCACACTGTATTCAAAATGTGAATGGGTCAGAATTCATACAGACTGAGACTGATAAGTAACTAAATAAATCAACTGTAATTTGAACCCGTAAGTTACCGCGTTATGTCTTGAGGAGTCAGTGAACACTTTAACGTGGAAAGTCGTCATGAAATTGACATGGACAGTTCCATACGAGTCACGGGTAGGTCAAGAGCGGAGCGGATTCACAGGCATCGTTGCGTGCAAGTGGGAAAATTATTTGGGGTTTTCCCAATACATGGTAATATCCACACACACACACACACACACACACACACACACACACACACACACACACACACACACTCACACTAATCTGATCGGGCTACCTGGTGAATGCATGCTGGTAGAGATAAAGGAATGTGAACAATATTCAAGCGAAACTTTAATGGTTCATGGTCTGTTCTCCATAATTGTGGACATTTAGAGTAAAACTACAGGGCTCTAAGTGTTTTGAAAGACGGAAAACATTTTCAATGATGAATCGCATTTGGAAGTGCTGATTTTACCCTTGGCCTATGTGCCGGGAAAGAAAATAATCGCAGCCTGTATTCCTGACTCTGGAAAACGGGGGAAGTCCTCCCTGTTTTGATTAATATTCCAATATCATAAATATGTCCGGTGTCTCAATGGGCCTATAGCGACGTATTGTATATATTTCAGAAGTTGTTCTTACATATTTTTCGTAAAGAGCTGAATGCTGAGCAGGATACTTCACATTATCACAGGATATTGCGCGTGCTCTTCAAAAGAAATTAATTCTGATGTTTGCTCATTAGTGCTAAGGCCACAAAAGCATGCTACAATTCAAATTCTATCCGTGCCTCGACTTCTCCTTATGAAAAATTTCCATAGTTCCAAGCTATAGTCATAATAAATGGATGGCATTTTTCCACCATAGTGTAGAATTACTATAGTGACATTATAGTTATTCAAACTACAGCACGATAGGCAATACAGTTGTGTGGACTATAGTCATATCATGGTACTGTTGACTGTAGTAATACTATAGTTATAATATAATGGTTATAGTACTACTCTAGTTATACTATGCAAACTGTAGTAATAGTACAGTAATGCCGAAAATACTACATCATTACTGAGAAATAACTATTTGATATTGAGAATTGAGAATTGAGAATAGGGCCTGTTATACAACGAATAGGCCACATGGGCTTGAATAAATGGCCTCTTATATTGAACTGTTGTTGTGGAAGTCTTCCCAGTGCCGTTGTCTTAACCCATTAAACTTAAAATATTGGCTGTATATAAAATGTCAGTATCTTGTTTGAACTGACTGGTTTTGGGAAATTGTACTTGTGAAAACAGGCCTTGTTTGCTCACTGAGGAGTGATGTCAAAAACGGGAGAGCCTTCATCTGTACAAAAAATGAGATACGCACAGCAGTGGTCCCCGGGGTGGGGGGTGGGGGGGGGGGGGGGGGGACTGTGATAACTGGTGATATGGGTATATCCTTTGCTACAAGAATTTTCTTTACAAAGTAGACATAGCCTATTTCAATTAATGCCTGTTGGCCTAATAGACGCGCCGTGCTTGTATTCACATCGACTGTGTATTTATTTGTTTATTTGCTTATTTAGGCGTACTTCAACTAAAGTCAGCCGACTTCTAAAACACAGGACCGTCTAGTGTTGATTTGTCACTTCCAGTAGGCCTAAATTGAATATTATACGCCTATAAATGGCCGGACAGATCGCTACTGATCACCACCAGATCACTTTGTTAAAACAAACTCGCCTATAAAAAAAGAAAGAAAAAACGTATTTAGAGCCTGTAAGCGATATATTTACAAATATTTTACAAATTGATTTCCGATGCTATATATAGCTCTCTTAAAAAACAAACAAACAAAACCGAAGCAAGGTCGCGCATGTTGAGTAAATATACCAGCACAACAGTGGATTAAATTTTGCCCGGAAACTGTGTTAATTCGACCCTGATTTTAAGTTTGTTCAGCAAAGGCCTTAGATCATAACGTGATGTGTTTTAAATTATGTTGGTGTTGCCTCAGATATTTTAACCTTACTAAATTTAAGAGGCCGAAATGAAAATATGGAATCTTATTTTAGGTTCGAGGATTTTATAGACTATAAATAATATTGCTTATATTCATCCTTCAAGAAATAAGCCTGATTTGGCAACATCCAAATATTCAAAACTCGTTTTGTAGTGAAACGAGGCACAAGTCTATACTTCGAGTAGCGAGTGAAATTACCCACGTTTATTCGAAACTTTATGAAGTGAAATAATTTTCAGTGTGGGCCTATTTATTAAATTGTAGCATACTTTATTTATTTATTTATTTATTTATTTATTTATTAACCTTTATTTACTTTTATCGCAGGGAAGTCCCACTGAGACCGAGGTCTCTTTTGCAGGGTTAGGGTTTGGGTTAGATCCTTGATTACGAAATATTTATGTATTTAGTTTTCCTAATGAAGAGTCACATTTAACTTCATTCACGTTTTTGTTCGAGCATTATGGGTGCTGTCACTGGATCATGCGACAAGGCATTCACTGAAAAATAAGACTATCGGCCTACTGCAAAGAATTACACTGTTACTGAGATGTTGGGCTACTGAGTGATTAGTGGCCTAGATTCAGACTACACAAAGTGATTCCCATTTTGCTTCTCCGCGGACATGTAAAACAGGATAAAATATTTCATGAAATCTGTATATATTCTCTCAAATAGGCCTAGACCGATAAACTCTTTTTCAGTGCAGCGCGTCATTGCGCATGGCTTGGCCTGACCGATAAATCTAAGTATAATGCCATGCTCTGAACTGAAGTGGTTCATTATTAATATTTGTCGTGTATTTTGAACTTTGCGTGTTAATTAAATTATAGTAAAATCTTTTTTGTAACACACAGCGCCGAATACAAAAAGGAAACAATGACGCAAAATATAGCTATTGAGAGTAACACGAAAATAATAAAACGAAAGGTCTGTTGATATTAACACTCTTTTCGACAGGCTTCAGTTTCACTCATTTTGACAGACTGCAACTGTTTTGTGACTGGATATAGCCAGACTAATTATACTGCACTTTACAGCCTACCGTTAGCTTAACGGAAATTGGCTGACCGAGTTATATTAACTAATAAGTATGTCATAGTTTCGATATGCCTTTCATAGATATTTTAAATATTGACTGGATTTTACGAGCTACGAAAATCGCAAACAGCCTATTTCTGAACATCTCATCTTGCGTGACCTTCATGTGGAATCCCATGGCGTGCCAGACTGCTTGCCATTTTTTTACGATGAAACGAGAACATTTTCTGGCTCCGCAGTCTGTCGTCTGCCTTTGATATCTGCTGTGCTCGAGACACTGACTCAGTAAAGATGACAGCTGCGATCATTTTCGAGTCGTTGAAATTAACACAGAGGTTTACGGACGCAAGAAAATAATAAAAGTAAACCCACACCGGTCCTGAAACATTTGAAGCCCAGTGTACGTTTGAAACAAGGCGATAAATCTGCTCTATAATCCATTTCTGTCAATGTACTGACCGCCGGTAAGTTGGGTTTCTCCGCTTGAGAAAATAAACGGGTCAAATAACAACGAATTTGCATTGACTGGACTCTTATGCCTGTGCAAATCTGCTCCCGTCAAGTAATAGGCTACAAGTGCCACTTCAGAGTGCGAAGGCGAAAGTAGCCTTTAAAGGCTTTGCACTGGAGCAATATCCAGAGTGTAACGGTTGATTGACTTGGCCCTCTTCGTGATTAAATATAACAACAAATTTTGCTGTCAAAATAGACATCGTACTGTTGTTTTCAGTTCTGAGAATTCTGGCAACACTGTCCTCAATACAAGAGCAGGAGAAGCAGATGGGCATTTGCGGGCCATGGTTTATTTCCAGGTTAAACTTTCAGTATTTCATTGTTTATTAAGTCTTTTTGGAGAAAGTAACCCTTTCGATATCCTTCTGATCCTCTACCTGGGGTACTAGGAGATTAGCCATTCGAAGCTGAACTAACAGTGACTATAGCCAAGGCATTTAGCCGTCTTGTTTGTGGAGAAAAATATTCACAAATAGGCTATTCGTTTATATTTTAACAAATGACCGTTGCGTTAGGTTGCGCCCGACCACAAAAACTCATCCTGCAGTCTGTTTGTGAATGTAGCAAATATGTGTTAAATAATATGAAATATTTCTGTACAGAATGTTTTAGAGAATGAATATTCGCATAGCTATGCTGTAAATTAGCGTTTGCTGGAATTGAAATTGACAGGATTTCGGGATGAAACGCTGAATGCTCTGCTGCTCAAGAACAGTTTTAACGCTTTTAATCAAGATAATCCATCAAATCTCGACTTAATTTGAAAAATGACTGCGCATACGCTCCCAGTGATGGCCTGAAATTAGCTCCTAAGTATAAAAGGCTAATTTGCAATCGAAATATTGGTAATCTGTAGCCTATCAAAAGCAATAAAAGGCTAGTTGTTCATCCTGTTCAGTTTTAGGCTGTTCTAAGATTAATTTTAATTTTATAGGTATATCCTATTTAATTGCATATTTCCTGTGCCGATATTGTCCAATTCTTGCACCGTTTTATGATGTTGGTGTAGCTTTCGACCAACTTCTGTGGCGCGTGGGCTCCATCTGTAACGCTTCGATAATTATCCTGGAGCATGAAGTCGCCTGCCTTTTTATTTATATGGTGGAAAAAACTTTGCCATTATGTTTAGAAAAGTTGTTATGTTGAAAACTCATGGATATTAGCCACTGCATTGTCAAAGAGTATGGAGCCAAAGGAGTTCTGTTCTTTAGCATTAAGACCAAATAGAAACGCGTCGGCCTCTGCACAAACAATGTTATTTAGCGCCCTGTTAAAAAAAAGAAAAAAAATTGTAAAAAAAATTATATATATATATATATATACGCTGAGTCGCAGGACTAAAATTAAGGTTGAATTAGCCTATGGGCAAAAATAAGAGCTACCACGTGCAATAATATTGTAATGACGTGCAACAATTTAATCATTAGAAAATGAAAAAAAAATATATAAGGTAAATATAATCTTGGTAATCTGGTGAAATGTGTCGATATTGTCCCCCGGTAATATTCTAAAGGAAAATTAGTTGATCGAATCTAAAACATTTGAAACAACTAATTCCATAAACTAGGCTACTAATACAGCTGCAAATAATAATAATAATAATAATTTAGCCATAATTATGAATATTAATAACAACAACAACAACAATAATAATAATAATAATAATAATAATGCCGCTTTTACCGAAACAGCTTTAAATCACACTACTGGTTCAGACCGACCGCAGTTACGTAGTTTTTTTTATATTTGGGCTTCTGCGTTTGATCTTTGATCTCTCAGGAAGTTGTTTACCAGTCTGTTGCAAACTAAGATTGATATAATTAAGTGAGAACTATTCAGCTTCAGAAAAGAATTCTATAACATTTGAATTAGGGTACAATGGACTGTAAGTACAGCGCAATGCACAACGAGCTTTATCAGACACAATCTTGCCTTCTTGGAATGGACTGCAACATAAATTTACACCCTTTTAATATAGTTTCACTGTTCAAAGAGCTTACTTACAAACTGCGTGAAGTCCTGAGCAAAAAAATGAATTTAATTGCGCTTTTGCGAGGGAAAATATTAATCATTAAAATAAATTTGTATCGATAATGAAATACATGAAGATATAAGTTTGTTCTGTTCTACCCAAGATCTGCTAAAACCATGCCCCACAGTCCGGATAAGTTTCAAGAATCGCACTTCGGCTGCTTACCGTTGAACTGCTACCACCTGCAAAGTCAGTGGTCTGTTATTATATCAAATGCATTTGTCTAGTTTGTGGACGAAGCATAATTAAACAAGAATGTTATAAGCATTTTCGCAATTAAGCATTCTGCGAAAATTTTTGCTCAGGTCTTCCGAAGTTCTACAGGAGGCTTGTCAGGTTGTATATTCCGCTGCTGAATTGAAGTAGCTAACGGATCGACGAGATCAAGCAGATATAGCAGCTAATGATGCATTTTATAGATTCACAAACGGTTTCATTTACCGTCGCAGCAGTATCCGGCTTAGCATACCAATAACTCAGACCCTATGGGAACTTTTTATCTCTGGCCAGTAAATTATTTCGCAGACTTTTATTCATTGGCGAAGAAGAGGTTGGAATCTAGATAACTGGGCCTATTTGCTTTATTTATTATGTATGATAAGACAAAGAAAGATATTTTAAGAGTAGCCTACTTGATGTGTGAGTTTGAGCCAAGGTTGATCTGAGTTCACAGTGAAAGCCTTTACTATGTACCAGCATGGTATATTTCCCATCAGTTTTAAGTGTGAACAATGCAGGCTACTTTTGATGTTAAGTCGCACGAGTGATGAAGTTGCCAGTCAAAAGATTTGGTATGTTTACTGTGCGGTACAAGAACACTGGCTTCACTTCCAAAAACAGATTACACAGCAAAACTATGTTTCCAGATGCTGTCCAAACGCATGCATTCATTTATACGTCTAGCAGTGTTTGTTCACTATTCAGGACATGAACCCCTGTTCGGTAGGCTAATATCGTGACACTTGTTTTAACGCTTGCCAGTTTCATGTTTATTTACCGAAATAGGAGTTAAAGTAGCGTAAAATAATAATTCCATAATATTTACTTGCTGCCATAATCTCCGGGAGCTTAAAACTACATTGCAAACAGTGTAAGTGAATACACTTTATTTAGATCAATAACCGTCAAACACGCCCCAACATCGGTCTTTGTAAATCCCGCAGTTAAATAATCAGAAACCTCTGCTGGCAAAACATTTGGCCTAAATATCCATCACATAAAAACTGTTGGGTGAATTTCAGCATTCGATCTAAAATAACACACTGAAGACCACGGAAAGTGGGCTACGGGGTTGGGTAATTTTAGCAAGGACTTAAAGAAAGCAATTTAAATTGGTGCAGATACCGCCACCTTGTGGGCGATTTCATCGTTTAACTATCATCCTCAAGTTTGTTATTTTATCTTTTTGGGGAAAGAGAGCAGAAGGCAAAAAGTTCCCAAAACAGACAGGAACGGAAAACGGCTGTAATGCAGGCGTAGCACCGGGGAAAATATCCCGCGTCTTGTGCTGTCTCTGTCACTGTGACGTCAAGCAGTCATTGCATGCGTATGTGCCCAAATGCTATGAATGACAATTTATTCTCTATTATGTTAAACTGTCCAATATATTTTGATGTGCCCAAAAATGGCAGGAATATATTAAAATGGTGCTGTCATTTATAACTGGTTCTTCCAGTGTGGATGAAAGCACCCTCAAATGCAATCTTACAGCCTGTGTTTCAAGCTCATTGCTTTGTACATTCAAACTTGAAGTTCTGGAATACAGACCCAAAATGTGTTCCTGTCTAATTAATTATGGAGCTCACTAACATCTTAGGAACTCAATAGATTACCTCCATTCATCATCATCACTTCTAATTAATCCTGGTATTTGAGTAAATATAATTAAATAGAATTAATTTGGAGCCCCACGAGAAATTGGTTTTATTAATTAATATTTGATTTTATTTTTCTATCGAATCTTATCCCTTTAATTCTTTTCGCATTTGAGATTGACCCAAAATGATTTACACAAAACAGGGCGTAAACCCCCCCAAAAAAACTTGGGCCTGGATTATGGGGAGATGGAGATATATTTTTGAAAAGCCTGTTGCTGTTGGAATCAGAAATATTGAGAAGAATGGTTGCTCGGTGTGTCTTATAGGAAGACTTCTAGCAGACTTAGCCTGTGGCAGCATGCCTAAGTAATGGAATATAGTGAGCCAACATCATGATGATGGCTGGCTGTAAAGCCCCTCCCCAAAAACCCTGCAAAGAAGTCTTGGAAGGGCAGACAGCAAAGACAGTCGAAGCATGTGTAGTCATCGCTGAAAAATTCAACAATTTGACTTCTTTTTTTTGCCTCTCACGATGGCTTGCCAGCCAGCCTGTGAATAGATAGTCAGGTAACATACATGCATAAGTATTTGCATAAGTGCATAAGTATTTGCACAGGTGCATAAGACAGTGATAGATTTTTTAAAAAATTACTTTTTTGCACCACAATGAATTGGAAATGAAACAATCTGGATTTGTTTTAAGTGTGGATTTTCAGATTTAGGTTTAATATAAGCGCCTGAGTGTGACAATCATGGGGAAGATAAAAAGTCTTGTGCTGATACAGATAATCCTTAAAAGTGAAAGCCCAAGCCAGATGTTGAAGTGCGTACCATGGTCCAGAACACAGCGTTGCCTATTGGCATAGCTGGAGACGTGATATTTTTGGTGGAGCATTGCACTAAAAAATTTTACTTTCATACCTGGATCTATTAACACTTTACAATGTTGCCGCCTGCCCACATGAGGTTACTCACCAGCTTGTGCCCATGTTTGCAGTGGTATGGCCATATGTATCCTGTTTATGTTTTTAATTCCCCCCTATGCTGCTTTTGCTGACCTCTGCTGGATTAACATGAAACAGCGCAGTTTGAGGCTACAACTGCGCAGTGCATTTCCAAATGCTCTGACACTGTATTGCATACATGTATGGCGCACATGTTCATCATGAGATATTATTTAGAGTTGCACAACGATGGTTTGAGAATCATATATGACATCTGACAGCAATGGCCTGCCATCATCACCATGCTTGAGATGACTCATCTACTGGCCATTAGACTCAAGCCTATCACATTTGGTGTAAATGTATCTGTGGGTGGCACTACAGCAAGCAAATAGCATGGAGGTAATATAATAGAACTGGAGAGAGCGAGGAAGTACCACCCCTATTACTTTCAATGGGAGATGCTAGGCTAGCTACTTCAGCCCAGGAAGTACGGAATTGACCGACGCCATCTATATAAATGGCGTTCCATGTGTGCTTATTTCCGGCACCATTTCATAAGATTGCGAATCTGATTACACAGCACAAATGGCCAAGAAAATGTGTCATCAATGCGGACTGGAGAATGTGTTCGAGGGGAAATGACGAGCAAGGCTGTTAATACGGAACGCGCACGCACTACTCACTCATTAGCTGAACTGCTGCAGTCAGAGCAACAGGTGGACAACCTAACCCATGCGTGAGCAGTCATCAAGCTCTAAGTATCAGTTCTTATCTGGCAGGCCCTCTTGAAAACATCGAACAGTTGCGTCAGACAAAGATCGAAATAAGGAAGGATTATCAAATACATTTTCTTTTGTTTTCGCCTTATTTGGCAAGAAAAAAAATGCGCACTTTTCAGTTGGTGTATATGGAGCTGCCGCATCTTTGGCCACAAAATTGCCTCCTTGGGAAACGCGGAAGCTGGAAGCTAACATGATAACTATCTGAAGCAAAGGTACTTCCTCGTTCTCTCTGGTTTTAATATATATCTCTATGGCAAATAGTCGTTACTCTAAAACCAATGGGCAAACCAAATTAAGATTGCATGTTACATGCTGCCGATGGGTCCTATGGATATATGGTCCAACGGATTTATAAGCTCAAGGTGACTTCTCAAACAAAATGGCATCCATCAAGCAATCACATTTCAGCAAGCCCCTGTACTCACTGAGCTATATGAATCATCATGAAACGTAACTAGATTGTGTATGAGGTGTCAAAGAGCATTAAAATTACTTTGGTTGGCCAAATGATGGTGGTATAGAGAAGCATAATGTGTTGTAGGATACTATTCTTGAACTCTTTGGGCTGCGTTCAAAATTCATCTTTCCCACTGGTTCCATAGCCCCAGCTGAAAAAAAAAACAACCTCTTGGACCAAAATGATGTGCCAATATTGGATTTTCCCTTTTTTGACTTTTTTTTTTGTCAAACCTTGTGTCGCACCATCTCCTGATGTTATGAGTGATATTGCTGGAATGATAGAAAGTGAAAATGGCCTTTATGCTGGGTAAGGAGAAGATTGAAAGATGGGCACCACAGAAATATTTTTGCTGCAGAATATGAAGGTTCTGCTATATTATACAAGACTTTAAGGGTGAAGTATAATGCAGGACTTTAAGGGTTTTAGTTATGGAGTGAGGCCGTGCATTACCATGTCCTTCGGGATAAATGTGTACAGCTGCTCCATGATCCAAGTGATGGGAACTGCGAAGTAAGAGCCTCCAACTACTTGTGGAGGAGAAAAAGAGTCTCTCATAGCCTATAGAGCTCCAGTCCAACCACGGAAAGCGAAGACAGCTTCCAATACAAATTTCTGTCTTTATTGAGAGTGCGCACTGCATAAGCAGAACAGAGGAGAAACAGCTGGTGTACTTCAATGTTTGAATTTGCCCTCCAGTGCAAGCAAGTCCTTATGAACACATAGTCAAAGTGCAATATGTTTAGCACTCCTCATACTGTTCATACACGCAAACCAGAAAGTATGTAAATGATACAAGGTCAGTTGGGTCAAAGGATAAATTGCCTCGCATCTTTGACATTATCTCTCAGACAGGATAGTATATTTATAGCTTTTAAATCATTTTGAAATAATTTTTTAAGAACATTTACTGGGATTGTTTAGAGAAAAGGACCGAACAGGATGGAATTATTTACAGTGTGCGCACTGATGAGCAATTAAATTGACTACCTGTCTGATATGCCGTTGGTCCTCAGTGTGATACCAACACAGCTTGGAAAAATTTTCATCTACATGAGTGCCTGGACCTTGGGTTTGCCTGCAAAATATTTCCCATATTGTAACACTCCTTTCACCAGCTCTCCTTCAGAGTGGTACACTTCCCTAGGGAAACGGCACACATGTACCTGGCTAATGTAGCTACATAATGCAGAAGAAAGTAGGTCTCACTGAGCCATCCCGTCTCTCTCGATTACTCCAAGGTCCAGTTTCAACGCTCATGTGCCCATTATTATTGGTTTAGATGGTGAACAGGGGCTAGAATTTGAACTTTGACAAGACTGAACTGCTGCATATCCAGCAATGTGCAATGTTCTGCATTTTGTGACACTTTTATCCCATAACGGTCATTAAAATTTTCACTTTTGCCATAGTAGCGCTTCTGTGAGTTAAGAACAAATGGGATATCCGTCTTTGCTTTGGCATGACAATAAGCCTTGGGCACGCAGCAGCTCATTGTAGGTTCATAATTTGTTCTGTCTTGGACCACTGTCTAGGTATACTCACCATCGCTAACCTAGAACACCACAGTAGCCTTGTGGCTTTGGAGATGCTCTGACCCAGCCATCAGGCCATAAAGGTCCCATTTCTCCCGCATCCAATAGGTTGACTTTGAGCGCGAACAGTTTGCTTATCATCTTTGGTCTGTTTGTAGACCTTGACATGCCACTTTGTTACAAGATAGTCAACATTAATTGCTTCATCTGTCACGTTTCGGCTTATGTGTGTACTGTTCAGTACACCATTTCAAAAGAATCCATAATTATACATTTTGTCTTATTCCTTCATAGGAATTGCATCAGTAGTGTAACTTAGCTGGAGGGGAGCAATACAAGGTTTGGCCACAGAGGGCAGCACTCAGCCTACAAACAGGCAGTGCATCTTGAAGGGTGCTTCTCAAAGTGTAGGCTGCAGCTTTGAAGGCTGCATTTTTCAAGGGCATCACTTAATTCCATCCGCCAAACTGACGTTATTTCCGTTAAACAGCTTTGATTCAAGTGAGTTGTCACCGGTTTCCCTCACCCTAACCTTAACTCTAACTCCTAACCCTCAACCTAACCATTAATCTAACCTTATCCCTAACCCTGAATGTTAGTTTGGCAGATGGAAAGAAGTGACAACCCCTAAACATGCAGTCTTCGAAGGTTGCAGCCTACACTTTGGGTCCATATCAAAGCATAGGCTGCATTTTTAGGGGTCGTCACTCAATTCAATCCGACGAAAAGACGTGACGCCATTTCATCCTCGTTAAACAGCTTCGATTTAAGCGAGTCATCGCTGGTTTCCCTAACCTGAACTCTGACCTCTAGCCCTAAACCTAGCCCTAAATTTAACCTTGTCCCTTACCCCAAATGTCAGTTTGGCGGATGGAATTAAGTGATAACCCATGAAAATGCGGCCTTCGAAGACTGCATTTTTAGGGGATGTCACTTAATTCCACCCGCCAAACAGACATGACGTTATTTCCATTCAAAAGCTTTGATTTAAGTGAGTCGTCACTGGTTTCCCTCACCCTAACCTTAACTCTAACCTTTTGCACCCATTGAAATGCACCCAGGGTCACAGCTGCGCAGCCACACAGCCACTTCAGGTGTGGCTCATTGCCAATGAAGGCCTACGTCCCAGACCTGAGGGAGAGACATTAGGGAGAGAACTGTGGAGATCAGGTTTCTGGAGGACTTAAAGGAACTCAACTGAAGGCTTGTTATTTTTCCTTTCTGTCAATAATTATTTTCTTCCAGTGAAGTTTGGTACACTGGCTTTAAGACCCTGTTTAAATTTTGATTTGTTAGTAGTCTTTGGAAACCAATATAGAAGGGCCTCAGCCAGTTATTTTAATCTCATCAAGTTTGTTGTTTCAGGCTGAAGACTCCTGTTTGAAGTTTGATTTGTTAGTGGTCTTTGGACACAAATAAAAAGTCCTCAGCCGGCTTCTCCCCCCCTCAGACCCTTTATTATTAACTACATTGTGCAATGCTGTGGCCTCAGCCAAGGACCACAAACCCTTCATGCAAATGAGCAGAAATTAATGCATGAAGTTAACATAATGACTCAGAATTTCAACTTTAATTAGTGCAAAAATTGGCTTTAAAAAACCTAACATGTAGAAAAACTAAGAAAACAGAGGGCTCAAAATTATATTGTATCAGGGGATCTGATATTTTCTTTTTAGGTTGAAAGGATCCGAAATCTAAACAGTAGGCCATCAGGGAACTCTTTAAAACAAAAAAAAGTCAGTACGAAAAATGTTAACCACCCAGCAGCACTTGAGGTCTTGTGGCAACCAGAGTGTGCGCTCCAATAAGAGTCTCGGAGAAAAACAGGGAGAGTCACTCTAAAGGTTGCCGTCTGATACTTACTGTTTGGTCGCATGACTTCAAAATGAGATTCCTCACCTAAACGACCATCAGTAGACATAGGACAGGTGAGTAAAACTGTGTGACCACAAATTTGCCAAATACATCTGAGCACTCAAACCTTGTTTTTTGTGGGGGTCATATGACTGCCTGGCTCCTCCCAGTCACAGAAAGTCCAACCCATTACCCATTTGAAGAAAACCTCACAACTCCCTTTTTTATATATTAAAAAAACATAATCAATGCCCCAAGCAATCCAGTGTCAGGCATTATTCATCTGTCTTAACACTGGCAGGACCTCTGTCCCATCTTTGGTATCTTTCTGGTGATTGGCTGTGAAAAACATGGGCATTTTCAGGAAGCCGACTGGCTAGCAGACAGAAAAGACAACCAAAGGCCATTCAAACGGATAATTCTTTGATTTTAAACTTTGTAAAATTCTTGCATCCAATGAATACAACAAAAAATATTGTCCATTAATAATTTATTTTTGCAGTTTTAGTTCACTGTATCAGAAACTCAAATTGGAATGAGGTTGTACTATGGAAAACATTTAAGATATTAACAAATCTGACACAAGTCTCTACAAACACGGCAGAGGACATAATGACTCAGCGAGGTGACAATTCAAAACAAAAGCTATTTTTAGTGATCAAGCAATTAGGCAATAAAACACAGGAACCTTCGGAGCATCAATAATCAGAGCCAGAGTTTATGCCAGTTGGTGAAAATGGGTTGAAATTATTCTACTCTCAACTTCACATTCATATTCTGATAATGCTTCAAGTCTTCCTCGTTAAAACAATGGTTTCAAGTAATTGTCGGTAAAACTATGGTTGAAACGGAATGTTCCCTGGGTAAAGTGCATATTGTAATTAAACAACTATAAAATAGAGGATAAACTCCAGTTCTCCTGATTACAGGATTAGCAGCAGTTGTTCTCACAGGAGGCATAACACTATCATACACTGGTGCAAACAGAAAATCTCAACCGCCCTAAAATTTCTAAGATTTCACAACGTCACATTTCTTCAGCTAATGCTGATAAATGGAGGATCACCAAAGGTGGCCAACATAAATGGAAGCAGTATTTTCAGGAAAAAAAAAGAACTGGCCGCAGTGTAAACACAGTTTTCAAGTTGAGATGTGATGAAGGAAAACCAAAAAAAAAAAAAAAAAAAGGTAAAATTATGATTATTAGGACAAAACTGGCCAATGGATAAAAACATATCTTCTAGTTTAATGCTCTCCCCCAATCCTACAATACCAAAACTCTATGACTAAACAAGTGGTTCTGTTTTAAAAAAAAAATATCACACAGTAAAAGAAATGCCAGGATAGAAGTGTTCACTTTATGACAGAAAGCTACTGGTCATTAAATTACCCACAAGCAAGAGGATAATACCATTTGTTTTTGAACCATTACACATCTATTTGTCAGTGATGCCTGAATAGGTTGTGCTGGAGGGGCGAGATGACAGGCCCAGCAACGCCCCCTGCTGCATGCCACACTAAACTGCTTCTCAGGATGATGGGCGACCATTACTGGACCTTTGTCACAGCTTCATGGATGGACTCAGCAACGTAGTCGATGTTCTTGGTGGTCAGCCCGCACATGTTAATACGACCGCTAGCCATCAGGTAGACGTGCTTCTCTTTGACAAGATATTCCACTTGCTTACCTGCAGATCCGAGAGATTGGGAGGAATGAGATGGGAAACCCCATTTAGGTCAAACACAGAGACTGGGAACCAGTTATAGCGATCAGCAGCAGTGCAAGTGCGGCTGTGGAGGTGTGCGGACGTACGATTGAGGCCCGTGAAGCTGAACATGCCGATCTGTTGGGTGATGTGGTTCCAGGTACCAGGTGTGCCCAGGGCCTCAAGTTTGGCCCTCAGCTGAGCTCTCATGAGCAGCACCCTGTCCGCCATAGTCTTCACATTTTCTTTCCTGCAGACATGGAGGGTAAAAAAAAAAAAAAAAAACCGAAATGCAACATATTCATATACACAGAATGTCAGGAACCCAGCCAAAAAAAAGATTAAAATTCTCTGGGCAACTTTTTGTTTCATATAAACTATATAAAGAAGTCTCTGAAATGTCTTTCAGCACAAATGGAGCTCCTGGTGCAAGAAAGGCTGGGATCTCCTGTAGCTCCTCTCTTGGGGGCCATATCAAAAGACATCGGCGACCAATTGCCTAGTGTAAAACAAGGCAATTCGTCTCCGATGTCTTTTGTATATGAGAACTGAAAAAGTTTGATTTGCGCATCCAACTCTTTTTGCGAGTTGGAAGTGCACTGATGCAGCACCACTATTTTGCATACAAGGGAAAAATTGGAAACTGTTCTACACCGAGAGGTAGCATGATTGAACTGAATCACTGGGGTGAATGTATACCACTCTTCAAAGAGCTCTGGTGTATTGAGGGTGATGGCCACAATGCGCGCCCCCTGGGATGGAGGGTTGGACCAAGTTGTTCGCACAATCTTCTCCATCTGGGACAAGATCCGGGTCAGGTTATCACTGTCCTTAGCCACAATGGTGAGGTTCCCAACTCTCTCATCTGCGCACAGAGATATCAGTCTCAGATGTGAAGGCCATGGATGGTGCAGTTATTCAGAATTTAGATGTTACTCAAGTAACTAGAGCAGGCATATTTACATTTGATAGCTTATTTGGAGATGAACCCTTTGAGCGGTAAAATACATTTTAAAAATGTATGAATTTAATTACCTTGTCCTGTTGACAACCTGCCCTGTGACGACTTGTGAAAAAGAGCTCCCTTGCGGGAGCTCTTTTAAGCAGGTTGCCACATGACAGGTTTTCAACAGCTTTGATTTTGAAATCTTACATCATTGAGTAACAATAGTTGCATTTAGTACTCTGAGGGTTAATTAATTTAAAATCACATTCAAATATGTAATGTTATCATACTAAGAGAACCTGACAGTGTAACAAATTTAGCTTTTCAAAACAGTATGCCTTGTTTTTTGACGTCTTCTCCTTTGTGCATTTAACTGGTGTCAATTTCGAAGATAATGATTGAGGAAACGCAAGGATTACAGCCAATCTGGTCACTCACTGTACAAGCCGAAGTTCTTGGAGAAGGACTGGGCACAGAAGAGCTCGAAGCCCTGGGACACAAAGTACCGAACGGCCCAGGCATCCTTCTCCAGGTTTCCAGAGGCAAAGCCCTGATAGGCCGAGTCGAAGAAGACAAAGTGCTTCCTGCGCTGGAGAGACACATAGATACAGAAATACAGGTAGAAACAAAAAAAAATGAACAGCCAAAACCATTCCCAAGGCCAGATATGAAGAAAATTAGATTTCAGAATAATACGGAGCTGCATTTCTGAACTACTACTTCACTACAAATGAGTATTAAAATAAGATCAACAGAAGAAGGGTTGGATCAAAAGGGCTTTTTATACCTTTTTTGCACCTATTCGTCGAGTTACTTGGCAGGTAGTGCATGAAAGCTGAATTCTCCGTGCATTAGTATGCAAAAGGTTCTTAATCAGAGTTCACACAGACAGAATCAGCGCCCTCCCAAAAAAAGGAACCATACTCATTGATGTCATGCTCATCATCCCGCACCTTTATAACATCTGCAATCTGCCTCCATTCACCCTGGGTGGGGTCAGTGCCTGTCGGGTTGTGAGCGCAGGCATGGAGGAGGAAAATGGAATGTTCAGGAGCACTCTGGGAAATGCAGTAAAAAAAAATTGTGCGGTCAAATTAACTGCATGGTCCGAGAAAAACGATTAATACAAACGCGGCTCTGGGAAATAAAGGGGTAGAGACGAGGCTGCCTCACCTCAAGATCGCCCAGGAACCCGGACAGATCCAGCCCGCGATTCTCTGCGTCCCAGTACTTGTACGGGCGGACGTCCTTGAACCCGGCATCGACAAATACGCCATTATGATTTTCTGGAAAGCAGATGGAGGCAGTGCATAAATGTAACATACATCAGTGCTGGATCTCACATCCATTATCGTGGTATAGTTTGAAAGCATTGCATTCCAAATGTTTCATTAGCAGAAGTGGAATGGCCACGTGTGGCATTCAGGATATCTCTCACCGCAGGATTACAGCAGCTACACGGTGTGACCTCCTACAAATCATAAACACCTCCACACAAAAAGCCACACCTGATGAATCAAAGCCTTTCCTGCAGACCCTTAACAATGCGACTTAAACTGTAATCATTTACCTTTTTTTCCCCCATTTACACTTGGTACCATATTTTTTGGCATCCCTGACTGGATATGCGCCAAAAATACTTCATAAAAAACATTAAGTAATTGAATTAAAAACTAATTTCCCCTAAATCAAGGTTTGAGAATTAATTAAACTAACTAATTCTTTCAGAATCAAACTCTGTCATGGAAACAGCATGGAGTCTTTTACTTTACCCTTTGACAAGGTTAACCCCTTAAACTCCAGCTGTTCAATCAAGACTTCAGAAGACTTTCTGATTCAAAGACAAAATTGTTCTACCATTCTCCAACTGTCTGTGACCTTTGGAGTTTAAATTACCACTTGAACTATCCTCCATCCCATCATGCCTCCGGAAACACACAGGGCCTCACTCACCCCAGGTTGGTGCGGAGACGTACACAGGTGTAGATGTGTTATTGGTGCCGTTGTACCAGCGGCGCAGAAACTCGGCCCCTATCTTTAGAGCTCCAGTGCCGCCCAGACACTGCACACCTCCCACCTACACAAAAGAGAGGAGGAGAGGAGCATTTTATTGATTCTGTTTGGAACAACTGTAACTATTTAAAAACAATTATCACTAAATAAGGCCCAATGGTACAGGAAATTGTAGACCAATATCTGTACTGATTTTAGACAAAAAATTCACTTCCAGTGTGGTAGCCAACACAGTGAATTACATACAACTACATACCGTATAACTGGCATTATGTCAACAATATAGTGATGCATGGGCGAGAATAAAAATAGACACGTTACAGAGTTGACTGATAGTACTCATGAGTTATTTTATTAAAGAACTTCTCATGAACCTTATCTCAATTAACTGAATGTTGTTGTGACCTCAGTTGTGACCTTATGTTGAATATAAATCAATTCCTGATCATAAAACCTGTCAGCCATTATTGATACATTAATAAAATAAATAGCAGAGCTCCCCTCTACTTAGATCTGCTATGTACACCGAACAAAAATATAAATGCCCCATGTCAAATATTGATGCCACATGGAGTTATTTCCCTCAGTACTTGGGAAATAACATCTGATCCAGACGGTGATCAGACAGAATGAGCAGTACCCAGACACTCGTTATACTGGGGAGAATAAAAGGCCACCCAAAAGTGTCAAATTTTGTCAAAAGTCATCATGCCTCAGATGTCTCAGGTCATGCAGGAACGTGCCATTGGCATGCTGGATGCAGGGATGTCCACCAGAGCGGTCGCTGTGTAGCTGAATGTTAACTATCGGACGATAGGCCAGTTTAGAGTTTGTTTCCGACAGACGGGCAGTACTGCAAATCGACCTCATCCACGCGTGACCAAACCAGCACAAGAATCGCTACATCCGGCATGTCCACCTGCGGGATCGGCTCAGATCAGCGACACGCACAGCGAATGAGACCTTTGGTCTGCACAACAGACGCATCACACCACAGACAGTCCATAACCGCCTGCGAGAACGCTCGGCGTCCTCACCGCGGTCTGGATCTCCCCGCTGTCCGGTGTCGGAACCGACTCGCATGGGCAAACGCACACGTTCGATGGCCCTTGGGACGCTGGAGAAGAGTGCTATTCACAGATGAATCCCGGTTCCAGTTTATTTTAATAAAAACTCAAAAATTTGGCATGGGGCGTTTATATTTTTGTTCAGTGTACTTGAACTAGTACTAACAGATGTACCCTATGAAAGGGCATACCCTGTTCTGCTGGATGGCTGGACTGTCATCTCCCAAGGCAATTTTTGAGGCCCTGGAGCGGAATTCAGGGAGTCCCAGGATTGGTAGATACTCGTGGTTGAGGCTCTGGTCTTCAACAATAATCCTTTCCACCTTCTTCACCACTGGCAGCACCCAAGGCTGGCTGTCATCTGTCCTGTATGCTAATGAGCAAACAACAAAATAAGACTTCAATCCAACCAACTCATTTAGTATTCAAACAATTCTCTCTCAGAAATTGAAACAGTACGACCAAACCATAAACATAGAAAAGCACTCAGAGAGCGCAGATCTCCGCCAGGGGGCAGCAAAACCCAAGAGCCTGGCGATTAGAACTTCGGCCCATTGGAAAGACTTGAAATCTTGAACTTTGGCGTATATCTCTGCTGTACTTTGGCCTAGATATGCCAAAATTTAATCAACTGTTCCTTGACTTAATACCCACCTTCTCTGAAAATTTCATCAAAATCGGTGGATTACTTTTTGAGTTATCTTGCCAACTAACAAACAAGCAGACAAACGCTGCCTAAAACATAACCTCTTGGCGGAGGTAATTAATTTGTGCTTTCAACACTACCTTCTGACCAGAAGAGGAAGGCAGTCTATCACTTTACTGCACAAATGAATCAAACCACATTACACCATTGTAACTTCTTTCCAGATTACAGGTAAGGATTAACAAATGTCGGTCAGTCATTTTGAAGACGCAAATTACAATTTTGGCCTACTGGAAGAGGTCTCCAAGGTTTCTTCAACGCATTAAAAAAGTATCTTACAAGTCTCAAGTCAATAACGGTGGCCTTCAGATGGCTACTGAGGAACACTGCAACAGCATTCCATGACCGACTCAAACATGCATCCTACATGTTTCATCATAACCTAAAAGTACCCAATACTAAACTCTACCTACCATATTTTATAAGAGGATTATGCACTGAACAGAGTAGTGAAGGGATGGTACAAAGGAAATGGGGTAGACTTAGTCGCATGTGATATGACCTAATCTCATAATAATAGGAATAAGATGCATCAAAGAACAACACTGCAGCACTGATGGAACAGAGCCAGACCAACAAAAAGAAAATCTAGACCGTCAGTCGCCGTTGGTTGACGTGTGTCCCTGGACCCCCCAAAGCAATCACTCCCAAAATTGATAAACTTTGTGACCTTATCACACACAAGGCCCTCGCCAAATATGAAACGAATCAGTAGTAACTTGTGGCCTGTAAAGTTCTCACAAGCAAATCTCCACTGACATGGAGCTATGATTGCTGATCCGCAGAATATCTGACTCATCGTCCCGAGACACAATAATGTATAGATAAATAGATCAGTGTGGCGAGGTTTGGGCAGAACGAAGCAGTAGCAAACTCGACTGCCAGTAAACACCTGAATTCTTCAGTGCTCCGAGCAGCACAGGCGAGCAGAGAAGTTTCTGAATACTGTATATACCTTTGGCTTCGCAGTGCTGAACAATCTTTAATGACCTTGCAGTAAACTCAATGTGACACGTTTCTGCAATAACAGAGTCCAAAACCTCTGAGCACAGTCTCAAAAAAAAAGAAAACTACACGTTTGTTTTGATACCATTGCCTTATCTACAGCAATGCTGACGGTTACTGCCACTATCCAGCTAGTTGCGTCAACTGAGGCGTCTTTCCGTTGTGGCTCCTGATTGGAGAAAACGAAGTTGAGTATGTAAATATTTAATCAATGATGTTCATGTTGGCAGAAACATTTCCCTTCTCACACCTTAACACACTTTTACCCAGCTGCAAGGCAGCCAAGAAAAGCCCACACAACCTCATCCCTAAACCAAGTCAGGCAGCCCAACTTGTGTCCTACTGAAAAGGCAGAGCAACTGAGTACACAATCATTGTCATGATACCCAAAAAAAAAAATGATCGTTTGAGAAACAGGAGTCCTATGTCTTTTTCGCAACATTGTAAATTACACTTTGATTAAAATTATCATTTTATTGGGGCACGTTGTAGTGAGAAATAGAAATATTTTGTTAAAATGTGTCAGGGCTCCTGAAAGAATGGCTTGTTTAGTTAAGGCAGCACACTGCTGTGCACAGCTGAGCCACAGACAGACGGGTCTTCCCTCCCGGCCTGTGGGAGCTCAGCTGTTGACTAGGCCAAGGAAAGGTTCATGTTTGCCTGTGAATATCCTAAGAATGAAAATGCAACAGCAGGGTTGAATTTCGGGTCCAAACCTGGATTTTGTTTTTGAGGTTTATCTGCTGCTCTAGATGAGACACATTGCCCACTAGTAACAATATGATTATAATGACATCCTTGCCTGTGCAGCAGTCTGTATTCACCTACAGCATGTCTGAGGCTTATGATACGAATTAACCGTTATGCTCATCCAATGGTGGCTTCATGGATGCATCAGTTTCACCACTTCATCGATTTCCTAAGCATCATTTCAATCTCACCTTCACCAATCTCATATTTTGGTATTTTTCTCAACACGGGCACTTTTTGGATGTCATTTTTTTTTTTTTTTAAGTTGTCCGATTCTGATTTTTTCCCCCAAGGGGAAGGGTTGCGCCTGAGGTACTCAAAAAAACCAGGAGGCAGAGCTTAAACCAGGGCAGAATTTTTTGGGCAGGCCATTTTTCATTTTGCCGTGTCCTCAGATCCGCTCAACTCCGTTACTTTTTCAAGTGAGGCTCTCTCCTGGTACATCGTGATATACCAGAGTTCTGAAACTAAGTGAATATCACCCTTCTCAGCGTCTCTGATTGAAACTGATAAACCATTACCATGTACCATTACCATTTTACTCACCTCAATAACCAATATTGGTAACGGAGTTGAGGTTATGGAGTGGAGGGTTTTTCAAAAAAGTGGAATTTTCCATGCACCAGTGCAGTAACTTTTGATACTTCCTGCCGTACCATGGAGGGTTTTGCACAAGTATTATGAAAAGCATGATGCAAAATTTGTCCTACCATTACCATGGATTTTAATGAAGGTAGCGGAGTGCAGTTTAAAAAGTATACTCACCATAGGAGTATACTATTAAAAATGTTTTACTTCAAAAATGAAGGATAGAATGAAAATACATCCATGACACTTAATTTCCAATTAGTAAGGACACACACCTAAAGTTTAATAGGTAAAAAAAAACTAACCCTGTGAGATAATTTCAAAAATAAGGGAAACGGACTCTGCATTTCACTAATAGTGCCCATATTGAGAAAAATACCCATTTAAATAAGGGAAACGGACTCTGCATTTCACTAATAGTGCCCATATTGAGAAAAATACCCATTTAAATCCAACCTGCTATACAATTAGTTGGCCAGAGGGGGGAAGACTCCCCCACTGTAGACGAGATTTCTGTCAAATCAGCAGTTTTTTCTGCACTGTTTGAGTATTTTACTATCTATGGAGAGGTTCTTTTTTTTTTTTTTAACCTCATTTGCAACAATGAGGCACCGACTTCCTTTACTCTGTTAAACATACTATTGACAGTACTTCCGTGACAAGATTTTACAATGCAGTTGCTCAGAGCCCTTCAATTAAAAATTTCTCTGTTGAGATTAAGCAACAATGACTTTTCATGTCAAGATGCTGGCTTCATCCAAACACACACACCAGCAGTCTCGCGTCCTTGAGTGCACAATCATCACACACCACCAAGTAAGTATGGAGGACAGTTCAATCTCTGACAATGCCCAGGCTCAGGTGCACTTAATCTTAACTTTATGAATCCTCATTCTAATACCACTTAAGAATGCTTTTAAGGGCAAAATGTATCCCACAATGCACCAGGATTCTGTATGCAGAAAGAAAGTGGTCAATAAGATGACAGACAAGAAAATATTCTAATGTTTAAGTTATATCAGGTTACTGAAGCTCCTGTGAATGGGCATCATGCACGGGGTAAATTAAGCAACTGTGATCTAATTGGTTGCTCATTTAAAGATGCCTTTAAAAGGTCACTTATTGCTGTATATATTTATCATTTCAAACAATGTTTTAATATTTGGATCGCTAATTGGGCCTTTATTCACAAATTGATTCGAAATAGGCATTCTCTTTATGTCAGTCTTGGCTCATAAACTCCTCGAACTGCTGACTCAGCTGCAAATATCCTCCTTTTGTCAAGGGTGTCACAACATGAGATGTCACAACCTCACGGCACTTGTCGTCTTTATGCCTACTGATTCATTTTGGCCAGAGTCAGGAAATGCATCACCCAAGTGGTCACTTGACTACAAAGACCTCAAGTGTACGTACCAGGACGAAGCCCCTGTATTCTCATAACCTAGATAATAAACAATCATCTTCACTATATTCTCTCCTGATTAGAATAGTCTATTTTCAAAGATTATGTTTGTGCAGGGAGAAGAAGGGGGGGGGGGGGGGATTTGGTGCCAGATGCATGCTTGTAAATTGTCGCCTACAAGCTATAATTACCTCTGAGGTGTACTAATGAACAAATATAGCGATATAGAAGTGCAAGACATGACGAGAGGTCTACGCTACTTTTGATTTTGATATTTTTGAAGTCAGACCAATGGGCCTATACGTAACCTTGTCCTTGACCTTTAGCCCACAGCTTTTTTCAGCAGGAAAAAGCTGCAATCCGCTGCGACACATTCGCCCCGTGACAGCGGAGGTTTCCTTGATGAATGGAGGGCTCGTGTTAAGCGCACAGTAAAATGTAACGATAACTCCCCTTTTCCACCGCTGAGTCGCCAAATCGCGCAAGGGCCGCCACAGGGAGAGATTATTCGACAGCAATGGTCTAATGCAAACAAAAACAAGCTGGGACCCTTTATGGAAATAATGGTCCGCTTTCCGAAAAAGTCCTGCAACACTAATATAAATTCTGTGTTTCTAAAAGTAAACGGTGCTCGAACAGCTACCGAGGTGACTAATCTGATGTTAGTTGGTAGCCCCTACCTCTGTGTTACTGAGATACCGACAAGCCACAGCTACCCACCCTACAGTGTGAAAAGTCATCAGTCATTCGAATGCGGCTTGCAGTCGCTCCCAAACGATAGCAAAGCATTATTCTGAAATGCGATATAAATCGCCAATATTAATCAGAGATAGATAGCCAGCTCTAACTACGGTTAATACTACCTTCAACCGACATTTCAGCATGCATAACAAAGCCTCAAAAACAATACGTATACGCCATTATCATTGCCAAAATATTGTATGCATTCAATCACTCAATGCAAACATCAGCAGGTATTCAAATAACGGGCTTGCGCCTGCGTTGTCATTATACTGCCGCCAGTAAACCAAAATGAACAAACCCTATGTACTGGACTTACCTCCCACTCCAAGGTTCACCTTGTTTGGATCTTTATCCTCCTTGAAATCTGCAGTTAGTTTAAATACTGCCACTGGGACGGCCTGAGGAACCTCGGTGAACACGGACATTATCGAATGTAGCTTCAAAGATGGGCTGAAGGCGAGGAGGAGAGGCAATAACCCAGTAATAAAATGCCGTAGAGGGACCTGTCACCTTCAACTCGTACAGATTCCAAAAATGTCAACCATCCACCAGTCTAGCAGAGCGGACACGACGCTTGCGGAATGACGTAACGTGACGTTTACGAAAGCGCTCAGCGTGATTACGTCAGGCCCACCGGGCGCATGGATGCAAAACAATTAGCGTTGTTTTTGTACCTTTATTGCGTTTATATTTTTCTTTTTTGTCTTTTCTTATTTTTATTCAAACTTCTAAAAGCCTCCTGTAGACATTTAATGTAAATTAGCGCCTTGCTAAAACATGCAGCGCGTCAGGTGCTTGAGGATTTGTGCATGTTCCAGTTCCAATGCTTCTGTGATGTCCATGTCAAATGAATTAAAATTCATTAAATAATGAGGGAGTTACACACATCTAACAATGGAACAGCTATGCAGCCAATTGTCCAATTACTTTTGGACCTAATTGTTGTACTCTGGGTAAGTGGAAAGGCACAGCATGGTTTTTGGTTTTTTTTTTTTTTGGTGGAAAAAAAAACTTATAAACTGCCATTTACGATGTGATTAGACTCAATGACTCCTGAAAGAGAACAATAGATAAGAGGAAAGCTACACCAACAAAAACAGTTATGAATTTTAGATGACCAACCCAAATAATTATGAAGTAAATTTTGAAACCTTCTCTGAATTTTGTTCCTCAGAAAATCGATGTAAAATAAACTGATTCAACAGGATTTTCCTCAGTTGCACAGCATTGTTATTCTAAGTTTGATATTGAGTGGACCCATCATCAAGAGCACTGCTGAATTGCCCATGAGCCAACTTTCAACACAGTCAATAAAGACACAAAACAATTGTCAAGATGTTTATTAGATGGTGTGTGAAAGCAATGTCTTTATGTGTGTTCTTGGGAGCACAAAAATAATCATAATCGATAATATTTATACAACGTTGTATTTATTGGCTATTAAAACTTCAGCTGAGCAATTACAGCAAAAGGACAGTGCGCTTCCATGAGTTTATTTTATATTATGCCAAGTTCAATAAATTCTGGTTCCATTTTGCCTGCAAAATTTTATATAAAACATTGAGTACTTTATTTATGCGAAATCAATCTTTGCTGGCCAGGTTTGCAATGGGTGGTGCAAGGGCATTTTCGGATTCAAGGTCGAAAGTAGGAATACGCTTCAGGTAACTCCAAAGCAACTTCTATTGTCATAAAAGAGAGTATTTTTGAAAGCAGAATATTCTCAAACGTATAAATATGTTTTTTCATTTAACCCCAAACTGAACTTTCTCTTTCACCACTGCCCACAAACAAAACTTGCACTGACATCAATCTCAGCAAAATACTCTGACACATTATGGCTTCCTTCACAGCTTCAACACACAGACTGCACACAGTCAGTCTGTCTGCAGAGGTGACTAGAGAGCTAGGACACAATTACCTTGACCCACCGACCTTTTCCTAAGTTGGAGAGATGCCAGTGCCTTTAGATGCCAGGAGCATTTTCAAGATAAGAGGGTCGACCGAGATCCCACTAGTTCTTGCCTTTGGAACGATAAAACTACCTTTGGTCTGGCAAAGACAATTGAGAACATTTGCGACAAGTCTCACCTTACTTTTCAAGATGGCGTCCAGTATTGCCACTGCTTGTTCAATGGAATTTGATGCAAACCTTGGCTGGCAGCCATGTTGGAAAATGTGCAAGAACTTGGAAGTCCTTCAATACTCCGAAGTCTTCCTTCACAAGACCTAGGCATGAGACCCTTCGGTCTTGAGCATGCCCTATGTATCTGCATACCTTTGCACCTGTTGAACAGCACCTGTTGTGTCTTTTAAGCCAATTCATGTTTGCTTTGGCCCAACGACTAAACTCCCAGTATGATCAAAACTTCAACTGAAATTGAGAGCTTGTGCTTGTAGACACTGGTCTTGAAGCACCGCAGGGGTAATTTCGAGTTCTGATAACAGTAGTCAGGCAGTACTAATAAGGGAAATGGATTTCAATCCATTTTTTTCCGAAGTCTGACTGTAATTAAAGATGCTTTAGTTGACTTTTGAATGATAGTAGATCAGGGAAACAGCAGACTGCTGAGACGAGCACAAACAGACAACATTCCGATGCAAATCTTTAAGGACACCTTGTGTTTCAGCCCCTACAAACCTGGCGCTGAGTGATCTAGCACTGAACTGCTTGCATGCGATTTGCTTTGTAAACATGGAGTCATCAAATCCATAGCTTATCTGAGCTACAAAGAACTCATCTCTGCAACTCGCTAAGATATAGAACATGAGAGGACATGTATGCACTAGTTTTGTGTGTTTGAGTCTGCTTCAGTCTACATGAAGTGCTATACATGCTGACACAAAAAATGTTATATGTTGATCTCTATACAAATAAAATTATTTCATGTACGTAGTGTCACTTCTGACCATTTAATATTAGGGAGTATTGAGGGCTTTCCCAAATTATTCTGCGGGAAACTTGCACTTGGTTCTAATTGAAGCCATTTTCTCCAAGAGACAGGGATGGGGAGGTGAAAAGCAGGAACTATAATGACCTTCTGATCGATGTTATGTTTAGTCAACTCTGACCTCGGAGATCCTACCTACTTTTGTACATGTTATTTAAACAATGATGGGAAGTGGTAATCTTGTGACAATGTTATCAAATCTGGAAACATACCAGCAGTGGCTGCAGGTCTGGAAGGTAAAAAAAAGAAAAGAAAAAAAAAAAAAACACTACTACAAAATGAAAAGTTTTTGTTCCAAATTCCAGAATTCATTCCTTACAATGTATGGAATGCAACTGGTAAACTTCAAACAGTTAGAAGAAGTATTATTTTAAAATTAAGCCAAAATTACAAACCGATTGTTTGTATTTGTCAATGACTGAAAATTATTTTTCCACTTTTTCTACATTGTACATGACACCCAATGGAAGGCTACCCTGAACTTCGAAGTTAAAAATAAATAAATTAATACTAATATTACTACTACTACTACTATGTATACTACAGCTACTACTACTGCCATTGGTGAGCCTGGGAGAGTTCGGAGAGGGCTTTTTACCAGTCAGTCTTCTCTCTGTACTTTCTGTCAATGTTGGCGCCCCATGGTAAAGCTGTATCTACAGTCTAGATGCTGTTACTCTCTTTAGCCACTCCTAGGTCCACCTGGTGTTGCCACCGCTGTTCTGATTTCTCAAATTTCTCACAAATTTTCCACATAAAGCCCAGGTGCTTGCTTGAGGTACTCAGTGTTCACTAACACTTCACAACTGCTGACAATGTGAGCAATAGTTCTCATCTTTTGTGTCACACTGTTTGCACTCATGTGAAAAGACTGTGTGGTGAATTTTTATAGATACATCATATATTTGAATTCGTTTTTATTTTTTATTAATTGAAATGCATTATTTGTTAATTTTTATGATTCTTATTTGAAATGATCTGCCGTTGAATACTGGAATAAAGTCAGTACGTCTCAAAAATAAACCTAAAGGGAAGTATTTTCAGTTTTAGCAACATGTGGCATTTATTTTTCCCTATAAGACACATTTCTAAATACAACATTAATAAATACTTGGATATAACATTTCCCCGATATTTACCTACTGAGAAACAGATGGCTGTCTCAAATGTTGAGGGGAAATAAATTCCTTTTCCACAAGAGGGCACTCGCCTCTGATGTGGTTTCGGATGAGCGTTGCTCACGTCAGGCCTCTGCGGGCCTTATCCGACCACATAAAACAGTATAACCTTTTTCTTTAAAAATACCAATACAGTCCCTCAAAGTATTAAAGCTACAACAAAGAATAACTGATTCTCATATTACACTCAACACTGTAATGCAACCCCAATTCCAAAATAAAAATAAAAAAGACTCATTCAAAAAGCCCTTGAACTCTACTATATTGAAAACAATACAATGCATTAATAAATGTTTAGTGTGCATTTATTTATTTATTTATTTTTATATGCAGTGCAATGACTGCAGTCCAAAAACGTTGGTATCGTTGACTTTTATCACTGTGTGACATCACAATGTCTTTTGATTACACTGGTTAAGTGGTTTTTGGTTTTGTACTCTAGTATTTTGAGTTGGTAAGGATACAGTGAAATGAGGTTTAAGTGCAGGCTGCCAGTTTCAGTCTGAGGGTGTCTTCATCTACATTCGACAAACTTTTCAGAATTACAGAACCTCATTGTCATAGTCCTTACATTTTCTGGCATCAAAACATATTGGACTGTTTAACATTATGTAGAATAAGCAAATCATTTTTACCATACATCCTTCATCAGTAATGATGGCCACATCATGGCGTGGTGCTGTCTTTCCATCTGTCTGTCTGTTCGCCTGTCCGCCTGTGAAGTTTTTTATCTCATTCGAGAGTTTTTTGGGGTTATTTTCCAAATTTGGTCGCACGATTGTGGGTGAAGGGGATCATGTTCGTTTTTGAGAACTTTTGAGATGTTTTTAGCAACAGTTATTCCCCTTTCCAATATCAGCCTTGTAAACGCTACTAGTCCTAGACTTCCAGCATTCTTTGAGTATTCATGCATTCTCCAATAAAATTCGAATTTACTGTTTGCAGGACACAATTCCTCTTTTCTAGCCGAAGTTTTGCTTTTGTTACAACAGCACATTCACCTGCATGTTACAAGAGTTGCCATGGTTTCCGATAGAAGTAACAAACATTCTCCTCCTAACAAGCAAACTTTGCCTTTCAGTTGATTTTTCTCTTTGACCATTATGTTAACTGACGCTGGAAAGCAATGAGATGTGGTCATCTTCAGACACAGGCATATTAGGGCGATGTTTTGTAACTCACCTGTTGTGTGTTCCCACACTGGAAGGAAGCACCCGTTTACTCATGTTGAGAAAGGTCAGAACCCCAAAAGGTTCCCACACCTGGGTTTGTCCAGGTCAGGGGATGACCAATAGCACCATTTAGCTGAACACAGCAAAAAGCAGCGCACAACCTTATTATAGAGGAAGCAAAACAAGGAAAAATAGTGCCTCTCCTATTTACAGAGATGACAAAGTTATGAATGGTATGCCTTGCCTTTCCAAAAACAAACTGCCATTTTGATGGCGGATGCCACCAGCCATTCGAAGCGGATTGGGTTGTTCCCGGAAAGATGTTTATCCAAGGACGGGTCAAGGGTCAACCCATGTGCATCTTTACAGTCAATGATACAATGAACCCTACATCCCAACCCTTCTCACGCCCAAAATTAATTACTTTGGTGTAGCTGTTGAGACAAAACTGGTAATTGGCTGCTACACTCCAGGCAAATGAACTTTACGCAACCTCTCCATTGCACCACAGTCAAATGAACTGCACACAAACTTTTGTTATTGCCTGCGTTTATGCCCGTTATTTCAGTAGCGTGATCAAACCGTAATGATGTGCCACACCAATACAAAGACAACTTTTTCACGATTTAGAGAGCACAGGCCTGGATTGTTCCCTTTTTATAATTTGGCTATGAAACCTGTGGGCACATCAGGATAGGAATATTTAGGTTGCAGGTTTCCTCCATCATGGAACCTGTTGCAGAAGGAGATTACACATACAGGCATGCAGACACATCCCTCCCGCCTCTGCAGATATAGTATTATATACAAACAGGCACCTGCAAGAACAGGGCAGTCTACAAGAAATACAGCCATGTAATTTATGAGTCCCAGAGGGCTGTGATTCTAAACTGGGCCAACTTCCTTCAGTAGGCTCCCAAGGAAGTTGATTGTATATTCATCATAGTTAAGGAATTGGGCTTGTAGCGCGGAGCCTCTAAGTTTGATTGCCAGTTGGGAACTGCTGTTGTGCCGTGGGGAAAGGTGTTTGTAAGGAAACACATAAGTTATGCTCATTAAAAAAAAGTAAGCAGTTAGCAGTAAGCAGTAAGCATATTAGATGACAGTATTTGCTCCAATGTATAACCAAACTGATTAGAGGCCTGTTATACAGCTGGACTGACACTGCCACAGACTCGAAGTTAGATTGACATTACTTGAACACATTTTCTGGTTGTCTACTTCACTTCCCAGCCACTAAATACGTCTGTCAACGACATCCTTTTAGATGATGAGAGCACATGATCTCTGTAAAAAGATAGTCTGATCAGGTTTCAACAGTACATAACCACAAAAACTTCATGCAGTCTATACAACAAATATTGTGTTGGATTTTCTCTTGCTCTTTGTACCTTTTATCTGAGCGGAAAGCACTTTGTTACCTCAGTTTGGAAAGGTGGTATATAAATAAAACTTTACTTACTAATGAGTATTAACAAACAGCCATCATTTTAAAATCATATTTAATCTTTTAAAATTATCTTTGAATTCTCTTTATTATTTTTGCTGAATATAGTTTTCCAGCTTTGCAAATTGTGGATGATAGAATTTTGATAGAAGGCATGTAATCTATGTTTTATTCCTGAAAATTTTTCAGGATGAGACCTTTTCATTGATATTTTCACAGCTCACTTTGAATCCCAGCATGTGAAGCTCTGTATATAAACAATTTATTATTTCAGTTTATCTGTCATGTTTTGGTTCCTGGTTTTTGTTTACCCTTGCGGGTCTCTTGTGGTCCATGCTGAGACTATAACCGCAAAGTGTCTTCTCATTAGTCATTCGATTCCCAGTGCCTTAGGTCCTGGCAGGCGGTATTTCTCCTAGTTTCTTCTTCTCCCAAATCTGAGAATGTGCATCTGCCCCTGTTTACATCCCTGCTACTAGCCTTGGACCAGCCCCTTCTATTACACTCTGTGTGACCCTCAATGTTCCAGTTCACTCCTGCCTGACTTGGGACTGTGTTCTGATCATCATCTTTATTGTGACGATGTAATTGCAATTTCCTAGTTATTAAAGACACCCTTGAGGTTTTGTCTGTAATCTGCGTGTGGAACCTGTGTTCTGAATGCGTGACACTGATTATAATTCCAGCTAACACCTCAGCAGCAATCTTGACGCAGTAAAAGGCAGTGAATAAAGAATGCAGTCAGTCTCCCCACTGGATCAGACTAAATCAAGGGCTCTTGGGCTCAGGCAGCTTGTGGAACCCCTGATAAGCCTTGAGGAACATGGCCCTCAAGCCACACAAGACTGGGAAAGGCCTGATGACTCGAGATATGTACAGAATCCATAATTACGCAACATTTCCCACCGCAAAGCTCAACTTTGCCTACAAGCTTCCTCAAGGATAATGCCATTCAAACCGCCTAATCAACCTTATACAGTCAGTAGCATGCTTGTCATTCTTAGAGGACAAAAGAAAATGGAAAAATTATTCAGGTTTATGTCGGAATGTGTGTTTGTACAGTTCTTGACAAATTTATGAAACCACCTGTCATGAAAACGAGAAAAACACAAATATTTTAGAAATTTGGCAAAAAATTGTTTTAAACAAAAAATTATATTGCTATTTCTTTGGCAAATAACAAACCGAAACAACGAAATAGTCCTTATTCACACATGAAAATAAATAAAAACTTAATATTTTGTATGGCCTCCTTTGGCCTTGATAACAGCTTGCATTCTTGCATTCAACCACTAAAGCTAATTGAAGCACTGATTACTAAAACCCCACAAGTCAAGTCAAGTCAAGTGTGACTTATGGGGTTTTAGTAATAAGTGCATCAATTTTTATGCTCAGGAATGCAAGTAAATAACTGTCATTTGGAATTTTTATGTTATGTTATTCGGCATCTGCTTTTTTTGTGAAAACTCATAGATTACAACAATAATTATATTTTAGCATTAAAATATAATTTCAATTAAAGAGCTTGCGCATACTGGTGGATTAAGCATCACAGAAACATAAAAAATGATTTTGGTAAATACCAGTACTGTTAAGTTAGGGCGGCCGTGGCATAAACCTTACATTGCGTGGTCGTCTAATAAATTTGTTAAGCGCTGTATGTCCGGTATGTTTCTGTCCTACGCAGACAAATGAAGAAAGCTGACTTTCAGTGGGGCATAACTGACAGGCCAAATACCCTCTTACGCTTTCTTAGACTACAACACCAATTCCAAACTAGTTGGGAAAATGTGTAAATAGTGAATAAAATCAAAACGCAATGACTTTCAAATCACACCAGCTAGTATTTTATTCTCAGTAGAACAGAGATTTCATAGGAAATGTTGAAACTGAGGAATTTTACAATTTTATCCACAAAATGAGCTCATTTCAAATTTGATGGCTGCTACAGGTCTCAAAAAAGTTGGGATGGGGCCTGTTTACCATGGTGTAGCATCCCCTCTTCTTTTTAACACAAAGTGGAGGCGTCTGGGCATTGAGGAGACAAGTCTCTTGAGTTTAACCATTGTTTAGCCATTTTTCCAATTTCTCTGAATCTTTTGATGATGGGATGCATTGTTGTTGATTTGACCTTCAAAGCCTTTGCAATTTGACGTTGAGGAACATTGTTTTTAAAGTATTCTACCATTTTTTTTACACAAGCCTCCATGAGTTGGAGAGCCTCTGGCCATCTTTACTTCTGAGAGACTCAGCCTCTAAGACATCCCTTTTATAGCCAATCATGTTACACACCTGATGCCAGTTAACTTTATTACTTGCTAAATGTTCTCTCAGTTGATTCTCTTATATATGAATTGCTTTTTCAGCCCTTTTTTGCCTGTGTCCCAATTTTTTTGAGACTGTTTGAAATAGAAAATTTGAAATAAGCTCAATTTGTGGATAAAAATGTAAAATGTCCCAGTTTCAACATTTGAAATGTTATTTATTTTCTATTGTAAATAAAATATTGGCTAATGTGATCTGGAAGTCAATGCATTTTGATTTTATTCACAATTTACACTTCGTCTCAACTATTTTGGAATTGGGGTTATTCGTTCAAAAAATCAGTTCCTGGTCTTTCCTGTTTTTGAATATTTTTTTTCAAACTCTTGTAATGAAATGAGAAATTAAAACAAACCTCCTGTCCACTCCTGAGAATTTAAATGTGAAGGATGTTAATCTACTATTTTTTATATGACCTTAATCCCAGTCAAAAATTATTTTTTGACAAAGCTGGACATTAAATATGAATTTTAAACCTGAAAAGCACATCTTGATTGATTAAGTTCATATCCATTGTGAGGGCATACTGAGCCAAAATGATGAAAATTGTGCCAATGTCCAAATACTCATGGACCTGTGTGTATATGAATATTAAGCCTTCTCTGGTGCAATTTGTGGATAAAGTATGCTTATAATATGATCACAACTGGATGATAATACAGAATAATTTTATACATAATAACTCGTCAATCACATGGAAATGCACATTAAAAATGTCAGCTATTTACCTAACAGATGAAAAATAGTATAAACTAGAAGGCACTCAGAGGGCGCACACCTCCGCTAGCAGGTTTACAATCAACTGCAGAATCTGTATATGTTCTCGGATAGGTCTGGAAATTTAATCACCTCTTCCCATTGATATAGTCCAACTTCCCATAAAATTTCTTTGTAATCCATTGAATAATTTTTCAGTAATCCTGCTTATCAACAGTCACATAAACACACATGCATGCACAAGTGATCACAATACCTCCTAGCTGAGGGAATAACAATGATATACAAGTCACTCCAGATAACAAACAATACTATGAGGTGACACAAAATTAAAATTATCCTGAATGACAAAATGACAAAAAAATCTGTTAAATCACTCGAAAGCTTTGGCTTTCTATAGGTATGTGCTAGGTTGGCCTTCAAATACTTAACATGTAATTTATAGCCCCATATCAGAAAAACTTTGGATGATAAAACTGAAAGCAGGGTCTAATAAATTATCTTTGGCCGATATTAAGTTGCACCAGCACATTATTTGATGTTGAACCATTTGAATTCATATTCAGTGAAGCATGTCATCAAGATCAGTTTGCAAGAGAGTCATAAATATGCATCTGCAATGCAATTAAATATCCAAATACAAACACAGTGGGTTGTTGATACTAAACTTGAGAGGTCAAATAACAGCATATTTTGCAAACACCTAGAAGAAAGAAACGTATCAGAATTTATCTACCCTTATTCTGTATTATTCTGAAGGGGAAAAAAGGCGCAAAATTGTCCATCTTTTTCGGTAGCTTGCATTCAATATCTCTTAACTATTCAGTGACACATTTAAGCATGTCCAGCATCAATATTGATAATCGCAGACTAAAAACCTTATTGAGGCGGACAGAGCACCATGCATTTAAGCTTTGGTTTCAGGGTTAATAGTGTATGACAGTCTGGGACCCGTAGCCCTGTTTCCTCGAATAACTTACCCATTGAGGATGCGCCCTTGACCCTTAAGTTCAAATTCTGGCCATCTGAACTTGTGTCCAGCACAAGGTCGTGATGAAGATGATGTATTTGCGCACCCTCCTGCCTCAGCCTCCTCCCGAACCCCGTCTTCCAGCCCTGGGTTTTGTTAGCTCCAGGAAACAGGCTCTTCCTCCCAGTAAACAGTGAGTCGGGTCAAATGGCTTCTCAACTGAAACTAGCACGCTAGGATCGCTATCAGAATGTCACTCTGGGCTGGGGGTAAGCAGGGTCAGAGAGGACAAATGGCGCAAAATCACAAAATACCACCATGTAAATCATTTGGAAACTACATTGAACAATGCCACGTACAAGTTTACCCACTGTGTGAATTCTATGCTCAATCTGGTATTTAATGGACCAACCTTCTTGTGGAGGCATTTTCGTACCCTTATCAAATTGTAAACCTCTCATTTATATGCTCTGGCTAAGCCTGGTTTCATTTACAGTTGTCTCAAGATTACTTGCATCAAAGCTCGGGTTCAATGCACAATCAGTCTGTTACAGTTTAAACAGCATACTTGTGAAAAATCCATTTTATATTTTTAGGAATTATATGGCTATATGATACCATGCACAGCCTCCAGACGTGCTATGGCTTGAGATAACCTTTACTGAACTCCTCACGGTAATTTTCCCTCTGCATTTGAGGAGTCCACTTGCAATTTTAGAAAAATAAGATTTTTTGGTAGGCATAGAAATTATCTTCCATACACACCAGTTTTCACTATACTGAAACTATAAGCCTTGCAGACATAATCCATGAGGCAATTCTTTTTTTTTTGGCAATGACTTTGATTTGGCACCGCCAAGTATTGACTTAGCAAGTCTTGAAAGTGGAGTGGAAATTTAGCTGGTTTTGACAGTGTTGAAACCAGCCCGTTGCCCAATAGGTGAAGGTATTTGACTCAGGACCCACTCTGCATGCAACACAATGCTACAGACAGCACAGTGGTTGAATAGCTGCTGTGACTATATGACAACATTAACATGGGTTCATGGGTTCAAATCCCCTTTTTATGGTATCACTGTCATCACCCTTTTCTGAACTGCCCAAACCAGTTGGAGCTAGAGAAAGCAAAAGCTGAACAGGCTATAAAAGCTCAACTGTGATTGGATCCTTCTAGCAAATGAAAATGGAATCGCGTTTCCACATTGGCTGATGACTAAGCAGAATTTGACAGAGTTTTCCTCCTTGACCTGGCAGGATTTGACAGAGTTTCACTTTTTCTGTCACAATTTATCACATGATTTATGAGGTTTTGAAAGTGGAGCTATCAGTGGGACGTGCAGGTGCCTGAAAGAGAGGCTGAGGGAGATAACTCATTTATTTTCAAAACTTGACTTAGCAGTTTTTGCAAGTTGACTCCTCATTTGACCCATCCCTTAGTTAGGAGTGGGGAGCCACAGAGCTGCACCTGGTGACTAACTCCAGTTCAAAATCCAGTTCCTTGTCCAGGGGCAGCGGTAACATTGTTCCTATAAATGGGTTTGTTTATTTTTCAAATGCATTTTTTCCATCCATATATTTTAGTTCTATTTTAATACAGGGACACTTTTATGTCATTGTTTAACCCCTTAACTGTTACTGTGCCCTAATTAGGGCTGGGCCAAATGTGAGAAAATGCAGGTGACAGTTAAGGGGTTAAACTGTAGTTGTGGTCATAGATGAGCAGCTCAGGTGCCTGATTTGTAGTATGTTATACTTGTTTCAATAATAAAATGAATTTTAAGAAACATAACTGGGAATTAAGTTGTGGCAGTTCTACTGAGGTCATGATATTGCCTCTTGGTCATGACTAATGTTTGAGACACCTAAAGCAAATGTCAAATAAGCGTGCAAACAGAGAGGACGGCCCAGAATTAAGGTTTGACTCATAGTGTTATAAATAGCAAAAGCTGCAACAAGCAGTTAAATGTTGAGTCTGGTCAACATTAAAACAAATATGTAGGGAACTGTTTATGCTATGGAGAGCTGATAAACTTGTATCTCCGGGACAGCTCATCTTTAAATGGAAGTAAGGGGAATCTTGCTGTCATCATTAGGATTGAATAATCTTCCCTTTAACCATTTTGGAGCCAGTGTTCTAATCCAGACCATTGAATGCAGACAAGGAGCCACTGGATCATTTTGACTGATTCACAAACCCTGACTGTGCCTTTAAGCATTGACTTGGTTCACATTTTACCAGGATTATCAGCAGTCAACCATATCTAATGCTCTATTATACACTCATGGGCAATAATTAAATAAACATAATCAAGTGTTGCCAGGCAATACAAGCCTCGCCCGCCAGCACTCATTTTAGTGCATTTGATACTGACTCAGTTCTAAAAGTGTGACCTCAATCGGTTTTCAACCCTGAAAATCCTCGACCTTGAGTTTGACCTTTTATGGTCACTAAAGGTCAAAGGTCATGGTGTCAAATAAAGCACCATATAAGAGTTCCTATATGCCCATAACAGTAAACATCTGTCGATCTGAAATTGTTTTTGAGTTTAATGAAAAATATATTATTTTCACCCATGACCTTGACCCCCCCTGACATTTAACCCCCAACGGAGACTATCAAAGCTTCCCCATCACGCAGAATATGTTTGGGAAGTAGATTTGAAAGATGCACATTTTGGTTTTGGTTTGAAGTCAATACCAGACTTGCCAAAAAACAGCTGACCTTTGCTTAAATGTGTCCAATGTTTCCATCTTCTAACAATAGAAATATTTGCATTTTTAAAAACACTTCTATAAATTTAAAAGTCCTTGAATCAACACCATGACCCTGTTGTTTCAGGTGCCCTCTCATTTGATTTTACAGTGTTTGTAGCCCAAAGGTGGAAAATTCAGGTTCAGAAAGTAAAAATCAACTCCAGTTTGACAATGACTATGATTTGTCATTTTAGCAGGATTCCTCCACTAGTTCGTGTAACTAATCAAAGAATTCAGCTGGATGAGTTCATGGGGAAAAAACGTGGCAGAACAGTCGGGAGTTTTGGTTAAGGCAACACGGAGAGAGAAAAAAAATCAGGTCATAATCATACATGCACTCAACAAGAACAAAAATGTATGGGAGAAAAGTGGTGGCTTTGTGCTATATCTGATTACTTAATTTCCCACATTAATCCAGAATTTCTTCAGTCTGCAAAAATGACCATTTTTCATTCCTTGTTGGCCGGCTCAGCGACAGAAACAAAAAACAGAAGCCCAGTCAGATTAACCACCCGACAGTTTATGCAAGGGTACAAGGGGAAATCCTAATGAACAAATAACTAAATACATTTTTTTTAGAATACTACTGATCGAAATTTTTTCTATGTAGCTGTATGCTGTATGGTTTTGATATTGATTTTTCTGGTTGAATTGCTTCGAAAGTTTTTAGCCGAAGTGTGAAGCAGTTCATTAAAGTGCCTCCACGTGGTCAGTTGGGTGGGCGCCATCGCCGTAATGGCTTTAGAAAGATGTGCCATTTATGGTGAAATAGACCCAAAAACAGTTACAGCAGAAAAGCATTTTTATTTTTATTTTAATAATAAAAACAATAATAATAATAATAATACTTATTATTATTGTTATTATTATTATTATTATTATTATTATAATAATTGTTGTTGTTGTTGTTATTATTATTATTATCACCGTTTGCGTGTAAAAAATGTAAATCTGCAATCGCCATAAAAAAGTTATTGATTAAGTATAATGCATATTGCATATTCTAAATAGTGGACTTCAAAATCCCGGAAAGTAGTACCTTGTTGCAGTGCCGAGAATTCTGAAAGATAGTGCCACTTGGCCAGCTGGGAATATCAATAAGTAACCTGCTTAAGGAACTTGTGATTACGCATGTCCTTAGATCAAAATATCTCATTATTTGCCGCAGAAAAAAGCAGCATTTTGTTAAAAAAATAATTTGGCATGCATGTTAGTATTCTTTCCACACATTTCTGAATTGGTATTTACACATCTTAATTAATTCTTGAGCAGTACATGCAGCACCGTAGCCGCGGAGGCGGAGTAGCTCTCTTACACAAGATATAAATAGGTAGAAAATTTTCCCCTCCCGTAAGATTTAATTTCTATTCACCCATCTCCCCGCCTGTCACCGGCAAGAAAAAACAAAAATAGTTTTCTGCTTAATCCGCCATTAACGTAACCATGCAAGAGGTAGCCTATTTCATTAAACAAGCAAGCAAGCAAGCAAGCAAAAAACAAACAAAACAAACAAACAAACAAACAAGTCATAAATCAGTAAATAAACAAATAAAACCTGTCAGAAATTAATTTATTTATTGAATAATTTATTTATTCACAGTTCTATTGTTGCTCAGTACAACAATAGAAGTAGCTACTAATCTAGATTATACAGTATTATAAAATGACAATTTAAAAGCATAAATTTAGATGTTTACATGTTGACAGGGGAAGCCAGAAGTAGCAAGCCCCATTAGCATTTATACCTCACATAAAAATCTTGCAAAACAAGTTGTGTTCTGAACACCTATCATTTGCTGGAATGCAGACCATAAAAAGCAAAACTTTGTATCCTTGGCAGAATTTATTTTTAAAAGGGATCTAGGTCGGAGACTGAGGTCGAAAACTTAGGCTAATAAAATGGGTCTGTTGAATAATTCCTTTTGAAATTAGTGCATTGTCTTCACATTAATTTATATGATAATAATTCGATATAAAATTAATAGGTGGCCACTTAGTTTATTAGAGAGTCGGTAGTTTTTAATCAGAATTTATTGACAGAATAAACTGCGATAACAACGACGGTATCGCATCTTTCTCATACTTTTAATCCCGCCCACAGTGACATCACAGTTTAGTAGCCAAGAGGATATTTGCTTCTCACAGGCTCATGAAACAAAAAAGGCAGCATCTGAAGGCATAAGGTGTCTCGTTACCTAGGCTCCTTCCACCATCCTCCGCTTGTATGGAACACGGGCGATCCGCGAAACCCCACATTTTCATGAGTGAATTGATTTATGCTCCATAACACATCCAGGCATCCAAACAAATTCGCAGGGAAAAAAACGGTTATTGCATTCCGCCGCAGCTCCTCAGGATAGGTAAGTCACTCAAAATGACCGAAAAGAGTTTGATCAAACCACCCAGTCCTGTTACTTCAACACCATTCTCTGTCAAAGATATACTGAACTTGGAGGAGCAGTCGTCTCTGTATCTAGAGTACCATCGCGCGCAGCTACTTTGGGATCCGGAGTTGCAACAGCAACAACATCCTCAAGGGCCTCCCACGTGCATACCTGCGGCTCCGAAAATACCACGATTTTCGGACGGAGAAGATAAAATATCTTACTTGAATTCAGGGCCAATACAAGATCAAAGGGAAGCCAATTTCTCTGCGAATGCATATATCCAATCGGTGTTGGGACCAACAAACCACCAAGAGGTCGCCCGTGAGTAAGAATTTTCTATTAATTTGTAATTAAATTGGCCCGTTACATTCAATGAAAGCCTAATTTCTCACTATTATTTGTCTGTCAAAATATTAATCCATATTTCACTTCAAACGAACAAGAACATGCAGAAATAATGCAGGACTCTGACAGATGCTTTTATGCAAATTGGCACCATGTTCTCTGTCTCCCTCTGTCATCAGTGATGAGCTCTGGTTCGTTGCTCGACCTTAAATAATTGCAGTCCTGTGTGTTGCGAGAATGAAATTAAAGCATTATTCTAATATCATTACCATCTCTTATCATTTTCACTATTTTTTTTTTTTTTTTGCCGCATTGTTTTTGTATCAAAGAGCAACCATTTAATTCATTGTTCCGGTTTACAGGTAGGCCTACAATTCAATTCATTGAGATTTGAGAGAAAGATTTGAGATTTCAGAATGAACATTGCTTGCCCTACGAATGTGGTCATATTCAGAACATGAAGATAATAAGGAGCAACAGAAGGTCTATTAAGAAAAAGGTCGAAGCAATTCACTGATATCGTCATGACAAACAAAATAAGTAGCCAACGTGGAAAATGGCTCAACTTACAATATAGGCATATATATATATATATATATATATATATATATATATATATATATATATGTATTGAGTATTGTCTGGTTTTCACTTTTTATAAACAAATGTGCTGTAGGACTGAAGCGCATTCTTCGATTCGAATGCCGTTTTATTTGATCAGCCGTGGTCATTTAGAACTTGATTATGAAATCCCATTAGCCTGCAGATTTTCCTTTTCAAAAATATATTTCTATTAAAAAATATAGTTTTCTATTTAATCAGTCAATGGAAAATGCAGCTAATCAAACCCAATATTGTTCTTGATAAGTCGCAAACTGGCTACTCACTGACTATAGCTATTATTTTTTCACAAGGCATGAATATGTAAAAAATGTTGACACAAAAGTCTGGAAATGCGATTTCGATCGAATACTCTTGGATTAATAACTCCTTACGGAGTTAGGGTCCACCGCATTTTTCAGATATGCAGTCTCATTAATTGCATGATTTAGACATAAAACACCCTGACCGCCCAGTGGGACTGATTCATTTTGCAATTTGTTTTTGTCACAGAAAGCATGGCGGTGTCGAAGTCTCAGGAATGCGAGGACTGTCGGCAGTCGGACTCAGAGCGACCCGAGAAACCGCGTGCCAGACGGAAGCCCAGAATTTTATTCTCTCAGACCCAGGTGTTCGAACTGGAGCGGAGATTCAAGCATCAAAGATATTTGTCAGCCCCGGAAAGAGAGCACTTAGCGAGCACACTAAAACTGACTTCCACTCAAGTCAAAATATGGTTTCAAAACCGGAGGTACAAATGCAAACGGCAACGACAAGACAAATCGCTGGAAATTGCCGGAAATACTTATCCGCCACCACCAAGAAGGGTGGCAGTTCCAGTGTTGGTCCGGAACGGAAAACCTTGCTTGGAAGGATCGCAGGACTTCAACACGCCATATGCGGTGGGAACAAACTCCTACAGCTACAGCATCTACTCAGGGTATGCTTGCAACCCTGCGTGCAATACCGGTTACAATTGCACAATGTCCTGTACTCCTCCTATTCCACCAACAACAACGGCTAATGCTTTCATGAACTTGAACCTAGGCAACGTTGCAAATATAGGCACTTTTGCACAGTCGCAAACTCACCAAGGAGCAACCGTCTCCTCCTGTCAAGGAGCGCTGCAGGGAATCTGTGCATGGTAGCAATGATAAGGCAAGAAAACACACATTGCTCGAATGACACTGCCCACCATCGGTGACAGCACAGGCTGGACAACAACTGACTCGGACGTATATGCTCTATAAACAAGTGTGGTGAACTCATATGTTTTGTGGAAACCGATTAGGCCTAGTCTAGGCTTACCTCGAGAAACATATGCCAACTTAATGATCTAGTGTTCAAAGCCCTTGAAAACATGTTAAAAAAAAAAAAAAACTTCACCTTCAAGTTCCTTCCACACAATGCAATTAAGTTGGCCTGGACAAATTTTTTGAGGTAATCGGTTTCCACAAAAAGCTCAACTACATGTGGACAGTATTCCTAAAATTTTAGCCTATTTGTAAGTTAATGAGTGAAGACATTGTGCAGATCTACTGCATCAAATCAACCGGACTTCTGTTGCTAAACTGTGTAAATCAAAATGTTTTATCCATTGGACGTAGGCCTAGCCTACGTGCTGAGGGTAAGGAAAACTATCGCACATGTGGACACGTGGAAACTGGACGAAAAGCAAGAATGATGTGCATGTTTTCATTTATGTATTATTGCAACAGGCTTCTAATTTTTGAGTTGCAGGCTGATCTGAAAGCGTATTAAAGAATTTATTATGTACGGCGCCTTCCATTCCGCCGAAGTGTTTTCGGGACATCCGGTGATGTGTTTGTTTCGTGACAAAGCCTGTGAGTCCGGTCAGTGATTCGAATCAAAGATGAAAATTTAAAAGGAGAGCAAATTTGGCCCCGGGTACTTCCAACTATTGTTTGAAACAGCACTATTATTGCAGCCATTTTCTGTCATTTTGGAGATAAGCAACCTGCCAAAACAAAATTAAGGACAAATTTAACACTTCCGGTCATTTCAGCTGGACTGTGATAGCCAGTTAAGTCCAAGAACAGAGGTGACGGTCCTCAACCAAATAGCAAAGACATGTTGCTTGTGTTTGAAACGCATTGAATGTAAAATGCGTTTGCTTTTTAATTAACTGTTCTCCGAATTTTATTGACAAAAACACAGATCTTTTATGCAAACGCACGCCTTGCGCGCGCGCACACCTACATGCGCGCTTACACACACACACACACACACACACACACACACACACACACACAGACAAGATGATGGCTCTTAAAATAATTCTGAACCGAACAATAAGCATAGATTAATAATACTTCCTTCGAGAATGCGTATATTAGCTTATATTTTAAAATAGGCCTATTCAAATGTTTTATCAGTGGGAGCCTTTAGAAATTATATCGGATGGGAGAATATTATAATTATTATTATTAGTAGTAGAAGTAGTAGCAGTATCATTATTATTATAATATTTTTAGTTTTTTATTTTTTAATTTCGCATTAAGGCCTACAAGGACCCCCTAATCAGTTCGATTTAGTAAAAGGAGGAAAATCAATTAATCTTTTTTTGGTAATCATCTCACTCTCGTATAGCAACGACGTCATCTTATATTTGCATATTTTGCTCTAGATTAGGTTGAACACTCTTTCCCACATTCATCAAAAGATGAATTAACTGCTTTCAAACTGAGGAGCTGAGGCCAATCAATTACAGCACATGGATAGACAATAATTCGTATTTTCCCTCGTATATTCATTTAAAACGTGGCAAGACAACCTGTTTTGAATAAGAACACATTTGGATGCTGGTTATATTGAACTATTTCTTTGTCAACCGATCACCATTAACCTGAAGTATCTTGCAGAATGAGCACTTGAACTAATTATCCGAAAGCCCCGCAGTGTGAAAAGAGGAAGTTATTTTAGGCCAATGCGCTGGCGAGCTTTAAGGACGCAATTTAGCCCCTTAGGCTCGCTGAAAAGAAGCCCTTTGAGTTTGGAGAGTGTGAATAACGGTCTTTATTAGATTGCCTGACAAAAAGATTGGCGGCAGAAAGGGCACAGCCCTCAGCAAAAACAAAAGGGCCCGAGAGCTGCAAGACTGACATCCTAAAATATTCCTAATTGAGGCGGAGGCAGGGGCATTATATAACATGGCTGGATACCGGGACGCTACAAAATGTGTTCCGTTTTGTTTCTTTCTTTTGGCACAAAAAAGAATTCTGATGGAGGATAAGAGGGTGAGCAATCCAATCACGCTCTCCCAGAGCGGGCGAGGCGAGGTGGAGGGTATAGACTATACAGCACGAGGTTGTCCTTTGAAAGAAGAGTTATTATTGTTACAAGTAGACTCATTCAGTTCGTTGGGATAGAAACAGAATAGCACATCGTGGGCTCCATGGTAAAAAAAAAGGATTCGAGGTATTGAGGAACTAAGTATGCTCAAAACTATACACTCAAAAAATGCCACAGCTCCTCCCAACTATCGGAAGTAACTTCGAAATAAATTCTTGGGTTTTTAACCGGCTCAACTAATATAATTAATTTTGAGTAACCTAACTAATTTGTGTGGAGTTGTTTCACTTGTGATGGCTGCAAAATGTAAGCCGCCGTTTGAAAGCAAAATAAATATATAAATAATAAAACAAAGCAAACAAAGCAAACAAATAAATACAACATTTATCATTCTTAAAAACAAGGACGTTATCTTTTAATTTCAATTTCATTGATTACGCAAAGCTGAAAAGACTAGCCAAGAAGACATGCATGGCCTTCGAACGTATAGGCCTCGCTTCGCCTTTGGACAAATTCTGGGTAACCTCTCGACCTTGAATTAATCCATTTTAAAGAACATAATTTAGCAAACATCTAGGTGTTGTCACTCTGTTTCAAATTTTCATAAAAAAATTCCAATGAGACTGGAGCAATGTCAAATCATGAAATTCAATTTTCTTTTATAATTCCAATCCAACTGTCTTCACAGGATAAACGAGAAGTGATCAAATAAGTGATGGGCGATCGATCGTTAAATTAATAGTGAGCAGTTGAATTAAATTAAATTAAAAGTAATCGAGGGCAACTCTTTTTTTAAAAGGGGGCGACAGAAACCGGAGTATCAACCAAACACTTTAAGCCATTTACATTATCTTCATCTGAGACAGGTATATGTTTATCCCGCAAACAAAATAAATAATAACTGCCATTCATCAGTGCAGCTCGAAGGCTTTCCTGGGCTTCACTGTTTTATTGTAAGTTGCGGAAGTGAAATTGTTTAAACTTGCTCTGGGGCGCGTTTCCCAAAAGCGTAGTTGCTAACCAAGTTAACGACTTACATAGTGCCTCCATTCACAGTCAATGGGTCCAACAATGTTAGTTAGCATCTGTGATTTCGGTAAACGCACCCCTGGCTATAGGGAAAGTTGTAACGGCTCAGAATTAGTATACCAGCGTCCTGACAACTGACAACACCCTATATTAATATGCAGACCTAATTCAATTTATTAGAATAAATGGATGAGATTAAATGCCCTTCACTGGCATACCGTAACCGTAACCAGACTAAATGAGAAAGCAGGAAATCTACATCAGCCAACATGAAGTTACTGTGCGTTATGCATAAAGCTTTATAATTTATGGTGGATGTTCTTGCACTGCGGTACCACGTGCCCCACACTGGTGCTTGTACGCCTTACCAACTCACAGCTTTGCTTGTTAGTGTCATGAAATAAAACCTCCCTATCTAATAACCCATAAGATAATTTAAATCTGTTGACATTAAATCTGGAACCATGCCAAACACAATGCACACATAACAGAAATACATAGCCCTGGTGATGTGTGTATTACGTCAGGAGCTGGGTGGCTGTCTAATTGGGGATGAAGACTGTCATGGTATGTGCCCCGGCGGATGCCAAAAGGAAGAGGCGGGCACTAGGACCATGGGCCAAAAAATGGGAGGCTCAAAATGCCAAGGCTGAAATAATAACTGAATTTAATAAAATTGCAAGAAGCCAGCAGTCAAAAACAAAGGACGGGAGCAGCACACAATCTCATAAACAACAGAACGCACTGGCAACAGCCAGCCCTAAATGCTCTACAATCACCTCCATCTTAACGGGTTACACCTGAGGCCCGTCAAGGTGGAGGTGAAAGAATGTGAAAGGGGAGGGGCTGTCACACACAAACCCTTACAGAAGACCAATTCAATTTTATCATTCTTTGATGCAGATGTTCCATCCTGGTGTTGGGCGTACAGCTGCCCCAGGGGCTGAGTTTGCCAATGTGAAGATGATTCTGATGATAGGATGTTGATGCAGATCTATTCCCTTGTTTAACTCTCCCACCTGCCCAATCAGAAACTGGGTAAAGTACAAGAAAATAGTGGATGTCCACAGTGTTTTGGAATAGAATTCTGTAGATACTGGCAGCACTAGCCTCCCATCTGCTGAATGAGACATTGGGTGAAGTATGAGAAAACAGAACTTTTGTAAAAAAAACATTTTGCAGGTTCTCGCTGGACAAAGGATAAAAGATCCTTCGGAGTGAGAGCGGTGGTGCTTGAAATGATCCAGTGTTGCACCCCCACGAGAAGTGGGGAAAAGAAATTTCACCTGCCTGTCAGAGCAATAAAGTAAACTATAACATAAAAGTGGTGATTAATTCTAATTTCTTAGCATGAAATGAGCCAAGGCCATGGCTTTTCAAGTCGCAAAGATCATTAGTTGTATGACTTACATTCTTAATGAAAATATATAACAGGTCATTTTGACCCAAACACCGTGCAAGAGCGTTATACCCTCAACAATCACCCTCATGTTGTCTACGTATGCTTATTTGATCTGGCCCAGACGTGGCACGTTAGAGGAAGATACAAATATAGGAACTACTTGATAGCCTACATATAAGCCACAGAAATAAACCAGTAGTCCAATTAATCATCTATTTTTTTTCTAATGCAAATGTCTAGTATGAATGTGAAATAAATGCATGTTCATGTCTTTAGCAGTGTTCATGTGTGTAAATATGGTAAACAGCTGTGTGTCAGCCTCTTTCAAAAATAACCAGTAGGAATCCTTTGGGATTCCTACGTGACTCTAGTTAGTTCCACGGTGTTCCAAAAGAACACAAAGTTGCCTGTACAATTACAATGGGATTCCCAAGGTACAGAGACAAGGCACCTCTGCCTCATTAAAATCTTTTTGACATTTATGTTACTGATGGGATTTCTACAGGACATTGTTAAAGAGGTGGCTTTCTGAAATTAATGTCCTGGTTGCATTGATGTGTCAGACAAGGTGCAATGGACGAGAGTTCTGACTGTCAAAAACATTCAGCATTCTGCATTCTATTCCCATTGGTAATTCTCCAAATAATCATTTTACCTCAATCCCACACTTGTTCCACTGGCATTTACCTTTCTTCCCATGCACGCCATTTTCATTATTCAGGATTTAACTCTCTGTTAACCAAGTACCTTTCCAACTGTGTAAAAATCATTTCCCAAGGCAAATATGTTGATTATGGCCCAATATTAGGAAAAATAGTAAAAAAAAATAAAAATTGACCCTTTGGCCCACCTATCCAAAATGTAGCAGATCTGCTATATTGGGTAATAATGTGAATGGAAAAATTAAATTGACGGACTATTCAAGTTCTTCTCAAATGTTTATTTGGCAATAAGAAACAAAACCAGCAGGGTGTCCAGGCTGTTAACCCTTTCAATTATGTAGCAGATTTGCTATGGTGGTTAATAGCGGGTTAATCACGTCAAAAATGGTTGAAGAGTTGCTGCTTATTATATAATGCAGTATTAAAAAAACAAAGGCACATCAACATGAAATGTATACTTACATTAAGAAAATGAACTTTCATTGAATATGCAATTTTAATATACTAAAAACAATTGAAATTGACTTTTTTCTCAAAAGGGTCAATCAATCTGACCACAAGTGGAATGCACTGATTCAGACAGATATACTCAAAATACATGAACATGCTGGATTATCACCCTATGGGCTTGTCTTTCACATAAATGAAAGATTACCTCAAAATTACCTTTTGATTACCTCAAAGAGGTAATTTTGTAGCCTCTTGGGCAACTTTCAAAACTTCACACTGCCAACTTCTCTTTATGTGTACAGTAACATATGAAAGTGGTTTATGTCAAACTGTTGAAGGATTTCTCTAGGATTGATATGGGATCCAAAGGAGACTGGAGGGAAATTTTGTTAAATATGTGCAGTATTCCCACTGGATTAAGGTAGCACTTGTGTAAGATTTTCTTGAACTGATGTGGGATTCCCGTAGGATTGGTATAGGATTACTATGAGACCAATATGCAACTCTATTAAACTAATATTTTCATTTCATAGGAATGACATAGGATTCCTATGGGATCAAGGTGGGGAAAGTGTTGGATTTCATGGGAATGGTACAGGATTCTAATGGGAAAAGTGTGGCTTTTCCACTGGATGAATGTGGGACTTTATGGGACTGATGTAGGATTGCCATGCGACTGATATAGGAATTGTTCGAGACTAGTGTGGTATTCCCACAAAACTAATGCAGGATTTTATGAGACTGACATTGGATTGGTATGGGACTAATGTCATAATCCCCTGGGATTGATGTGGGATTCTGACACGTCTGATGTGGGAATCCAATGTGCCTGGTGTGGGAGTCCCACTAGACTGATGCGGGATTCCTGCAAGATTGAAGTGGGACTACTAAAGGGCGAACAACAGGATTTGAATGGGATTTTGTTCCAAATCACCATTAGAATTTCCTGTCTGTCACATTGAAATTCTCTTGGACAAAATTAAGGAGATTAATATGCCAGTGTATAATTTTTATAATCATTTTCACAAACATATTTTTTCCATTTTCAAATTCACATTTTCTATCATTGTATCGGGTTCAGTTTATGTTTCTGTATCATTGCATTGCATCACCTGAGCACTCTGAGAAAGCGTACTCAGCAGCACATGCATAGTCTCACTATGTGCATCCTTCCAGCGCACTAGTCAAATTGTGGTACCGTTCCCGCTCTGAGCCACACTTCAGCCAATCAGATAGTACCTAACCGGAATTGTGTGGCAATCAGATTGCAGGTTACTGGAATTTTTACCTAACCTGGTTACGAAAAATAATCCGGCATCCTTATCAGTTGCAGCAAGCCAAATCATGTATGCACCATGAGTATCAAGTCGTGCAGACACTCAGTATTTTGTCTTATTTTACTTTACTCTATTTTTCCTGCGTTGCATGTCAAGTCACACTGACAAGCCAAGAACACGCATTTTTTAAATATAACTTCAAAACGAACCATTTTGAAATGTTATCCCAGCACCCACAGATAAAAAGGCCCTATAATGCCCACAAGGTGGAGACAGTGGCAGTCCCAAAAAGGTGGCTTCAACTGCTCTAGTTTTTTTTTTTTTTCTTCTTCAACAAATATCTCCGAAGGCAATTAATTTATGGGCAAACATGTCGAGACTGCGGGATACGTCCGATCACGGGCTTTTATAATCTACTCTTCGTAATTCCTTGTAATGGCACTCACATTTTATGGCGGGCTGATCTGAGAAACTGCATGTTACTAAGATGGGTCTCACAAGGGCACCTATACAGTGCTCACAGAGTTGATATGAAACTATCAAGGGCACTTGTTCTTATTGGTCTCATCAGAGACATTTCATTGGGCTGAGCCTTATGGTGTCGTATTTGTTTAGATTATATATAGGCATTTTTCTGTAAGATTATTTTGTCACTAAGTTTCCCATTTAGGACACTCGGGTTGTTGCAGTTTACACAATCTCGAGGCGTGCTTTAACAGTTGCACTATAGCTCTCGCAATACTTTGGTTGAACAGCTGAACCAGGAAAGTGCAATAAAGTCATGTAGCCCCTCTGATAGTCGACGGTCTAATTATAGTGAAGGCATTCTTATTTGTGGATGAAGCGAATGAGTAAATTGTTGGGATATCAGCAATTAAGAGTTAGGAACGCAAGGCAAATAATTATTGCTTCGCATAAAGCGTAACCCGAATGTGTGGAAAGCCAACAGCGGACAGTTCACCACGTTTCATCCATTCATTACATTCATTCAATCAAAAACGGGTCAATGTTATTTCAAGGAAATTTCAAATTTCAAATTTATTGAAAGGATAATCCCTTGAGATGCAACATCTCGTTACACACAAACCAGAAATACACAAACTAAACAGACAATGATGACAAATAAACTTTGACAATACAATCAAGCAAACGCACATAGATAGCTCGCCTAGCCCTACCATATCCCCAGCAGTCTAGTTCCTTAATAATGTGAAATAGAAAGAAAAAATTGAACTCAATCCGTGAGAGAACAGTCATGGAGATCAGTGGACAAACATCTGCAAATAAAACACATTGGGGCTTACATAAAGAAAGTAGACAAATTGTTGCAATCTTGGATGAGAGCACAAGTTATACTTGGAACAGGAGCAAGTAGTGTGAAGATGATTAAATGGGGTTGCCTTAAACAGATGAAATGAGGTAATGGACCTAAATGAGAAGGGTTATGGTCATGCGGGCCGGCGGCTATTACCTCCGTATGCGTAAAAGATGTTACTATTTTAAGCCTTATAGCAAGCCACGGAACCAATAGTCCGTTTCCCTTTTTACATAAAAGTGATTTACAATAGCCTACCTTACACAGGCTAAAATTGAACGCGATCCTCATCCTAGGGAGAAAAAAAAAAGATTAGAGACTGGACAAGAAAGAAAATGACTGCACCATTGCGGAGCCGGGGAGGCCATGTCGTCTATTTCATTCAAATGTTGCTATGAATGATGCGCTCAGAACGCGAGCAGAATAATTTTCACGGTGTTCTGTGTTCCTCAAACAAACTGAGTTCGGCACTCTAGTGCATTATAGTTTTTTTTTGTTTTTGAGAGTGAGAGAGAGAGAATGTAATTTGATCCGTGCCTCAATTGACTAAAATCTTGCATTACTGAATGTTATTTCTATAGGCCTCTTAGTCTAAACTTGGCCTAATTGGCCTTACAAAATATTCATGATTGATTGATGACACTTACCTTTTAATAAAATAATGCATTGATTAGCCATAACATTACAACCACCCATTTGATTTTATTGCGTTGGTCGCCCTCGTGCCGCCGTAACAGCTTCGTCAGAATAACGTCTACTTGAACTCCCGGATCCAAAATTTCTCAGCAGAACATCACCCACAACATCACACTCCCGCCGACAACTTTTCCTGTTCCTACACTGCATCCCGGCGCCATCTCATCCTAAGTGGTGAACTCGCTCCTCGTCGATGCACATGAGTGGAATCTCATTCGAAGAAAATTATTAATTCATGTAAAGGAAATTTATAGCAAAAATACAAAAACATGTTTGGTGATGGACTGTAAATATACCTATTCAAAAAGGCCGAGATTTTTCCAATTTTTCCTGAGGTCCCAAATTACCTGCCTTCACCCTCCTCGTGTGGCATTTCACTTTCCCTTGGAGTTGTAATCAAATCACTCAATCATACCACATTCGTGGTCAATTTAACGTGCATAACATATCCAACCTAATTTGCGCGAATGGGCAAAACCTCTGAAAAAGGATTGGATACGAGCCAACCACACAGTCTTATCATCTATTGGCGATCTTGTCAGCCAGATGCAAACCACGGTCCAAATGGAACATCTCTGGTTTCTATGGTTTCTTGCTGTCTAAGGGTGGAGTTAAGCAATACAGGGAGCCAATCAAATCAACTCTGCTGTTCTCTGTTGGTAAGAGGGTTGAGATTTTTGAACATGTTTTTGACACATTGGCTGTTGATTGGACCGGAAGGACTGACCAGCAGTTAAATTAAAGCAGGACAGATCATCTCTGAAATGACAAATCTGTCGTTGGGCATGTGCCTTCGATGAGGGCGTTAGAACCACTGCAAGTGTGGGTTGGAATGAAGTTTCAAAACTAAAAAAGGTGTTTCGAAAACTACAAATGGCACAACGTGGGAATCCCTTTTCTATACGTGACATATCAAACCGCGGGTTTCATAATCAGGATACATGTACAGTCATCAGAAAATTTCCACAGATATGTGGGCTGGCCCTCCGCGAACAGCGAACGGATCACCGAGCAATCATGGGATTCTATGATTCGAGCGCAGCGTATAACATTGAGCAATGTGGAGATATCCGCAAAAAAATCCAGACTTCATCTGGAGGAATGCCCAGAGAATGCGGGAAAGAGAAGGCTTTACCCTACAGCAGCGCACGCCAGGAAGAGACACACGGTATGGACGCAGTAAATGGCGAATGTCATCAAGGTTTGTGTCCATTTCTTAATTTAGAGGATTCATTGTGAGCCTCCGCTCAAATTTGTTTAATCAAGTAGGGCCTAGGCCTATATACCAATCTGCGATTATGATTGAGATATTTTCACTAAACACATGTATGAAATGGCAGATGTGAGAACAGACTTACTAGCGCTTTTAAAACTATCTTGGGAATGCCAGAGACAATAAGAGAAACGCAATAGTTGGCATTTGGCGACCTTTAGATCCGTCTCAATATCGACTATATTTTCCACTTTTATTCGGACTGTATAGGAGCATCATTAAAATACATCTTATAGGGCTATAGCGAGGCATATGCCTTGATTTAAGGTGTAGGCCTAGGCTATATAAGCAGGCAGCCCAACCTCTCTTAACTGAATTTCTGCATTATTATTCGTCTCCCTTGTTGAACACCCTTGCAGGAGATATTGGACCGCTTGAGTGTATCAGGGGAGTTTGGATGACTCAATAACCGATGAGATATCCTTCTATCAATTTCCCATAGTTTGCATACATTAGTTTTTATGTTTTACATAATCTACACTACTTCAGTCCCAATTTTGCTAAACACCTCAACTTTACACATAAACAATAGGTATGATGTCTTTTTTTGTGGCCAGCCATAAGCCTGTTCCTCTGCATCAGCCAAAATGAGGTCTGTTACATCAGTCTTTCAGCTGCCTACAGAATGATTGTCACTGTCACATGAGCCGGAATGTATGTGGTTCGATTAATGGAAAAATATAACTCAACATTTGTTGAGTAATCATTCTTTAGCAGTGTTCATACATTACACAGCCAGAATTGTCTTTAGTTAAAATCAGCAATGGCTGCTTGAGTGAAATGAGAAATGGCACGAAAATAAGATTACAAACAAGTATCCACCACTGAATAATGTTGATTGAAATGCAAATTTGCGTGAAAATGGTGCGTATTTCTGGTCTTACCATGACAAGAAGCACTGACCTGATATGCCTGAGTGTTTTCAGAGCAAAAGTAATGTTAGTTTAAAATATAAAATAAACTAGATCAATACCAATCATTATTTGAAAGGGATGGTTTGTACCTCCTCTGTTTTTACCCACTTGCCACCACTGGTTGATATAAACCCGATTGTACGAGCGGCTGTCTCATGTGTTCAGTTAGTTCATCGTGATTTGGAGACCAATCTTGCCGATAACCTTTGATTACTAAACACAGGCATATTTGATCTTTACCTGTAACTTTATGGTGGCATAACCAGCAGGAGTCTGAGAGTGAGAGAGTTAATTGTGAAAACTCTGTAGGCCTACCCTGCATTAGAGACTTATTATATCAGCCACAGCAGAACAACTGTCATTAAAAAAAAAATTTAAAAAAAATCACACGGGCATTTTGTCTGAATTTGCAGCGCACCAGCTGGAGGAAGAGCTGGAGAAATTGGAGGGCAGCAGTGATCAACCCAAGTCCAACAGGAAACGGTCAAGAGCGGCTTTCTCTCACACTCAGATTTATGAACTGGAGCGGCAGTTTAACTTGCAGCGGTACCTGTCCGGTCCAGAGCGGGCGGACCTCGCCAAAGCCCTTAAGCTCACAGAGACACAAGTGAAGATATGGTTCCAGAACAGAAGATATAAAACTAAACGAAGACAGAGGGCTGCTGAATTGGCAGCCATAGCTACTCCCGCCATAGCAAAGAAAGTATCTGTGAAGGTACTGGTGAGGAACGATCAGAGACAATATGGAGAGCTGTCTAATCCATTTGTCATTTCACTGCACCAGGCCTACCAATACTGCCCATACGTATACTGCTTTCAGCCTTGGTTGTCCAATGCCGCACGATGCGCAGGATTGCATTAAGTCAATACGTTAATGATAACCATTCCGTTAAGTTCGATGGAAACGAACACAGCCGACAGGCCCCAGGGAAACTTTGAAAGTAACTGGTGCGTTTAACAATTTCAATTAATCTGACTTGATATTTTATTTTTGCATTTCTGTGCACCACAGGAGCACCAGTGCTTTTTGGGCCAGGCTATATGACCACCCTCGGTTATCTACTTTGATGAACTTAATTGACATTATGAAGAGTTTATTTCCAAAACGCATTTCCAAAGTGCCGAGATGACAAAAATTGAGGTAATATCATAGAGCGATAGCCGTGTGCTTCTTACACATGGTGCAAAAAACTGATTTTAGAAATTCATACTAAAAGGTGAATTTTTTCATGGTCAAAGTTTGTGTTTTTTTTTCAAAAAATGCGATAGGAACCAACAGAGAATAAGCTGATTTACTCAAAATGAGTAAAATGGATATATTGCATTTTGGAAACAAACTCTTCATTTTCATATATTTGTGAAATTTTACACGCAAGTTCCACATTTTACGATGGCATGACTGATATGAATCTATATTGCCTGTCATTCATTCGTCAGGTCCTATAGCATGCTATAACAGGGTTTGTTCATGGTATAACAGGGTTTAAACAAAATGCGTATTGAAAACAAGCAGTATTCTGTATGGATGAAGCTGTTCAAATTATCATCCACCTGTGGATTACATAAAACTCTACATCTCGCTTCCACCACATTGGCCAACATTAACATCACCACAGTAATCTTTCATATGTCTGCACCACTCTATACTATATTTATATCACATTTGTTGTTCTTCATAACTTTGTTTAGAAAAAAACTGACTATAGCCTATAAAAATCGCTCAAGTTCAGCAATGGAGTAGACTATTAAAGGCTATGTGATATAAAATCTACCGCCCATACATGTGTGCTATTACTATATCTCATGAAAAAAAATTATATGCAATCGACACAAATAATCACCTGACTTCAGTCCAATTGCACATGCAGCATACATTTCAATTGCAAAAGGCTAAACGTATCAAAAGAAGGGGGAACAAAAGATAGCTGTGTGAAGGCGCCATGAAACACAGAGTCTGGTGATGTGTATAAGTTTCAGAATTCAGGCAGTAATCGAGTGCAAATGACTTGCAGCCAAGTATTAAAAGGTAACAATTGAATAAATATTATTTTTTTCCAAAGAAGAGTCGCAAAAACAGTCATCTGCATTATGATTGATTTTCTTAAATAACATTTTTAATCGTGCACCCCTGAGAATATCAGTCAAATTAGTGTTGGGTTATGTCAGGGATGTCTCAATTTTATCATAATTATTATTTTTTTTATGTTTTTTATTGTGCAGTTAAAGGAGCATTCATCAATCTGGCGTTGGTTCATTCATTTTCAGACTGGCTTTCATCTGTTTTTCAAATGAACTCTGAGCCCCGAAAATTGGGGGATATGTGCTATAAAATGGTTGTAGTTCCTACAGTTTTTAAACAAACATTTGGACTAATATCTTGAAGCTGAAGGTCTACTTTTCGAACGCATCTTTAAAATCCTTTGGGATGACGTGCAGAGCCAAAAAGATAGCACTTATGGACCTGACTTTATACGGGAAAGCAATGAGAATGGTTACGCCAGCCAAAGTCGAAATAAATCATGAGCGAAGTTACGATTTGATATTCTACCGTTTTATTTTAATTTCAAAGAATGCTTTTTGTATCTAAAGCTTTTGTATTTTGTATTTAACACAATGCCAGTATTAGGCCCAATAATAATAATAATAATAGTAATAATAATATGACATTCATTTCAGTTTTGTTACTAGCATTGAGATAACAAAATAGACTTTTTTAAGCTGAGCTGTAAATTACTCCTTTGTTGTTATGACATACTACGCCATCATAAAGCATTTAAAGCTTTAGTTTTCCATTCATTGTCTTACTAGGTATAATGAAAAACCCATTGTAATATGATGCTGTGGAAAAAACCTTCTTTTTATTTTAAAGTAGTTATTATATTAGTTGGTATTTTGTTTGTTAGTTTGTTTGTTTTTGTCTATGAATGAAAACCCAGCCGGCACTCGACCGACCATCAACGTAAAAATATGGTTGAAATTATGTCAGTTGTCGTTTCAACTTTGAAACGCTATTGAAACAACGTTTAACGCTGATTATTGTAAAAAGGTTACCAAAATGATCTCAAATCAACACAACAAGATTTGTTTCAACGTTGAAACAACATTGAAGCAACGTTGAAACGTTGCGAAATCAATGTTGATTCATCTTTCAATATCAAAACATAATTCACTGGTGATTAAACTTTGCTCCATGACTTTGATTCAACAGTGAAAAAACGTTAAAATGCCAGCAGGGAATCGACTTAGTTGTGGCTTCGTGGTGAATTTTATTCTTGGCCATTTTACAAATAAAATTGAACCTTGCAAATTTCAACATAAGGTGTTGCGACGGGAGGAAATAAATTCAATCTTTTGCCGCATCTGCGTACGTGTTTTCCAGCACCAAATGATCACATTGGGGTTATAGGGACGGGGTAAGTGTGCTGGTGGGGTATATACTGAAGTGAAGGGTGCTGAAAACGGGGATTTATCCTAATTAAATACGATTATTCTAAGAGCAATAGTAATTCATAAATTTATCGCGACTTGGCTTCATTTTATAATCATTTTAATGGACGATCGGTGAAAAATGCATCAATTTCTTTCAAAAACATCAACATTGCCCTGATGTCAATCTTTTGACAGTAGGGGAGACCGGGTCTAGTTGTTACACGTCCATGTTGTCACATTCTAAATAGTTCGGATAGTAAAACACAGACGGCGCTCTAATTTTTCCTGCTGCTCCGCGAAGGTGACTCGCGTCTTTCCGTGACAGAAGGACGTATAAGTCGCGGGTTTGTGTTTCAATAAAATGCTCGAAAAAGCAACTTTCTTGGTGTTTCTTGAGATTTCGATTCACATCAAGTGTAATTGATACATACCCGAGATTTTCTGGATTATGAGAGAGGAAGACATTAGCCACTGTGTCATGACACGCCCATGTAAAGATTGCACTGGAACATTTCAAAATGTCGGGACAATGGTGAAGGGTTGCTGATGGACTTGTTGATAAACCCAAGTTGTTATAGAAAGAACTTGCCCCAAAACCTGTAACAACTTGGGCAAGATCAAATTACCTCACTGAATGACTTTCTACCTTTTTGTATTTCAGACAGATGTCTTGAAATTACAAACGAATAAAGAAACGTGACAATGCCATTAGAGAATGACTCAAGAGGCTCCTTACTGTGGCTTTGTGGGATAAAAGTAGTAAGTCATCCCCCTTAACTTGCCTACTTAAGTGGGAAACAAATCTTACTTAAGCAAATTCTTACTGTAACAAATGTCCCACAACCTGCAACAAACTACCCCTCCTGTAACAAACAACCCCATACATGGGGTTGTTTGTTACAGGTGACAGAGGTCTATTTTTTCCTCACCAGCATTACGCATGTGCAGAATATAGGGGTTGCTGCAGATCAGTCATGTAGTCTAAGAAACTTTCTATCTTTACAGTGCATATTGATAACAAAAACCTGATAATGTCAATTCTACAGCTGAAAAAGTATAATAACTAAACCCGGTCTCCCCTAAAATATTGTATAAATAAGCTATATTCAAAGGGAAATGGGAAATGTGTGGGAAATCAGCTGTCATCAAATAGGGACCAGTTGAGCTACCCTGGGGTGCATTTCCCAAAATCACAGATACTAACTTATATGGTTGGACCCATTGACTGTGAATGAACGAAATAGTCTATGGAAGTTGCTAACCTAGTTAGGAACTACAGTATTGGGAAACGCACCCCTGGTTGTTTAGGTAAAGAGAGGGAGCTGGGGGGCTGGGGAGATCGGTGAATCCCCTGAACTAGAAGTGAGGACATAGATGTAGAGAGTCATTAGTCCTCATCTTGTTGGCTCCTTGAAACAATTGTAGTAAACGAGAGGTCACAATCTATATTGCTCTTGGCCTCAGTCACCAGCAGCACTGTTCTGAAAGTGGATCACATATTTAAATAACTAAATAATCATTTTCATTTTCAGTGGGATCTGGGATGTTTCTAATGGCACCAATATCATATGCCAACATAAACCACACTCTTACCTCCTGTGTTTTAAAACAGCTGATCTGAATGGAAGTTGAATAATATTCATATAAAAATGTGACAGATTTGTTTTTTCACAGAATTTCCCTGGTCAAAAAATAAGGAAAGTTAAATTACTTTATATCTGTTAAGATTTAACATTATTGTTAGTGGTGTCTACTCAAGTTAGATGTGCATTGCTTGGCTGACAAAATCCTGAGAAAAATGACTACAGCAAATATGCTAATTGTAAAGCTTAACAGTCCCGTGCAGTTGTAGTGAGTTCCATAATTCATTGAACACATTTTTGTTATTTTTTTTTCTGGTGGCTGGGTCAATCACCAGATCTCAGTCCAAACGAACACGCATTGCTCATGCTGAAGAGAAGACTAAAGGCAAAAAGTCTTCAAAACAAACAAGAGCTAAAGATGGCTGCCGTACAGGCCTGGCAGAGCGGCTGGAATTTTAATGCTTACATGCCAACTCTACCGCTGTTGGCGGTGGACTATCACTTTTTGGGTGTTTTTTTCAGAATGAAACGCCGCGAAAGCAGTAGAGTTGGCATGTATGCAAATACAACATTTACGCCTCTGGATATTCAGCTGGGTTGTGGTAACGGGTTGTTTTCTTGATAGAACCAAGACAGTATCTTTGCTCTGTCCTTGCCATGGAAGGCACTGAGGAGGGACTGATATCCTCCCAACTGATACTCTCCTCAGTGTACTTCGCAGTAGAGCCTCTCCCACTCCTCTGAACACTGTGAAAGGAATTAAAATGTTTTAATTTGCGCTGATAACATTTTACAAGCTGCAAATTGAGAATGGGTGATACAGAGGCGTTTACTATCTGTACGGTGATAGAGCCGTGATTTGCAAGCTCTGAGGGCTGGCTGTTACGATTCGTCTGGCAGCAGGAATGCTCCCCCCTTGGAAACTGTCCCAGCCTTGCTCTGACTGAAAAGCTGAATATCTGTCTGCCCAAATATTCACGCTGTTGTCAGGTAAAGCACATAGCTTACCACCACTGTGGTCAAGGACCCTATGCTGAAAGCATTCAGAAAAGGGGCCATTGTGAGCCTCAGCTGGACCTCTGTCAGTACTTTGCTTGCGGCACGAGTGAGGTTTTCATGTGCACACGGGTTTCTTAATTCCTGGGTGTGTATTTGCTCAAATAACACGCCTGCCCAAAATAGCAAGGGGTTCTGATACTTCGCTGGACAATTTATGTCAGTGTCTGATTCCAGTGTGTATTATTTTTCATGTATATGCGGGCATTTGTTATTTATTTTTTCTGTAACGTATCTATTGTTATTCCTTATATTCTTTTGTATTACTTACCATTGTTTTTTCGCTCACTATCACAGCCGCGTGTTTTCTGTTTTCTTTTTCCCCGACTCTTCATGAGTTTCTTGTCAGATTTCTTGTTATCTGTTGAGCGTTCTGTACTCCTAGAGCTTTTTTAGTCACGGTTTGTAATGTCCGCAGTTGAAGGTTTCTGCCTCAACCCTAGAGTGTTGTTGACCACCTGAAATTGTGGTCACCATTTACAATGGGTCCAAGTTTCTTCCGTACATTGGGCTTGGCCTTCAGGGATGAGATGTAGACAGTTTGGTGCTTCTATGCAGTTATTTTTGTTCTTATGTCATCCTGGTTGATCATTGTCTTTCCCGGCCCCACTGTCAATAAAGCAGAAGAAAGTTAACCCTTTGAGCGCCAAAGGCAACTATAGTTGCCCAATGATGTAAGATATCAAAAACAAATGCTGTTGAAAACCTATCAAAAGGCAACTTGTTTAAAAGAGCTCCCCTGCGGAAGCTCTTTTAAACAACTTGCCACACGATAGGTTTTCAACAGCTCAGGATAATTACATTCTTAATTCCTTGAAAATTTTTTTCAGAGCTCAAAGGGTTTAATTTCACTCCAGCTAGACATTATTCCAGGGATTAGAGCAGCATAATCAAAATAATATTTGTTTTGTTTCTTTCTCCCTATTTTTTTCTTGCTCATTTTAATTTCTCTCAATCATGCCTCACCTACACATATTTTTTTTTTTTAAGCTGCGACCTTTTTTATTTTGTTTCCTTGTTTTGTGCACTCATTCAAATACCACCCCAGGATTCACTCAGTATGATGAGTTTTTTTCACCAAAATATTATTAAAACCATTTGGAACAGAATTTAAAATATGTATTCTTTACTAACATATTTTGATTTTACAGTGATCAGGTTTCCATACGTACTTCCAGCCGTGGTTTGTTCATGCACTTCAATGTATTGCAGGAGCAGACCTGTTTCCTCCGCAGACAACTGTTTTTCCTATTATTTGGCAAATCTGCCCTTATTATAGTAATTCACCATGGTGCAAGGGTATCTGGCTCTTGAAGGAAACGGGAGATGACACTCTGATTGGTTTATTTTATATATGCCCAAAACACCCGATTAAGAGATTAAGCACCACCCCCTTTAGCCATACCCCCTACTTTACGCTCAGTTAACCTGCAGTTAAATTCACGAAAATGGATTTGGACATGCTATAAATGCATTTGTGCCACGCGCTTCAAGCCTTGCACTTAGATAGTTAAAATGGGACCCTCAGCCTTAACAACACGTTCAAGCATTAAAATCCTCCTCTCCATTCTCCCTTCCCTTCCCGCTCTCTGATATGCAAACTTAAAGTTTGTTAGACCTTCTGCATTTCTGGCCTGTCCTGGCTGGCTTACATACTCTTGAATGACAGGATGCGATTGGTGCTTTGAGGCTCGTGTTCCAAGCAGGGAGAAGCTGTCGCCTCCACTGCCCCTGAGCTGCACCTGTGCTGTGCAGCTGAAGTGTCGGTAACCTTCTAGTTCTTTCTACGGCTCCTGAGGGATTGAAGGAGACAGACCAAAGGGACGGGGGAGCGAGAGGTTTGATGCAGTGCCTGGAAGGGAAATTCTGTGACCTTGTTTACATTCTTCAGGAATTCACCACAACAAAAAGAAGAGAAAGTCTGGTATTGGGACATAGAGAGTCTAAGACACCTGGGACCCCTCCCCCCAACACAAACAGGCTTACATTTTAAAATTTTGGCCTCTGATCTTTGACAGGATTAGCTGTCTGCACTCCAAATGGGGTATGTGTCCTTCATATCTTTGAATGGGGTAGCTCCTGTGGCAATGACTGGTTCCCCAAATGCAAATCACTTCCCAGTGAACCACACACACACACACACACACATGCTCATTAACACACACACACACACGCACACACACAGATAGACATGCACATGCTCCGGCTAACAGTTAAGATACAAACACACAACCACACTCAGCATCACAGACTAATACACACACAGTCAGATGGAACCAAACATGCTCTCGCACGGCTGCAGTTATACCCAAACACACGAACACGCAAAAATGCCCACACAAGCATGCACCCCACATACATGAATGCGCATGCTTATCCACAACACAATTACCACCGATGTCCTTTGTTTTGACCTGGATGATTCACAAATATATGCAGTTGCATAAACACTTCAGAAAGACTGTAAAATCCCTTCACCACAACGAATCTGAGATAGTCTGTCTTTGTGCTGTCATGCCAGAGATGCATGTTCTGTTTAAACATCTGCTGTGTTAGCACAAACGAGAGTACTGCAGCATCAGAACTGCAAATATCCGGGCTTAGAGCCAGAAGTTGCATTTTCAAAGCTTTGCTCCATTAACTGGTATTAGATAAGAATCCAGTTTATGACAAATACAAAATACTTAATTATGATACAAAAGTACTGAGTATCTGTATGCTCTCAGCACTGTCTGACCCGATGATAAGACGAATAAACTACGAATTTGATGTGATCATCTGAATCTGTATACCCTGTAGGCTAATCTCGGAGAGAGGCGGCTCTTGGAATTAATACGAGTTTGAGCAATGCCAGAAAGTGTCCAACCACCATTATAAATTCCAATAGGGATTTTACTTCCGACACCAGAAGCTAAGCAGCGGTGATGTCATCACTTTAGTACTCTATTGATCAGTAGAAATATAATTACAAGCTTGGAATTTTCTGTTGAATGACAGCCTCCCTGCTCAACCAAGCAGTCATGCAGCACATCTGGCCTTAGATAACATGGTGTAGAAGACTGTGATGTGGACTACAGGTCACATTGCAGACTGGACACAATACACTGCCAGATGTACAATGACCGAGAAATCACACCAAATTATTCTCAGTGCAGCCAGCTTGGTCAGGGGCTGTTTTCCGTGGCTCAGGCTAGAATGCTGTTCAGGCAAGAGGCAAATATGACACTGAAGTACTTTTGTGCATGCAAATGTATATTTGTTGTTGAATGAACATTGTTGTCTTCAATTTATAAAACCCCATCTAGTCAGGGAAATTTGAGGCTCATTTCCCTTTCTAATGCGTGGGCCTTCATCTTTTTGGGCTTTGAAGAGCTGAGCTGGGCCCCTGCAGAGTCAAACAGGATGGGGGATGGGGGCCAATATTTATTGGCTCCTTGTCCCACCACCACATGAGGCTGCATCTCCTCACCTGGCTGTTGTTCTCTCCACATCCAGACATGGTAGCACCCTGCATTCTTGTAACCCAGAGGTTGAGTTTCCAAAAATAAAAAGTGTACCCTTATGGCGTGTCAGTCACTCCAAGCATGTTGAACCAATGCTTGTTGTATTAATGCTTTTTACCACAGCAACAGCCGATATTCACAGCAGTATTACGGTGCTGTTAATTTCAAGATTGTCTGTATTAACCCTTTGAGCGCCATCGGCAACTATAGTAAAACCAGATGCTGTTGAAAACCTATCATGTGGCAACTTGTTTAAAAGAGCTCTAAAAGAGCTCCCTTAGGAGAGCTCTTTTAAACAAGTTGACATATGATGGCTTTTCAACAGCTCAGGATAATTACATTCTTAATTCCTTGAAAATTATTTCGGCGCTCAAAGGGTTAAAGGGTATATGGAATGACCTTGGAGAATTGCAGACTTGGGTTGACCTCACATACACACACACACACACGCACACACACACACACACACAAAATGAATCATATTTGTGTAAACACAAAAGGCATGTCTTGTCATTTGGGTTCAACATAAAAGTAAAATAATATAGCATTCCTTGCAGGGTTTGCTCACCATTTAAACACATTTACTTGTGCTAAAAGTGGAAGTGGGGCCTGTGGAAAGACCAAGGAACTCGGATTCTGATTCTACAGATAAATGTATTTTAAAACAAGTCACTCAGACTGTGTTTAACTGCACTGTGATGCATTAAACAGCAAATTTTTGCTTGGCTAAATGCAGGAGATTAGCCAGCCAGCACCCCCATCCACCCTTTTCAGTTCAAGCAGTTTATTTGCGTGAGGCTTGCAGTGATAAGAGTGGGAAGTCCACTAATGTGCTAGGGGAGCCTCACTCTGTCATGATTTATTTTGACAGAGAGGTTCTCGCTGGCGCTGTACTGTGGATGGCAATGCTCTGCATCCTGATCTTTGGGCGCTATCTGGTCTGCTTTTGGCCTAAGTGCCAAGAGGATGGCGCGTCTGGAGTTAACGTATACAGAACAGCAGGGCGCCATACTGTCTCTATTCCCCATCGAGAGTCTGAATGGCCATACAGACATGATCGAAGGCCCCGTCGCACCAAGGACAGTGAGGCACCCATCAACCACGGGAGGAAATTGAGCAGACCCTGTACATCGACTACCCAGAGAAGTAGTGCCAGAGGTCGCACTAAAAGTGACGTAGCTTGACATTGTTATTCACTTCGTGGGGCCAAGAAAAGTCTTTGCAACCAAAATTCTTCTGCCTGTTCCGTTCGCTGCTGTTGTGCCTCACAGAGTTTCACTCTCCACCTCTGGCAGATAGACGGAGGTCCGGCCCAACATCCCCCGCGCCCCATGTGCCTCTGTGTAAATCTTTCAGTCAGTTCTTCTGCTAGCAGCTCCAAGGCCAGCCTGATGCCTTTATTCAGAGCAGTGCACAAAACTGTAGGATACACAAAAAAAAACTCAACAAGCATTTTAATCTTGTAATTAGAATTAAAACGCTTATTTCTATTACATTTTTTCTCAGAAAAAAATCTGCCACTGATCAAAGATATTTTGATTCATTTCTAGATTTGAGTGTAGTCCAAGTGAAATGTTCTTACCCCGTGGACAAATCATGAAAGTATGAGTGTCTTTAGCATGTACTGATTAAAATTCTCAGAAAGATTTTAATTTTTGTTTTGACTGTGCGTAGTGTATTTCTCTCATGCCACAAAAGAGACAAAAGAAATCAAGAAAAACAGATGATCATGGAGGACTGAGACTCCGCCACAGCACTTTTCTTAATCCAAAATGGGCGCACAGGTGTGCCCAGCCAAAGACACTCAGCTCTCCTTGTATTCCTCATGTCGATGGGGACCCGGTCAGGTGGAAGGGAGAGTGAAATATCTGTCAGTGAACCACAGGGTTTGAAGATGAGAAAAGAAGAGGCAGCAGGCACCAGAAATGAAAACAAAGGTGGGAGGGTGTGCTGAGCGTGGATCTGCACCGCAGCCTGAGGTAAATATGTCAGCCGCTGCTCTGTGTCTGCAGGCCTGCCTTTCACCCCTGTCAAAACAACGTGTCATCCCTCCTGATCAACAGAAAGAGGCTCTATTGAGAGGAGTTTTTTGGGCCTCTTTTAGCCTCATGCTGAAAATAAAGAGAAATGTTCAAGCTGACAAGGCCTAGCATGAGAGATGGACAGCTGTGCTGGATCTGAGCAGCAAAATACTGTACATGTGCGTTTCAAGAGGATTTCATTCATTCATTCACTTTACACTAAAATGCAAGCAGATAAAGGAGGAGAAATGCCTCGTTCTTCAGTGATAAACTGTCTTCACTGAATTGAGCCATGGTGGCCACTCTAAAACACTTTCCTGGGCTGCTTTTTTTGAGTGGGTTTTGCTGCAAGAAAACCCAGTGAGTGGGCCTGGTAAGCAAGTCTGCTGCTGAAGTCTGCAGGCCCATCTCAGCCATAAAATTACCTCTGTATGTTTGCAGGACTTAAAGGAAGTCACCATTTACACATGAAAGCTATTTAATAGAGACATATTAACGCTAAAATGCCCCATGACAAATTTGTCACACGATTTTGGGGGTTGTCAAAACCACTGAACCCACGTACATTTTTGCAACCTAATGCCCATTGTGACACATTTAGACCATCAGTGCTGCCATCTGATGCATAAAAGTGAAAGTGACACCACACTGGCTGCACCAGCTCACTTTTCCAAAATGGCTGCCACCACGGTGGAATCCACATGATCGATCAGCACCCATTCATCACTGGATAAAGTAGACAAACAAGTAAGCTAATGAAAAATAAGCTGTGCGTACTACTTCACCTATATGTCAACTGTTTTATCATTCAAGTCATTTTAGCAATTAGTTCCCTGAAATGCCCATTGTGACATATATGTCACAAATTAAAATGAGGTCAAAGGTCACCAAAAATTAAAAATTGCTATTGGGTTGTTATAGCCCCTCCCCAGGACATATTAATAGAATACAAAGATTTTTCTTTCAACTTTTACTATAGTTGGGCATTTAATGGTTAATAGTAACTAACAGTTGGGGTCAATCTGCCCAAAGAATGGCATTAATCTTTAGCTGGGGGTCTGAACCAGCAACATTCTAAATCTCAGTCAAGCACCTCCATCTTAATCTGTTCCCTTTGAGTGGCAGGTGGATGAAAAATGTAGTCCACGTAGCAATGCATTGTGGGTACAACTAGTTTTCACATAGGTGCAAACATAACGGCTACCAGTGTTTTTTTTGTAACTTTTTTGAAGCTGCATTAAAATGATACTTTGCTATGCATGAAGTGACATTCCACTATGTGTTTTGAAGTAAGCAAATATAACTTTTCGAAAAAATGGTAGTTTAGTTCAAGATCGATTAGGGGAGCATATCACCTAAGAAGTTTCATATAATACTACATAAGGGCTCTCTTCCCACATTCTCTTCATTACTGCATCATTACTTAAGCAATTTGTTTAACACATTTATTTATGGACTGAGTTGTAAGCATTGGCCTTGTTTCCTGGCTTATGGACGCGTCACTGAAGCCAACTTCCAGCTTTAAAATTGTAATGTCAATTCTCAGCTGCTAATTAAGAACATGCCAGCTGCAAAGGTGAAATCCAAGTTCAGGTAAAATTTGGGCACTAAAGCTGAAAATTCGTGCCCATACAAGTCTGGCTCAGCTTCAACGTGCCAGTGAAAAAGGGCTATCTGTGTGCATGGGCGTGCTATTCACTGCGAGAGCGCAAGCTTATTGGCTCTGGAGCAGCTTAATTTTCACTAAATTGCACTTGATGTCTGTAAAAGGTTGTGTTATTCCAATTAAATGAAATCATAAACTTTGAAATAATACAGCTACGGTCATGAGACTTCCTGCTGCTCAATTACAGAGGCCAAGTTCAAGTGTACAGTGTTAAGAGTCTGGATGTGGGCTGATCTGAGGACCTTATTGCTGGAAACCGCTTTTGCTGACTTGTAGGGGACACCGTTACCAACATGCCTCTGCTGGAGCTGGAGACATCAAGAAGGCAAACGGCGTCCGTCAATCCAGGTTAACAGAGTAGAAACCAGGCCAATATTTTGTGCAACTCAGACAGATTTGCTCTGTTTTGCAGCTAATAACTGAAATAGAGGGACGAGTGAACTAGAGTAAGAAACACAAGAAGTACGTTTTCCTGACCCCAGGACTCATGATCTCCAATGGCGTATGTGAATTGTTCAAACTAGCTGACGACACAGAAGCTCTCTCAGGCTGGGGTCAGTGGAGAGCTCCATAAGTAAGGAACACGTGTCCAGGTGTTGACGAAACCCCCACCACTGCACTGTGAGGGGTGAAAGTTCAAGATGTTCTGGTGTCCATTTCTTTAAGCCTGCTGACATAGGTTATATTTGCTATGTTGTACGGGGGAGGAAAGTTCAAAATCTACCAGCCATGTGCATGAAGGCACATACCCATGGAACCCTTTCATCTGCGTGTGCGCAGGGGTATTGCATGACAATGGCAGCGGCAGTTGTTAATCCGAGGCTAATGATCTAGACTTCACACAGTCATGTTGTACAAGCTAGCAGGATGGCAGGGATCAGGTTCACCCACCACAGTGCTCCAGGGAGGGGGCCACATACACTGGTTACCCCAGCGGGGAGCCAGTGGCAGGTAGCGGCTGTGTTGGACCCTCCCCATTCTGGAATTCAAGAGTTTTGCACCTGCTTTGCAGACCAAACATTCTGCCCCAAAGAAAATCTTGTAAAAGGCGTGTGTGTGTGTTTGTGTGTGTGTGTGCGCGCGCTCGCGCCTTCTTTCCTGCAAAGCTTGTGTGCCTGTTTTTTTCCCTAAGAAATATAAAGGCATATTTTTCAAAAGAGCTGAATATGCAGTCCATATGTGAAAACTGACCAATTAAATAAATTGATGGGTCAAACTGTAAGGAGCTCAAGTAGGCTTGAAATCCTAGTAGAGATCATTCCAAGCTGACATTACATTAACCTCGGAAGCCACATTGGTGACATGGATATGCATTTGCATTTACACTCAGTTGACATCTCAATAGCATCACCTGCATGTTATTCAGAATCAATTGCTGCTCCAATAGCAAATGCTGCTAATCTTATGGCTTAAAACTTCAATACACTTTCAGGCGGTGAGGTTTCTGCTCCAGTGGGACAGAACAGAGGAAAGTGTGGAGAATTTGAGAGTCGCATCATGAGCAAGTGGGGATCATAGCAGTTTCATTCCTTCTCTAGTTCCCCCTTTCCATCACTTTATCAGCCTAAAACAAGTGTTTGCCACTAACATGGCAATATCCCCCGCCGCCTCAATTTTGTCTGTACGGACGGACGGACGTACGTACAGAGCCCAATGCTATATCCCCCACTTTGCGCTAATCGCGCGGCGGGGGGAAATTAACCTCATTCACAGGACCAACAGAGTAAGCGTTACTTATTCCCTAAAGGTACCTTTTAATGCGCTCTAACATGGCTGTTCTGTGCTAGAAGTTTACCGGCAGTTTGGATCCAATAAAAATACAATGGTGCAGTCCTCCCTTTAAGTTAGTCTTAAAAATGATCAACCAAAGCTTATAACCACCAGGAGGGCTCAAAATCCATTCAACAGCTGAAACTGGGGTTTTCTTGACAGTTCAAAAGAATTGTTTGGCCATCCACGGCAACCCGGATCTACCACAGTGGTTTCTAAATTCAGTCCTGGGGCACTCCTGTGTATCCTGGTTTTTGTTCAAACCTCAATTTCAATAGCACTATTTTAAGCTGTTAATTTGTACGGCCAACGCTAGTCCTGAGGGGCAACAGAGTCCACTGGTTTTTTGCGCGTTTCCACACGAGTGATTAATTTCGGTCGCAAATTGGTTAAGGAGTCCACATACCTCTTTTTACGGGCATTGATTGTCAACTGATTGAAAGCTGCAAAACCAGTGGACACTGTGGCCCTGCAGGCCTGGAGTTGCCCGTCCCTGAGCTAAACTGCCCGATACTGGAAGACCGCAGTATCTGCAATAGGTTAAGACATACAGATACTGCAGTCTCCCATTGTAGGGCAGTACAGTGTAGACCCAGAGGCTAAATACTGAATGCACTTTTCCACCAAACAAAAGTTGACCTCCAGACAGACTGACAATCCAAATGTTGGACTACACACACACACACACACACACTCAAAGGCAATGAAAAACCAAAATTTAGAGTGTTGCGTTATTGTTGCTCAGGACCTGAGTAGTCCAATTTGAGTTCTTAAGTGACCATTGGGGTCACAATGTGTACCTCGTTACACATGAATGATCATCATGTAACTCAACAGTGTGAGTGTGACTCTCATCAATCCATATTGAGTACAACATATGGGATTAGGAGTTGTGCAAGTACAGTGGTTGAAATGAAGGAGGGGTCGTCTTCCCTATATAAAGGCATGATAAAAGCCACACAAAAAACATTTTTAAGTGTCATAATGCCTTGTCTGTGGACTGAACAACGGAACAGGGCCCTGGGTATGCTAGAGGCATGAGTAAGTGCCCGGCCAATGGCTCATCGTTTTGGGTGTGGTATGTCCAGCATCAGAACGTTTTGGGTGTAGTACGTCCAACTGGGACGAGGTTTCATCAAGAGTACCCAGACCTCAAACCAGGCAGTGACTCCAGAACTACAGACCGAGTGGTGACAACTTCCCCAAAGACAACCCAAGACGCTTAGTCAGGTCCATGAGGAGACGTTGCACAGCCTGTGTGGATGTTCATGGGGTTCACACCCGATACTGACTGTTCTTTTGTGTTCATTTTTAAATGTGTGTTCCGTTCAGTCTTGTTGGATTTTTCATTTTCAACTTGTGCTCGTCCTGTTTAATGCATCTGTTTATTATTGTCCAAATCGTCCCATTAACACATTTAATTCATCAAAGTCAACCTACCCAACATATTTGAATTGTTAAAATAAGAAAACAAATTTGGATTCAAATAAATTTGTGACTCAAACAAGTGTTGCGTTTTCATTGCCTCCGAGTATATGCACTTATACCTGCATATACCTGGACAATCAGCTAAGACTGCATAACATGTGGTTATTGACACAGGTTAAGGCGTAGGAAAAATCTTTAAACATACTGCCTTTTATATTCCTAAAAACAGCAGTGAGCTCCGATGAATGGCTGCATTGGGACAAAATGAAGACCGAGACCGTATCCCAGCGTGAGCAAGCAGTGCTCACTAATTTGGTGCCAATTTTATTGACTGCTGACAAGGGTTTGAGGGGAAAGTAGACAAAAATCAATATGAGGGCATCCATTCATGATAAACGAGGAGGTACTTCTGTCCAGAACAACACAAACATATTTCAGTTATGGCAGATGACAATCAGCAGTGGTAGCTTTGACAGTCCAAGATGGCAACATTATAACCTGACTTAGAAATAAAAACAATTAATCAAATTTAAAAGGCTTCTGAACCATTTACAAGGCTTAGGTCTGCTCTGCACATCCCACTTTGCATTCCTGCTCAATAAATGTACTTTGTATAAACAGAATTAATATCTCACATCAAAGCTGCTGCTTGTAAACCAAAGAGTAAAATTCTGAGGTGTTCTGATGATGTATAAAAATTAAACATGGGATCTGGATTTACTCACTGAATGCTTGATGCATACAGGATAATCACCCCAATTTGAAGATTCTACATGAGGCCAATCCTTCCGCTCTTGGGAAAAGGATGAAATATTTATTTTGTTTAAATTGCCGTCATCTGGATAGCTCTTTCTACTTCTTGCATCTGAAACCTGTTTTGTGAGGCAAACTGGATCAAGGCTATGCATGTTGTGACTAAAATGCATTAAGCCGAAGTTAAGGCCATATAGACCGTTAGCATGCTGTAATTGACCGCATTCAATAAACTGTTATACAAAGGGATTTTCCACTGTTCTGCCTGACAAAACATTACATTCATTGCAAAAAATTTAATCTGCCCATCTGAACAGTTTCACAATAAATACAGCAGCTTTATGCATTATGCAACACTTTTTGCATTTTTTCTGCCAAATGGTCAGGCAAGTGGAAAAACTTTGCATCTCTAGTGCTGATATGGCACGTTTACCCCAGCAGGGGGCGAAGACAACTCAGCTGCTCAGTCATCACGGTTGTAGCAGCTGTCTTGCCTTATTAAAAGTGATTACAGGTTACTGCCGCATAAGTCTTGCAACATAAAACTTTATCCTATTTGGCAAAATTAAATTTACAGAATCTTTCCCCACAAATAGGTGAAAGTGAAGTATTTTACATAGTGTCCTCATTAGCCCCGTTGTGTAATCTCCACAAATAAATCCATTAGGATTTCGACGGCCAAGGGTAACAAACTATGCCCATGTCTTAAGAAAATTTTGAGCTTTAATTTTAAAAGAGAAACCAAAAAAACACATTCATAAATTCACTAACCTTTCAAAGAGCAAGGCATTTCCCAAATTAAAATGCAAATGGAAAGAATTAAAATCATTTTCTGTTCTGATGATTTATCAACTTGATGTCCACCTAATCTCAGCAGCTAAGAATCCTTAAATGGCCACAAACTAATCATTGTGTAGAAGTATTTGTGTTGTGTTGTGCCAACCCACACTACTTTCTACTTTTCTCCAAGAGATATTAAAACTTCCAGAGTGACAGTGCCTCTAAATGGTAGTCGGGGGAAATGCCAAATTGTTTGCAGTAGACCAAAAAGAAAAAAGTGCAAAGGGTGTTGACGTCTGAGGCCAAATAAGAGTGGGGGGGGGAATCAATAAAATATTGCAATTGAGTATGTCCAAATAATTTCACTTCTCCCTTTGCTTAATCATGTATGGAGCGGTCTCACACTGACTTCGTCTCAATAAAAGAAGAAAAGGTATTTCGAGAACTTTGTGCGCTTGGTTGATTGTGGTATTCAGTCCTGAGGAGCATCTCGGTTGCCAAGGAGACCATACCAGCAGACTCCTGCAGGAGGGTGGGGCGGGGGTGCAGGAAAGGGGAGGAGCTATTTCTCTCCGTCCCAATCCCGCCTCCTCTTGTCGTGCTGGTGCTTGGTGATGACATACTTGAAAAACTCGTAGACCGACCAGCTAATGGCAGTAGAGGGCATCTGGTAAATGACTCGGGCCTGAACGCCCTTGAAGTAGGCAGGCAGGCCGCCCAGCCTGTAGACCGTCCGGAAGGCGTGGGCCATGCCCGAGATGCTGCCGCTGGAGTTGACCGAGTGCAGGGCCAGGGACTCCTGCGTGTTCAGAAGAGTCTTGCAGACGTCCAGCGGCGTGGTGGCCGCCGCGGCGATGGCGCCCGCCAGCGCCCCCGAAACCACGTGTGAGGATGGGTTGTACTGTCTGTGGGGGTTGAGGGCCTCCTGCAGGTATTCGTAGGTCATGAAGTGCAGGGCTTGGAAGGGCACGTTCATGGTCAGCTGGGTAGTGTAGCTGCGGTAGAATGCCCCAACGCCCTCCCTACGCCAGATGGCGCCGATACAGTCCAAAACGCCGCGGTATGGGGAGTTGTACATCTGCATCCTCTGCTTCACCACTGACCGAGGGGGTTTGTGCAGCAAAAAAAAGAATAAAAAAGATGAATGAACAAGTGGGTAAGGTCACATCACATGGTCTGTAGGACACATGTCACAGCAGTTCTGGGAGCAGAGCGGCCAGGGGCCTGCACCTATGGGTGAAGGAATGGACCGCAAATCGGCAAATATTTTTTTTTTTTTTTTAAGAGTTTGTCAAAACCCGCCATTTAATGTTAATACATGTTGTAAACTACTCACATACAGAGTTTCAGCTTTGTATCTACACTGGGAAGCTGTAAAATGAACAACTGCAGTTTGAGAGCTGGCCACGCAGCCACGCCCCTTTTTGAGACACTGAGGCTGACAAGCAAAAAAGCGAATGTGTGAAAGATGCTGCGTGCCAAGTTTCATCAAATTTGATCAATGTTGGCGACCGCTTGAGGTGACGGGTAAAATTGTTTATAGATGACAGATGACAACAGGGTTAACAACACCTTAAAGGGAAAAAGAACAAACGTTGAGACCATACTCTGCCTGTAAGCATATGACCGGGAGTTTTTAAAATGACCAACTATTAATTACAGACACATTTCCATACTAACTTGGGAGAATCAGAAAATTTAGGGAAGCAGCACATCTGCTCTCTGCATTTCAGTGTGTAGGTTCAGCTGATCAACAACCAGTGGAGTTAATAATCAAAAATAATCTGTATCATTGCATAATATCTCTGCAAAATGAATAACAGAAAGGACGAAAGTAAGTGTTACGAGAAGAGACCACCAGTAAAACCAGTAGCGCCTCTTCAGCGAGTCTTCACAAATTACAAAGAGTCCGAACAGATTTTACCTTCAGCTGGGTTCATGACGGCATCGTGAAGCAACGTGGCCACACACCCGGCTGCCCCTGCAAAATAAACTCAGAGGTGAGGCCTTGCAGGGATGCTAAGGTGGCGGAGGACCACACTCACAGCACCCAAGGGAGCCAAATACCGTCCAACAGCCATTAAAGATTACAACTGACGTCACAGGCTACAACATAAAATCAAACCATGACCAAAGAGAGACAGGTTTGTGAATATAAAATCCAGGACTACAGTGAATGTGTATTTTCTGCGGTTTAATCACCAATTCATGACCAAAAATATTTTGTCACAGTCACAAAGTTATGGCAATATCTGCCCACACCACTAAAATATTTTTTCAAAGGGGTGAAGAGATTAGAGGACTGAACTCAGGAGCTGGGTACAGTGTAGTCACACAAGATGAGGTAGGAACTCCAAACATGAGTGTTCAGTTTTATAACCGCATGTTTTCATTATGACAATAGCACCACCTAGTGGAGGCCGAGTGGCTGATCAGTGTTGGGCGCTACTTACCCAGGCTCCACCTCACCTGGAACAAAGAAAATACAAGAAAGAGAAAGACAAAAATATACAAGGTCCATCACATTGACCAGTGAACAGTGCATTAGAAGACCATGGGTGTCCTCCAGGATATTGGAAAACCACAATGTACTCAGGTCTTTGCTCACGTCCTGCTTGCAATTTCTCCAGTTCAAAAAGCTGTTTTTTTAAAAACCCCAATTCAGAAATAGTTGGGACGAAGTGTAAATTGAGAATAAAATCAAAATGCAATGACTTTCAGATCACATGAGCCAATATGTTATTTCCAATAGCACATAGTTAACATTTCAAATGTTAGACATTTTACATTTTTATCCAAAAAATGAGCTCATTTCAAATTTTCTGGCTGCACCAGGTCTCAAAAAAGTTGGGACACAGGCAAAAAAAAAAAAAAAAAAAGGGCTGAAAAAAGCAATTAATTTATAAGAGAATCAGCTGAAAGAACATTTAGCAAGTAATTAAGTTAACTGGCATCGGGTGTATAACATGATTGGCTATAAAAGGGATGTGTTATAGAGTCTCTCAGAAGTAAAGATGGCCAGAGGCTCTCCAACCTGTGAAGGCCTGCGTAAAAATATTATGGAATGTTTAAAAACAATGTTCGTCAACGTCTAATTGCAAAGGCTTTGAAGGTCTCATCATCGACTGTGCATAACATCATCAAAAGATTCAGAGAAACTGGAAAAATCTCTGTGCGCAAGGGACAAGGCCGAGGACCTTTACTGGATGCCTGTGATCATCGGGCCCTCAGACACCACTGCATCACTCACCGGCATGGTTCTGTCATTGACATTACTGAATGGGCCTAGGAATACTTCAAGAAACCACTGTCTGTAAACAGTGCGCCGTGCCATCCACAGATGCCAACTAAAACTCTTATCATGCAAAAAGGAAGCTATTGTTGAGCATGATCCAGAAGCGCAGCTGTGTTCTGTGGGCCAAGGCTAATTTAGAATGAACTGTAGCAAAGTGGCAAAGTGTCCTGTGGTCTGACGAGTCCAAATTTAGCATTCATGTAGGAAATCATGGGCGTCATGTCGTCCGGGCTAAAGAGGAGAAAGACCATCCCTTCTGTTATCAGCAGTCAGTTCAAAAGCCAGCATCTCTGATGGTATGAGGATGCATTAGTGCATATGTTGTGGGACACTTGCATGTTTTGAAAAGCACCATGAATGCTGAAAGGTACATAAAGGTTTTAGAGCAACATACGTTCCCCTCCAAATGACATCTATTCCAGGGAAGGCCTTGTGTATTTCAGCAGGACAATGCAAAACCTCACACTGCAGCAATTACAACAGCATGGCTTCGTAGCAGAAGAGTCCGTGTGCTGAACTGGCCTGCCTGCAGCCCTGATCTTTCACCGATTGAGAACATTTGGCGCATAGTTAAACAAAAAGTCCGTCAAAAGAGACCCAAAACTCTCCAACAGCAGGAGGCCTGTATTAAACAAGAGTGGGATCAAATTCCAATGGCTACACTCAAGAAACTTGTCTCCTCAATGCCCAGACGCCTCCAGTCCGTGTTAAAAAGGAGAGGGGATACTACAGCATAGTAAACAGGCCCCTGTCTCAATATTTTTGAGACCTGTAGCAGCCATTAAATTTGAAATGAGCTCATTTCGTGGATAACATTGTAAAATTTCTCAGTTTTAACATTTGCCATGTTATCTCTATTCTATTGCGAATAAAATACTGGCTGATGTGATTTGAAAGTCATTGCGTTTTGATTTTATTCACAATTTACACTTTGTAACAACTGTTTTAGAATTGGGGTTGTATAAAGAATGAGGATTCTGCATTAATTCATTGACTTCAGTCAGTAAAAACAGGTCTTCAGTGATGCTTTCTGCCATGTCTCAAGGCAAGTTATTCCTTCTGGAGGAGACATTTTTTACTGAACCAATTCATGCATCTACAACGTACTGGGTGACAATGTTGACATTAAAAGATTTGGTCATTACAACTAGACTACACTTTCAGTGGAAAATATGAAGTTCTAAGACATAGCAGATGACACCAAGCCAAGGTGACAATGTTAAAATCTAAAGCAAAAATAACTAACTAACTAATAACTAACTAAATAACTAACCACAGGGACCGGTCCGTGCCACTCCCCTATGTGCCACTTCAGGGGACAAAATGGCCGCCGGCAGCCATATTGGACATCCAATATTCGCGAAAATTGGTTTTGAGCATTGTCCAATCAATATCTTCGCCTGTGTAAAATTTGGAGAAATTCCTCTAATAGCTGTGGCTTTCAGAGCCCGGAACTGAAAATCTCTGCAGCGGCGGGGGCCCCAGAACTAAACCATAGTATCTCCCGACTATAGTCGTCGGGGAGATACAATAATTGATGATAATCTCACTTTTTCAGAAATAAGCACTAACAAAAGAATTTAAGGAATGGGGTTGAGAATAAGTACACTAGCAATACTGTCGAAGTCTTCTTCAGATCTCAATACCACTATACCCTTCGTTCAGACTCTGCTCTCATTTCACTTTATGGGGGAAGGCGCCATTTCAGGAGCTCAATTTCCCGATTGAAACCTGGTTGGACCAACTGTGTATTGACCGCACTGTATTCCAACAAGAAGGAGCATTCCAAAATGCAAATTCATTTCATGCAGCATGAATGACAAATCAACTGATTTTATGACATGTTTCCCAAATGAATAAAAAGCAGCGTGGCATGGAAAACATAAAATTATAAAACTATAGTGCCCGAGGCAGAGCATGCCTGAAAACATAAAATTATGGTGCCCTAGGCAGAGCATGCAGAGCGGGCAGCAAACCGCTCACGAGTTTCTGCCCTGACAGCATTGCCTTGAAAGGGCACCAGGACCAGCATGCCTAGTGTCAAATTTCTCCACCAAGGCCGCATGTGATCTAACCAAAAAAAGACATGAAGGCAAACAGAAATCAGCGAACGGCTGCCACAATCCGCTATGCCCAAGCTGGGCTATGGTGCCAAAATATCACAATATTCTTCATGCTGTATTATTCGTAGTGTGGTTGGTAGCAGGCAGCAGTTGCTGTAATGAATCATTATATCTTACAACCATGAATACTGTGCTGTGTGAAATATTGAGGAACATTAAAAAAAAAAAACTGCACACAGTATAGTGTACCTAGAACAATCATATTAATACTCATGTTTTTAAAATATCTTCATGGTTTTAAATGGTCTAATTGAAATCTTAAACGCCAACTTTAAAAAATAAAGTGTATGAGGACACTCAAATTTATGCAAGTGATTTTCATTCTAAATGTCTCTTTTATTTATCTCCCTTCAGCCAGTCACCGCCACAAAACACTACCAGATAACAGGAGTTACGCACAACCAGTCGGCTGTTCCCAGTGATCGAGAGACACAACACGGTCAAATTAACAAAGTCATGAACACAATATTGAGGCAAATATGACGATCTGCTTTGTGAAAACTGCTAGTGTAAGCGTTGTTTGGAATCACACTTGCACGATAACACAAATTGGCTACAGTCCTGCAGATATGTTGCATCTCTTCGTCCCAATTCTGATATCTAGTGTGTCGTGGGAGTACCAAGAACAAATACCCCCCAATGGTTCACGACTTCATGCATCTTGAGCTGATGAGATGGCTAAAAGGTCAAATGTAAATGGAACCTCTCCAACCACCCTGTAAGGAATCTTCAGACATATTGTGGCTGCAAAACAGTCAAGTATAAATGGATCACTCCATTAACACTTTTGTTTACGTACAATTAGTGAGGTATAACTCCTCTTCGCATTTCATTTTAAAGAACATACTAAATAATACAGGAAGTTGTGTTATTGCGTTGACCATTAGTTGTTAATTTCACTGATTTGGAGGGAGGCCCAGTCATGAGAGTAAGGGTAGGAGGTGAAATAAGGTATGCCACGTTGCATAGAGAAAAAACTATGCAAAAAAAACTGCTGGCCACAGGCCAAACCACAAACATCTCCCGTCGGCCATGTTACACAACCTATAATCCAGAGTTGCAGAGCTGCAACACAACTTACTTACTCTGACCACATTTCACCTCTGTTAGGAATCCCTGTCAGAATTTCCCTTCTCATGTTTCACTGAAATTGGAGACGATCAATTTCTGATCAACAATTTGAAAGAGGTTAACAAATATAAAACTCACTAATTACTTTCTTAAGTCAGCCTTTTTCCATAATGGGGCCATGGAGACCGCTGGCTCCTAATGCCCTGATATTCCCATTCCCTGATGAATTAAGAACACTTTCTGCGTAGCAAAGAACGCACTATGTAGCAGACAGTAGCCACAAAGAAGGAGTGGGAGATCTGCTGGAATAAACCATAGGGTTCAGTAGTGAGACCCAGTCCCATTTAGGTACGGGGTTCTTCAGGGGTCAGTACTGGAGCACTAATAAGTTTGTGATCAAACTGTGCCCTAATCGGCACTTAGCAATGCCATGGCCTCAGTGTAGCAGGCAGCATCAAAGTAACCTCATCACATCCCAACCTTTACAGGAATGTCCTAATATGCACTCATGTCCTGAGTTCTAAAACCTTAAACCCCGAGGTCATGCTCAGACAGGCAAGTATTAGCCTGATTTGGCATCCGCATAAAGGGGTTAAGAGAGTTTAATAACTTCAAAACCAAACTTAAATTAGTGCATCAAACTGGCTTTTAGCATTTGCTGGAGCCAGCTCATCATGACATTAACGACCAGTAATATCTGTATATAAATGTATACACTCATGAAATCAAGCTCAAACGCCAATCAAGCTAGTATCCCACTTTATACTGGATACTTGTACTCCATTTAAAGCATATTGTATTGAAAATAGGATTAAAAAGGACACAGTAATAAATATTATAATCCAAAACATATTGTGATGCAAATTTTAGGCAATATTACCCATCCCTAACAAAAAGCTACACTCTTAAACACACACCACCATGTCCATCTGGGACCATACGGTCAGGGTTGGCATGGAGGTTAGGAAAATGTGGACTGAACTCCAGTGCAAAGGTGGATTTAGTCGTAGTTTATATTGCTGCCGACCGCGCAAGCAGGACACAAGCACATAAAAGATGCAAACAAAAAGGAAGCGAGGTTCCAAACAATAAGAGTACACTGTAGTAATATACAACATGGCTAAGAGATAGCACGCTAAGTATTACTAACAGTTAAGCAAAGGAAAAAGGAAACCAGGTTCCTTTTTAAACAACTATGAGCTAAAAGCAAAACAGCACATATGTTTAAAGTTTAGGAGTTTTACATTAGTTTCGCAAAATGGGAAAATACTGCAGCGCAGGCATATTTTACGAGACTTGGAAAAAAACAATAGTGCGGCTGTGGCTTAAGTAGTACTGCGGAAGCTCTGAGAGTAAATGAGGCACAGGTGAGGACGGTGATTGATGAGCGAAGCAGCTGTTTCCGGGTTTTACTCAGTCGGCATGCCGGCCTTGGGAAGGCGAGACCTTACACATATAGTGCACTGTACACCTCATAGACCCGTTTTTCCTCATAATACTGGTGCTGCAATGCGTTTGAACTCGCCCGCACTTTCATAAAATCAGAGACTGGAAATGAAGGCAAACATTCCAATTTCCAAAACAATCCTGAAATTGAAAATATGGGTTATTTTGATTAAATTAATCGTTCCGCATACTCCAACATTTTCATTCTATTACGGCAGTCATATGGCTCAGTGTGTGTGTGTGTGTGTGTGTGTGTGTGTGTGCGGGAGCACTTTCAAGGCAAACGTATGTGTGCCTTTAAGAGGTCAGTGGTACCGTTGGCCACATGACTGTTGGCTCCTGCGTGGATGGCATCACTCAGTGTCTTTTTGAGCCTCTCGTAGCAGGCAAAGTAGAGAGCGTGAGCTGGTCCAGCCCCCACCGCAGTAACGTTCAAACCACGCATGGGCCGCCAGAAGCCCTCAGTCCTCACAATGCGCCACAGTGCCTCCATCACATTACGATAGCGCGCCGCTGGCTCCGGCTGCAGGCTCTGCATCCGCGTCTGAGAGGAAGACAGGGGGGAGGGAGTCTTAGGACGAGGATGGCTCAGTTCAATAGCCATTAACCACTTCACTTCATTAGCAATGCAATGCCTGAACATCCCACCTTCAATGTGGCGCTGCACTGCAAAAAATGAAAGATGAAAATACTAGGCAAGATGAAATTACTTATCCTAAGACTTAAAACACTTATTTCTATCGCCATATTTTTTAGTAAGACAAAGAATTTGTCCTTGATTTGAGGCAAATTATTTTAAGTTACTGTTTGCTTGACAAGTGAAATTTTTTTTTATTCCATTGGCAAGCTTGTCAAAATGACCTTAAATCAAGGACAAATTTTTTCTCTTATTAATAAAAATGGTGATAGAAAAGTGTTTTAAGTCTTAAAATAAGTAAATTCATCTTACCGTTATTTTCATCGTTCATTTTTTTGCAGTGTACCTTCCAAAGGACGGCTTGCAGGTGTAATGGTCGCTTGAATCTTGGAATTCCAGCAAGGGAAAGATATTGCAGCTAAATGCCAAGCTAATATTACCCCACCCTTATCTCAGCACCACCATCCAATCATGCAGGAGAAACCTGAATTACAAATTGATGAACCACAAAAAAAAAAAAAAAAAAAAAAAAAAAGAAAAACCTCATTCAATCAAGAAATTGTAAACAGACAGAATTTTTGTTTTGTTTCACTGCCCATCACTGCAGACTTAAATCTGATCAAAATTTGGTGGTTTACACTGACAATAGCAAAAGACATTACATGAATGACTTTAATGGGAAGATTCTCTGTGTAGGAAAGGTATCACAGGCATGTACCCTTCCTTTCAGTTCATTTCCTCCAAAGCTCAAGATACTTCACCAAGCCACAGAAAGCCAACTTCAGAGAACATCTCAGAGCCCGTGCTACGAGCAATATTAATTGGCAGCTAATGTGCAGTCTATAAATTTTAACAATGATTCACTTCCTTAAGGATAGTGAACAAAAGGCCTGGTGTCAACATAAATATTCTTGAATGAACTGCAAGAGATTGCAAGCCTTGAGGGGGCAGTTTGTCTGCAAAACTCACCAACGCAGCCAGGGAAAATATAGCAAGTGAGCATGACTGTGCATGAAGGAAATTTCCATGATTAGGCCTAATAAAGCAGGCGATAGACCGAACTGAGCCAAATACTCACACAAAGACACACAAAAAAAAAATCTGCCAAATCACTGCTGTATGCAGTCAAACTAATACAAGAGACTAACTGCAGCTTTAACTTATTCAGCTGTAAACTGGATAAGACAACTTTCAAACACTGTTCATGGATGGATACCGAAATTGACTTAGTATCTAGGTATTAATGGCAAATCAAAACCTTGGGAGTACAAATGGTTGTAAAAATGTATATTTTTTTTACCAAAAATATTAATAAATTGAATTGGCTTTTGAAGATATTAGATACTTCATCATCATGAATTTGACCAGTGACATAAGTATTCATTGCAATATAAATCCAGAGTTGCAAAAAAGAAGCTGGGTTTTGGTGCATTTGAAAGCATGAGACGTAAAGTCAGAGCAGAGTCACTAAAAAAAAAAAAAGAAATCGCTTACAAAATGTGTTTTAATTTCACTCCGTTTCTGTTACAACCTCGTTTCCAGCTAATACAGCTTACAAACAAGCCCATACACAAACCAACTTCTGAAAAAGTTGTGCTGAAGCGCAAAATGTGTGTAGAGAAGAAAGCAGTGATAGAATCATTTTTGCTTCGCAGTTAACTTGAAATTGCTGCAAGATAAAGTAAAATACAAAATATTTCATCAACTTATTCATTATTAAATTGGGAATATGCACTGCGAGTGAATTAGATGTCTGTAACACACTCCAAAAGTTTGGATAGGAAACTATCCGTAGGGTTCCAAAAAAAGGTGTATAGATGTTGAAACATTGACAATGTCATAACAGGAGCACCCTCAAAGGGGGGCCAGTCGTTCACAAACAATGAGTCTGTTGTCAAAGCTCACCAGCATGCAAAAAAACTATGCACCTGAATAATTTAACAGAATAACAGTTTAAAACAAAAACAGCAAAATACTACATTCTGCAGTGAGTAATATCATTCAGTGTTTCTAGGAATCAGAGGAAATCCCTGAATAATGGATGAGGTTGAAAATAATTTGAATGCAGCCTATGGCCAAACCAGCTGACATCAACTGTCTCAAATCACAATATTATCCGAATTTTTTTTTACCTCATTTCTAGTCATAAATTGTCCCCGTCCCTAGTTTTTTAGAATGGGTTGCAGGCTTGGTTGTATACAACAGTAGTCATTTGTTCACAGTTCATGCAATATTGTGAAAAAACCCTGAAATTAAAGCTGAAAGTCCTAACTTCAAGCACAGTCGTTCCATTTAAAATCCATTCTAGAGGCACGCAGAGCCAAAATAAAGACAATTGTGTCATTGTCCAAAGAATTATGAACTTGACTGGACAATCAAACTAAGGCACTCAGTGTGTCAAATATGCAATAACCACAGCAATCATAAATGGGCCAAATGGATTACACCATGGTACCATCGGCCATAATTTAGCAGAATCAGAATTTCAGTCGTTCAGGTTTGCCAGTAAAGAATACAACGGCATATTACTAATTAACTACTTTCCAGGGTTTTATTGCCCCATGGCACCATCTTGGGCATCTATTAAAGGCACGCCACGTAAAAAAAAAGAAAAAAAAAAACCCCCACATCTGCGGCAGGCATGAATGACCAATAAATAAATAAATCACTGTGGCATGGCCACTTAACTCTGACAAAGGCAGCTGACTATGCTCTTGGGCACAGGTAATCACGTGGGTATAGGTTTATTTCATATACATCCCAGGGTTAAAAAAAAAAAAAAAAAAAGGCCAAGCACAAAATGGCAAAATAGGAAGCTTTTAATGGTCATAACAAATCACTGTTCAAGAAATTAGCAAGAATTGAAGTAACAGAGTACAGGATAGCTCTTCGCCTTGATTTCTGCAAATGTTTAAGCCTTTTGGGTACACTTGCAGACAGCTTTCTACCAACAAAAGAGTTCATACACAGCACCTGATTGTTCCTCTGAATAACACAACTTTTCAACTAAGGGAAGCAAGACGCAGTTGTTCTGGAAGTTGATCGGTTCCCAAAAAACAATGCCTTTTGTATAAACTAAAATAACTGAAAAACTGCTGCCAACTAATTGATTTGCAACACACAGGGCTGCATTTCCTGCCCTAACCAAGTAAGTTTTTTCACTCTGGTACTTTTCTTCCTGGTACAGCTGTGAATGCCACCCTAGCCATTTTTTGGATTATTTTTGCCATTGCCTTTCGCAACATCAAATTATTAAAGCAGCTTTGCCCGCCAAAAACAGTTATCACAACAAAGATGAACAAATATTAATTTATTTGACCTTTACTTAATCAGGTGAATCACCAAGACCCAGTTCTCAACATAAAAAGACACACACAGTACATGCGGCAAAGATGGCAAAAGATCGCACAGGCAATCGGAATAGACAAGAAATCATTATGAGCAAAAGACAGTGAGCTGTTGGGCACAATTTGTGGAATTGCAACAGGAGAAGAGAGGGGGGAGAACAGGTCATCTGGCACTGCAGTCAACAATGATCGGTTGCAGATTTGGCTTGAACATATTAATTGATGTGAAAGCCGTAAGTTTGAGTGTGTTTTGTAGTGTATTCCAACTAAGTGCTGCTACAAAACAGAGGGAATTATGGCCCAAGGCAGTGCAGACTTTTGGCATGTATAGCATAACAAAATCACTGGATCTTAAATGGTTTTCTATCAGAAATTTGCAGGAGATTTGAGAGGTAGTATGGGGTCCCGATTGTTTTATAGACCGATTTCAGCCAGTGTCGTAGCTGCCTAGGATGAGGCAGTCCACTCATATATGAAGATCACAGTAGTGAGCAGTAAAGGGTGCATATGCGGAAAAGCGAACTGCTGAATGATAGTGAGTCAAGCTTAGCAAGAGTGCCTTCAGGTGCCATTTCATTGATTGTGTCACCATAGGCAGAATGTTCATTTTTCAAGTATGTGTTTAGCAAAGTGTGTGAAGGAATCCTTGTCACGACAAAGAAAGCCAAGTCTAGCCTTGACTTTAGCCCAAAGGTAATGATGTGTGTAAAAAATGACAGTCATGAGTCCAGCCTGGTCAAAGATTTTTATCGGAGCCAACAAACTCCAATTTCAAGCCATTTGCGCAAAAAATCTTGGGAAGCTGGTGGTATCAAGATTTTTCCCGTCAAATAGCGCACATCTGTTCTTCTTGGAGTTGAGAAGCAGATGGAAGCTGTGGAAAGACTGCTGGATTGAGATGAGTTTGTTGAAGAATGGACATAGAGTGGAGAGAAGGGTCAGCTGATTATATGATTGCATCATCAGCATCCAGCCATATACTAAAAGCCTTGTTTAAACCGTTTATGAAAATGGAGACCAGGACTGGGTCTAAGATAGAGCGCCTTGGGGCACACCTTTAGACATGGAAATTATTGGCACAATGTCCATATTGAATAACCATAAAAATTAGAGCTGTGTCGATTCAGGAATAGCAATTATCTTAAGCGCAATAAAAGTAACTGCCACTATGAGGCAGACAGACGTGCTTGCTTATTACCTTTTCTATGACACATGCCTAATGCGGTTATTTGGGAAGAAAACTGATTTGAAATCTGCTAATTACCAGCGAGGTTGGACAGCCTCTATCGCCTTGGCATAATTAGCTTACCTTAAATCAATTCCCATGTACTTTGCCTAACTTGCAATCAAGCCATTTATTCAGCCAACTGACTAATCAAAATGTGGCCTGTAATGATAAAGAGATAATGAGAAGCACAGAGACCTAACCAGGCTACCATGTTAGACTGAAAGAATGTCAACAAGTAGACATGGTCAACAACATCCCCCGCCAATCGTGTGCTTCTTATTTTCGAACTCCATCAAGGCCTTTATGGTCTGAAGCTACACACCAAATTTGGTTGTCCTATCTGTAATAGTTTCTGAGAAAAGTTGTCCAATTTCTCTCGGACGGACTGACTGACGCACACACACGCACGCACGCACCGAGGGAGGTCAAACCTATATCCCCCTCCCACTTCGTGTTGGCGGGGGATAATAATATGAATAAAATAGGCTTGCATTGCACAGAATACCCCTCAGCCCTATGTCAAAGTTTTTGGAGACGCCCGCCCAACTGCACAAAGGATAGCAATACCCCGTCAGCCTTGAGGGCTGAAGGGTAAAAATGGTAGACCTCTGAATTACACCTCTCATAGAGGAATATTGGATGCATTAAAGATATTTCTTAAAAAATGAAATTATTTTAAGACGGCCCTGGTTTTAAGCACTTAAAAGTATAGGCTACGTGAAGTGGAAAACATTTTGTGAAGCATATTGAACATGAATACGAGAGAGAATATGTTTGTACTGCACGCAATAATGCACCGGTTAGTCAAATGCACTGAAGATTCGGTAATGCACGTTCAGGTGAATCTTTGCCACAAATTTGTGGTATCTTTTCTTGTTATATAATTGAACAAGATTAATTTAAAATAAAGTAATTCATAGCACTTGATTTTATTTACTTTTGGGTGTCTAAATAACCGACAGTGAAGGTGGAAAACATTTTGTTTAAGAGTATCGAACATGACAAGTAAATTGCATTCGCAAGCCGTGCAGCTCAATGCAAATTTAGAAATAATCTAGAAAACACATTAAGGCAAATCTGTCATGTTTCGTGGTTATTTAAATTTCAAAATGTGACAAACAAAAATTATATCTAAATAAATCAGACTGTCTACCAATTTAAATTGTTAGCCTAATTGAGCGAATCAACTGTTTGATTGCAAACTGAGCAAAGTAATTAGAAACGGGGTGAGAACAATTGTTGGGTACAGGATGATGACTTTGCAGATCTTAACTTTGCGTTGCTCAGCACGTAATTTGCCTGAAAATACTAGAAATAATTTTGCAAGCATTATGTTTGGCCGCGCTGCGTACAAACAATTAACATGTTCTGCTCGACAGGCAACGCAATGTTTTCCACCTTAATAACCAGATTCACAATACACAAGCAACAATAATGGAGTCCCTTACATTCTGGGGGATAGAGAAAATCACTCCACCGCCAAGAGGCAGGGATACTGTGCATAAACTCCTACTCAGAGAAGCCTTCTGAATACTTACACTTAACACTGTGGAACCTTTTGGTTTAAATGAAGAAATGAATTTGTCCCGTTGTCTTTAATTGATTATTCCTATGTGCCATTGTTTTTCTTTTTATTCCCAATGGATTTCTTCTCCCACCAATGAGATGTTTTGCTTGATAATGGGAGGGGCTCTCTTACATGTTCATTCATTCGTGAGTGTGTGTATTCGGGTCATTGGCTAATTTATTCAAATGTGTTCACTCTATCCAATGGGATATTGCCACTCCGTTGTGGAGGGAGATTGAAATGTCCATTCTAGTCTTGGCCCTCTGTTTGACTCTGAAGACCTTGTGTCGAAAAGTTAGTCACTTGCACCTTAATAAATCGCCTTGTATAACTCCGTGCTCCAGGACTTCTTCCTTTGATATTTGCATTTTTATCCCCCTCTTTCTGAGAGGCACCAGTTTTTGGCTGTAGTCCGCCAGCTGATGCGCGCCTTTCCATCGCATTTCAACAATAATAGACGTTTCCAAATTAAGTTTCACTCATGAACTTTCAAGATCAACTGCAATTCAAAAATTGTTCCCTTGTTGTTCCTCCTACTTGTGCATTTTTGGTTCTGCGTCACACTACCATGAGGTGAAAGTGGCTTTGCAAGAGAGGGAAGAGGATTACATTCAATAAATTTCATCACAGCTCTGAAGTACCCTACCGACACAGTTTTGATGACCATCACTGGTTAAGCTATATTTTTCTCAACCCTCCAAAATAAATAAATAAATAAATAATGCCCACACAAATTGGGAACTTTGGTCAATTTAGTGCCAAATCAAGGAAAAAACAAAACAAAAAAAAACTTCTGACCAAATATTTATTGAGCACAAAGACAGTTACCACTTTTCATGCAAGGACAATACTAAGTATGCAGAGGCCAAAATTAGCACCAGCCACATGCTGGTAAAATATTCTGGTGGCTGGTAGATTGGCTTCACTCATCAGCTAAAAAAGAATTATGGTAACCAATTAAGTGGCTGGTAAAATTTGAACATTCACAGGCCATTAGACTGATGGACAAAAAAAAAGTTGATTTTGCATCCTGTAAGTATGCTCAGCGGTTGTACGGCATCATAGTGATACTAGTGATTTGTTGACAAACGATTGGGTTTATTACTTCTAATCCCTAAAATACCCATCCTGTTGCAACTGTAAGCGCTTTTTTCCTTTTCCAAAATACAACCAATAATTACAATGAGGGAAGTACAGCCATCTGTAGAGGTACAGTTTTTTTTTTTTTTTAAACACACACCTCTTTCATAAGAATGATGTGGCAGAAACTGTCCAAAAAAGTGGGTCAAGAACACCCTGAGACTCAGAATGAGTACTGAAATAAGGAACTTGTACTGAGATCATAGAGTGGAAAGACTTTTCACTAAAACTAATGTTTGTAGGAGCGCGTGATTGCCAGTTGCTTAAAATGCCAGTTACATCAAAAATATGTCTTAAGCCACTATTAATAAATGCGACAGGTTTTAACAGATCTCTAAACCGAAAAAATAAGATCATTTAAAGATCTTAGGCGGAAATCCTAAAAATTTAAGGAAATTCAGGCTCAATCCTCAAAATAAACAATCAACGGGAACAAGTGTATGTGAACAGACAATAGAGTAAAGATAAAGGAACAAACTTAATTGAATGATCAGGAAAATCTGTTCTCTTCTCTTCATTTCTAATTTTGTAGCCAATATTAGAATTGACTTCGGCAACTCTGCTCACTATTTATTCAGTCATGCAAATGCAGTCCTGCAGACTTACAAAAAACACAATGCATTTGAAATGATCAGTCTGCCAGGTAAGTCCATGAAAGTCTGAAATGCGCTACAAAGCCATGCAATAGAAAGGCCTAGACAACAAATGAGCACATCAAGTGAACTGCAAGCAATGCTGTAGTCTTCAAGTTAAATAAGGAACACTTTTCAGAGCTGTGTTTGGGACAAATGGTCAAAATGTCAGACTAACCCTCACAAATCGAGGCCATTGGTCAATTCAGCACTAAAATCAAGAGAAAGTGTCTCTGTCCAAATAATTATGGTCCTCCCACTTAATGCTTCCTCTATATAAACAATGACTAGCATGCTCAGTGCTGGTACCGTATCAGCAATACTAGTGATTTGTCAACTAACTGTTGGACATGTTACTTCTAATCCCCAAATACCCATCCTGTTGCAACAGTAAGCACTTTCTAATCCAAACTAGCTACAGGCCTGTGATTACGCTAAGAGGCATGTGCAGCCCCTTGAGTACGTAAACAGACAAAAAAAGAAAAACTAGGACAAACATTAGCTCATGATCTGGAGAAGTTACAGTTGTCATTGCTTCCAATTCTGCGACCAAAATGAGAATTAACTTTGGCAACGTGGTGTTTCTTACTCATTCAAACATGCTGACGCAATCCACTTACAGTACAGGCAAAAAAGTTACCAAATTGCGCCAGGACGCGTTTGTAAATGGTCAGTCTGCCAGGCAACGCCATGAAGATTTGAAATACACTATAGAACCATACAATACATAGGACTAGACGGCCATCATAAAGGTGAAGTGAACTGTAAGCTCGGCGTTTAAAAAGCAGGCCTTAACCATCGAAATTCAGTGCAAAACATCCCCTGAAACAGCATGGTGAAGATACTGTTTTTGATATTTTGCTTTACGCAAGATAAGACGGTGAAGTTTGTCAACTTTTCGGCATTGACTGACGTTACTGCTTCAGTAAGAAAGATAGGAGCTGGATATTAGCAAGCTGGTTAGCTAGCTAACTATATTGTTCGCTCAACAGCGAACTAAAATGACTAGAAGTTGCAGCGCAAGCCTGAACTCGAGTGGCCACGACGGCCAACTTTAGCGAGCTAGATGCCACAAGGCATGATTGTCGGCAAGATAGCAGACCACCTTATATTCTTTGCCAAGAAATGCTTCACCGTTCACCTAATTAATTAGTTCAATGTCTTCGTACATTGTCCTTGATGATTCGGGAACATTAGGTAACTAACAGATTATATTCAAAGTCAATGCAAAGACGCGATTTGCATTGACTTAGAATGTAATCTGCTGTGCAAAAAAAAATCGTTTCGCGTCTAGTGTGAAAGCGACTTCAGCTTATGTTACTGGAATACTAGCGAGCCAAATTATCATTCGAACCATCCTATTCCTGTTGGAAGTTAACATTAATCTATCAATGATATCATGCGACTTCCAGTCGCAAGGCACTTTTTATAGTCGCCCGCAATCAGCAGACATGACCCTTGCAAGCTAGTGCCAGCCAGTTCGTCAAAAATTGAGAGGACCGCATGGGTGTTTTCAAGAATTAGCCACTTAGCTAGCTGGCCAGCAAACGTCGCACGCCCATTTGTCATGAGAGTAATTTGCGAACACGATGGCAAGCGACCGATGCGAATTAACCCTCCTGTTGTGCTCAAATTAATAAACCACGTTTGGTTTGAGGTCAGTGTGATCCCTGTAATGAAGACCTACATAAGTTATTCGCAACTGAACGTGTTTCCCAATCTCCTCTCAGCTCATCTATGCCTTTCTACTTCCCATTTCAATAGCTAAGTAAATAATACACGACTCCCCCCATTCTCCCCTTATACATCAAATATCGAGTTTAGATTATTACAGCAAAATAAATAAGACCAATTGTGAAATGAGTGAGAAATTAATTTGAGCATGCCCTCAAAATTCGGCAACACTACAATCAAGATCAAAATGATGGTAAGTTATTTATATAATAATTGATCCTGGGGTTCAAAACGACCCCAACAATATCAGTGCTTACAACATGTGTGCAGTGCACAACATAAAATATTTTTTTAAGTGCAATTCAAGTTTTACCCGGTAAGTTAGGGGAAAAAAATCTAGCTGAAAAACGGATGTTACCCATGACTTTACAGACATTGAACGTTGAGTCGGGTCAAATTGACCCGGAACATAATGGGAGGGTTGAAGGAGATGCTCTCAGGGGCAGGCAAGCCTGTGGCGTCGCAATGAAATCTTGATTTCCCTCGCAAGGTTTGTTTATAGCAGGAGGCTCACAATTTACCTTAACGCAGTCGATCGGGAACATCAGACAGTGTTCCATAATTCCCGCGACAGCTCCAGCTAGCATATAGGTACTAGTGGAAGCACCCTGAGGCAGATCCTCATAGTTCGGTTCAGTGTCCTCGCCAATCTCCACAGGGTGATTCACTTGAACGGAGTTAAAGTCCGACTCTCCCCCGATCGCAGGAGACAGGCTTCCAGCAATTCCCTCCGAAATACCCCACAATCTTCCACCACCGAGCCATCGAATTTCTGTACCGGCTGACACTCCTGCAACTTCACCGTCTCTCTCTGGAGTCTCTGCTGACATCCGCTGCTGGTTGGCAAAACCTGCTATTCCCATTAACAGCCAAATCCGAGTCTCACGTTGTCAGTACTTTAATTAAATGTTTTCGTTTTTAACGTGTCTCATTACCAAGTCAAAATATTTAAGCAAAAAAATTTTATTGACTGCGCCTCCCCCACCCCGCGCTAAATGTTATGAGAGAACGCTCGCAGCGCGCTCACAGGGCCTACTTGGACCAACAGCATGCTAGGTACCACCCAGAAATACTTTGACCCCATCAGCGATAGGTCCAATCGGAAGGGTTTGCCCGAGCGGTAGAAAACTAAGTGGCGACACCCATTGACTTCGTTGTTCGAGCGGTCACGTGGTTCGCGGGGAAGCGCTATTAGTTCCAAACAAACGCCGCGCTGTTATGTCTCCTATGGGACAGACAGCAATTGCGTAACAGAACGTTTAATATTAAATTAAACATTACACAGTTGCCGCACACGTATTTATCATAATGAATTACAGTATTTACATACATGTTTATAGAGATCATGCATTTACTACTAAGATCATATCATAGCCTTTGGAGGGAAAAATTCATGTTAGCATCAGTGAGCTAGTACTTGTATGTACCATTGACCCACTATTATTTCTCAGTAAATTTAACTCCGTTCTTACACTGCCATGGAGATGGATAATTTAACATATTTTAACTTTAAGTTACATTAATTTATTACCAGGGTCTGCCTTTATCGTCTGGATTTACCCACAACTTGCCATATTAAAGTTCTGCTGACCTGTTATATCATTCAATGTCACGCCAGTTCTTCCTTAAAGCAAAGGTGCACCACCATGCTCATTTCAGAGCCCTTGATATTCTCAATTCTAATGTTTAGACAAAATGAACGAAACACATGTAACCTAGACCAGGAGACTGAATTAGATTAAATACCATGACTGATGCAAGGACAGGTTTTCAACAAAAATATTTTTTTTGAACAGTGGACAACAGGACGGCATAGAAACTGAAGTTGATAAACAAATGAAACATGGAGGGGCGCAAGTGTGACTGAGTGAACCTTGAACAACAAAGAACAAAAGAAATACAATGTTGTACATAGTAATGTGGCAGGGTGGTGGCCACTTTTTGTACGCGAGAGTCAATGGGAGTGTCGCAATGAATGATCCAATGATTGTTAGTTGCTGTTGTAGACCCATTTACTGTTTGCAAACAAAACAGGCTGTGCGCGCAGCTTGGCAACGGAAGAATGGCAGACCGCAATAGCTTGTCAAGCTATGCGAGGGCATTAGCCATCAAAGATCGCAAATTTTACCAAAACAAATTAACTTTGACAAATGGCAATCAATTTTCAGATCCGTATGGTATCAGTGAGTGGGTAGACATTATTTAGTGGACCAGTATTCCGTGGCCTGATATGTATACCCATTTGATCGAGAAACCTACCGTGTATATTAGGGAGGAACTAAGAGCATACAAGTCACTGGATGGTTATGACTATGTTATCTGCGGACATAAGCAGAATGTTAAATACCATGACAGACTTGGAGTTTTGTGTCTCGAAATCAGAGGTCCTTCCTAGTCAAACACAAGGGCATAAAACCGCCGTGTATGACGCATAGGTTATAATAATAAAAAATAAAAAATAAACAGAAAACTACGTCCTGACAGCTAATTGTACCTGCATGGCAGGCTAAGTATTATTTTGTATTGTTGGCTTGCTAGCTAGCGAGTTTGACTGCGTAGTTGTCATGCAAACATGAAATCTGCTTTGGTTTACCATTATTCTCACATATTTTATTTAATGTCTTCAGCCGTGAGACGCGCGTCAAAAAAGTGGCTACAGTAATTTCAATGGAGCAAACCCCACTGGCAGCGTGTGGCACGTGTCAGATTTTTACTTTTCACCATTGCTCAATATCTTGAGCGTCAACTCAATAGCTAACTTAAAATAGTCTTTTAGGTTGGCTATTTAACTATTTCGCCTTGTCATGGTTGGTGGCACACATGGAAACCTCACATGCAGTTGTCGAAACCGATATACGAAATCCATTATTTTGTGCGCATTTAAGTTATTAAGCGATCTACAGTTAGACAGAACCTAACTCAAGGTACACTGGTAAGAATTTAACACTGCTGAGTTAGCTAGCTAGCTAATTTGCTGCTGGGTGAAGTAAAGTGAATCATAATCTTAATTTACTTGACAGCTAAATTTAGAGAGGGAAATTATGCCTGTAAATAAAATATAGTGCACATTAACCTGAATGTCGCACTTTTTCATCACTTAAAATGAGCTTTATCGGTAGGTGTTTTCTGAATTAAACGTTATCTTGTTGAATATTTTGAGAGTGACACCCATGGCTTCTCGGTCTTGTTGAGAGCTGTCAATGTCGCTGACGCTTTCAGTGGGCGTTTAAAAGCATCAAGGCAACGTTCGGAGTTTGACTCGATGCTTCGCTTGTGACCAGTGGGCATTATACGGATGTGATCCTCTCGGAATCCAGTAAAACTTTAATCCACCAATCAAATATTAATTCTGACAGCAGTACACGCAAGAACCAGACATTTCGGTGCTAGTAAATTATTCAATTCAATGTTTGCAGATTCATAACTCGTCAGACTGAATTGGGTAGACCGCTACTTCCGTTGCCAAGATGCGCACGCATCTTTTTGATGACGTCGGCTGTAAATGGGTCTATAGGACTAGTTCTTGTTTACTAACAATGACGTCATATTCAGACATGCGTATTAGCGTGGTTGGCAAGAACAAGCGTAAATCAAGACAACAAAACGGGAAAGTATGGCATCCTGCAGTTGTGGAACTGTTGTAGAAATTCAGCGCTTTCTGAATATGTACAAAACCTTGACAGTACTGCGAAGACAAGATATTTCTCTACGCTGAAGTGCAACGAAGGTTTTATTTAGGCTTCCGGATCCTAACGAGCTGAAAGGTAGGAGGAACGACCCCTCTTTGGGTCTAGGTTGGCTGGATCATCACCTCATATTCCTTCATCGAGCATAAATTCTACATTTGGGCTAGCTAGGTTAGCGAACTTGGTAGCTAAGCAATCAAACTAACATTAGAAAAAAATTAACAAGCTTCCCTCAATTTTGCTTGAGATGACAATTTACAGTTCACATCCAACCGAGTTAGCACCATAGACTGTATCAAAAGATGGGTGCAGCACTCTTATCTGAAAAAAGAAGCCCATGCGGAAGTACCGTAAAATGGCATTCTATTTAATGGCCAGCAGATGGCGACGTCGGTGGTTGCAGAAAGAACTTCAATGCTATAGAAGTCTGAGAAAATGACCGTACTTTCCCACCTGATTTTTCATTTAAATTATAATTTTCACATTATCTTATGGTAGCTATAGCAAGTTTCAAGTCTCCTTCAATATATCATGATGTTCATTTTTGTAAATTATGGTCCCAAGTAGACTAGAATAAAGGATAAAGCCAGAACATGCTTTCGAGGCGTGGCTATCCTCTGGGCAACGTCCGATACGGTCAGATCCACCTCTCACGTCCCTCCCCGGATCTTGATTCTCGCTCTCGTCCAATAGAAATCACATCCGGCTTCAAAATGACAACATGGCGCAATTCAAATTGCCAAAAATCGAGGCTTCCTTTATGGTATGTTGCTGCTGGTTGCTGCAACCAATGGGTGACGTCACGGCAGCTTCGTCCATCTTTTTATACAGTCTATGGTTAGCACCAGCTCAACTCACCTCAAGTAGAAACAAGATGACCTGGGCATCAGAATTAAAACCATTCAACTCCTGGAATTCTCTCCAACATTGGTACGCTTACCCTATGTTGATCGGGACTTTGCAGAGCTGCGATCGCGTCATTTTTCCTTGACACGCACTCGATCGAGCATCTCTTGTTCGGTTTGGCTTCAGTCTGGGGCTTCGGTGAAGTGCCACTGCCAGTTCCTTTCGTTCCTCAGTTCCACCCACTTGTCGTGCATGAGGACGGAACTGGCGCAGAATACGCACCCCTGCCCTCCGATTCCTTGGAACACTTTTATTGATGATTGGGGACGCGAGTAGGGTTTCCCTGCTTTTTTTTTAAGAAAAAGTAGCAAGTACTTGGGTTATGGATAGAAATGTAGCGGAGTAAAAAGTACTATATTTGCCTTTCAAATGTACCCAAGTAAAAGTCATAAGTCGTCTCCCTACATGATACTCAAGTAAAGTCCAGATCCCCAAAAAGTGTATTTAAGTACAGAACTCAAGTAAATTTACTCCGTTACTGTCCGCCTCTGGTAATTCTTTCCTGTAGAAGTGATCAATTCGCTAGCTCCACATAAGCAACTTGTCCGCGCTAACGGAACTTACGGCCTGTGATGTGACGGTCCAGAATATGTATGCTATGCGCAGAATATCTTTATGAGGTTCGGAGGTTCAAATAAAGCCTTCAAGTTTCCTTTCCCTTAATATTTAATTAGTATTTGTCATAATGCCGTGTAAGGCCGTTGATCCGTAATTGTATTCTCAGTTGTTGTCATTAACCTGTCAAATTAGATTTATGTCGCTCTGGTCTGATTGGTTCATACTTTGATTGGTTCACGTGCACTCGCACAGTTGTGCAGAGAGAGACTAGTTTTTTTCAGTGTGCGCGAGATTGTTCTTTTCACGCGGCAGAGCGGTAGTTACCTCGGTTCGTCTGTGGACTAGTGGGGCTTTTTCGAGTGTCTTGTCTAAGTAATTGTTAGTTGGTCTAACTCTGTTGGTTCAAGATCCCATCTGTGGACGGTGGACTGTCGTGTTTGAGTGGAGGACCCCGTGAGGAGTGAATTAGCAGCTAAGTGGCTAGCCCGTGTGTTTCAGTTAGTTAGCTGGCTACTTGGCATCGTGGACTGCTACTAGGTCACCGGGGCGTGTGTGCTGGTCTATTCGTCGGACACCACCGCTGCTTTCATCGGCAGCCTCCAGGAGGCAGTATCGTTCTTTCTCCTCGTCGTTTCCCGCTCTCTCCTTCACGTCGCCACCGGACATTGAGGAGACCTAAGTCGTTGAACTGCGCGGGACTCGTCAGCTGAGCTCCAACTACCCCATCTCTCAATACGGTAGCTGCCGCTAGTCAGTTAGTTAGGGACTGCTGTTATTTAGCTCGTTAGTTAGGAATACACACTGTGGACATTTATTTGGGAAATATTGTATTGCTGTTTATTGACTTCTAAACTGAGAATTATAATTGTGTTAACTGTTACGCAGTGTTATTCTCCAGTTATTTTCATTTACTAAGTTGTATCTACCATCACATATTCGAATATACATGGAGGTATGCCGGTGTCTTTACATCATTAGTTTATTATCTAATCCAGATTACAGTCATATTTGGTGTTTTAGACTTTATTAATTTCGTTAAAATGAAATGCAGCCCTTTTCTCTATTTGTCCTAAATATCCCGATTTAAACTCTGAGCTGTTACAGTCTGCAAAACCTGTATTATGTTGATAACAAAACCGAGCTCTCGCTAGCTGTCGCATACTATCCATAAAGCTGCTTTCACATCAGACACGAAACAAATTTTTCTCAGGACAGATTAGCCTACATTCAAAGTAAATGCAAAGATGCGAATACAGGCGTTATGGGCGTGTTCAGCAGCTTTCACACCGGACGCGAAACAAATTTTTCACACGACAGATTACATTCGAAGTCATGACTGCTTATCAGCTACTGCATGCTAGTTTGCGTGCTCTGCAAATTAAAAATGCTTCTGGTTAACTTATATGCAGCGATTATGATCGGTATGCTTGTGTTACTTCGCTAAGCATCAATGTGACAGTTTCATCATAACGTTGCCTGATTGTAGCCACTACAGTTGAAGCTAAACGGAGAGGTGCTGTATGTGTCTGTAGTTGGGCAGCAGTTAGACCAGACATAGATTTTGCAGAGCTTGGGGTGCGTTTTTTGGTGCTTATGAAACGATTGCTTTACTTATCCATGACCGGGATCCGTCTGATACATCTCCAATGTCTGGGCAAGCTGTCTGATACTACCGGTGAAAGCAATTGGGAATCGCACAGGCTATAACTTGTCCGGTATAAGAAATGACTTCTCTGCATTGCCATCGATTGAATATTAAATTCTTAACTGTAAAAGTGATCGATTTGCTAGTTCCACATAAGCAATGGTTGACGCCGATGGAACTTATGTAAAACCTGTATTATGTTCATGACATAACCAGAGCTCTGTCTTGCTCTCGCACGCTATCCATAATGCATCCATTTTCCGTGAGGAAAAGCTTGTCAGTCCGAAGCAATAAGTAAACCATTACCACGGGCAATTTCTGAAAAGGCCATTTAGCTTGGAGCTTTCGCCCCTCCGTCGTATGCCAGCGCGGAATTCAGAATATTATTTTTTTTATGCTAGCTAGATGTCAAGAAGTGGTCAGGGGGACACCAGATGCATGAACAATGAGTTTATTACAGCACCAAACATTAAATGAGAAAAGCAGGCAATCAGGCCAGAAACAAAACACTCTGTACATGCACTGAACGAATGGGAAAAACTAAGGTACACTGCCCATGGCAGGGAGGAAACAAAGGTACAAAGAGTGGCTAAACTAGAGCACAAAAACTTCACCTAACTAGACTGACGGAAACACTGGGAGACAAGACATGGGCGCAGCAAAAACAAGCCTCGGGAATGGCGCAAAGGAAATACTCGTGAAGGCACAGAAGCTGAGATTTCACAACGTAGCGCAAAGCCGAAAGAGTTCCGTCTGAAGATCATGCCTGTCCACAGATATACACACGGAAGGAGGCGGGAACTCGGAAGGCAATCTCAGAAGGAAACAAACACATGGGATTAATAAACAAATTCACGAGAACCGGGTAAACAATAATGACTAGAGACAAGAAGCTGAGTTGATCAAACTAGATGGTTTAGATCAAGGTAATCTAAAGGTGACAAGCATAAAAACGCCACGAGAGAAGCAAAGGACAGCATAGCGTAAACGTAGTTAAACAGGAAAAGCATAGGAAGGAATTCGAAAAGCTAGAAACGCTCGCACAGGCTAATGAGATAATTAAGGTTAATACTACGTGACAAATATATTCAATCTGGTTAGTACGGGTTAGTAACGAACCTATCAGAACACATTCACTCAGAGTTTAGCGAGACCCAGAATAAATGCAGGTGGAAGTAATGAATGAAATACCGTAAGCAGATTCTGAATGAGGAAACATGATTGGACAACGAGACGCAGGCATGCTTTTGGCTGTTAAACGACATCACAGAAGTTGAGCAAGAGTGAATCAATCCTCAGACGGCAGAATGAAAGCGGAAAAATAAACCAAGAGTATGGGAGAAAAAGGCACAAGCACAAAAATAAAAGTAATAAGCACAATGACTAAACTGCATACGAGACAGAACCATAACACGAGAAGTAAAACTTCATCAACGTTTTAATCGTTTTCCACTTAGGTGTGCGCAGTGTAGTGTTTGTGTGCCGTCAGACCATTTTTGAAGTGCTATAGAAACAGGGAAAAGGTGAAATTGCTTGAATGCACTCCTACTTTTCCAAATAATCGGCAATGTCCGGTTACACGTCTACTGAGAGTCAAGAAGTGAAAAATAATTTGGGAAGAAGTCTGCTAATTTACACATATACTGGAGAAAACAACTTCTTTCAAATGCCCATTTATTTTGAAGAACAAATCATTTAGTTAGGTTGAAAGTCACTGGCCATCATTATAGCTAATCTATTTGAAAACTACCAAGGAAAAACAATCAGAGTCCAAATTTTTCATGTTTTTATATTTCATATATTTTTTTGCTTATTTTTTCAGTGCTTTGTTTCTAAGGTTATTTTGAATTTTTTATTAATCATTTCTCCACAATGTGAAAATGTGACTCTGATCATTTTTCCATTGTGGTCTTCATTTGTAAAATACTCATTACTGTCTCCTGCCATACCATAGAATTCATTCACTGGACTAAGAAGTCCAGCAGGAAGATCCATTCAGAGCCCCCAGCTCTTCAAAATGGAGGTCCAGTCTTCAGCATCTCCATGGCAGAGGTCAGACATTCTGGGAAGATGGTGTGTGGCATCCCCTGGGTTCTAAGAGACATGGTGGACATCCTGGACAAACACAGGGCGTCTACGTCTCACACCACTGAGCAATTTCCAACTATAATGGAACCATTCGTTCCCCGTGAGCAGTGCAGCTTTTCTATTTTTGGGTGATTCTCTGAATTCGGTTCATTTTGTGTCCCACAGGTTTACCTCAAAGATTTTCATATAAAGTAAACCACAAAATGCATTTTAAAACAAGTAATGGAAAGATCCATGTGCCTTTGCACTATAACACACAAAGAGATTTAAAAAATTATTTTTTGAAAAATTTTATGGGTTGATGAAGAGTAGAGGTCAGCCAAATGAGCATATCCCCACTGACCAAAGTTACTTTTTCATTGAACATAAAACAAAAATAGCCAGTAACCACAAGTTTTTCTCTGCTAATATAATCATTTGCCTGTCTACTTTAACCTAAATAAAAGAAATATGAGAATTTAATCATGTTCCTTAGTTTTGTTCAAACACGTAAGAGCATACTAATCCCCCCTGTTAAAAAATAATGGTTCAGTCCAACTTCCTCAGCACCCAGGAAGTGACATCACTCAAGTCTTTTCCCGCTCACGCTATAAAGAGAGGTAAGAGTTGGCATACTGTCCACATGAGAGCCACATCGGAGCTCAGCCCGAGAGGGTCCATCCATAGTGCTTAGAAGACCCACTAGAGTGCTGACAGCAGACGAGAAACCTCAAAGGCTTGTATATCACCGGGCTTGATAGGTGGAGAGTTGACGATGGTCTTCAGCTCTCCTTGAACAAGCTGGCATGGTTGACCGTACCGCTGCTCAAGGGCTTGCATCGCACTGGTGTATGGCTTTGGATCATTAACATACCTCTTCGCAACCTGGTAGGCTTGTGGCAGTTTGAGGAGGTCGAGCAGCACTTGGTATTTGTAGTCCTCGGTTAGACGCTTATGTGGGCCAAGCACATTGTCAAGTCTTTTCTTCAACATGAAGAAGTCACTGTCTTTGCCGGTACTGAAGGCAGTGAGTTTTGGCTTTGGTATGCCATATGAAGAGGCAGTGGTCAATTCTAGGGTACACAGGGCTGAATGGAGGAGCGTTCCTGTCCGTGACGGCAGCTCACCACAAGAATGGAAAAAAAGTAGATTTGCACATGAGCGAAATCAACTCACGCGGTGAGGAAATCACACAGTCCAGCAGGGAGTTTTCTACACATACTTTCTTACCAAGTTTTCATAGTTTTTATCGTCAGATTGACATCATCAAGCTCAACCGTTCAACACTGGTACATGTATAAATGATATTTACTATTGTTTGGGAAAAAGCAAACAACTGTCTTGGAAACGTAGCGCTCCTGCTCCCTATTTTAGAAGTGTGAGCAGGGCCCTGAGTTCTTTTAAATTTAAACCCTTTAATATTAACTTATGTTAATTATCTTAACTTTCCTTTTTACCAAACAAAATGTATTTCACTCATTTAGTTCAAATATTTCTCCCAACAAGAATGTGCTTTTCCGACCGCTTAGAAATATAGGCCACCCCAAGAATGTGAATATTACAGGAATTTGGCAACAGGCTTATATCAAAATGATCAAACAACACACAGAAATAAGACAAATCGATTAATTATTATTATTTAGAAGGTATGAAATAATAAAAATGTGAAACAATAATCAGCGCAATTTGAAATATACAATCAATGTAACAATAAATGCACGAATCCGTTCACTTTCAAATTAACAATAAAATAAAACTTGTTTTGTGTTGCAAATTCAATCCAAAATTATTTTACTTTCCAAATAAACTTTCAAGTTAACCTTTGTTTCCTTTTGAAGTAATACATCCCAAAGCAATTTACTTTTATTTTAAATCAAGCTTTAAAATAAACCTTTTGCTTTCTGTAGCCAATAATCACACATTATCTAGAATGTAGAAAGTAAAAGGTGTAATAATAATTGGAAGAAAATGTACAATCGGTGCAATAATCAATGCATCACCCAACTTACTTTCACATTCAAAAGAACTCGAATAACCCCAGAATAAACAGAAAAATGAGCTCAAGGCACTCAGAAGTGTCGACCTTAAAACTGGCTAGTCATATAAAATGCCAACATGTTTCGACCTCTACAGGTCTTCTTCAGGGCGCACGCAAAGAGAATTGAAAGAATCGCTAAGACTATATAGACAAAGCCCCACCCCTATCACAGGTGTTCACACTTGAGAAAGTTTAAAGATCACAGCCTATTGGAGGGATAGGAGCGGAAAGAGAATGAAGATGTCACACTTCAAAAGTTGCATACGGGTTACAAAACGACACACAAGTCAAAATTCAAAATAAGCACATTATTAAAGAAAGTCCAAAACCCAACATCACACACATCTTACATCATTCATCAAATTAAATGTTGGCATTTTATATGACCAGCCAGTTTTATTAAAGGCTTTTTAACTCCTTCTGTCTCTGGTCGACACTTCTGAGTGCCTTGGACTCCTTTTTAGCTCGCCGGGACGAATGTCCAGAGAGGCATGAGAAGCCTGCTATTGCTATTTTGCATCAGCAGATTTGGTATTGGTAGCCCAACGAGTTAGTGACAGAAACAGCTGCCATAGCCCATGACGCATCAGCAGACCAAGTGTAAAAGATAGATCATGAATCTGAAAATGTTGTATGTTAAAGAGTTCACAGATGAGCTGACCCTGAATCACATGCTGGGAGCAGCTGACCAGTCTTCCTAAAGACAACTATAACATCCTGTCCTTTCTATGTCACTTCCTGCTCAAGGTGGCCTCCCACTGCCAGGTCAATCACATGTCTGTGGAGAATCTGGCCACAATCTTTAGCCCTTGCCTTTTCCAGTAAGTTTGTATCTTACTATTTTCATCAGGGATTACATTATAAATACTTAGAATACATTCAACAGGTTAATTTTTGAAATAAATTGTGCAAGATGATTTGGCTAGGAAATGAATGGATTTATGTAAAACACTATCAGTGGACTGCTCTAGTTAGATATTATGGCATATCCACTTGTTGATCAAAGTATTGACTGGTTCTGAATTTATTGCTGTGTCTTTTCATTCCTTTTGATCTCATGCTGACTTCAAAATGATTATTTTTTTACTCTGTACATAAGAACAGTGTGTTCTCAATGCTGTAACTCCTCAGTTCACCCTTGGCCACACATTTTAAGGGTTCATTCCTTGTCAACGTGAAGTTCTCCTAACAGAAAGGCAATACTTTATAAAACAGGGCCAGGTTCCTTTTATAATGATGTTACTTCACGAGAGTTGAGAGATTAGGTGGGAGTTTTGGCTAGAAGCCATTCATATTTTCTGGAATGTCAGTCACGCCTGTAATAATTGAAGGCAAATTTGTGATGTGCACTTGCTTATGGTGCTTAATAAACTAGATAATTAATTTGAAACACTCAAAAGCACTCAGAGAGTACACTCCTCTGCCAAGGCAACTCAATTCCCCTGAACAACGTACTATTCCCAGCCATAATATAACCTTCTTTGCTGTGATAATGATTCAATTTCAACCATTTCCATTTATGAATTTTATCACTATTTGCACAAACAACATGGTTGACAAAACTTAATTCTCAGGAAGCAATATATTTGAACATTCTTGATCACCCAGGATGTTACTTGTATATGGATCAAACTTTGATGTTGGGTAGATCTTATGGAGGTACTATTCTGTAATTTTTGTGCAAGTGTTGTAGATGGCATTTCCCGAGATGGAAGCAAAAATGTTGAAACTGCCCCAATCTGAAAATGGCGAAGAATCCTTGAAAAAATTTTCTGGATCATCAACACCAAAATCTGATGTATTGTTCTTTGGGCCAGTCCATATCCCTGCAAAAAATTTTATCAAAATCCATTGTCAACTTTTTAAGTAAAATTGCTAACACACAGAGGGAGAAACAGATGAAATTTTTCATGGCGCTATACTTGTAAAAACTCACGGACACGAGACAAGACTGAACATTTGGCGAGATATTGGCCAAAATATACATTTTTGACTTTTTGACGAGCTTGACTTTGACCTGTAAAAATTCTCCCCATCTTCCTTGGACATATGGTGTCTTGTGGTATAAATTTCAAACTGATACCTCAAGAATTGCGGACACTGGAGTGAACACAGGCAGACACACAAACATGACAATGAACATACGTGTGAAAACTCCTGTTTTTTTACTGGTAACCAACAGAGACAAAAACAGAAGCTCCTTGTTGGAGGTAATATTGTAAGTCACACCATTTACTTCCTTTCAGGGGGCTACTGAGGTTTTTGGGTGCCGTCAAACTGAACTTTTGTCTTGAGAATAAGTAATAAACCTTCGAGGGCCCCTGTACGGTTATAGAAATAGATGGTGTGATTAGACATGACAAAGCAGAGGCCACAGCACATGAGCAATAGCCTTAGGTAGCGCAGTCCATGCCTGATAAATATTCTTATTCTCCTATCATGTGGAGGAAAACAAAGGCCGTTTGATAAGCAAAACCATTAGGAATAAAGTAATCTTAAGAAAATGAACCAAAGACCGTAACCAACAAAATATCGTCAGAATATTTGCAAATATTTTGTATTCATTGAGTAATCTGGATGCATCTTTTTTGTAGGGTTCCTTATGGCCCTGGTATGCTGGAGGAGCAGACGCTGTGCAATGCTGTGGTGCGTCATATCCTGATGAACCAGTCCCTCATCAGCAGTGGTCTGGACTCACCCTCCCCTCCTCCTGTGCTGACAGCCCTGTCACACCCTGAGGTGAGGGTGTACAGTTGGGTTTTAGGTTGCTTGTACTGCTCTTAGGGGGAAGGTGATGTTCAAAACTCCACCTTCTGCCTTCCTGAACCGGAATAAGGAGGCCTCTGTCCTAGGTTGTCGAAGATCAAATGTAATGATGAGTTTCTCCTTTTTGAAGACTTCAGTTTTCTGTGTTTTTAGAATGTTGATCTACACGCCCCATTCTCTTCATTCCTACTAGTTTTAGCTCTTTGCAGTTGCACCATCGTTCTTTTTTCTAGACTATTCTTATAAATTTTTTGATGAAGATGGTTCTATTTGATCATTGTCAACCTTGGAAAAGGGCATAGGTTCCAAAAAAATTAAAAGTTCCCTTTTAAGGCCCCCCGTCGTGTCACCATGTGCGCAGCGAATGAACCATTAACTATTTAAAAATCTGTTCCTTTGTGACATCACATGATCAAGTCACCGCCCAGAGGCAAGAGGGACTGATTAACTTCAGCGAACCAGTTAATCAATCCCCTTGCGATGTCACACTGGACAGATTTTGAAATGGCTTGTAGTGGCAGATTGGCTTTGTCCCTAGTGGTATGACGGGGGGCCCTTTAAGCTTTGACCAGCTTTGCCTGCCAAGAGACCAGTTATTAGCTGCAACTGACCAGCTTTAAGTGTCAAAAACGCTGTTTGAAGCCATATTAAAATTTAGAATTCTGAGAATGCTAGTTAAGATTTTAAGGAGGGTGAACATAGGCTGTCTGTGTGGTTTGTCTGTCTGTTAACGTCATTCCTGTTTTTTGTTGCAGGAGAAAGCCATGGGCCGCATCACCTCAGTTTGGTCCTCTGTACATGAAAGCTCAGCTGAGACACAAGCATTCAACACAGCTGAGGCACTGTTACCAGCCACAGCTGAGATACATGAGCAGTGCTCAGCCAGTCCATCCCTGACACGTCCAGCTAGCAGGGTATGTTCCTAAGATCTTCCCTCACTTTATGTTTCTTTTTTTTTCTAATTAACCTTCAATTTCCTTTATTTTCCATTGTGTACTAATTTTGAATGATTTTTAATAACTGTAGACCTGTGCAATTATTATAGAACAGAATTTTTGAGAGACTGCAGGCCAATTGATTGATAATGCTAAGGTCTTCAATACGAAGCCAGGTTGCTGACAGCAAGACAGTTGTGTTACCCTTTATTACCCACTAGATGGTTCTCTTGAGCAAGCATACCCAATTTCACAGATCTCAGAGATTTTATATAGCATTCAAATTGTACCTTCTCTGCTCAGCCAATTCTGATATCAGTTTGCTCAGAATGCCTTTTGATGCTCATATTTAGTTCTGTATTTCGGTAAGTTGCTCTTGGTTTGAATTTATGCATTCTGAAATTTAAGTAGGGTGCCAGTATATGATGTGGGATGTGATTGGCTGGGATTGGTAGTCATGGTTACTCGCATAGTGATTGAAATTTAATCTCCAGCTGCAATCGTTTTATTGGTTTATAGCTGTGTGCTTCAATGTGTAGTTTCTCATCAGAAAGGAAAATGGACAACCCCTGGCTAAAATGCACAAACTGAGGTCATAATAAAGGAAAATACATACAGTCTATCATATACCAATGCAGTGGTAACTAACCCTGTTCCAGGAAGTCAAAAGTCTGACGGTTTTCACGCCAACCTGAGTTCAAAATGTGACTAATTAGCAGCTCAATGAGGAAATATATCGCTGTTGTATCGATAGGGTGTTGTTAGAGCTGGAGTGAAACCCCACAGGACATACTGTAGATTTCCACAAACGGGAATGGCTGTCACTGCATTAGAACATCGTTCCAGTTGTGAATGAAGTTTGATTTGTTTAAGTTGGAAGGTGACCATGAGTAGATTTGGTTCAAGAGATACTGTATTACCATTTTGTTTGTGCATTGAAACCTCATCTGAAATCTTATTGATTCATTACATGACTCATTTTATGACATAATAGTTGATGTTGGTATTTTAATTTGAGTTATTTGTAGCATATTTTCTTGTTTTTGACTGTGAACTTCCAATTATTTTTTTTACACCTGCATTGGCAAGCCATCATGTTGAAAGAAAGAGCTGCAAATATCTATGTGTAGTTTATTGCGCATGAAAACCTGTCTGGATCAACAAAGAACATTCACTAAACGCTGAAATATTTAAGATGTTGATGCAAATCATGAAAATTGACTCTTCCTGGAAGATGGTGCATCATAAGCAACTGGGAGCTCTATGACAGTCTTGCCATATTTCACTCAGTCGAAGGTCTCCCTCCACACATAAGTCTGTTTTTAGAACTCTAGTATGAGTCATTTGAATTTGATTGGCTAGATTGAAATGAGTAATTTCCCAGGTGAATGGCCTACGACCCCTCGGGGGGGGAAAAGCAGTCTCTGATTCTAGTATCACAGCAGTGTCACATGACCACACCGCCCTTCCCTCCAGTTCAGAGTGGTGACATGTTTTTATTGTTTGGATTAAGGGCTTTTCCCCTGATGAATATGCCCTCTCTCTCTCGTTCTCTTTCTCTCTCTGGGATGAAGTGAGCAGGCAGTGTGTGTCTGCAGTGTTTGTCTCTGAAGGGCAGGATGTTGCAGGTCAAACACACACCACCACGCCTCATTCAGACCGAGCAGCAGTAGGCGAGGACCAGCTTGGCTCGAGTCAAAACAAAATACTCGAGTCCGAGAGAACCACATCCTTCTGCGATCCTGTCTGTGACCATCGACTGGACTTCCCTCAGGTACGCTTGCCGTGAAACACACAGTCCAGAAGTATTTAGATGGTGGTACAGTTTTGGCTTTAAGGCTGAGTAGTTCAGCACAATGGATTTGAAAGCGGAGAGGGTGGGCTTTTAACTAGAGGCTGTCAGCTTTAATTTATGGGTATTTATGGCCATGTAGTGTGAACCGCAGAGAAATAACAGCCTTTATTGCACCCAGTCACCGCACAGATGCATACAGACTGTGCTGTAATCGAATAAAAGAGGCTCACAAGCACATATAAGCTTGAGATGTTTATCTGAAGTGCCAGAAATGAAATGGCAGCTCTGAAATAGAACACCTGCAAATACACATGGCGAAGTTTCCTGCATTTTTGAGCAGCATGTTGTTCGTCTTAATTTTTTTCCCTAAATTCTCTGTGTTCAGTTGCTCAGCTCTCTCAGTTACTGCACCAAGAGTTGTTGTGACATTAGCATTAAAGTGTTGAGATAAAGACGTGCTGATCACCTATCTGGGGTCTTAAAGGGTTAAAAGTTCAGCCTTCGGTTTGCGCTGAATCTTTGAAAGCTGTGAAATAATGGCGTTGATTCCACAATGCTCAGGCCACTTTCTGCGGGAACTTTCCGGATACTGACGGGGATATTTAAGGCTGGTACAGTATTTATATGAGAATAAAGTAATGCTTACCGAATGTCTGAAGTGTAGCCAAAACCATAAGACTTATTTTTACATCCAACACAAAGGGTTATTACTATTCCTAATGTTTGGGAGATAAACTAGATTATTAAATGGACATTTTGGAGTGAATTTTTTTTGGAATGTCCCACAGAATTTAAAAAAAGCTGATGCTCTTGAATTCTATTGCTTTCGCTTACCTGGTCTTATTGCACCATTTGCATTAGAATATTAGATGAAAAACATTCTACAGTAATTGCATATTTACATATTTTTGATCTCGCACTTCTGATGGTGGAAAGCTTATTTCAAGATACCTAGATTTGACGCATTTTTAGTGTGTGTTCTCGCGTTGACCTTAATCTTTGTCCATGAATGTAGGGATATAACACAATTAGCCCCTATTTCATGTACCGTCCTTCTCTCCTCCTGCCTCCACTGCTCCCAGCCTGAGCGTAATGGGGAAATAGACAGTGCTGTGATGGTAATGTTCCCTGAACCATGACCTCAATCTGCAGTAATGTCTCCTGATAGGATAACAAATGAGGAAGGCAGATCCTCAAAGGTCACGTCCAACAAATGGTCAGTCTGTGGCACTGGAATTTGGATGCAGTGTGACATTTAATGAAGGCCGTATGTTGAATGTTGATAAAGTTTGTTTTGACAAACACTGGAATGTCTTGACTGTTACAGTGGCTTCAAAGGCTGTTGCTGGGATTTTTCTGTCCAGGAGGAAGGTCCTTTAATTAGCTCCTGTCACTAAAAGAGTTTGGTCCACATTGATTTTATTTTCCTTGGGCTTAATAGCTCCTGCCGGATGGGCATCGTCTCCCAGCTGTCATTGGGCGGAGGCGATCATGTGACTAGCTGTGGGGATGAAGGGCAGAAAGAAATGTGGCTAACAGTCACACATCAGGATGCTGGGAGTCTAGCTTCTAACTTAGTGGGAACAGGTGAACTGGTGAGATTTTATTGTGGGTGGTTTTGTTTATCAGCTCTGCTGAGAGCTGCTCCTGGCTGCACAATGAGCTGAGTTCACCAATGACCTGCGGAGAGTTTAAATGCAGTTTTGCTGCAGATTCTCTTAACAATCATTATTCACCTCCACCAAGGAGGTGTATATTTTTGCTGGCTTTGGTTGGTTTGTTTGTCTGTCTGTCTGTCTGTTAGCAGGATATCTCAAAAATGGCCGCAGAGATTTTAACCAAATTCTGCAGGATATTGGAGTTGCACAAAGGGAACAAGTGAATTTTGACATATCTAGGCCAAAGTACAGCTGATAGATTGGCTAAAGTTCAAATCTAGCTATGCTGACGGATTTGAAGTCTTTCCAATAGGCCGTATTTCCAATCAGCGTGCATTTGGGTTTTGCTGCCACATGGCGGTGGAATGTAACAATACCCTACATCAACCAACGAAAATAACTCATGCACAGAGTTGCCCTGGCGTGGCAGAGGTGCTGCGCTCTCTGAGTACTCTTGTTATAATTGGACTTGTCTCAGTGAGGATGGAGAAATACTGATGATCACAGGAGGGGTTACGCACGTATTTGTCTGTGTTTTTATTTTCTGCGGTTGAATTGACAGGTCAACAAAAAAGTTTATATTTTTAAGTGTTTGCGCCGTTGCGGTTGAATCTTTATGGATCATTGTTGAATGTCTTTTCATGCAAAACTGATATTTTCTGTCGTGAACTTATTAGAAATAATGTATTTAATGTAGCAGACAGGGGTAACATGGGATATATTATATCATATTATAATACGATAATACTATAGTATTTTGGCTGTTACATAACACTGAAAAAAAATAGGGAAGATTGCATGAAAAATCATGCAATAAACAGTCTATTGCCTGACAAGCATCTGATTAGTGTTTCGCATGACTTCCAGTGCTTTCTGCTCAGTTACATGTTTATCAGAGCCAGTTATCTCCAGTGCTCTGCTACGCAGGCTTAGGGACAGCATGAGGATTGTTCAGCAGTGGAAAGCAGGTGCGGTTTTGTACTTTTGCAGGATATGGAGGTTATTGCAGAACCAACGGATCCTGAGGGACACGCAGACACGGAGGCGAACGGGGACGTCTTCGGCCGGGACTCTCCTCACTCAGACAGGTGAGCACCAAAGAGCTCCCTCCACACCTGCGGGTCCCTCTGAAGTGTGACATCACAAATACGTATGTGATCTAAGTTTCCTTACCCGAGAATTGTATTTCTGTAGTAAAAAACACCAGTGGTGGCTGAAAGCAACGGTGAGCGCATCAACTAAAAACTGACATTTCATGACACCTGGACTTTTGTGACTTTTTGTTATAGTTTGTTTGTTGTTTGTACCTATAAGGTATTTGATGTCAAAAATTAGTTATTTGCTCATTAGTTTGAATGGAGTCTTGTAAGAAGTAAACCGTAAATTGCAGCTTTAGTAGAAAGTACCCAACTGTAACAGTCTTAATTTCAAAATTAAGAAGTGTCATGAAATGTTCATTTTAACTTGATGACCTCACAACTTAGTTCTAGAACACTGGCTTTAAGGTTTAGGTCAGCAAAAAACATCTGTGAAAATCCTTCTCTTCCAAATTTTGAGAGTCTAGAGAACTGCCCACCATCTCACGTTCGACTGCTCAGGATTGGATGAAGCAGATGCGCTCTTTAGGCATGTGTTCGATGCACTGGCGCGCATTCAATCAAATCCTTGGCTTTAAGGTCAAGATTTCATATTTATCTACGCTGGTGCGACAAACAAGTTATTTTAGGCAATCACAAAGCTAGCCAGACTGTGAGGGACATAGACTTAGCTATGAAAATAAATGCAAAATCAGAATAATCTACAATGGATCTGCAGCGCCCTCAATAATTATTGGCACCCCTGGTTAAGATGTGTTCTTTAGCTTCTAATAAATTCAGTTTTTTTCAAAATAATATAGGACCACGATGAAAAAAGAGGAAAACCCAACCTTTAATTCAAGTGTATTTATTCAGTAGGAAAAAAATTCCACATGAAGAAATAATTCTTTTACATCAAATCATTTGTGCCACAATTATTAGTACCCCTGATGTTAATACTTTGTACAACCCCCTTTTGCCAACAAAACAGCATCTAATCTTCTCCTATAATGTTTCACAAGATGGGAGAATACTGAAAGAGGGATCTTTGACCATTCCTCTTTGCACAATCTCTCTAAATCATCCAGCGACCTGGGTCCTCTCCTCTGCACTCTCCTCTTCAACTCACACCACAGATTTTCAATGGGGTTGAGGTCTGGGGACTGAGATGGCCATGGGAGGAGCTCGATTCTGTGTCTGGTGAACCATTTCTGTATAGATTTGGCCACATGTTTATGGTTATTATCTTGCTGAAAGACCCAGTGATGACCCATCTTCAGCTTTCAGGCAGAGGCCACCAGATTTTGATTTAAAATTTCCTGGTATTTCAAAGCATTCATGATGCAATGCACTCTAACAAGGTTACCAGGGCCTCTGGAAGAGAAACAGGCTGACAGCATCACCAATCCTCCCCCATACTTCACAGTGGGCAAGAGGTGCTGTTCTGCATACTCATCTTTTGTGTTCAGCCAGACCCACTTAGAGTGTTTGTTGCTAAAAAGCTCTCTTGGTCTCATTTGACCAAAGCACACAGTCCCAGTTGAAGTCCCAGTGCCGCTTAGCGAACTCCAGATGTTTGCATTTATGATTGTGAGTAAGAAAAGTTTTTTTCCATGCATGCCTCCCAAACCGCTTGTTGGCATGTAGATAGCGCCTGATGGTTGTTTTGGAGACTTTGTGACCCCAAGATGCAATCATTTGTTGCAATTCTTTAGCAGTAAGCTTTGAAGAACTTTTCATTTCTCTTACCATCCTCCTCACTGTGTGTGGTGGCAAAATAACCTTGCGTTGTCGTTCAGGCTTGTTTACCAGTGTTCCAGTTGTTTTAAACTTCTTAATGATTCCTCTGACTGTAGATATGGGCAGGTGCTGGCAAGTGGCTATTTTCTTGTAACCATTGCCTGACTTGTGAAGGTCGACACACAGCTGCCTTACTTGAATGGCGTGTTCCTTTGTCTTTCCCATGTTGAAGAGTGGATAAGAGAAATGGCCTCTGTGTCACGTCATATTTATACCCCAGGGAAACATGAAGTGATGAATTACTAATTAAATGTTTCTAGATACTCTGATCAACTTTGTAAACTGCTGTTGAAATTACAGAAATACTTCAATTACATTTAATTCCTAGGAATTGTTAGGGGTGCTAATAATTGTGGAATCGGTGATTTTATGAAAAAAAAATTATTTCTAAGTCAGGGATTTTTTTTTAACCTTAAAATTCACTTGAGTTGAAGGTTTAATTTTTCTACAATTTTCAGTGTGAGAGTATGCTTCTGCAATAAAAATTGAATTTATTTTAAGGCTTTTAACACATCTTAACCAGGGGTGCCAATAATTCTGGAGAGCACTGTATGTCCTACTCTTGAGTTTCTTTTTTTATCAGCATTCAGTTCAATCGTTGTGGTTCAATGTGTAGCCCTGTCACCTGACCCCAGGGATAAAATGGCCGGAATCTGACCTGGGACTATCTGTGTGGAGTCTGCATGTTCTCCCCATATTTGCGCAGAGTTGAAATGGGCTGGATAATGAATGAATGGATGTTCAACCGCCATAAATAATAGTTAACATTTCCTGCTGAGGCTATTAGGAATGTTTCAACTCCGCCTCTCATGCTATTTTTCCATCTTGTCCCAGATAGCTAATCGTGCAGAACATGCAATTCCAAGCATCAGATTCTGAAAAGGTCCTTTTAGAGCCTCACCTTTAGAGTCTCAATGAATTACTATGAACAGCCTCTTGTGCGCAGAAACACTGCCACGTAGGGTTCTGGTCCCACAAGGGAATTTAATGTTTTATTTAGAACAAAGGCAGAATATGACAAGGTGTGCGCAATTAATATGTTTATTTTGACATGTTCCTCTCCAATATACCCCTAAGGTGCTTAATATTTGACAAAGTACAGTATTTACCATTAATCTCAGAGCGCTGAAATGAATTTGAAAAAAAATTACAAATTACAAAATTACAAATGTGTCGACTTGTTTAAAAGAGCTGTCGGGTGGCTCACACGGTTAAAGCACTGCTCTGCAGTGCAGAGGTGATCACCACGTCGTGAGTTCGAGCCCCGGCGTACCCACCGGCAGGGGTCAGCAGCTTTTTCAGAGTAGCGCACAATTGGCCATCGCGCAACAGGGTTTCAAATTGGGAAGGGACTGCCGGATTTGGGTGTATAACAGCAGCTTTGTTCGTTGCTCCAGCGCCTCCTGTTGGCCAGACAGGCGCTCGTCAGGAAGACTCTGGGTTGGTTCATGTCCGGGTATCCTCCGCCCTAGTTCTGAACTTGCGAAGATTCAACCAACGAGTGTATAACAATCAGTGGCTGACGGGCACGTGCTTCGGAGGAGAGCTGTCGGAGGAGGAGAACTGTCTCACTATCCTGAGTTGGCAGCAAGGGGTCGCATACGAGCAAACTGTGTACATAGTTCACCAATTGGGCATTCCAGATTCGGGTGGGATTGGAGATGCCAAATTTATGTTAAAAAAAAAAAAAAAGAGCTACCCTGCGGGAGCACTTTTAAGCAAGTCGCCACATGACCGGTTTTCAACAGCTTTGAGTTCGATATTTTGAGCAACGCTATTTGAATTTAGCACTCAAAGGGTTATAAATGTATCATTAAAATGTATTTACTGTATAATTTATCTCTGCATCACAAACATGACTCAAGGGTATCCTGAGATACATGACCTGACACGTGATGTCTGTGACCTCATTCTTTCTAGTAGTGACATCACTCCTCAGAGCTGTGACCTCAGTCCTTACAGCTGTGGGCTTATACCTGAGATCTTTGACGCGCCAGTAACATTCAAAGTAAAGACTGGTTTAAATTTTTTAAAATGTTTTCCTTCGCAGGGTGAAGCTTACACTGGCGGAGGATGACAAAATCCCTCAGACCCCTGATGAGGTAACCAGCCACTGTCTGTCACAACCGCATATTGCGTGTGTCCATTAGAATATCAGTCTGTTTGGAGTCTGTAAATTGTGCCACTCTGAGTGAGTCGCTCTCTGACCTAAATAGAGGATTCACTTATGAATGCAGGAGAAACTATTTCACACAAAACTGTCGGGGTTGAGAAAAATCCACCCCGAGGCATTTCCCGCCACTGGAACCTACCAAGAGGACCCCCCAAGGGCCCGCGACAGCCTGGACGCTAACCGCACCCCACCGCCCTCGGAAACAGGTGAAAGCCACACCGCCACTATACCTCTGCATATGCCTACACGAACACCCAAACACACACATGAACACGTTTGCACATACACACCCAGGACTGCGCAAAAAAGTGTTTTTAATTTTTTAACTGCACACATTTGACGTTATCTATTTTATCTATATTTACAATGTAATTTATGCTGGAACTTCATGGCTGTGAATAACAGAAAATATGTGAATCGGACATTCTGTGATCAACAATCTCGCTGTCCTAGTGATGTCCAGTTGCTTGCTCCACTTTGCATGAGATGAAAGCCTCCGTTCAATAGATAATAATATCGTAAATAACGAGAAATAATTGAGCTATTTAAGGGTTATAGCCAAAACAACAGCAGGGGGAGTAAGAATGCAGTTGTTGGAAATCCACAGAAACAACTGTACTTGAAGAAGTTAAATAAATTTTGGCTTATGTTTTTGTGCATTTTATGCACAAGTATGATGCAATAACAAACATGCATTGATGTGTAACTGAGGCAGTCTGTATGTTCAGTTATCCGCAAGGTCAACTGAGGTGATTACACCAACAGGTTCAGATGGTCTGGTGATCAACCCGGAGAGCGCTGAAATGAATTTTTAAAACTGTATGAACTTCATTATCTTGTGCTGTTGAAAACCTGTCATGTGGCTACTTGTCTAAAAGAGCTCAAAACAACGATAGGTTTTCAACAGCTTTCAGTCTGCTATCTTACATCATTGAGCAACAATAGCCGCATTTAGCGCTCTAAGGGTTAATATTGAATGCAGCCGCACAGACCTGGCCAGGGCTTTGCTTGTTGGCATGGCAGGTCACATTCACTAGACGACAAAATCTGTGTCACACAGCAATAGTTACCAGCGCAGAAAAGGAATATTTGCTGGAAAGTTAAAGCTATTTCGGTTTTTTTCTGCTAAATGAATAGAAACGCAGGCTGAAAAGGAAATATTCCTCAGGATGTTTTACCAAAATGAAGGATTTATCGCCCTCTGCAGGCTCTCTTTTGTAATGTACATATCTCTTGGGTGCGTTCTGTACTCAGGGGGGATGCGTCGAATCATCCTCCAAGGGGAACAGAGGGAAGAGCTTTCAACACTTATGCCTCCTGATGCAATTTGTGTTGTACGTTACTCTGGAAAACAGCTTCTGCTAAATCCCTGTAATTGTGCACCGGCACCCGATCCTCTCCGCAGGCCTCACCAACCAGATCCAGGTTTTTTTTGCCCCACCTGATGCTCACCTGTTATGTTTTTCTCATGGGCTTGACTCGTTTCCTCAGGTGCCCTTAAAAGCCATTTTATGTTTTTTTCCCTTTAGCGATACATAGTTCTGTGCACGTACACGAAAAATATTAGCGAAAAAGTTACAGAGCGCAAAGTCAGTTATCCAGTTATCCAGTTATTTTCTGACAGAAAACACAGCTCATGGGAAGTGACAGAAATGCCTTGTTTGCAGTCCAGGCTTTTCTATTGAAACCTTTATGCTTCCGGATGTAACATATTTGCATAATGCTTTCAAACGACGCTGTTCAGGAAGCCATCTGGAGCTGATATCCAGCCGTGGTACCGGGGCGTTACATTTCCAAATCACACCCCAAGAGGTTGGGGAATCACCGCGGGGTGGGCTTTAAGGAGGGGTGCATTTAAGAGACGGCAATGAAAACGGCTTTTTTAGGCTGAGTGAGGCTGAGGTGCTGCACACAGAGCCTGTACAGCTGTAACTAGGTGCTTTATGACCAGAAATGCATACAAGTGTTTGTAAATAGACCACGAAAATGAAAATGGTGAAGTGGGAAATGGGCATAATATGGCGTCTATGAGCTGGAATATTACACATGTCTGAATCTGCCTAGCGCACCCTGTGGAGAGGATTGGACACTACAGTCTCTCACTGGGTTCTTTGCTCTTTGCCGTCTCCTGCAGGGCTGGACTGCGAGGGGCCACAAGGGACTGCCCTGGGGCCCTGCCAGCTCCTCCTCCCCATCGCCAGCGGCAACACCTCCCCCCTCCCCTCCCCGCGCTGCCCCAGCCTCAGCCAGAGCCTGCGTTACCACAGCGACCCCGAAGACGCACCCTCGCCACCCTGCGCGCAGCCCTTTATCAAGTAGGGCTCACACCTCCTCTTAGCTCTCCCCTCCCTGTTTGGTGTTCAATGTTTAGTGATCTCACACAGGGTTTGGTCCTGGTGTGGTGCGCTTGCAAGCTTCACGTGACTGTGGGGAATAAACGCCGTTTGTGGCATTTGGGAACGGGCGGACAGATGCGTTTTTGGTGACGCTTCGGCGTTCTCCTTCTTAGGGCTCGACCCGTCACCAGGACGCAGGCCCCAGATAGTTCTGCGGACTCGCTCGCCATCGCAATGCTCGCAAAACACGTCCAAGCCCTGAAGAAGAAGATCCGACGGTTCGAAGAGCAGTTTGAGAAGAAAAGTAACTGCAAGGTGCTCATGTACAACTGTACTTGGACCTCTGTCGCCGACGGGCTGAATATATGTGTGATAAAGAATGCCAGTCTTCAGTGTTTTAGCCCTGTAGTGAGACTTGAAATTCTTATTTAAGCAAATCATCAGCTTGCTTTAAGTTAATGTTGTTTTGAGAAGTGAAATTTGCCAACCCCATCAGCAAATCTTAACCCTTTAGAGCGCTAAATGCAGCTGTTGTTGTGAGCCATTCGTGTAGAACACAATCTGATTCAATCTGAGCCCTGGTCCATCCATGTTAAATTCTTTAATCACTCACTTCTAACACCTCTTTATAACAATAATTTCCAAATATTTTTAATAGCATTTTGGTTGTGTGATGGCTCTCTGCCCTACAGCCGTCACACCAGGATAAAATGGTGAACCCAGAGGTCCTCCAGCTGATGAATGACCTGGCCAAGACCCGGCGTAAGATCAAAGGTTTGTATTCACACAAAGCCTATTTTAAACTCTAAAGAGCCATGGGTGACTGGTCCCTACCCATCCCAAACATGTACCTTCAGTGAAGCAATGCAACCAGCAGATACAGAATATGTATATGACATTGTCCTACAATATGAAAAAAGAAAACTTTGTCTGACTTTGAACCTTTTAACTGGAAAATTTCAGTGCAAAATTAAATTCGAGGTACAAAAATGAACGAATACAAAACCCACTCCGTCAGCACAATGGGGCTTCAAGGTTCTGGCTGGAATCTAGAAAACTTGGCATTTTTATTTATTTTTTTTCTGGTGATTAAATGGAGACATTTTCCCACTTCAGACCTGAGGCTGTCAGAGGAGCAGACGAGACCTCAGGCAGCAGAGGAGCCTGCAGATATATGCAGTAACAGTGATGCCCTGCAGGGGGCGCCAGAGCACAGCCAGAAACCCTCTCTGCAGGACACGCTGGAACTGCTGCTCGAGAGGCTGAGGGAGAAACGACAAGCACTCAGCCTGCCTGACGACATTATGGTGAATCTCCCAAAACCTGCGACCCCTCTCCCAGGGAGGAGTCATTAACCTCTTATAAATCAGGAGTCTGCATTATTCTGCCGCAGACTGACAATCACACAAACACTTGAAAATGTGTATGATATTTCAGTGTAAGTGACAGTGCAGGTTTTCCAGTGGCACAAAGAGCTTTCTGTGAGGTAAAGGACAGAGTGAAATCAATTAAACAATTCACTGCAGAGGCACATCAAACCTGAGGTGTCCAAAGATTTCAGTTTGAGGTATCACTGCACTGCCTGCTTTGGAGCTTATACGTCCACTAATGTAAAATGTCCTGTTTTTTGTTCAGGAAATGACTCAGAAGCAGATAGCCCTGGAGAAGATCACGCTGCAGAAATGCTTGCTCTATTTCGAGGGTCTGCATGGTCGTCCGGTAGGTCTATCCATGGTTTGCCTGTTAGCCTGGATTCAGCCAATATATGCTCATCTTTCCTCTCTCACTGAAGCATTGATGTCAATTTCAATTATTCAAAATTGGTTTGTTTAAATAGTTCATATCTCACCAAGTAACTTTTATTATCCCCTGCCACGAAGTGTGAGGGGGATATCGGTTTGAGCTCCGTCCGTCCGTGCGTACGAAAAGGGGACAGCTTTTCTCAGGAACTATTAGAGATGGGACAACCAAACTTGGTGTGTAGCTTCAGACCATCAAGGCCTTGATAGAGTTTGAAAATGAGGTGCGCGCGATTCAGGCATTTGGCGGGGGATGTTGTTGACCATGTCTACTTGTTTTGAAATGTAGAGGGAAATTTCTGAGCATATAAAGACAAGCAACAAATATCTGGATTCTGAAGACGGATGTTAATATTGGGAAGGGGCAGTAATGATTTGAGTACCATGTGACCACATCTCTGCCTTTGTTTCAGGGAAACAAGCAGGAGAGGTCCCTGATGAAGCCGCTGTACGACCGATATCGCACCGTCAAACAGCTGCTGTGTGCTGCATCAACCCTTACCACTATAGTGAGTTACTGTTCAGCTCCTGTGTCCCATAATGCACTGCACCAACAAACAACTGCTGTATGCTGCCTCCACCCATTACTACTGTCGTGAGTAACTGTTCAGCTCCAATTTCCCGTTATGCAGAGCTCCATTAAACAGCTTCTAAATGCTGCATCTACCTTCTTTATTATTGTGAGATACAGCTCCAATATTCTTCTGTCCAATGTAGCTGAAATGTATTTGTCCTGTAAGATCATTGAACCTTATGCTCATTCACTTGGCTTTCTGTTGCATCTCTGATTAATTCATCAATAATTCCAGTGAATTTCATGGCTAAGGCACTATCACACCCTCCTTTCTTTGGTCTAAAGTGGGCAAAACATATTCCAGTGGGCGAGGCTCCAGGCCCAGAACAGAGATCCACTACCTTAGATCTCATTTATAACCACACTTACCTGCTGCGCAGGATAATGAGGTAATTCAGCAAGGATCTAAGGGAGGAGTGCGGAAGACAGATCGGAGGCTGCTAGCGAAAAACGAGCCAAAAACAGCAGGTGCGACAAATCAGCAGCGCGCGTTTACTAAGCCCTCACACCCGCGCGCAGCTTGCAAGAAACAGTCGATGCGTATGTTAGAGAATCGTATGCTCATGCATATGCATTTTTAGGAAACCATATTTTTGACCAGAAAAACTGGATGGAGAACAGCCAAAATAAATACATGTGCATTATTTTGCACAAAACGATCACACATTTTTTAACTGCCTGGAGAAGAGCGAGTTTAATCCCTGCAAATGCTGCCGGAGAGCTGTGACACGGCGGTTGTAAATAGTGGTGGGCGACGTGGGTGGGATCAGGGTTTAAACACTAAATTGAGAGAGCACACTACCCACCATCTCTCGGAATAAAAACACAATTTTAAAGCTAATACAATCCAATCAAATTTCTGGTCCACAGAGGAAGCCGAAGTCAGTGCCAAGAGACTAGTGTGGGTGAATGACTCAGGCTTACATTCGTTGTATTTAAATAACTTTAAATTAAGTCCCATTTTTTTGTCTCAGCAGCTCGTCTTAATTTTATGGTCGCTGAAAAGAACATAGAAAAATCAGTATTTAACATGCAGCACAAGCAGTAGTAAAGCAAATGATTTTTGAAGTACAATTACAGTGCAGACATAGCAGGTTTGTTTAAGTCCTAGTTTCCATGTGTGCAGAAAGGCACATGTTTCAACGGCTTGCCCGCGTACTAAAATGTTGGTTCTATGCATAACTGCGTTATCCTTTCCATGTGTGTGTGACCTCGCGCGGGTTTTCAGCGCGCCGCAAAAAAATCGATTGTGTGCCGACTTCCTTAGCACGCGGATAGGCGTTCCCCTGCGAAAAGCTCGCCACCGTCTCGACATTGTTACATTATGAGGATTCCAGGGGACGCCCTAGTGCCCAACTTTTGTCACTAAATTAAGGCTACGCTGTTCAAATGATTAAAAGTTTTTCACCAGCAAACAGCCGTTAAACTGATGACGAAGCAGCAGCACTGGCGGATTGACCTAGAAGGAAAACCCAGTGGACCCGTTTCCTGCTTTAATTATTCTTTTTTCCCTTCCACCACCCCTCCTTTTCAGAAATCTGCTTTATTTGTACAGTAATTATAATTATAAAAAACAATACAATGCAGTGAAGCTTCACAGAAGGGCCTGACAAAACAAGACCAACTGACGACAACCAAACCAAGTGCTTGTGTGTGTGTGCATGTACGTGTGTGTATGTGTGAGAGAAGAGCAAATGTGCCTCTGAGTGTATGCATGTGTCTGACTTAAAATTAAACATTTTGATTTCATTTCATAATTTTTCTGTTTGTATGTGTGTGTGAGTACTGGTATGTGTGTAATAGTGCAGGGATGAGTGCGAAAGGGTGGGTGTCCATGTGTTTATGGATATGCTAGGGGGTGATTGCGGTGTGTGTTTTTACATATGCGTGTAAGTACATTTGTTATCGTGATTGGGTGTGTGTGTGTGTGTGTCTGAGGGAATGTGCGCGCTTCTTGTTTTAATTCTCCAATCGCTAATGGGTACCTTTGTCGTTGGGACAGGGGATACAGTAGGAGGGGACTGTTGGACGGCATTGCTTTTTTGAGATGGCATTGAAGAATGCAGACTGACGCGCTTATTTGAAAAGGCATTTCAGCTCATGATTAGAGAGCTAAATCGCACGCCGAAATGCACCTGAAATGTTTGGGTTGCGCGAAAAGTGGGCCTTTACCCCTCTGTGCAGATTTAGACGCCGGCGTCCATAAATTCCAAAATTTAATTGCTAAATGTAATTCTGTAATTAAATTTTCAACCATCTTGCTTCACTGGTATAGTTTTCCACAGTCTCTGTGACACACATTCTGACTCATAAAGTCTTAAATGGGCTCTTACACAACAGAAGATATTGACAGTATTAGTTCTTTGCTCAAAGGGGTTAAGGGTTTTGGTTTTGAACTGACTCAATTGACACAGCAGCACAAGCACAATAGTTACGTACGTGTAGCATTGAATAGTGTTGGGTGTGTTTTTATGCAGGAAAAACATGACAGCTCTAAGCCTCGCGTCTATTTTTGAATGAGCAGAAAAGGACAGCGTTTAGAGTTTTATGTACTTTTGTACGGGCAGAAGAGGGTTGCTCCTGGTAGTGTGTATATTTTTATGCAGGCAGAAAAAGACAGCTCTAAGCCTTGTCTGTATTTTGAACAAGCAGAAAAGGACAACTGTATGTGTTTCATGTATTTTCGTAGAAGGTAGAAGAGGATGAATCTAAGCATTGTGTATATTTTATGCAGGCTGAACATGGTGGCTCTAAGAATTGGGAATATTTTTTGCGGGCAGAAAAGGGCACCTCTAAGAATTGTGCGATTTTTTTTCTTTTAATGCAGGCTGAAGAGGAAAACACTGACGATGACAGCACACAGCGAGGGCCCCTTCCCTCCAGTAGGGATATACACCTGCAGGTCCGGGACGACTCACCAAGCAGGCATAGTGAGGGCAGCGACGGCACATTCGTTTCGCCGACAGATGAGATGAAATCCTTAAGGCAACCCATAGTCTCCATGTCCCACCTCCACGAGGCGTCCAGGTAAAGGGCTTTACCCACTGCCCCTCCCCCACTACAGGGAGTATTCAAAAAAGCACAGCCTCCTCTCTCCAACTACCTCTCCAACTATCTCTAATCTGGAAATATGGAGGAGTAGACAAGTGAAATAAAGGGGTTGGTTACATTTTTCCAGTGTGGGGACGGACACACCTGAGATGAGTTGGGGCTGCTGCTTTTGTGTTTAAGCCAAGTATAACGCTGACATCCGGAGCAGCTCAATCAAGTGCCGTTGAGGGCAAAAAGTTCGCTGGTTTTCATTTCAACCAAGCACAACACCGACTGATCTCACAGTAATGCCCCTCTCTCTGGGTAAAGCTGCATGAATTAATAGGGTTTCACTTCACATACTGTGGGTTTCAAAATGATTGGCATCCCTGATTGTAAAGGATTTCATTGAAAGTATCTGTATAAAATCTAATCATATGACACTGGGGGGGAAAAAAAATGCAGTGGCATATGTGCAAAAATTACTTCGTCATCCAGTGCCATAAAAGAAATTGAAGACCTGGCATTTCAGATGAGACATCTGGTCATTGACCTTTATAGATATGGTAATGGCTACAAGAAGATCCACAAAAGATTAATTTTACTACTGGGCTCTGTCAAGGAAATTATTCAAATAGAATGAAATGGTAGAAAGCCTAACAGGTTGAGGACACAACCATGTTTAATATCCCAGTTTAGGCAGGGGGATGGTGAGAGAAGCAAAAAAAAAAAATCCCTAATAATCACATGACAGAATTGCAGGCTTTGGTGGCATTGTGGGGTCACCAGGTTTCCAAAAGCAGCACGAGATGCTGCCTCCATGACCACAGGCTCTTTGGAAGGGCTGCAACTGCAAGATATTTTGGTCAGATGCATCATCAACATTGGAAACAAAATGGAGACACATTTGAAGAGAGGCACCCCAAACCCACAGTGGTGGATCAGTGATGTTTCAGGGCTGTTCTAATTCCAGAGGTCTAGGGGTTCTGGTTTATTTCAGTGGCTTAATGGATTTCACCAAGTATCAGGCAATTTTGGCTAAATATCTGGTTGCCTCTCTCAGAGGCCTGAGACTTCGCTGTAGTTGGACTTTGTATAGTAATAGGATAAATCTGTGATTTGGGTTGGTTCCACTGGAACCTAACGGAATTACAATGTTTTTTAACGTGGCATTTTGAGTTTCATCTCTACAATATTTCTTCATGGAATTTTTAGTGCATTTCTAGTCAAGAATGTCTATAATTCTGGGGCCCACGGTATGTGACAGGCAAATCAGTTTTCACTGTGATGTACTCATTAAGTTGTCATGGTAATGTTGCTCCAATGCTGCCTTTTAATACAGTTCATATTATGCAAAAAATAACTGCACTTAGACCAGCTTTTCATCTACACTGAAGGAAATCTCTTGTGTACCATGTCCTCGGTTCCGTCTTTTATAGTGTAACATTACATCCAATGTTGAATACCTAAAAGTAAAATTATTTGAAATCTAAAATTCAATTTCTTCATAATATTTTTTGTGAATATTGTGTGAGGGTTACATCACTCACACAAGAAAAAAGCAACATAGCACAAGATCGTAGGGGGTAAATAACGACCCGGGATAAACGGTGGCCCTTCAGAACGTGGGTGAACACATGGAAAACGTCCGCCGAACTCAGCTACTTGTAGGAGCGGCGTGTGCGAGTGATGGAGTCCCTTGTTTAATGGAGAGTGTGTTGTTCCAGGACTGAGCTGCAGCAGCACCTCAGAGAGACTCGGGCGGAGAAGAGGAGACTGCGGAAAACACTGAGAGAATTGGAGGGGCGCAACATAAAGCAGGCGGGCAGGTAACACTCACCTCAAAACGCACTTAAGCCTCCTGTCTTTCTTTTGTTGCTGCTGTTGTTGTTGTTTTAAGGACCATTTTGGCTTAGAAACTCTGCCTCTTAAAGCGTTCCTCAGTGGAAAAAAAAAGAAATATGCTTGAAAAAAAAAGAAGCTAAGTCGGCAAGCAAATGAAAGCAGTATTCAGCACTAGCAAGAACAAGCATTCTGAAAGAGCAGGACGGTGTCGTGGAATTCTCTCTCCAAAAATCACATCGTTATTCATCATTAGACTGAAAATGTATTTAGCCGAATCAAATCATTATTGCAGTTAAGTAACCAAGGCTGGCCCCGTCGTGTGGTAACAAGTGCTCCCGCGGGGAAGCGCAATGGTCTCCATCTTCTCAGCAAAGCGCTTTTAAATTGTAGAATCAAAAGACTTAACTGCAAAGACAGCAGTGTAAATTTTGCAAAGAGTACTTAGCAGTCTTACAGGTAATAAAGGGGGTGCCTTCCTGAACTACCAAGATGTCACAGGCTCCAATCTCCCAGAGGCCAGAGGGAGGAATGAGTGGGGATTGATGGGGTACATTCCCAGGGAACTTGGGTGGTAAACCATTAGGATGGAAAACGTCATACATTTCAGTATTCACCCATACTATGCAAGTGAGCCACAGTACAGAGACCATGTTGCAATTATCTTCCACAGCAGACAACTGCCCTCAGTTTGCTTGCTGGCATATAAATATTGAATGCAATATTCATAGCTGGATTTTGGTAAAGGTATTGTTAGGCAGTACCATTTGAGTGCGGTGACGCTGTGGTTAAAGTACGCTTGATTTGTAATGCATCATTTCTCCGCCCTTCTCTCCAAGGGCCTCGCAGAAGGACGACCGCATTCCAAAGGCAGAGGAGTACCAGCAATATAAAAATCTCAAAGGGAAGCTCAGATTACTGGAAGTTCTGCTGAGCAAACCGGAGACCTCGAAGACAGCCTGAGAACCAGACTGCCTTTTGTGGAGCGTTTTCCCGTGCTGGCTTCACATTGGCTATTTTATGCCTTGCAAACGCCCTGATGCACTTTCTGAGCAATCACGCCAGTAGTTAAAAACGAAATGTATATTTGTACTCTATATAAATAAATTATCAGAAGGCAAGCTATCCAATTGTTGCTAAGCAACAAAATTGAAACATCTTGTTCCAATGACAAAACATTGACCATTTCTAATCTACAAATGAAAAAAAATGTGAGCTTTGTGAAAAATAAAATCTATTTTGACATTTTGCAAATTTAATAAATGGGTCTGTCCTCATTTTTAAACATAAAAAGGGCATATTGTAAATTCATATTTTCAAGTACACCCTGAGAGATATTAAATAGTCCCAAAATTTCAACCGCAGAATTTACTAAGAAAGAAACAGCCATAGAGTGTCTTGAAACTGAGATATTAATTTATCATTATTTAAATGAAAACAATATTGCAATGTCTTTTATGTGCTTAGCAGAAAAGAAAGCCCAGAATTATTTTCAATGCAGTTTGAGTCTTTGAATGTGTATGTATGAATTTGCATGAATGTGAGACATACATTTCTCCTCATAATTCGAGTGTTATATTAACTCTTTGAGAAGAAGGCTTTTTTGGAATATTACTTTAAAATTTGAGAGTGTTCTAGAGCTCAATCACAGTCACTTACCAGAAACAATCTTTTAATCAGCATTAATCAAGAACATTATGATCACAGATGTGGTATCTGACACGAAGGGTTAAAAAATTAATTTATTGATTTTTCTTGGGGGGAATATTTTGCAAATGACCACTGCAGCTATCGAAAAACCAAGCACTGAGCTGGAGTGAACAATTTTTTTGTGGAATCATTTCACATCTAAGCGAATACCTCACTCGCGATCAGCACAATACTTCCTGTAAACATCTAGTCATGGTGACGATATTTAATGGATGGCGTTAGGGAAATTTCTCTGCTTTGGACTCAATGTGACAGTCTAAAATGGAAATATTCCACAGCCAATGCAGGACAAGCTATGTAGTACAATATCGGTTACTGATATGTTTTGTCCCATTGATGTTTACTTCCAGAGTGCGATATTTAGGAACAAGAAGATCATTTGGAATGGAAATCATCCATGTATGTAGTCACAACAACCAATTTCTGCATGCAAGCAAATCTAGAATCTTAAACTGAGCAACAAAAGGATGTAGCCTTTTAAAATCTGATATGAATCTTGGCATATTTATTTTTAATTACATGCATCCTCACACAGGTCACCCATTTTGATTTTATGCTAGTTTTAGGAAGATGGTGCATTGCTAATCATAATTGCAGTATTTTTCAGCATATTTTTTGTTTCAGGACATCTCAAACTGCACCCAGTGCTCGGAACAAACTATTTTGTATTTCACATTTATTCATTTTTGTACAACAGTAAAAAAAATAATTCTTTTTTTTACCACATTTATTACATTGCAACACGGCATAAGATTTATGTTAATAAATACTGAGACACTGCTGAACAATAATTTGCATTTGATAACATCGGTAAGTTAAAAGTTCATGCTGCAAGGGTAATTTCACCATGCGTATTTCAGTTCTCCTGGAGCCAGTCCAGTCAGGAGGTGTTAATCGAACTCGCTTGGAGGGATTCCTTCAAGAAGCATGTACCATAAGCAGTTCTGCAGCAGTTATGATGGTTTAGTCTTACCTTTGGCAAATATTACACAGTAGCTCTAAAACCGGAGGGGTGGGTTGTTATTGAGAGTCACAGTGTGACACAAGTTTGCACACAGCTTCATTAGCATTATCGTAGCCCCCGGAAGAAGTCAGGTGGCCATTAAGGATTTATGCTCGTCATCTCCGCTGCCGCATCTGCATCCGTAGACACTTCCTTGTGGACGCTGTACAGGCTGCAATTTTTGACCGATTACTTTCATATTTGGTATGGACACGTGTTATACTTCACTTATGACACCTATCGATTTTGGTTAGCATGGTGACCCTGTTGGCTGAATAATGCGCAAATTCGTGCTAAAACAGAGATTTCATGTGGACGCAGTACAGGCTGCAATTTTTGACCGATTACTTTCACATTTGATATGGACATATTTTATACTTCATTTATGATACCTATCAATTTTGGTTGCCATGGCGGCAGTATAGGCCGAAAAATGCGCAAATTTGTGCTGAAACACAGAGATTCACTTGTGGATGCAGTACAGGCAGGAGAAGCGGGCTTTTGGGGTCAACACTCAAGCAGTCATGGGCGACCGGACTGTCTAGTTTTAGTTTTGGTTCCAATGGTTCAGTGTCTAAGCGAAAAAATGAAAGGGGTTTTCAAAAATTGGCTAAAATAAGGTCCATGATTAAATTAACGCATGGGAAGTGTTATTGTTTTGTTAAGATTGACAATGTAGTTGAACAATCCAAACGTTCAAAAATGAAAGGCTCTGGGGACCTTGAAAGGTGAATGTTGCCATCACCATGCTACAGTTGACTTAAAATGGAACTACATTACCCATAGCCTCTGTTGCACACATCTTATATGGTCCACTTCCCTCACACACCAACATTTGCCTAGTTTGCCTCTCCTGACAGTGCGCCTCCCTGTGGTTGTGAAGAAATGCATATGAAGACCACAAAGGAAAAATTATCAGAGTACAAATTTTACATTTTTGTATATTTTATGTATTACATATTATTGTAATATTTATTCATATTATTATAATATTTAATATTTTATATTTTTTGCATATTTTTTCAGTGCTTTGTTTCAAAGTTCCTTTTGAATTTTTAATTCCTCATTTCTCCACAACTTGAAAATGTGACTGATCATTTTTCCATTGTGATCTTCATATATCTTTGCACTAAACAAAATATAAACCATCTCGGGCAAAAATTTTACTCATGGCTCTTATTTTCGCCATTTTTTGAAATCTTGTTCATTATTCCCATAGATACGGGTCTGATTGAATCAGAGGTGGAGAAATGTGAATAAAGCCGCCTACTAAATTACAGCAGGGCTGTGACTCTGCTGAGATACATCGAGAGCAGGGTTCTGGGCAGAGGGCGGGAGAGTGGCAACATTATCATGAAAAGTATCGTCTGGGGAGAAAAAAAGGGCAAGAAATAACAGGAAAGAGTACCCCAGAAAATGGCCTCCAGTAAAAAGATATCAACAAATGTGAACACCGCAAAAAAAGTTTGCCCAACTAGCGTTTTAGTCTTGTGTGGGAACTTCTTTCTCTCAACGAGAAAGTAAATAGGTGTTTCATGTCATTGTTTGTTTGTCTTTTACGCCACGGCGTCAAACTTGTCTCACTCACTGGGAACACTCCTCTTATGAAGAAAAATGTGAAATAAATAAGATTTTTAGTGTAGATATAAACACTAAAATGCCTGCTGAGGCAGACTAATTTTTCTGTTTTTTTGCAGCGAAAAAGTCAGAACAGAGCTGAGCGTTAGAGGGGGATCTTTTTCATGGTGGGCAGGGGGTAGTATGAGCCAGACCTGGGTGTGATTTGTTCTGGATTCAAACACATTTTTGTGCATTTGACAAAGCCAGCTAGGCACATTGGAAAGAATTAACTAATCGCGAAAACGTAAAACTTTTCCAACTTCTCCCCCTTGCACACTCAATGCCCATAGAAAGACTAACAGACCACATCAAAGTATTTGAATCCAAAAGAAATGCTACATGCACCCAGATCCTAGTATAAGAGTCCGTGGCATTCCACCTCCTCAGCACTCGATAGCATGTTAGCGTCCGTTATCATGTTAGCGGCCCACACTAATGTTGCAGGTCTTGCAGCTGGGGTCCTTCTTGGCATTGACGGTGGACAGGCTCATGAGCTGGTGGCCGCTGATCTCGGCCAGCGTCCCTAGCGCCAGGTCCACCGGCTCGGTGTAGATCACCTCCAGGATCACGTCCTGAGCGTGCCCAAACTCCAGTCGCCCACCCTCCCCCCTCCGGCAGGTCAGGAAGCGGTTCTCGGCCACGTCGAGCTGCGGCAGCCGTTGTTTGCAGAAGAGGTCGCCCGGCGAGCCGCGTGGCGCTAGCACCAGGATGACATAGTGGTAGGCCGTGTACATGCAGTAGAAGTCCCCGAAGTACAGGCTGGTCTCAGGGCCAAAGAGGGCCTCGGCAGAGATCTGAAAGCGCAGGCGTCCGTAGGGAGAATCCTGGGCGGGTTTGCCTGTGTTGAACTCGGTATTGCAGCTGAAAAAGATGCCCTCCAGTTTGCCGCTGATGGGGGACCCGTGACTGCCACTGTTGTCCTTCACTGATGGAAGCATCCGGTTACTTTGCGCCACTCTGTGGAGACCGCAAGGCAGCAATCATATCACCTGCACGCTTTACGCTTCTAAATCTAAATTATTAAAGGTCAGTAACCTAGACAAGGGCACTCTAGAAAAACAGGATTTATTTATTCAATTCTTTTACAGAAATCTGCAACATCCGGGACTCAATATTATTTGAAATACGTTTTGTACTTCAATGTCTGTGACCTTGAATATCTGAGAAAAAGCAACCACAGAAAGCTATCGTAGTTTCTTCAAATATGGTCAAATTAGAAATACTGTACAATGCACAGGAAAATGAACTTACCCTTTACCTTTAACTACTGTATGAGCAGGAATTTGTTATTAAATTTGTTATCAAGCAGACACTTTAATCCAAAGCCACTTACAGCTGATTATACGAAATGAGCCCAAAACCTTCCTGTAATGTGGGGTGAATGGCTCCATTGTCACAAGGTTTGTTCCACTAACTTTCAGAGTCCCAGGGAAATTTTCTGGCCACGAGGTTGCCAGCCTCAAATGTTACAGGTGACTGCGGTAACGCTAGCACGTCTGTTTTCGCAATGAAGAGCGTGCTCTGTGCTGGGCGAAAAAGATTTTTAATAGCGACTCAACACCATTTGCAGCGCCTCATTTCCATACTCATTCACATTCTGGCCAGACGACTCAGCGCCACATTAAATCGTTTTGGGAGCCTGCTGCTCTCCCTTCGCCGAGCACGTGACCAGCAGGAGCTCATTCACAGGCAGCTGCGCCTAAGAGTGAATTAAAAGCTTTTCCAGAATAACCCTGGCATTTCCGTTCAGTCGCACGAGGCGATTCGCAAGAGAGAATCACAAAATGTCTCCAGAGCCCTTTTCTTCCGCGAGACGGCGACGATTTCTGCTCCACTCCGATCTCCTGGCCATTTTAAAAATGGCTTCCGCATAGAGGACTCATTTCCCTTCAAGAAGTCCGTGTCATGACACTGAATCGCAGTCAGAGTTGGAGAGTCGTGAGACCTTAAACCTCTCCTCACTCTGCTGTTAATTACACACAGTCAGTCACAGAACCAATAATGCTGAATAACAGTCCTGTACTCTGTTAAGTTTTTAAGTCAAATCAAGGTCATTGTAAGCCTACCATTTCACTTCTCGAGCAAAAAATAATTAGCTTGTCAGCCTATCCTGCAGGCAAATCTTGGAATGAGTCAAAACACTTCGCCTAACCGGCAGTATATTTTTCTTACTTTTTAGACAAACTAAAAAAAAATCAGATGTTTTCTCTAAAAATGGGCAAAATTTGAGATTGGCTTATTTTTGGCTTTTTGCGGTGTGTCATCACTCTCTACAGTGCAGTGCACTTTTAAAGTCTTTTGGCAGATACAAGACAGTCGTATCCTAGCATCACCTGGTGTTTGAACAGTACAGAACTTGTACACACCAGACAGCCTCCAAACCACTGATCTATAGCGCGAACCAAAGATGCAGTCGCCCCATGAAATCAGTCTGACAGCTGCATAAATGTGCTTTTGTTTCCACAAGGGAATGAGTATCACTCCATTATTCATGCCTTATGTAATCTGCTCGTCCCGTTCAGGCTTATGAGAGTAGCAGGGAAAGCATCCCATCATGCACTGGGTGCATTCATTCTCCCATGCAATTGTGCAGATGTTGAGCCTGCAGGGTAACTCACCTGCAATGATCAAAGTACTCTTTGTGCTGATTGCGGTAGAAGACAGAGAACGGCAGCATCCTCCCTGCTATGACCTCGGCCTTCTCCAACAGCTGAGTCAGATGGACGGAGGAGTAATCTGGTAATGAAGGGTTAACACAGCTGTTCAGGCATCACGCCGTCTCGAACCGGCACTCCTTTCACACATTTCCCGACACAAACACACGCGGCATTGCAGAATATTGAGGCAAGTTTGGGATCACCAAAATCACTTACAGATCATTCCCCTACAAAACATTATAGGCTCCAGGGGCATTAAAACGAGAGGAAGTTACTTAAAGGAGTTGTGTAGTGTGTACTGCGCGTGCTCGCATGATTGAAAACTGCTCAGCCCAATAAGAAATCAAATAGCGGGGCAACACTCAATTACTTGTAAAAAAAGCATGTCCATTGTCTTCATTTTGCATTTCATTGATGCAATTCTGATATTTAGACATTTAGTTCCTTGTATTTTAGATTTCTTGAATTTAAAGCACCGCAGAAACAGCCTGCTGTTTTATACGGACATTTACATTTATCGCTCTTTCTCCCAGCCTTGTGTGAATGAGGCTCGTGCTGATCTACTGGCTGGTCGGCATTCCTGGGGTCTCAAAGGTAACAGAACCTTGGGTAACTGTCCCAGGTGTGGGTCGGACGTCTCACCCGCAGTGCAGAACTCGATGATCTGGCTCCAGTCGGACACGGTGTAGTCGCCGTCGCTCTGCTTCGACGCCGTCTGCACGGCAACTGTGTACTCCGTGCGCGGGCTCAGGAACCAATGGCCTCGCACCGTCATGGGGAGAGGCACCGCCTTCGCAACCAGCTTCGTCGGGACATCCTGGAGAACACAGCGAAAACAAATATGACTGCGTTTCCACCAGCTGACCGTACTGCTTTATCGAGTTACACTCACTTACATTACATTCACACATCGTTACATTCATTTATGTCACATTCGTGTCTCATTACATCGAGGGCTTTAGAACCCTGCTGTTACCAGGCAACCAGAGGTGACTGTGACATTAGCAGTAGAATGTCTAGTTAAGACCACAAATAACATTTCTGATCTCATACCACAGAGGAGTAAGGGTTGGTCTCACCCAATCAAAATATAAGAGAGCAGCCACTACAACTGAATAGGACGGAGCAGTACCAAACCAGGCTAACAGCTTTCCCAGAACAGCAAGTGTATTTACCCTAATTTTGGCATGTTGAAACACTACACAAGGTTGACAGACGGTGAAAGGGGTTTTAAGAAAACTGAATCAGGCCAAAATCCTATTAAGCCAACTGCAGTAATGATATATTTTGAGGTGTTATTGCTAACGCCAGCAACTGACTTTGGCACAACGAAGTCGTCATTTGTCAGAATGCTTGCCTCTCCACCTCATGCAGGGTGCAGGGCAGAGATGGCGCATTACGACGATTCCGTTTACACCTTTCTCGTTTCACACGCCGAGGCCTTCAGCGGAGATGATGATGTTTGCACCTGGTGTTATAACCGCCAGCTGAGGCGCGATCGCCAGAGCTGGGTGTGGAGCGGCTGAAATGGATCACGCCACAGGCTGGTTGTGATTGCCAGAGCTGCGGAGCGCGGCTGCTAGAAGGGATTCAGCTGACAGCCTCATTCTCTCCATCCCATCAGTGCTCCACTGAGCTCCTGCTAAGCAAAGGGCTCATAGATTTGTGTGATGCTCGGAATAAATAGCATTCGATTCGCCGGCAGCAGAGAGGAGCGTTTGCTCCCTGCTACACACAAAAAGAAGTCATTTCCATTTCAACGTATATCTCAGTCTTACATTAAGACTTCATTTTTATTTCAAATATCTTCTTAGTTCAATTTGGGAAAAAATACCAAAAATGAGAGAGAGCCAATTTTATCCCATCTCAACTGAAAAATATGATCTTGTATTAAAGTAATATTTTCTAAACATAAAATTTTGTCAAACCCTGGGTATTTCTTGAAAAGAGTGAAGCTTCCTCACCACGTTGAAAAGCTTTTTCGACTAATTAGGAAATAGATAATACCCATCGTGTTAATATGAGTCTAAAATAGCCATTAAAAAGGACTTTTGTTTACGCAGTCTTATCCACTCCTGTCATCTCTCCACAAAAAAAGTCTTATTAAGTGTTTTATAGCCCTAATCAAGCATCAGACCATGAAGAATTTTTGACGATCTTGCCCATTTAACAACGTGTGGTGGAGATGCAGGCTGGTGGTACCTTGTGTTTGAACTTGTTAGAGTTCTTGTTCTCCTTCTTGTTGAGGTCGATGAAGTAGTGCGTGATGCGATCTCTGGACCTGGGCTCCATGTCCCAGCAGATCTTGAAGGAGTCGCAGGTGATGTTGCTGATTTTGATGTCCTGTGGTACAGGAAGCTCCTCCATCTCAGAGATACCGCTGTCCTGAGACTTACTTCCTGTTTGGGCAGGAAGAACAACACTCCAGGTCAGCGAGGAGGAGGAATGTGGTAGAAAGAAAGACTTGGTGCACATCAACACTTGAAAGAGTGCATCTGCCCCTCCCCCACTATCTGGAAAAATGGGGGGGAGACAGGGCAGTAAGGGAGGGAACATTTTTCAGGTATTGGCGTAAACCCAGAGTGTCTTTCCTTTTTCGGGAATAAAATGAACTTTACCAGGGAATAAAAACAAACGTCAATGAGTTTAAGCACAGACATTTCTTGCAGGGGGATAACACAGTTCCAAGAGTGACACTATAGACACACCAGAGCAAGAATGTCACATAGAGACAACTGAGCAGCTATCGTACAGAGCAGAACTGTTAAATGGTTTTGGGTCAGCCAAAGTTCTTCATGTTACAGCAGTGTTAGGCCTTCACCCTCCTAGCTATTGTTACATACTAGAAAATCCTAGTTTACTAGCATTGGCTAATGAGATGTACCCAGGAAATCACTGAAACGTATTGCGGTGAACCTCTAACACCACAGCGGTTCACGCTTGGGAAGACAGGTTGTGAAAACAAGAATTTAATTTAATAAGCTAAAAAACAAAAAAAAAAAAAAAAAAAATCAGTTGTTGTTTGGTGAGGGTACTGGCATAAAATGGCCGCCCAGGTAGATGCTACACATTGGTGACAGGTGTGACCAGTCAGTGACAGGATATTCATTAATGATGACATGGACCAGAATATTCTCTCTAGTAACATCTCCTGACCACGCTACTGTGAAAACCGAGCTAGCCCTGTGGAATGGGGTAAAGGGTCACACCAGCACTACACTTTCACCAACTTGGCGCAAAAACAATGCCAGTTCTGTGCTGAATGAGAGCCGGATGAGCTTCTGAGAACATCTGATTGACAATGAAAGTCTAAAGGGTCATTGTGATACTTCCTACTGTCCACTAATTAAGCCCTTTCTAAAACTGGGCCAGAACTTCCTGCTCTAATCACAAACACAGTCACATGATGTTTTCAAAAACCTTTGGCATAATCATGCTCACTTCCGATTCACTGGGCAATACTAGGGGAAATGCCTTTGGTACTGTCCATATGACATTACTATTGAATACTGCAATAGTACAATATTTAGTAGTAGAGATACAAATAGCCCCACTGTCTTATCATTTTAACATGTTTTGGCTTCACCAAAATCAATAGTATAACAAAAATATGCTTTCACAAAACTTAAAATTACATATTTCTTCATAAAATCTACACCTCATGTGGTTATCAAATCAAATCAAATTTTATTTGTGTAGCGCATTTCACAGACGCTTGTCACAATGCCTATACCTCTGCTTCTATGTTTAAACAAGTTGAGAAAGCAGTTACAAACTGTCATATAGAAAGAAGCAGTCAAAATAAGCAACCAATGATTTGAGAGTTAGAGAGGCAAAGTAAATGTCAACACTTTTAATTCCTCTGAGCTATGCCGAGACAATCAGTATCATGCTATCCATGTGCAAACAGATTAAGCTCTAAGCAATGACACACTTGCTCGGAGTAGACTCTGCCAACGAGAGTGATGTTTGAATGATTGGTCTGGATGACGAGTTGCAGTAGTTCTGCTATAAAGCCAGACAGTGTTTACTGTAAAGCTCATTATGTAAACACAAGCCTTTAAATTTCAGTGGTTCACCATTCTACAATGTTTAAGGCCACAGTCATTATTGTCAATGAGTTGGATGACTGGTAAGGAATTCTACCGACAACCTGTTCATTTAAATATTACACTGCACACTTACTACGAGAATTTTAAGCAGATGGAATTTAAAGGTTAATCTACCCATTCAGTAACTTTCTCAATCAGTGTTCTCAAGGAGTGTATTACATATTAAAATTCATGCACTAAAAAGCATAGTATGTTCACTAGTCAGAGACCCACAGCAGTGAGGAGGCGCTAACAGACCTGTCTTTAAGCTAGTAAACACTGAAATAGAAGCCATTTTGGAACCACAGTGAACATGGCTGCAGTTTATTGGGCACGATATGTGATGTACTCCAGGCCACAGCATTGCTACTTTGACAGCACTACTGAAACAAATCAGCAGCAATGGAATTACCCCCATTAAACCGTAACTTTTCCCTTAAATTTTCCCTAGTAAGTAGTTTTGTAGTAAGAAAAGCATTTTTTTATATTGTAGGACAAAGTCAAAGAATACAGATTCTGTATCTGCTGGTTACGGCGCTTCACTGAAGCAACAGCACACATAAATTTTAGAGGAATATTCAAACCCAGGATGTCATGTTTTTTTATGACCACAGCATTACATAAAATGGAAAATATCTAGATCTTATACATCATTCTATACGCATTCCCTGAGTTCAGCAGGATTTGCGATCGTTGGAAACCTTCGGATCTCCTGTAGAATTTAAAATAGGCCTGAAGTTCCACAGGTTTGAATACAGCAGCTGCATGTGACGGAGCCTTTTATGAGTTCGCAGTTTTTATGGGTTAACCAATTTGTCACGGCATGATTGCATAAAAGCAATACCCACACATATGGTTTTCATCTCATTACATGCAGCACAGTCATGTTTTACATTATGCTGCCATCAATCCTTCAGCCCAATAAAACAACCATTCAAAATATGATTGTACAGGCTACTGAGACCTTGTCTGACAGGATTACGAAATCTACACAATAGATAATCATAGACTGTTTAGCTACTTCTTTATCATAAAATGGGGAGTTCTGCGTGGCCAAAATGAAACAATGACAGGGTTTCGTCAGTGCAGTTGAAAGTATTTGTCTCTAACTAGAGAGTATCTCGAATTTTTGTATCAACATTTTGTGTCAGGGCTCTATAAACTCAACTGTTCTCTATTACCAGTAGTCATTGTAATATCAACACTAGAACAATCAGTTCAAAAAGATGTGGCAGGCAATTGTGATTTTGCACCAAATGGGTAAAACTGTATGACAGGAACAAGCTCACAAAGAAGACCAGTGTTCTCTCTGAGCTGAGGTTTTGTGCAGTTCCCGATCAGCCAGAATCAAAATAAGAGAAAAAGGGAAATTGCTTCTTTGCCCAAGAAGCAAGCATGTTCATTCGATTTTGGTATGGTGATAAAGGACTATCGCTTAGGATGACAAACTGAATGATGAGAGCCCCTCAAGAGCAGGGTTTTGCTCAAAATATTGCTGCAGGGTAATATATAGGAATATACTTCTCCCCTCCATAAAGCCACGATCTTGCTCTGCCTCTGCAGCAAAACACGCCTCTGCCTGCTGCTGTTCAGCACCACTCTCTGCTGCTGCTAGTTAGCATTTGCTGCTGTTGTATCACTCCAAGCGGTTGGTTAACTCCCCATCTCCGCCCCAGCATTCATCTGTGGGCTCTGAAATCCCAGAGGAAGAGGGGGATATCTCTTCTGAAGCTCAGCAGGCCACAGGGTTTGTCAGGGTCACGGCTCAGATGCCAACTAATCATTATCCCCATTTATTAATATTGGAATTAACTATTTACATGTAATGTCGCTGACTGAACTCACAACACGTTAGTCGCTTCCATGAATGTTGTTACAAACTTGGCTGAATTTATTTACTGCTAAACAACACTTTCGGCACATTATTTTCATGACTATTATTGTGTCATTCTTTGCAATCTTCGAAACATTTCAGGAATTTAATCACTAAGCACACATACTCAGAAACACAGGCAATTTAGAATCTCCAATCATACCTACAGGAAGATCTTTGGACTGTGGGAGGAAACTGCAGTACTCAGAGTAAACCCATGCAAAATTCACACAGAAGGGACCCAGGCCAGATTTAAGCCTACAACCTCCTGGCAAGGAAGCAACAGCACTACCTACTGCAGCACTGTGCTACCCCTTGATTGACTTTCCAGAGTCCAACACTTGCAAGAAGGAAACTATAGCACATTCATTTTTATCACCTGTATTCTCAGATATACTGGATTAAAAAAATAAAAATAAAACCTCACTGGGCAAAATCTGCTCACTTTCATTCCCTTTGAAGGCAGCACAGTTAAGCACATCACATTTATTTTTGATGTCCTCGAATCTGAAATTATGGCCTAGCAGGTAGGAATCCACTATCCATGAAGAATTAGCCTGTATAAAAAATACCAAAACAATCTGCATCATTAGCCATGGTTCTGCCACTCAGAACAGAAAAATAATGCATTCAACAAAAGACATCAAGTCCGTTAATTCAGAATGATTGTTCTACTCTCCCAACAGGGGCAGTAGCCTGTCAAACTTGACGGACTCAGAGCTCTACCATCAAAACCTTACAGCCATAACTAATTCAATTCCCCTGTACCAAACAGAGAATTAAATTATCCCTCTGTCTGTTTACAAACAGGCCTTTTAACTAACCAGACCAAGCAAGCTGTCTTAATGGTAAATGCTTTCTGGCAACAGACGGCAGGAGGGCGGATGGTTTTTGTCATCAAATTAAAAATATCAGCAACATACTGGCACTCAAAAAAAAAAACAGGCAAAGCACAAGATCAGGACACTGCAGTAAAAGGTTTTACAAACCGAGCAGGGACTGTGTCACATGTCCAGTGGTGCGTTGCTGCTCACTGGACTTGGTGCAATTGCTTATTCCAAAGGCGCTGCAAACTGCCACCGTGGGCTATGCGTCGGAAAGTGTGGTCACTCTCTCACTGACTCACAAACATTCAGCAGGGACATTTGGTGGGATGAATGCGCATTGCATGCTGTGGGTTTGCGCAATTTCTGCTTGTTTTTCAGTCCTGCCATTGCTTCATTGCAGCTTACCCAGAAATCAGTCGAGGGCCTCCGTTATTAAGGAGACTCTGATGCATTAAACCCATAAAACCTACGGACCCAGCACAGGTCTGTCAATATAGCTGCTGTATTCAAACATGTGGAACTTTCTCTGGCAGATATCTTAAGGTTTCCAACAATCCCAAATATTACAGTACAGTGTGCATAAAATGACTTGCAAGATCTATATTTTCCATTTCATGTAATGCTGTGGCCATAAAAACATGAGCATTTTGAGTTTGAATATTTCCCTGAATATAAGAGTGATGTAGGTTCATTGAGACACTGCAACCAGATACAGAATATTTACTGTGTGACATTGTCCTACAACATGAAAAAAATGCTTTTTCTGACTTTGAACCTACTTAAGGGAAAACTTACAGTTTAATAGGGTACTATGTCAGTGTATCCAAACGAGCATTTTTAACAGATTTCCATCAAATCTGCATACCTGTTTCAGATATGAAGTGAAAGAGGTGAGGCAAAAAGTTTGACTTTAAGTTGTTAAATGACTTTAGACAAAGGAATTCCCTCAGCAACTTCAGTTAAGGAATGTGAAGACCATCCTTTGCATCATTATTCTACCAGAATGCTCGATGAATAAGTGATTGACCTGTGACTCTAATTCTTCTTCTTCTCCTCTGTCATGCAGGTATAATATGACCTGACACCATCTGTAACTGACATCACTTTGAAATTATGTTTGAATGAGCAGGGACGTCCCATTTCATTGCTTCATTTTTTTCCGTTTTTTTTTTTTTTGATTTCCTGCTTGAGCTGCGCCCAATTTCTTACTTTATTCCCACTCTCCTCTCCTCTGCTACCACCCCCTCAATTTCCTGGAAATCGATCTCGTCTCTCCCTCCCTCCATTATCCCGATAATGAAAGAGACGAGCGGAGCTGCCTCAAACTTAACTCTTGGCTGCACCACAACGGAGCGAACAACCATGTGCACTCCAGCAAAGGTCCTTTTTTTTCCACAGTTCTGATGACATCATCATGCTCACACCCAAAGAGCTAGAAAGGCCATCATACAGATCCTGGCACAATACAAACATTACAGCAAAGACGACAGATAACTTCCTCCAGTGATGCAAGATATTGAACCAAATACGTGCAGAGTTACATGGTATGTCATCACAAATTTTTTTGCCTGGTTTACATAGCAAAAAAAAAATGCAGTTCAGTTATGTGGCCCATATCCAACAAATAAATTTGTGCATTTAAATTGGGGAACCTGGTGTATTGCTTGCACATAAAACCAGCTTGACTCATTTAGCATAGCAGTTAGCTATCACTTCAGAGGCCAAAGTGAAAATGCATGGATGCGTTCATAAGGACCTTTTCCAAAGGAAGCACTGTATATATTATCAATTATTTACAATGTGAAGCGATGTATTTCACTTATCTATAATGTTTCTGAACTGGCTGCTGATGAACTGACGACAGAGTGAAAGCCGAAACATTACAGCCACATTATGCTCACAGACAATTAACAAATGAATGCTTTCATCAAATATAGGACACAACTGAATTCTATAATGGAAGTAATATCACTGTATTCTCATTGATTTAATGTTGCTGATTACACAGTGATTAGAGTTAGGGTGATGTTTGCAGGCTACTGCGGCCTACGTGCATATTCTGCAGACTAGAAACTTTGCAAACAACTAAGCAGTTTCAAATGTTCTGACCATATGAGAGAGCAGCGATTGACGTTTGGTGCTTTATGCAGGAGAGGGAAAAAAGATGCTGATGGTGACAATTTCATCAATAGTCAACGCTGACTCTGTATGACAAATAACCGGATGAGCCGTCCCAATTCTCCTCACTGAGGTTTGCATGCTCTCCTACCCTCTACTCCATTAATAAGTAAGACAGCCCAGAAAAATAAGCAGCGAGAATGAGCCTATTCATTCTGAGAAACCTCCCAACATGCCACTGGTTTCATTTATGGCAGCCCGTGAAGTTTAGATGTGTTCAAAGAAAGCAATTTCTGTTTTACCAGATAAAATCCACGACTATTTCAAAAGCAACTCAGCTCAATTTAAGTACAAAATAAAATATCACCTTTTGTTGGAAGCAAGAAGATAAAAATACACAATAGGGAGCAAGTCCATAGTGGCTACCCTGGCACACACCAATGCACCGATCAGGAGATAGCGATTCTGTGGCAAAGTACCCAGACTGAAAATGGCGCCCAAGCAGAAGCACTGCAAAAGGTTTTGGATTTTGAATGAGCTCTGAATTAAGCACGTGTAATCAGTGAGAGTAATCAGCAGCAGTAATTGGTCAATTAAGCGCTGAGTGAGAGTGAAAACTCTCACTTTCTGCATCTGTTCAAGGGCACGAGTGGGTAAATCTCTCTGCAGTACCGTATGGTACAGAATACATTAGCCTCTAGCTGTTCAATGAGACTTTTGGCATTATAGACTTATGCTTCAGGTGTGCATGGCTATTTTCAGCTACTGTCAGGTCCAACAATGCTTGTACAGTGACAAAATTTTCATCACCAAAATGCTACAATGGATTTGAAATGAATCGATCTATATGTGCTTAAAGGTGCACTATGCAAGTTTGTTGACAGCACTTCTGTTGACATTCGAATTCAAACAAAACAGAGGTAGCTCGCCCCTCCCTCCCATAGTTCCCTCCCTCCCATGCTTCCGTAACTGTCAACTCTTGTCAGTGATTGGCCGGAACGGTTTGTTATGTTATGGGGCACAGCCTGTGCCCCTTGTGTTTACCTGCAGTTTCTGATGCCTGTGCGGTCTTCAGAGCCCGGGTTTTTTTTTTTACAGTGAATTTAGAGGCAGGCAGCCAGTGGATTGTGGAGAGATGTCAGCGAATTGAGACAAAAATATAATCACGCAGAAAGTAAACAAATTTGCATAATGCACTTTTTTTCTTTTTTTTTAAAATTTGGCATCTCCAATCCCACCCGAATCTGGAATGCCCAATTGGTGAACTATGTACAAAGCTTGCTCGTATGCGACCCCTTCCTGCCAACTCAGGGTAGTAAAGACAATTCACGGCTCTCCTCCGAAGCACGTGCCCATCAGCCACTGCTTCATATACACTCATTGGTTGAATCTTCGCAAATTATATATTGACAGAGCCACGCTTCCCTCCTGTAGAGTCCTCGTAATCTGGCTAATAACTTTGGAGGGATTTTTCTAGGGGATGAATGTTCTGTCATCCACCACAGTTGTTATCCGTGATCTTCTGGCTGTTTGGTGTTCCTCAGCTTATTTGTACATTCTTAATCTTTAAGAATGAATCAAGTAGTAGATGTGGCCTCACCAGACCCGTATGCTATTCCGTGGTTTGACTTTTTAGCCGAATAATGCCTAGCTTCACTGGCAGTTGCTGTTGTCTGGACGTTATTCTGAGAGTTAACAGCTACAGATTCCAAAGGCGAATGCCAAACTTCAAAATCAATACATTTCATCTGCTTGCTGGTAAATTATATAATGAGGGAATCACACATACATGACGTGGATCAGCTGCACAGCCACATGTAAAATTACGTAAAAAGAGGCTGGAATCACGTATAAAAAGCGCCGTAGGTACAATACCGTAAACTGATTTTGGAGGCAAATTCCCTCAAATTGAAGTCCCCACTTTGAGCTCACATTTTGCATTTAGTTCTCCAATACAGTATGGTGGAAGGCTAAAATAACATACTGCTCCCGGTGTCCATTTGTTTTTGGACCTGTGTAATGAATGTAAGTTCACTGACTGGAGATTTAAGCACACAGATTTTTCAGGCCCAGGACTAATGCTGATGTTTAAATGAGCAGAAAGGTGTAAAACTGCATATTACATTTCAACTCCCCCTCCTCCCACCAACCCCAGCCAAAACAAAAAAAAAAGGGGAGAATTCAGTGTGTAAATTGCAGCTATCATCCTACAAAACCTGCACCTTCAATTCCACAAATTAGTTCTATTACTTAGTGACTGACAGCAACTATTATTGCAGACATTATCAGCCCAATACCTCAGGCACCAAAATAGCCACAGAGACGAGGCAGAGGACAAAGGATAGCCAAAATAAAATTGGGTTATAAAGTATGAGTCATATCATTTTTTTACGGAATATCCTGAATAAAAATCACAACTGCCGTGAAAACCGCCTGAATCTGAGTGACCAGCAGCATCCAATTTGTCACGATCCGAATTAAATTAGTATATTTACAGTAGGTGAGAAAACCACGGCAACCGTAATCATGGACACGTCGGGCACTGCCACAGATAAAGTAACAAAATTTGTTGGCCATTATGAAGCATAAAATTCTGTCTCCAGCATACACAGTCAATATAAAGTAAAAAAAAAGCCCAATTGGTTGGTAATCGTCAGATTTTATCAAATATCGGAGCATATCTCAAGGTCTCCCTTGAATATGATTTCTCTCTCTCTCTCTCCCCTCACTCAGTAGAACCCACTTACATAATAAAAAGATAAACTAAAAATCTTATCACACAGAAGTAAATGAATAAAGCATTCAGTTTTCTATTACCGTTACAGCTGACCGATCATGTCTGAAGCTGTGAATTCAATGAGAATCACAACTTAATAACTCTACCTCACTGCGTGCTATAACTAAATAAAGTCTTGTGCTATGTGTGAACAATTGTGCACCTGGAATTTGATTTGGTGGCGCAGTATATGGATATTAATGCTGCAGAGATTCCCAAGGAAACCATGTGGCTGAGGAAGAGGTACACAGCCTCCAGTCGCTGAGAGAAAGCATTTCTGCAGAGGGTACACAGAATTATCAAGCATCCTATGGTAATAAAATTGAGGTGTAAAATCATCACATTAACAATATGCCAACACAATGCGCAATCTGCAGAAATGCAATCAGTGAAAATTAATCTATCGCAGTGAAAATCAACAAAAATATGATAACCCAATATAAATCATCCGTAAAAAATAATCAATATAAATACAGCCAGAGATAAAATGAAAAAAATCAAACACGGCATATCACTCGGGGTATCGAATGGATGTCGGAATGACGCAGAGGATCGATTACCTTCCATCCAAACTGTCATCACTGAATTAGCCTGCATGTGCCAGAGTGTGGGGAACTGGACACAGGACAAACCCTATCTTTATTCCAAAACACAAGTCCCAATGGCAGGTAGTGCCACAGGGATTCCATTTTAAAATCCCGCAGATGACGCCAGTGGCCATAATGAATTTTCAGTCACCTCATGACAAGAGGCAAAGCATGTGCCTAGTTTCAATTATTGGCAAGTAAAATTATCCTAAAATGTATGGTCAAAAAATGCAGAGCATCAAAAGACAAGAAATAATTTGATACAAGCTCCTATAAGTAAAAAATGGAAATGCAAAATATTAATTGAAATGCTGTGGGCCCCACATTAAAGAGCTCAGTTCGGTAATTTATAAATCTCTTGAACGGCAATGACTCATAAATAAAAATTAGGCATGAACAATGGTTTTTGCGATATGAGGCATTTAAAATGTGCATATTAAGTCTGAATTACAATGTACAAACGGATTATTCAATCTTACAAAATGAAAAACTTAAGAAAATTAAACCTCTGCAGCCTCATTTAATGAACTTAACCCTGAATCTAGTGTAATGGTAGTTAGCTACAGGTATATTACGTTCAAACATGGACACGAAACAGAAAATCTCATCATAGACTCACCTGTCCTGGCTACCTTATGCTGGTCATAGCTAAGTTAACTAGCCAGCTACCTACATTTCCAGTCAAAAGTTTGAGAACACCACAATTTTTAGTTTTTTATTGACAATTATGCCGTTTCAGTCCAATGAATAGCTTGAAATGGTTCAAAGGTAAGTAGTGAACTGAGAGAAAGTTTAAACAAAAAAAAGGTTACCCAGGTTTTTTGTACGTTGTCGAGTAAGTGAAAGGATGGTTCCTCAGTGAGTGACATCAACTGTCAATCATGGAGGAGGAAGCGTAATGGTTTGGAGCTGTTTTGCTGGATCCAGGGCCGGTGACTTGTACAGAGTGAAAGGCACCCACCCAGAACCAAATACATGCGAATACACGCGCCTTTGCATTGACTTTGAATGTAATCTGTTGTGCGAAAAATTAGTTTCACGTCCGGTGTGAAAGCAGCTTTAGACAAGCTGCGAGATGCTCTTGGGTTTGGAAATGGAAACCATGAAAGTGCGCCACCACAAAGCAGGCGCCAGGCAGTACATGAGCTGTAGCTTTGTTACCGACTTGATGACTATTTTAGAGTTATTTTAGACTGTTTGGAATTGTGAAGTGTGAGAGACAAAACGTCTGCTAGAATCGTGCTTTACCGTGACTCACCAACCTTGTTTTGAAAGCAAAATGTCTGATGAATTTCAATGCAATCTGAGTATATTCCCAAATGGTCAAAATTTAGTGGGAGACTGTTGTTCATGGATTTACCGAATAAACGGCCCAGGTGTACGTTATGGGCCGGGAGGGTCGTTTTTTTTCATTCCAGGATATAGGATAGTTTGGAATTGTTTTGCTCCTTAATGTTGCGTACTGTATACTATTTTAATATTGTGATGTAGTCGTGTTCTGCCACCTTGATTAGTGAGGTCTCCCTTTGAAAGAGATCCTTGATCTCAACAGGCTACTTGCCTGGTTAAATGAAAGGTATATCAATAAAATTAATAAATAGTTCAATTGAATGTATGGGTTGTATTATTGTGATGTCATTTTGCGTGAGTTGTGTTTTCCTCTCTCAAAGTGAAAATTTATCATTTTTGCAATACTGGGGGTAATCAAAGGCCATAGCGATTATAAACCCCTGAGGATTATTTCTAACCTGGGTACTGAAACCTACGAGCTTAGCAAAGAAAGACAACGGTATTAAAAATGTAACAGAGACATTATTGCTGAAGTGTAATTGCACTATGATGTGAACTTCAAACCATTTTGTCAATAACTAGGTAATTATTTTTTTCCCAATTCAAACACGTAATAAGCCATAGGTAAGCTTAAATTTTCAGATGATTATTAATCAATGACTAACTTGCAGTGTTATCACAGTGGTACAGTACCGTATGGGGTGACGCGAAGTCCTGATAAAATAGGGACAGAGGGCCTATCAATTTTAAAGAGCCATGTCCCACTTAGTTCAAGTATGAATTCCATTATAAATAAACTATCCCAACGAGCCTACTGACATCCTCCTTTTTTTTATCATATTAGGCCTGCTCATCAGTAGGCGTAGGTGTAGGCTGTATCGATCCATAGTCTATCTGTGCAAAAAATGACTTACATTGATAAACTGCAAAAAGAAAATTCATCTGTACCCTTCAACAAACTGCACACTCAACCTTTTTCTGGCAGGAGCTGAGACCCTGCTTCATGTGAGAGACGAAGGAGAAAACAGGTGAATATACAGGTAGTCTCGCTCCATGGAAGAACTTCATCTGTTCCATAATGTTGGGCCAGATTTCTGCCTGGTGTCAGGAAAATTAAAGTAAGCTGTTGAAATTGCATGGTGCTAAAATGAAGTCAAGCTGAAGCGCAAATTCTAGCAAATACATTTATTTGTGGATATTTGCTGCTACAGTTAGAATATGTTGTTCGTTATAGCAGCGGTACGGGGGTGTGGGGCAAAAAAAGAGCTCTGTGCATTGTGGAAAAGTACGCAAAGGTCTGTGACATTTGTGAATACAACCCACATGATTCTGATCTAAAATCGATATCGGAAGGTCTGACATAGCCCAAATAAAAATAGCACAATAATGGCTTTAAATAGAGGCTACTTGTATCATGTTATGAAATTTACTTTTTTAATTTTCAGTTTGCTATCGTAAGAATGCTTGGACTTGGATAGTAGCCTCAGTTTTGGATTAAACGGGTCCGATTTCGATTGTAGGTTCATTCTTAGTGATGCTGTGAGTTTCAGGAGATCAAGAGCAGGTGTGATATGAAATGTTAGAAACACCCTTGTGCTGACAAGACCACAGAAAGCCAGATGTAGCACACAGCAATATTCAAGCAGCTGATGATAGAAAATCTGGTAAAATTTACAAAGAGCATGCATATATCTTGATATAAATACATGCTTAATGCGTGCTGGAATTTTACACTTACTTAATAAACATGCTAGTTTTGAATTCAACTTGAGAAACATTACATTAAACCAGGGGTAGCCAACCGTGGTCCTGGAGAACTGGGCAGTGTGTGCTGGGTTTTGTTATTTCAGATCAATAAATCCAAGCAAAGGGAGTTTAACCCTGTAATCGACTGATTAAATTGAATCAGAGTGCAGAGGATCATCGAAAACCAGCAGTCAGTGTAGGGTACAAGAATCTGAATATGAAACTATGTTGCCATTTTTTCAATATTAATACATCACCTCCGGTGGCCGCCAAAATAGCATCTCTCAAAATGGCACAAAGGCGCATACATTAGCCCTCAAGCTATTTTTTACTCAACGGGGGAAGGCAATTTAGGGTCCCTGCGGGCAGTAGTGGCAGTAGTTTGCTAACAGGCCTTGACGTATAGCTAACAAAAAAAACCTGCTTCTCATTTTGAATTTTTTTTGGTTAGCCAGCTGTATGACATCGTCCTTATAAGCTGTCCATCATTTCAGAACAGCTTTAGTGGTGCGATTTCACTGCTAAATATTTTCCGGGTAAGAAATAGCAAGTCAGCCCACGCCAGTGTTTGTTTCCAGGAACAGTTTTGGATGTGCCGGGCATTCAGCGAAAACACTGATACATGACCTCTGCCCACATACAAGATGCTCTACGCTCCTGTTCTGCGAGCTTTTTTCAGACGGCAATAGCAACAGATTCAAATGTATTACTTTTAAACCAGATATTGTCTTGTGGTTGCTCTCAAACAGAAAAGATGAAAAAAAAGACATCAGAAAAGTATAGCACATAAAACTGTAAACCCAGCACTGGGCTTTAATTATTCATTTGAATGGTCCTTGCTTGTAATTAGCACCTACGGGATATTAATGTACCTCAGAGGCATGCTTCTGAAATTTTACACCATGTGAAACTTTAATTCTCAAAGACCTAATGGGTGTAATTTCTGCGGGGACATGTCTTTCTCACTTTTTCAGAGGGCAATAACAGACATAACATAACCAACCCCCTCATCCCATATGAAACTGAAATTACACCCGTGAAGTTAAAGCTCCGTGATTTATATTACCCTCTGTGAGAAGTAGTTTTCGTTACTTGATTCAGCCATTGGTCAAAAAAATGTGGCCTGGCAGATAGCCAATGGCTGTGCCTGCCTGCTCATCACAAAGTCCCTGCATGCAATTGTACTGCAGGGTTACAAGTGGAAGCTAGCCAAGGGTAAATTTAGCACTGATATTAGGAAATATTCCTTTTTTTCATACAAAGAGTGATCGCAGTGTGGAGTAGCTTGCCTGGCCATATCGTAAAGGCAGAAACTCTGGAAGATTTGAACAACTGTCTTTATACAGAGCTTGATACCACCAAGACATTTAACATAACATAACATGAATGGCAAGAACAGGCCTTTCAGCCCTACTAAGCTCGCAGTTTCTTTATACTATTGTGAATATATCCCTTCAGATACTCAATGACTCAATGGTATCTAGCTTTAAGTCAAGCCTGCTCTTGAAAACCCCCAAAGTCACCGCCTCAACATTATGGTCAGACAAGCTATTCCACATTGAGATTACTCTTTGGGTGAAGAAATATTTCCTAATATCAGTGCTAAATTTACCTTTGGTCAACTTCCATTGTGAAACCGAGTTCTACTCACAACACTTGGTCGAAGGAATCCTACATAATTCACTTTGTTAATCCCTTTAACATATTTAAAGACAGATCACCCCTTAGTCTCCATTTCCTAACACTAAAGAGATTAAGGATCTTCTGCCTCTTCTCGTAGCTTTCATCTTTTATACCTGGAATAAGCTTAGTGGCTCTTCTCTGAACTTTCTCTAGAGCCTCTATATCTTTCTTAAAGTATGGTCCCCAGAACTGTACACAATACTCCAGATGTAGTCTAACGAACGTGTTGTACAAAAGAAGCATCACCTCCTTAGATATGTACTCAATACTTTTGGCAATGTAACCCAGCATCCGATTAGCTTTTTTAACTGCTACGGCACAATGGCTAGAACCTGTGAGGGTTTGATCAACAATCACTCCCAGATCTTTCTTGTGTGCAGCACATCCCAGTTTTAAACCTCCCATGAAGTAATCCCGTCTCATGTTTTTATTACCTACATGTACAACTTTACATTTTGCTAGATTAAATTTCATTTGCCACATTTCTGCCCAATTCTGGATTCTATCCAAATCTATCTATTTAAGTATCCAAAGTGTTGGGTTCACTTTAGCGTTAGGAGAATGGCGAGCCTACTTGGGCTGAATGGCCTGTTCTCACCACTCATGTTATGTTATTATATGTTAAGCCTGATATGTTAAACTCTGATGAGGGTTGTTTGATCTAAACATCAGTACTCAACAAAGTTGGTGCATTTTTGTCCAGTTAGTAGCATTGCAATATTCTCTTTTTTAATTCGAGTGATATGTAAAGCCCCCTGCGTGCCACATTTACTGCTACAAGAGCAGTTAAACCAGCCTCTGCTATAGGTCTCCATTCAATGGAGCTAAGTGCCTAAACTAGCCCTTGCTATAGGTGTCCATTCTGAAGAGCTTAGCAACAAACCAGGCTTTGCTATAGGTGTCCATTCAAAATAACTAAACAGCTAAATCAGCCTTTGCAAATTTGTCTCCATTTAGAGGCACAGAGCAGCTAAAACACCCCATTTACCGCCACATTTATCAATAACTTCAATGCTGACCAGGGTGTGGATTCATCAAACATTAACACGATTCCATAAATGTAACAGAGACATTGAGCACATCCCCCCCCCATTGACACTGCAATGAAGCATGTATAAGTAGGCAAGGCTTTATTTTACAATGTTCAAAGAGCAAGCCATGTGAGGGCAGAGTGGTATAACTTTCATGGGAAATATCATTGCAGGAGGGTTGAATTATTGAATTGGAATGAAGAAAAGCTCCTCCACTGATGCACGATCAGCATCATCGTGAGTTTGCAGGAAGAAAAAAACAAGTCACACACCTTTAGCAGAAGGCCATGATCCACCTGCTCTAATTATAAAAATGACAGAAATTCAAGGGTGGTAAAATGCAAACTGTGGGCCTTTGAATAAAGCACAACTCTTGCCAAAAAATAGCCTACTTACCGGTTTCTACACTTCAACTTTATTTAATATTTATCAAGTTTAATAATAGCTTTATAGTTTAACAAGAAATTAGTGCTAGAGGGTGAAGAAGCAGTCTTTACGCTTTTCATACAGATGCTACATCTGAAAAAAAGGGATCCCTGCTGTGCGCTCCCTTTCCCACGTTCTTCCGCAGAACACTTCAGACACAAATCATGTCTGCTTTAAATTTCAGTCACATAATCCACCAGGTTTAGCAGGTAGGATAATCATGCATTTTTGCTTTGATGCAGACGTGCCAAAAAAAGAATATTTCAGGTTCAAGGACTGGTATACAGTTATCCCCATAAAAACTGCAGATCCATTCCTATATGGATCCGTTAAATGCAGCTGCTGTATTCAAATCTGTGCAACTTCAGGCCCATTTTAAATTCCAGAGGAGATCCCAAGGTTTCCAACGATCCCAAATGTGTCTGGCTGAATTACTGCAAAACATATAAAACTATGTAGGTACAAGATCTAGATATTTCCCATCTGATGAAATGCTGTGGCCACAGAAACATTAAATCCTCAGTTTGAATATTTCTCTCAGCCTAAGCGTGATGCAGCTTGAATGAAGTGCTGCAACCAACAGATACAGAATCTGTAAGTGACATTGCCCAACCACACGGAAAAAAAGGTTTTCTCCTGAATTAGAACCTACATAAGGGAAAACTTCTGAGAAAAAAAAAGTGTTTATGGGGACAAACTATAAAAATTGTTGAAATTGTGGCAATGTTAAAATTTTGGAGATATGACCTTGGTTTTTGATTGATATTCAGTGAGCTTTATGTGGAATGCATTGTCTTGACCCTTAGCAGCTCATAGCACAGGGTTGTAAAACACAAAAATAATTTCTGAAATCTCTAAATGTAGACTTACTGCTTTGAAATTAAGGCAGAGTAAAAATGAAAGGCTTTCAGGGGACTTTCCAGCCCATGAATGCATTAATCTGAAGCAGCGAGCGGCTATTTGAGACGGCATAATTCAATAAAACCTATTACACTGTTCTAAAAATGGTGCACTCGTACAGACAAGCTCATACAATAAACACATTATGAAAGATCTTTCTTTGTACCGATGCTGTAACGATAGAGCAACAGCAAAGCACAGCCATAAAGCTTATAGTTACCCAACTGTCCTATTTATGACTGTGGTAGCCGCTTATGGTTTGCATGTAATATTGATTTTATGTAGTTTCACTTGAGTCTCGGCTTTATGTTCACGGCTCAGGGAAGTCGTTGGTAGAAAGAAAAACAAATTTGTCATTTTCATTTGGCCAGTCTGTCAGCTTAGCCTTGAAGTAAAATTCAGTAAAGGAATCCCAGATTGCAAACTAAAAACAGTAGGCTTGGCCAGCATACGCTTTAGTGCAGTTCAGAGAAGGCTAATGGTGAAAATGAAAATCTCACATTATTCTCTATTTTACCAACAAACACCCCAAGCAAAATATTGGAATTATAGAAAGGACAATGCAATTTTTTTTGCAGGATGGAAAGCATAGGGGAGGCACGTTTTATTTTTACTTTCTAGTAACCTAACGGAGGGGGTGACTCGAGGATGGAGAGCAGCTTCGCACATTAATCAGGGTGCTGCCATTTTTGGATCTGGCATTTCTGCTGAAACTCACTCATTCAGACATGATACAGTAAGAAGAAACGATTCGGTAATAAATCATGTATCAAGTTTATTAGTATTGAGTTTCAACAAGTGAACAAGTGATCTTCAGCCATACGAGGTTACTCTGACTCTACGTTCCTTCATTATTTGAATAGGCGTTCATCAGAACGTTAACAGAGAAATATCTAGCCTTTTTTATATGTATGCTGCTACAGTATGTCTCGCACAATGGCAGCATATAGCCTACAGCCGAATATTTGCCGGAACCTTTCAGATAATAGTGCAATCAAGCACTCGAAATTTCATCATAGCCTACATACCGTATTTTCGTCTAATGATTGACAGAAATTCAACTTAGCTATAGAAAAATAAAAGATTCGGAAAACTACATGGTTGATTTATTCGAATTTGCTCGCACTGCTTACTTACTGAACATCCCTAAGATATGTAAAACAAGCTTTTCTTTTTAGAAAAATCCACAATTAAACGAATATTCATTCAGATGGTTGCCTGCAGCATTTTTCGTTTATAAACGTGACCGTGGCATCAGTTCAAATGAACGGAAAGCCATACCGCCGATTGCCGTTTGGCCTCAGTCTGTGTCCATGGTGCTGAAACGATAGACTACACCTCGCAACATATGCCGATCTGGCGTTTTTTTACGCAGGTCGCAGCACGCAGGATACTTTCCCAATGTTCAGGCGCACTTCCAAGCAATGTAGCCTCAGTGACATATGGCCAACTAAAACAAATTAGAATCAAATGATTATCGGTGCAGTGCTCCTTGCAACAACTCCCACCCCCACTCTATCCACCCTTGTGCAAAGAAAGGAAATCAGAAAAAAAGACAATCTACAGCTTCACGAGGTACCTGCATGGTATTACCTTGAGTCAAAGAAGATTTTAACGGAAGAACTCAAACGCACATAGCCTATGCGAAAGTGCTTTTTCTGGAATTTTTTAAATCTTCCAGAATTTTGAGGGGAGGATATTGCGAATTTTAGACGCATGTTGCCCCGTATACAAACGGCGCCATACGCAAACCACAGAGCGCATATTGGCTGCATCATACTAAGTTGCTCATGCTTTTTTAAACCGTTATATGGTATCGGTTAAAGCTTGCGACCTTACCGTCTCTTTCACACAGCTGAATTGCCTCTATGCTCAGGTTCTTTATCATACCCGCGCAGGGGCTCGTGGGGCTGCCAATGTCATGGCCGAGGCTTGGGACCTCCATATCCGCAGCTGTGTTGGTAGCTCTGTCTCTCTCCCTTCCTGTGTCCGAGAAATTTCGATCTCCGTGCCGCAGGGTTCTGTTCACCTTGAGCAGAATCCGGTCTGCAGCCTTTCCCTCCCTCACGGTCCTCTCCGACGGTGTGGGAGAAGCGGCGTCAGCGATTCGTCAGCCCACAGCACAGTGCTGATTTGTTGCTGCAACGTGAGAGGCATAAATTGTGGAGAAGTCGAATCCTTTTAAGACGAAAAAAGAGAAAGACACGCGAAAACGCACTGCCAGACACACTCATAACGCGCGGCCATCTCTTTTCATTTGTCACTCAGTCATGTTCTGTCATGCGAGCCACAAGTGTGTGGACTGCTGGTCACGGGAAACGGATTTGCTGAAAATTAACGGTGGATTCATCATGATTTCTTACGCAGTGTGATAACCCGGTCACCTCTGCTTAATTCAAGCTATTTAGTGGTGTTTTAGAGATAAAATTTCCATCAAATGAAAGTCCTCGCCTCGTTTCCATATGGACCACACATGTTCAAGCATGAAATGTTTTTGCGCCTACCTTTAACTCAGCAGATTTGAGCAATAATGGAATAATTTACTTAATTTACCCGTAGTAAAGACTGATCGATTTTTAAAAAATGTGTACCCACCTAATCCTTAATTTCAGAGCAGACCAAGAATTTAAATGGCAGGCTTGACCATGTGTACTTGCGCAATAGATGAGCTGATTTTAGCATTTGTTACTAAGGCAAACATTGGCGCTTTTACTAACTCATACACCAATGAATCTCCCACAACAATGCACCCCATGTATTGTTGCTATTCACGGCTTGTCTGCAACGTACTTGAAAAAAAGAGTTAACAAAACAATTAAGCATTACTAAGCGCATTTAATTCAAGTTGCGAAGAAGAGGCGCCCGATCTTGTTGGATCAGACAATCTATCTCGAGCACAAAACCATTGATTGTGAGCGGATGTAGACCAGAGCCTTTTCTTCTGGGGAGAGAGGGATATGAGCAAAATCCTGTCGGTAAATGACAGACTGGTCTCAGTTTCACTTTCTTCTTGTCAGCAGTCTTTACAACCCCTCATTTTAGCCGTGTTCTCCACACCAAAAAATAATCCAAATTCTAACCATCCTTGCCCTTCCAAGCCTTTGTCATTTCTAAGACCGTGTTTATGTGGTGGGCAAGATTATTGTTGCCAAGAGCGAGTTCATATAGTGGGGAAGATTAATAGTCCTCATCAGAATGTGAAGTATTTTACACCTTTAGTGATACACACATCTGTATCAAACCAGAAAATCACGGCACAGTACCGGTGTTACTTGAACACATTGATTCATATACAAGCGTTTCGATTTTAGCATTGCATTCATCACCCAGTTCAGCATTGTTGAACGTAATTTGGCTTATTGGGGACTTCAGGGGATTGTAAGAGTTGATTTTTATTCTTGTCACGTGGGGTAAAAGACAATATGCTGATAGGTGGGGGGCGGTGGGTATGTTTCAATATTGATGCACAAAACCTACACATTTGAAAGAGATACCACTTGGTAAAAATATTTCAATTGGCAAAGAGTGTGTACAGGTGAGGGCTGAGGGATGTACGATTAGATTTTTTTTCCCATCCTGCCCCCCGTCCCAATATCTCTACTGAACATAGAAGCTACTTTTAGTGTGTGTCTGGTTTGTCCAGATACCATCTGCACGATATTATTGCCTCCTTAAGAAGCGCAGGTAATCAAATGTCCCATTATTGGCAAAAAAAGAGGCAAAATTGCTTACTCAACATGCAAAGGCAGTGTCTATTTTTAGCAGAATGTCCACAAAATCAAGCAGCTTGATTTTGTATTTGTATTGCCATTTGGTGTGTGTGTTATTTTCTGGTTGGATATTTTTCTTTACTTCTTCTGGAATTGTCGATGTGGGGTTTAACGAATGGAAACTAAAGCCATTAAATTGGTGAGGTTACATCACAGACATTGTGAAAGTGTTCATACATCCTCTGGTAAGTGATATTATATTTTTCAGTTTTTGAATGTTCTCACATTTACACAAAATTTCATGAGTGGGGCTCTTATTAGGTTAATACTGGTTAAATTAAATTCAGTTCTTTATTTTTTCAGCATTAATGTAAATATTTATGTGTGCATTATGCATGGATTAGAGGCTTGTAATTGGATTTTTAAAAATGATTTCTTTTTTATGGAAAGCAGTGTACGCATTTTCTCACCATACTTACTGCACATAAAACATTGTGCAGTGCTGTATGCAAAAATAGGAAATTATGTCTTTCAACACCAATGCATTGCTTCGAGAAGGAAATTGGTTAACAGAGTAAATTGTTTTCCAGAGAACTGAATTGTACTTTTTCATGTTCATGTCTTCAATAAATTGTGCATATTGTGGGATTATGACTGATAAATCATCATGGACAAGCCTGCAACCTTGAATTCTTCCTTACTCACAGAGGTCCTTCAAACTACATTTAGTATGTTATTTATTTAACTTTGACGATTAATGCGTATTCCTACTGTCATTGGCGCCTAGTCATGGTGAAGAATGGTATTATCTCAATACTGTGGGTCACTGCACAGATTGAGAGCTCTCGCTAACTCTAAAGTTTTTACAAGGCCTATGAAGGTTTAGATGCCCTAATCTAGAACCAAAGCATCTATCAAAAAACATACAGTTTAGAGATTGAACATCGTCAAATTCTTTTAGCACTGACTTCACCCAGCAATGTGCATCTGTTTCTTCTAATTTACTTGCTAATACTCCTGCTGAAATCTTTAATTTCATCTTTCCCAAATCCAATATATACACATTCATCTGAATGCTTCTAGAATTAGCCTGGGAGGCTGGTTTTCATTAGTAAACTTTTCATTACAAGCTTCTGCAGAGGGAGGAAACAGGAGTACTCTGAGAAAATCCACATATTCACACATAAAAAGCTGCAAACTCCATGCAGGCTGATCCAGACTTAAAGAGACACAACGCATTTTCAATATTAAATCCATCGATCAGAGTTCAGGGATTGTTTGAAAAATGCATACAGTTTTGGCAATTTTCTTTATATCACTGGGAATCTGTTGCAAAAGCTATTCTACTTGCCCCTCCAGTGTGGTCATTTGACACGTACAGTGACATCATTGGGGGTAAGGAAGAACTACAGGTTTTTTCAGCTTGAATTATTCATCTGGCCCTTTAAGTAGACAGTGGTCATTACTCAATCCGAGTCCTACCCGATTTGAATTGCGCATATGCACTGTGGCTGCCCGATTTAAGTCAACTGCATGCGAGCCTTTCAAGTGCATTTTACAATATTTTACCACAGCTGTTTTTGCAGAATACAGTACTTATATTTGTGGAAACAGAGACTAATAAGCGAATCTAACATAATGGACAACATTCATATCCCCTGTGCAACTAGTCTGGTCACACAGCTGAGCAATTTCTGATGGACAGAGGCGCCTTCCTGAGACTCATCATTTATGTGCACTTTTGCTGATGTGATGTGAAACGAGATAGATTTGTATGCAGCAACAGTTGACCAGCCACCTCGATACCATGAGCGATTAAAGTAAAAAAGCCATGACAACATCAACATTAATGCTATTCAAGCAGGAGACAATTACTTTTGCATTTACAATTGGAGATAAACATTAAACTGTGGTAGCGAGAGAGTAAATGGCTAAAATTCAAAGGGGAGTTATCTGGGCTGTAAATGATTTACGCTCGCACTAATGCACAACTCAAGTACGGGCGACTTAAATCTGGCAGTAACAGTGGGCAACCGCGTCTCAGATTGAGTAATGAACCACATCAGGTAATAACAAGGGGGCGTGTCCTAAATGCTGCTCAGAAAGAAAACTTCCTTTTGGTCTTAATGCCTTTGTTTGCAAACTAGCTGACTGAAAGTGCACCCCAAAATGTGAAAGCAAGGGGAACTATGGACAAGAGTACATTTTACAGACAGCTAGCTAAATAACACATCATCTATAATGTTACCTTGCGATCAACTAGCGAAGGTTTTCGTTTGCTTGCGGTGGACTGGAGCAGGCTAGCTAGACAGCAAATAATTTGCCCTCCATTTTGGCACTATATCCTTATGGCTTTGGTACAGTCGGCTTACTCTTTTCAAGTAACGTTAACGTGAGCTTCCAGCTAGCAAGCAAGCGGAAACTTTTGCCAACATTGAAATTTTTCCCAGATCATTGTTTTGACATCAGAAAGTGGCTACCTGACTAGCTTAATCACCTAGGACTCCATTCATTGTCCTTTATTTTCCAAGTGGGGCTTCAAGAGAAAAACTAGTTCGTGATTGATGTTAATTGCTTGGGTTTAAAGATGGATAGTATGACCACATTGTTCAGAATTTGTTTCGGAGGATAACCCAATAACGCCAATTGAAGATCTCTCTCATAGTCCGCGTGAAGATCCTGCTCACTGCAAGCTTTCACATTTGTGCACTTATTTGCTGTCATTTCTACTTAACATCTTGTGTTTTCAATGGCCTATCACCTGCTCTGTATTTGCAGGGAAAAAGTGAAAAATTATGCCTCTGGTCGCATGTCATGAGGTGGGCCACAAAAGTGTGACAGGGTCAACATAATCCATTTTTCAGTACTCCTGCTGCATATTACATACCTTCAGCCCAATCAAAAACAGCAAACAGAAATTTACTATCTCATTCCGTTCTAGAGTAACATGTATTCAATTAACAGGTAAATGCATTGAAAGCCGTTACTAAAAGTCCTTTTTTCTCGGAATGGACCCTTTTTACAAAAACTAGTGTTATTTGGTTAATATTCATTCAAATTCACCCAGCTTTGTTTTATTTTGTTGATAACATCCAGTTCATAAAAGATGCACTGCCTTACCCTGGAGTAATAGAACATTATAACCGTAATCTAGCTGCTTCTCCGCCACCACCGCCTCACCACCGCTCCGATCCACCCCGTTATTGCTTTTCTAAAAAGGCTGCAGAACCAAAAGTATCCCACCAAATCAAACACAGTTGGTGGCAAATTAAAGAAAACTTCAACAGCTACAATGTGATACCAAAATTACAATAAAAGACCTAAGAATCCCAGAGAAAATACATTTTGAATAAGCAGTTTCTTGGCGAAGTGTCACAGATCCACCCTTTTTGAATGCCTGCCTTATGACATGCGACCCTCTAGCTTTGGGCTTTTCGTTTCCGATTGCGGCACAGCACAGAAAGAACTTACAGAATTATCATCATGACCAGTCCTGTTTGCAGTAAAGTGAATGGTAGTGCAATGCTATCAATGACAGCTGTGTGGCACAGATCTACATGGAGTTGAGGGCGTATCTGGAGTAGTGAGCCAACGCAATGCATTGCTGTAGTCGTTTTCTTTACAGCAAATGCACAGGGAAGCCATGACGGTCATAATGATGCAAATATCTTGAGCTGCTGGGGAAAATGTGCATGGTTCATGAGCGTCTAATTCATTCAATGCCTGCACTTTGAAACTATGTATTGTTTAATTATGATTGAATTGTCCCTTTAAAACTCAAAAAAAAAACCTCACCTCACGAGTCTGTAGTATTAACCACCGAGCCACTAAATCTCAAAGCCAGAAACGCAGACTCCAGTCTGGGTGATTGACAGATCCTAGAAGGAAAGTAAACTTCTGACAGGAAGAGCTCCAGGGTTTTGCCGAGGCAGAGTTTAAGATGATGACAGATCATTAAAACAGAGATAAAGTCATAAACTCAGGCAGTGGTGAGAGGCAACATGTCTCTGTCGGTAGAAAAGAGAGAAATAGTTTTGTTACATGAAAAAGTAGAAGAGGTCAGAGAACAGATTTTTGGGGCTTTTAAACCATAATCCGGTGGGATTGACTAAGAGTGTTTTCAGGATTAATTCAACAGGAGCTGACAGAAAGGTATAAGAATGATTAATTGTGGGTTTTTTAAGAGATACACTTTTTTTCAGTCAGGTCCTGAGTTGTAAGCATTGAGGCCAGACTAATTTGGTACGGAGAGGTCGTTCTTTGTCAGGGTATATTTTAGGGGATACAACTCAGTCAATGGTTTATGAGAATTATGCCATGGACAATCAAGGAATGAGATCACAAATGTACTGATTGTGATTAGAAAGATCTTAATTATAATGTTCTAGTTCTGATTGAACAGTTACAACAGCAGACAAACAGCAAAGAAGTCCCAGAAAGGCTTGCAATAGTAATAATAAATCCCTGAAAAACAAGGCAAAAGAGTCAATTATTTTGAAGCACAGAGAGGGAATGGAGTGGGAAGTCGTAGGATGAGCAATTTCACTCCACCCACCTGATATCATTTTGAATGACTTCTCTTTCTCTCTACGGCTAGTATTTTTAAGCTTAGATTAATTGCCAAGAGCAAGATGCAACAAAAAAGAACAATGCTGATGGCAAGACATTAAAAAGTTCTGCAGTAGAAAATAAACAAAAAACCCCAGATATTTGAGCATTTTCCATTTATCATATGGTACCTGCCATTGTTTATACTGATGCTTTTTTCTGTAAATTGATTTCACAACAGCAGAGAAATAAAGGATAGAATTGAAGGACAGATAGACAGTACCTTCAGGAGAGCATCTGTGGGATTTTTTATGGGTGACACACAGAGGTGTGTGCATGTGTGTAGGCTGGTGACTGTGTGTGTGTGTGTGTGTGTGTGAGTGTGTATTCTTACCATCACAAATGATGTAACAGGAGATTTCTTCATCCTTATCTGAATATTTTTTGGTCCCCACAACGAAACTGAGATATATTAGGGTTCAGGGTAAAGGTTTGGGTGAGGCGAAAATTAGCGTTAGACATGTAGAGTTTATGGTTAAGGCCAGAGTAAAGGGTGATGAAATAGATATACTTGTATGGAATGTCTCCACAGAACATGAACACGCAATGTGTGTGTGCGTATGTGCCATAGTGCACTAAACCACAAGACTTGCAGTGAACTGTTTAGCGGTTACACACGTGGGATTGGGGTTTTCGCTAATCTGCCACATTAGCAGCTGAGGATAATGGGAACACAGCCTACTTCACACCGACCGCTGACTAGCTGTCGTTATCGGTCACAGCATGTAGCTAGACACCCACTGCAGCCAAAAACTTCCCTCATCTCCCAGCTCAGGGCCTCCCTAAAAAAGGACACGTCATTGTGGCAGCGTAGACTGCATCAGAAAAAATAACTAGATTAGACAAGCATAAGCTCAACGTGCGATGGTCCTGCCCGGCAGTCCCTTCCCTCTCCGGCAGTCTGCACCTCCACTCCATTGAGCCACACCTGTTGCTCGTTGAGGTGGAGGTGCAATGAAGAGTATTTAAGTATCTTTGCTAGTTGCCATCATCCTGTCTGCACTGAACCAGTGTTCTGTATGCACTGGGTGTGCTACTGTGCTGTGAGCATATTAGATATACATATATATGTATTTTTCAGTAAAGGCTGTCTTTCTGTAAGGCTGCAGAGATGGACCTTGTTCATAGAGATACATTGTACCATAGGGTTTTTGCTCCAGCACCAACAAATAACACACTGTTTAACAGCAATTGATCTGTTTGAGTTGCTAATTTGTAGAAATAGGTCAGCCTAATTAGGGTTTGAATGAAAATCAACAGTGCTGTCACTCAAGACGAAGACTAATTTTTGCTGGTTTTTCACCTTACTTTTACCTGGGAGTTAGGATTTACACCACAATAGAAGTGGTATTTGAGGACCAGAATGAGGCGGTCTTCCCCTCCGTCAAAATAAACTGCAGTGCCCCAGAGCAGCGAGCAGCACTGCGCTACAGGAGAAGACATATTTTGGGTGAAATGTTAAACTGATAGAGTGCCTAAAAATGTAGCCCATCAGTCATTATCTGAAAGTTTTTGCCAATGAAATACCCTCAGGGAAAGAACCGCCCGTCAGGAGTTCTGTATCAGGATTATTTTCCTTCAGCGGGTGGATAAATCATAAAAAACTCATGACAGAATGTGTGAGAATAAGATCTTTTTTTGATGTCCATCGGTATTTTTTAAAACTTAGCATTTTCCATGCGTTTCGGCTTTTCGTTCACACACAAACGGCCTTTCCAGTCGCTGAAAACTGACCTGCTGGAGAACGCCCTCCTGGGTGAAGATTTCTACAAACTCTCTTTGCACGGTTTACATTTGCGCAGGGAAAACTGAGTTTTCGGGTTGTGACAGTAGAGTGTGTGCGCTAGTGAGCTTTTAAGGCTTGTGATTGGCCTACAGGGTCTTACCTTAAATTGTATCATAGATGCCTGTTGGTTTGGCTTGCTCTTGACAGACCTTTAATTGTGTGTTCATGTGTACAGACATTCATTGCGGAAAATGAAGAAAATCCCGGTATTTAAAAATACATGTGTACATATGGGCTAGGGATCAGGCTAAAGCAAACTAATCAGCACTCCCCCCCCCCCCCCAGTTTGCAGAAGCAAATGTATATACAACCAAGGTAAAAGACTTATTTACCTGTTTACATGGCCTCAAACCATCAATATCACTTTACCTCAAAAAAAGAGAAAAAAAATACAGTTATCCCTATAAATTTTACTACTGTCCATCTTAAGAAATGATATGTCAGTGTCGCAACATCCATTTAGGGCTTGGTGTCCATTGAAGACTGCAATAAGCAATTGACTTTTCTTCCACAATATAAATCACTTTAGGTCGAGACCAGTCCGCCAGCTCTGTCCCAGTATGTGATGTTGAGGGCCCTCCTCAAGACTTTGGCAGGATGGGAATTTTGGAGCGCAAAACTTTCGCAGCATTAGCGGTGTCAGTTTCTCAATTTCAAATTCCCCCTGACAACATTAGCCATTTTCCTTCAAATGAATCTGAGTGAGGTCACGTGACCCAACAGCAGCCAGGGTAATCCACATTATGAAGTTTTGTATTGTAGCTGGGTGTGTCCACATAAAGGAAACACTAACTGCAAAGCAACTACTGAGAGCTTTGCGGATTCATGTCGCCACTAGAATTTTCATGCATTCGGTGGGAATGCAATCATTGATTAAATGTTTTATACAAAACTTGATGTACTATAGCCCTCTTCTTAAAATCATCATCTTCGAGGGCCAAGAACTGCTGGGCTGCATTCGAATAGTCGAAAAAATTAGGCCTATCGTGTAATTACTGACCAATTTTCATAAAGCCCCATGGAAAATGTCATTAGGTAAAGGAAAGATGTAAAGGGGAATTCATAAAGCCTTAGGAAAAGACAACGAAGCCTCTAAGGAAATGTGAATGCGCTCACGTTAGGCGACGTTATCAAGCATCTCTCACCTGTCATGTTAGTCTGTTTTTGTATTTGGCCAAATGGATGGTATTTGCTTTAAATTTTGCTGCCACACAGAATCGAGGCACGGCATTATCGCCTTTCTTTCTGTAAAGGATGATTCAATGTACCCTTTGCTGAAGGACATGAGTTAGATTGCAATGAAGCACCTTTCCTTAATATTTAGAAAATTCCAACACACTTATGGCTGCCGTGTAAATACTTTTGGGTCATTTTCTGTAAGTTAGGAAATTTCCCGAGCAAAAAGGACTACTTGAATGCAGCCTGAATCTTATTTAAATGAAGTCAGTTTTCAATGAAGACTCATGAGACTCAGGTTTAAATTGTCTATAAATTTAATTCAACTGTAAAGAAATGGCACGACTCACCAGTGCAGTTTATGGTCAGAGTCCGAGCCAAAAGCACTACTCTCAGCTCCTGGGTCATAAAAAAGCAGCCAATATGCACTTCAGTAGATTCTCTGGATACAATCTGTGGCAGAGACCCAATCTGACGGGCTAAGACATTGATAGAACACTTGACACTGAAGAACAGGATATTACTGACCAGTGCCTAAGCGACAGCCGCTAGTATTTAGCCATTTTCATGGACAAACATATAGCAAGTGCTCCAAATACAACCGGGTCTCCACTTCAATTTGAACAACCAGTGACTGAGCATTAATGATGTAGGTTACTCTTCATGAGCTGAACAGAAATTTTAGAAAAAAATTGTGCTTCCTTATGAAAGCCCCTCAAAGCAGATGCATAACTCTACAGAAAAAGGCTTCGATTTTGACCAAAAGCATACCTCAGATTTCTACCCATATGCTGACTGGATATAATAAAAGTAGAATACATTAAGACTATTTTCAGCACTGGAAAAAAAAAATAGAACAGGCTGGCAGATTCCCTAAGGTGGAAAAAACTCACAGACCTAAAACATGTAACAAGCACACAAATTTAATCAAGAACCAGACACCCCCCTGCTTTCATTAAAAAAAAGATGCCTGATGATGCCAAGCCCGTCAGCTGGTGTTTCTTCCAACCGTTTACCACAGTGTAAGTTCCCTGACTCCTCTACACTGTTACAAATTGCCATAATTTTACAGCACATTGCAGGTGCAGATTTGCGGTAAATGCAAGGTTCCGCACGCCTACACGCATTTCACCGAAATGTGCAGTTAATTTACCTCTACAATGACTTTTTGCATCTGGCATGCATTGGAGGTAAGGACCACAGGCTAAATATCCCAGCCACAACCTGCCTCGCACCTGCCAGTGACTTTTTTCCCCAAATAATAAAGCAATGGGACAAGTTTAGTTGAGGTTGACCCTCTATTAACTAGCGTAGCATATCAGCTACATGAAGTAAAAGGGTTAACAGCCTGGACCCCCTGTTGGTTTTGTTTCTTATTGCCAAATAAACATTTGAGAATAACTTGAATGGTCCGTCACTTTAATTTTTTAATTAGCATTATTACCCAATGTAGCAGATTTGCTTCAGTTTGGAAAGGTGGGCCAAATGTGTCAAAATTTTTTTGTCTACTGTTTTTCAAATAATGGCCTAAAATAAACATCTTTGCATAGGGAAATAATTTTAACACAATTGGAAATGGGTTTGGTTAATAGACGGTTAAATTTAGGTTTCGGTTACCAGTAATTTTGCAGTTAAATATAATTTATGGTCTCCCGTTATTTTACTGCAAAAAGCACTGGCACCGTGGCGGTCAGTTAAATTAGCAGTAATTTTACAGTCAGTTGGTACACTCTTACAGCAGTACACTCTTTAACTGCAGCACTGTAAAATATATGAGATGTATTAACAACCAGCAGCTAATACAAATGTTAGCCCATCCTTGATAAGATTGAGCTAATTAAATGATTAAAAGGAGAAATTGATGCAAAATCTGGAACTGCTGTGCACCCCTGCTTTATACAGTAGGCTACTATTCCATAGAAGCACAACAAAAGTTAGCCGACTGAAACAAAAATACTGCAAAGCGCATAGTTCACTGGAATTTCAGGGACCTTTAAGCACCTCAAATATCTTTAAACAAGTCCACTTTCTACTTAAACTAACTACGACTGCATCTTAGGTCAGGGGTGGGGAATTCCAGTCCTGGAAGGCCGGTGTTTTTGTTTCTATTAAGTATCCTGACTACTTGAGCTAATTGGTTGTACAGAGAAACACAGATTTGCACAGTGATTAGATCAAAGAAAAATGTTATTTGAGGAGGCAAGAACGGTCTTTGATGGTCATCCAGGATCGATTAAAATAATGAAGCAGAAACATCAGATTTCATCAATGGTTTTGCTTATTAAGATTAATTAATTAAAGGCTAGAAGTTAACGTGAAAATCAGGGACAGATATAGCCCTCATTGCCCAATCTCCCACTTAAAAAAAAATTTATTAAAATAAATAGGTAAATAAATAAATAAATAAAGCTTTGCAAATAATCAGCACTTCGGAAAAACTGCATCGTAATAGGACTCTTTATTCCCCAGTAATTACTTCATAGCCCAAAAACCTTCTCTGCAGAGATTAAAGAGGTCTGGATTAGTGGGTAAGTGTGCGCTGGCACCAATATTACAGGCCAGATGAGGCCCATGTATGCAGTCATGCAAAGTTGTTTTCCAGCGCCAACCAAGGTCATCTTCATTTCAATGGCTTACAAAGTCTTGTCAGTAGAAATGGACCAAAAAAATAGGAGGGCAACTCTTAAACAAATTACAAAAAAAGATTAAATATTTTCATCTGTTCATACATAGAGAAATGATCTTACGGTCTACGACCATAAAATGAGGAAAACCATGCCTTACTTCTAAATTCATTTTTCTCCTCAATTGAACAACCAATCAAACCAAAACTGAATGTAGGCATTGAGCATTAGCATAGGCAGGGACTGACAAAGGTAATTTCCCCATTTTCCCAAACTAAAGCCGATTATGAGAAAATTAAGCATTTTGGCATTTTTTTTTGGCAAGTCTCCACAGATCAATCCGCACATCTTTGCGACATGCACGACACCAGGTGTGGACTAGTTAAAATCTGAAAGCAATAAAGTAGCGACATGTATTTGGAAACGCTGTCTCCAAATATCAAAGATGACAGGCGGCAGCATATTGAAATAGCTGAGCCCAAAAGTCACACTAAATTGTCACACTTAACGCCTCTTCACCTTTGTGTGTGTGGCTAACAGAACCGGACTGTTCTCTCATTGATTTTCAAACGTATTAAAACAGAAAAATTTTACCGTAAATCTGTCAACAACTGACATTTAGACATCTTATTAATACGACAAATTAATCGGTGAAATAATGAGAATGAGACACACAAGAGAACTGTGTCCGATTGCATACACTGCAGCTTACATTGATAAGGTCATTATTTCAAGTGTGCAAGAAAGGTATGTACTGTATGTGCCGATGGTGCAATGCTACAGAACACACCATTGCCATAGTACAGAAGTTAATGACGAGACTATGGAGGAGGGCCATTGCTTGTGATTCTGGGGCGCTAAGAAAGCAACTCTGTCAAAATTCAGTTTCTCTCATTTCCATGGACTATGCACTATCATTTCCTCTATGATCTTGAAATTGTCTGTAGCAAATCATTTTAAAAGAAATGGGGGGGGGGGTTTGCTCAGAAAATGCAAACATCTTTCATGTATTTCGTGGGTTTGTGTCTTCTACCGCTAGTGAATCAATATGAATTTAGGCTTATTACGTGACATAATTTAGTCATAGAGAGAGGCCTACATTACAGAGTTTTTTTTCCGATCCAAATGGGCCCCTTAAAGAGTGATCACTTTCCCCCACTGAATGATGACCTTACTGAGGACAAGAGTTTCAAGTGTGAAAGTCTCAAAAACTGCCAAAGACAGAGAGACCAACAACTTGGGCATTTGCAATACGGAGAAGATACAGAGTGGAATAGCCATCGATAGCGATCATAGCACTTTGCAGAATAATTCCAGCTTTTTGGTCTCTGTACTGTGGCTCAGTGATATAGAGGGTGTTAGTGTTTGAGCACATAAATCCTTCCATCCTGGTGGTTTATGACTCAAATTTCCTTGCATTTACACTTTGACAACCCTGTCTAACCCAAATTCCTCGGGCAACGGAAATTGGGTTGTCGCACCTTGCACTCTCAAGTAGATATCCCCTTTATTACCTCTGCGAATGCTGGGTTCAGACCGACTTTACATCATTCTTTTAGACCTCATCATGTTCCTGGGTATAAAAGGTTTTCAGAGAGGGGCTAAGACGGAGAGATGAATGGCTCCCCTTACGTGCCCATGTGAATATGTCACAGCAGCCAAAGTTTGCCTTCTGTAATACTGATCTGGTTTTAATTACAAAATATTACCTCTATCGACAAAATTATCTACAGTACATTGCAGACGTTTTGCCATTCCGTGAAATCCTTCAATAAGCGCACTCACAGTATATCTAAGTGGCTGGATCCATTAGGACCACACATATATGAGCTGACTTAACAAAAACTATTTAATTGAAACAGAGGACTTCAGCATGACATCATTTGTCAAGATGACTGATCCACGTGAGCTGCTCTGAACAGGAGAAACAGGAGACAGAAACAGACGTTTGAATTGATTTATAATTTCTGTAATAATACATGAACTGGAGTTGAATGTTCAAGGACTTTACAGACTTTGGTCACAAAAAAATGTCCTCACTTCAGCACACACAAGCACTAATGAACATAACTTCATATGTTTTAGTCTCAGGCAGTCTGCCCTCATTAGACACAGAGCACGTCAAACTGGCTGCACTGCAGAAACATACAAAAAAGTAACTTTTTTTGAAATGGAATATTTTATTTATAAATGTGCTTTGTTTCACCCTCTGATGCAAAACATGGGTCAACAGTGATATGGCTCGATGAAGTAAGCCAACAGGGCAAGATCATTTCACCAGTCAAGAAAAGACTTTAGACAGCTAAGTATTTTCTGCTAAAAATAAGGGGGACTAAACTAAGCCTAAATCTCACTTTTAGACTAAAATGCCGGTGAAAACAAAAATTTCTGCAGTTTGCAGTTCTGCTGATTCAGACATATTGTGCATAGCTCGGCTTCCACCCAACACAGGTGCAATTTTTGGCCCCATGTTACTCTATGAAAAAGGTAGTCCCTCACCAAAAGAGGTCCTAATCATATTCAGTGCTGCTTAAAGGACCCCTATCATGTCACCAGGTGCACAGCCAATTAACCATTATGAGCCATCTCAAAATCTGAAGTTTGTGACATCACAAGCAGAAGAGACCACCAAGAATAATGAAAGAACTGATTAACTGGTTGGCCGAAGTTGATCAGTCCTTCTCGCCTCTGGGCACTCACTTCCCCATGAGATGCGACAACCGAACAGATTTTGAAATGGCTTGTAATGGCTAATTGGTCATGCACCTGGTAAAATAATTGGGGACCTTTAAGTGTGTCAAAGGCCATGTCCAAAAAAAAAAAGCCACAAACAAACAAATAAAAAAAAACTAAACAGGAACACAAACAGGAACGTTTCCGAGAGTACACCTTTTCAGGTGAATCATAATTATTTCTACAACAAAATCACATCCGTCATACACACCAGAAGATGCATTCCCAATTAAGTCACTTTAGATAAAGTGGCCAATCATTGTTTGGTCCCTGTGCTGTAGAGCAGTTTTATTTCACAGACAGAAATGAGCAAGTGATCAACAATTAATATGCTCTTCAACTTAACAACCACAGCAAAATGTACCAGTTAAAGGTTATTCTTTTGTGCAATTATGTTAAAACTGTACCTCGAACTCTAAAAGCAACACTTTTATTATAGTGGAGAGGATTATGCCTCATTGAATTGCAAATAAAAGCTGTGACAATACTTTGGCTTTAGCAGAATTTTCAACAATAAACCTTCTAAATGCAAAATACAGTCTTTACTTCTCCCATTTTTAATACAAAATAAATGTTATTTGTACAGTTAATTCCTTTCGGAAAAAAAGGCACTTAATGGTTAACCTGACAGCTAACTATCCTAGGTGAACCTGTGAGATCACTCAAAACATAAATCAGTCAATTGATGGCATAGACGACAATTTAACAAAAAAATAAAAAATTTCAAGAAAAAGAAATAATGCATTCTCTGTACCTGGTTATGCATGTTTCTTACACCGGCCTTTCTATTCCTGGATGACTGCAATATTAGCACAAACCTTGTCGTTGGGAAAAGAAAAATGACCGTGGCCTTGATGGTCCCAATTCAGATCATCGCATATGAAACAAAACATGAATCCGGTAGCATTTCAGATAATGGACAGAACGGTCCAACCACATCTGTGGTAAAGAGTAACATAAATTACAAATATAATACGGACTTATTGCCTCCATCTAATCACTCAAACACACAGATCTGTGGCTATGACTCGCATACTTAGAGGACTTGTCCGGACCTTTTGCCAGTATGCGCAGAGCCAGCCACTACTTCCTGTCTTTCAAGAAGCACAGAAATAACCTCATAATTCTTTGAACTGGTATGGACGAGTCACAAAAGTGCCCTCTAATATTTCTATGACAACATACCCAGGCGCGTCGGGCTTATAAACACTGCATTACTCCGGCACTCAAACTGCACTATTTATTTTTGCTTGCGTCTCCTACAAGCACGTAAGGATAAACAGTCACTGACACGGGTGCAGGACTCATATCAGAAAGAGAAAAGGCAGGATTCTGAGTGGGATTTTAATATATTTCATTTGTCTCTGTGTGCCCCCCTCCCACTGTGCAGCGGTATTAGGGAACAGATCACATACCAAGGCAGGCATGATTCACACAGTACACTCCACAGACGGAGTTGGATTGCGAGTTCCAGAGGACAGACGGGCACCAGAAGGCGAGCCACAGGGGCAGGTGACCTCGGTTCAGTGACTATGACAGAACGACAGGGAAAAGAGCGACAGAACTGAGTCCTGTGGCATCCCGAGGGCATCAGTGGTCGGTTGAGTGTACACTAGGTAAAAGGATAACGGAGAGGGGATCTTAAGGACACAACTGTAGGTCACCACAGTAAATCAAATCAAGCCTACCACCTCTTCACCTCAATCTAATTGATTCTAACTCTCAATAAGTGATTGTCAGAGTCGGAAAAGACTAGGCCCAAAACACTAAAACCCTACAGTAATCTTTGCTGCAATACCCAGCATTCTTTACTCTACACTATTCATTTAAGGCAGAGTAAACTTGTGTGTTTTTTTGCATCTCACATAAGATTTGTACATTAAACACTCTTATGGAAGGAAAAAAAAATCCATAAAAAATTGGAAAACAAATTCAGCGTTCATGTTGATTTTTAAAATACAAGTTGACCAACCATAGGCCCCACAAAAATGTCTTTCGTATAAAATTGAAAAAATAAATGCATATAAAACATTAATCAAAAGGGGACATTCAACTCGATGTTAGCATTGTAAATTCAAAAACAAAACAAGGAGATGCAGATCAGATAAAAGGTCTCTTCCGCCATGGTACTATCAACTGCTTTCTGGTGAGGTCTACAGTGATACTCCTTATCTGTCAATACCTCACATCGCTTTCTGGGTGCGAGGTCACTGGTGTGAAGATCCCAAAAAAGAAAAAAAAAGCCTTCCATTGCTGAGAAATCAAGTGATTTTAAAGCACTAAAGTCTGTTATAGCTAAGACCGCAGATTGCATAAGCACAGTATCACTGACTGTCTTTGTATATGGCTTTACAGTAGCATCACTGCTCCCAACTGGAATTCCCTTCATTCATGCAGGCATTTCTCTCCTCTCCAACCAATCAGTGACTTCTTGTATTCATCTTTGCTTATTTGGCTTCTTTATTTCTGGTCATCATGGCCCAAGAATGGACTCATGTGGAACACCAGAACCCTTTTATTGTGCATGGGCACAATGTTTATCTGCAAAGGCGGGGGCCAGTCTGCCACGGCTGAAGAGGGGTTGGGAGGGACACAAGAGAACTACCAGCGGCCGCTGACACTGGCGATATCGGAGTGGAACTGGCGGGGAAGCCGCCCACTAGCCCCTCCCTCCAGGAAGGAGGAGCGGATGTTCGGAGATTCGAAGAGTTTCCTCCGGTTCTTGTTGAGCTCTGGGAAAAATCAGAATGCAACAATCAACAGAGTCCTACATATAATAGGTAAAATACATTAATGCAAATAAAGCTCACGCCTGTACTGAACATGAAAGGGAATCCAAGTCCAACCTCAAGTGTATTTTCCCCGGAAACTGTGACTTGATGGCAGCGTGCAGTTCCAGGAAGAATGATCAGGTGGTTGCACTTTTTTCTCATTATTCTCATGCAGTATCACTTTGAAGGAATCTGTGCGGCAGATAAAAGCTCAAAGGGTGCTCTTTTCATGCAAATCTACTTGAGGTTTGACCTGGGTTGCCCTTTAAATTTGACTGGATATTCCATTTAGGCCTGGAATAAAATTCAATTCAGCCTGATTCTGCAAGCTCAGTTAAAAAAAGAAATGACAATATGACCCCCTCAAACCTTCCCAGTTGTTGTCCTAGTAGTCCAGTGCTACAGTGATGGCTATTCATGGAGAATAAACAAAACCTTTGCTTGGCTTATGATTGCAAAGAATCAAACGGCAACTTTCATCCTCGATAAACCCTACCACAACCACGGCAGCCGTCCCACACGCACCAAAGCTGCAATTGAAATGTACAAAATGACCCTGTAATCATTCACAATTTTATATTCCAACAAGTAAATGGATGTAATTTACTGGAATACGGCATTTGTCAAGCTGGTGCCTCAAGACAGTCAATGAACGAACAGTGAAACAATCGACAACGAGCAGATAAAGTGGATGTGAATTTCCCATTAAATATTTATTAGTATTACTTTGACTGGAGCCTAAGACATTCCAATAAATAGCACAAGATCCTATCCTTTCACTACGAGGAACATGTGTCTGCAATTTTTATCATAATGCAAGCTGTTGAATAAACAATTTCGAAACTTTTCCTAACATCACTGCTGGCTTATAAATTTTACAGTATGCAGACTGCCTCTCCTCTTCAGCTAAAGTTTGTGATCTAATCCACATAATATCTGTACAGGCATTATCCATTCCTCAGGCGACATCTCGCGTCTATAACGGCTATAAAAATTTTACCTTTAATTTTTTTAAGCTGTTATGGCATAAGAACAGAAAAAATAAACTTCTAGCCACAGGAATTTTGCCATAAAGTTTGTGTTGAAACAGGGGATAAAAACTTAAATGCTGGTCATAAACGATGAACCGTGCGCCTTTGAGCGGTGACGACCATAAAAATACAAGGCTGAGCAATGGGGGCAGTGAGATATTGGAAAATTGAAACTAATAAACTGGGAGACTGAAGGGAGTAGGTCCCTGATGGAGTGCAGTATATTACAACAGTAACACTGTGGGTGAATCTCTCATGCACACATGGGACTGTATAAAAATATAAAAAATATAAAAGTTGCATAAAGTTTCTCTGGATGCAATATCAGCTGAAGCACAAATGAAAAGACAGACCAAGAGGGATTTACAAAACTCACCTGAAATAGCCAGCAGCATTTTCCTCCGAGCACCAAACGTGGAGATCCCCAGCTCCTTTAGGTCAGAGTCCGTCAGAGTCAGAAATGTCTGCAAATCAATCTAAATGACAGAGACATTCCCAAATTTGAAGCCCCCTCTCATAGCATCAGATGCACAGGAAATCAGGCATTACAAGCCATTTCAAAATCTGCGTCTTTGTGACATCGCAGGCAAGAAGAACCTGACTAACTTCAGCCAACCTGTTAATCCGTTCTTTCATTATTGTGGGTGACCCCTATCCCTTATGATGTCACAAAGAACACATTTGAAACGGCTTGTAATGGCACTGAGTAATGGATAATTGGCTGTGCACCTGGACACATGATAGGGGACCTTAAAGGTCTTCAACATCTAAGCATGGTTTCAAGTGTTTCTGGCAATTACCTACACATTTATAAAACAAAAAAGTTCTATTTCATCATATGCCTGAAGTGTTTTTCACACAGAGATATTCAGAGGTCTATATAATCATTGGTTTATAGCAGTCCTGTATGATGCAAGCTTAGGTCTACTACATATTTGATGTTAACACTGTAATACACCCTTCATGCAGGCCTCAACAAAACATTTCACGAGACAAAAATTCCTATTCATAGCAAAGACGCATTCTGACCACATCACTGTTTCCTGTAAAATGGACAGCGGGATTTTTACAACCAAAAACAAGTGGAGCTGAAACTGGACTGTAAGTTCAGCGTGAAAAGCAATGAACTGGAATAATGTAAGCTGAAATCGGGCTGTAAACTCAGTGCGAGGAGCGAAGGGAAGGCGAGGCGGGGCTGAGACCTCCTGCTGCTGGAAGATGTCGGTGTATTTCCCCAGACCCAGCTTGCTGAAGAGTTCGGGCAGCTCGGAGACTTTCGCCGCGGCGTTCAGGCTGCAACCGTTAGCGCCCATCGCCGAGGAGATGCAGTCCATGTAGTTACTGCTGCTCAGATAGTGCTCCACTGCAGGGCAAACAAAATCACGGCAATTAAAAAAGGGGTTTGGATTTTTCACAAACAGGAGACAGAACAAACTTATGATGTACTATATGATGTATTTTCAAGTAATACAAATCTTCCTTAAGAATACTCATTGGCAGAGAACGGATAATTTAGAGACAGAAAATTATACGAAGACCATGCATGCTGGCACCTACTGATGCCATTCTTCAAGGATACAATCTTGAGTATGACAATGCGCAAGCTTGACAATTTTATTATTTTATGGAATGCATACTTTAAGGTACTTCAGTGTCTCACAAAATGTTTTGAGATCACCTTGTGTTCAATGGTTAAGACTTGAGAATTCAAACCAACTTCCACAAAATAAGCAAAAGGATTGGATTATCACTTTCTGGTGTAATATCAATGCTGATACTGCAAAAATCACAACGGGTAATTGACAGTAATAGTTCTGGAACAGTGAAATAGAATTCTGAAAAAAGTTAAAATTCTGAAAAAACGTATTCCTCCGAAAGGTGAAAAACATAATAAGATCATGCAATTGTAATCAGAGCGTTCTCGAATGAGCATTCTGATGCTGACGAGCACCACTATGACTGAAAGCAGGTTAGTTGTAGAACTTTGTCGTAGAATCTAAAGGAAACATCCCAAAATAATCCTCTCAGCAGAGGGCTGACGAAATTTTCTCTCGGCCTCCTCTGAAATGAAGGGAAAATGCGAAGTCGATCTGTCACCCCAGAGGGCATAAGAGGCCGACTGAGCCTCGCGCACCTGACTTGGTCTGTTTCCGCTTGGGGCTGCCGACGGACGCTGCGAAATCTGAGTGACCCCTGAGGTCCCCGCTGCTCCGCTCCCTCCAGGTCTCGCAGTTGCTCCCCGCCGAAGCCCCCAGGCCCTCGCGGGGGGGCGACAGGGACAGAGGAGTGTCCTGGGAACAGGCAGAGAAACAATTGAAGCACCTATTACTAAAACCCCATAAGTCACACTTGACTTGACTTGTGGGGCTTTAGTAATCAGTGCTTCAATTTATCGAATAAAATCTGGAGGCAAAGCAGACAGACATGATTAAAGAAACCTACAAGTAACCCTTGAAGGGCAAGAGAGAAAGTGTGACTCTTCTACACTAACTTCACAGACTGGAACTTCTCCGATCAAACACCGCCCCAGGTGACAGTGTCCACAGCAGAGGGGACAAAATAACTCATAAACTGGCACAATACCCTACAAACATGCAATGCTTTGGTGGTGCCACATGCACAAAATGGATAAAAAGATCGATTCAGACAACATATATCCATGGACCCACGGAACACTGCAAGGCAAGAAAAATCGTAATGCTTGGTGTTGGTACTGTGGCTCAGTTAGCACTCAGTAATGTACTGGAAAATACTGCAGCCTGTAGCACTGATGAAACCGACAGAAAGGCTGTCCAGTTCCACCCAGTGGTTATACAGATGTAGCAGCTAAACCACTCCTAAAACGTTAAATGCCGTGTGCCCTTGTACCTCAGACCATGATCAGTTTGCAAGGCAAGTGAGTGGTGTAGTATTACTGTGTGGGGGCGTGTACTTGTATGTGGTGGCCATGGCCGGTTTGTGAGCGATGTGATTGGCTGGATATTGGGTGTGGGCGTACACCTCATATCTGGTGGCCATGGCTTGTTTGAGAGTAATGTGATTGGCTGAATATTGGGTATTCAATTCAGTTCAATTCAATTCAATAATCTTTATTCATAGTGGGTGACAAAATTCAGCCAATCAATGAGGCTGGTTTCCAAATTGGCCCCCATATATAGGTATGAGGTATAGGCATATACCTCCTATGTGGGGGTCATAGTGGGTTTGTAGGGCACAAGCTTGGCTGGGTATACAGTGTGGGCGTTTACCTCGTATGTGGTGGTCATGCTGGGTTTGTAGGGCACATGATTGGCTGGGTATACAGTGTGGGCGTTTACCTCGTATGTGGTGGTCATGCTGGGTTTGTAGGGCACATGATTGGCTCGCCGTAGCTCCTTGATGGTCTCAGCCGGCATGGACTTGGAGAATCCCAGGCCGCTCCAGGTGTTTGTGGGGGTCCGTACCTCTGTCACCACAGGCTTCTTCAACATGGCTGAGAAACGACAGCACTGATCAGGCACCTACCTTTCAACATGATCATCAACATGGCAAAGCCAATCAAACAATTTTAGAGTTACTGCCATCATTCACACTGGGCAACCAATCAGGGCTTGAGAGCAGAGTGGAGAGGAAGTGGAGTGACGAGAGCGGCTGTCGTATTTCATCAGAGCGACGAGTGCATGTCCAGAGATCCCGCTACGCGCTGCTCTACCCAGAATTCTCTACATGTTCTGTGTTTATGCCAGCATTATTGTTAAGAGTATAGTTAATGCTAGCCTAAATGGTGAAATGGGATACTTCAAACTGTCGGTAACCCTCGGTCTTCACATCATTCCAGCATAATTTTGATTCGTCGGCAAGTTATGCTGGCAAAAAGAGCCCCGAAAGTATTTTCTGGCAAATGCTCAGCATAGTGGCACAGCAGTTTGAATCATGGCACATGGTGGTAAGAAGGTCGGGGGTTCGAATCTGGCCAGGGGCCTTTTCCGTGTGGAGTTTGCAGGCTCTACCCCTGTTTGCGCGGGTTCCCTCTGGGTACTGCGGTTCCCTATGACAGCCCGATGACATGCAAATCAGGCCAACTGGAGACACCAAATTGCCCATAGGTGTGAGCGTGAGTGGTGTTAGCCTCCTGGGATGGATTGGCGAGCCGCTCAGGGTGTGTCCCAGCCTTTCGCCCGTACTCAGCTGGGATAGGCTCCAGCTCAATCGCAACCCTAGTGAGGAAGAGGCAGGTATAGAGAATGGATAAATGGATTGATGGCCAGATTGCTCAGTAAGCCTACTTCGAACAATGAGATCTTCATGTTCAGATCTTCTCTGAGATCTTATCTACACAACATTGTAAATTATTTTTATGATATGAATGGGTATTTTTTGATTATGATGAAAAACAAGGCTAGAGTCTGGCAGAATTCCAAGCAGAATATCAGGGGAAATCGTAGGCGGAGCAGAACTGAGCCAACGGTTGCTCTGAAGAGAGAGCATGATATGAAACACTCCACTCCCCTCTTCTCACGTCTCCGTGGTTTGTAAATCAGTTAATTCTCATGGCACATCCAATCATTTTTGTTTCAGAATGTAATAATTCATACGGAACAACCAATCATTTTCTTGAATCTCTAGCACCAGCCACAGATCAAGTCTTGCTTGTTCAGCAATGATACTGTGTGATGATACTGCTCAGCTGAAATAAGACAAGTCACAATAAATGCCTTTAATGCTCGGACTTCATCTGTTTTCAATCACTTTCCTTGATTCACCAATTTTCCATTTATTACAATAATCCATCGGCAGATAAATGCACAGCTTCCTTCTTCACACAACTTTATGGTGATTTAAAAGGTAAATTCAATTCAGAAAAATCTTTCACTCACCAGATACGCTTTATAAAAACGATTAACTACACTATTATCGTCCACGTTTGCTTTTGGCACATCCTGCAATTCAAGCTATCTAACCTAAGCTTCAAGATGGTTTAAATTACAACAAAGAAAATGTCATTATCCCGCATTAGTAATATACATCCACAATTTTGAAGTAAAATTTTGTGTCCAAATGAACCATAATTGGACACTACTGATGGTGTTGAGCATTTTTGGATCCCTGGTAATGTTACGTAAAAAAAAAAGACTAAAAACGGGGTACGACTAGTCATTAGTTAAAGGGATATATTGGGTCATCTCTGCTTTCAGCTCAGCAGCTGCCACTGATATTTTTTTTTTATTTAACCTTTATTTTACCAGGAATAAATCCCATTGAGATACAAGACTCTTTTCCAAGGGAGTCCTGGCCAAGACGGCAGCATAAAAGTTTCACACAGAAAACAACAACAGACAATGACAAGGCAAAAAATACATTAACCGGTTTTAGCATTAAAGCATGTACATGCACTGGTTAAATAAGCCTTAATTCTGGTTTTAAAAACATGTAAACTTATTCGATGATCCAGTTTAAGATAATTCTGTAGCCCGGACCAAGAGGAGGGAGCAAAAACAGAGAAGCTTGATTTCCAAAAACAGAGCGAGTTCGAGGGATTGCAAACATGATGTGTCCATAAGAACGCAGATTTAAACTGCTTACTTTTTTGGAGTCAGCAGAGAACATAGATACAATGGCAGTTCATGCAGGATAGCCTTATACAGGAAGATGTACCAATGCTCCATTCTATGCAGGCACACTGACAGCAGAGCCACCACTCCAAAATGGCAGTGAAACCTTTCTCACAGCCACTTACCTTTGGTTGCTAGAAGCTTTTTCTGTTCATAGTCAAACGCCTGAAAATAGAAACACAAATACAGAATATAATTCCCTCATGATGAACAAGCCAGTTAAATATTTGATAAATGGATGGATGAATCAGAATATTATTACTACCCCAACAATCATAATTGCTGCTGACTTTATAGGTGAGAAATGCAGGCTAAGAGACTCAAAGTCCTGCCAAGTGTTTTGGAGTTGCTATAATTAGCGAAAATATTCAGCTGGGAGCAGAAATCACAAAATATGGACCTCCAATCTCAATTCAGCCCCGGTTTTCTTTTTCCCCCCTAGTAAGTAATGGAGTAATAAGTGCTACTGATTGGCCAAACTGTCTTTGCATCTGACACCCAGGGAAAAAGACAATATGAAACCATCAGTTCCCAGACTGTGATTTGATGATCCTAAGAGGTCATGCTCATCAGCAAAATCAGCTATCTGAGCATGGATGGAGGACACACAGTCCAGGACATCTTATATTCAAACCACAGGACTTTCCACCTCTGTTGTGACAACCATTGGTGCTACTACGACTATTTCCACTACTGCCTTTACAATGCTATTGTTGCTACTACTACTGACGCTGCATCTACTACTGTTGCTATTGTTGATACTTGGACTATCATGGCTGCAACTGCTACCACTGGTGCTACAACTTGGTCTCTAACTCTCTCCCTGGAGAACTACAGTAGAATTCTGAGTGTTTTCACACCAAACTTAACAAACCACACCTCATTTCCCAATCAAAGATCCTGATCAGCTGCTATTAAGTCAAATCAGGTGCGCAGAATTAGGGTTGAAGTAAAAGGCTACAGGTTGGTAGCATAGACTGTATAAAAAGATGGATGCAGCACCCTGGTCTGAAAAATGAAGTCCATGCGGAAGTAACATAAAAATGGCATTGTATTTAATGACCAGCAGATGGCAACGTCGGTGGTTGCAGAAAGAAGTTCAATGCTATAGAAGTCTATGAGAAAATGACCCTACTTTCCCACCTGATTTTTCATTTAACTAATGATTTTTCACATTATTTTATGATAGCTATAGCAAGTTTCAAATCTCCTTCATGATGTTCATTTTTGTAAATTATGGTCCCATATAGACTAGAATAAACAATAAAGCCAGAATATGCTTTTGGGGCGTGGCTATCCTCTGGTCCTCCTCCAATACGGTCAGATCCAGAGCCACGGTCCTCTCCGTATCTTCAATTCACACTCTCGTCCAATAGAAATCACATCCGGTTTCAAAATGACAACATGGCGCAATTCAAAATGCCAAAATCGAGGCTTCCTTTATGGTATGCTGAAACCAATGGGTGACGTCACGGTAGCTTTGTCCATCTTTTTATACAGTCTATGGTTGGTAGCTCTCCAGGAACAGGGCTGGAGACCACTGCACTGCTGCTGCTCCTACTACTGATGATGAGAGCCATAAACGCTGATCCAACCTGCATGTCGCTGAAGCAGGGCTGTGCGGTATGGAGGCGCAGCCTCTCTGAGCTCTGCTGAGCCGCTCTCTCCGCCGCTCTCTCGCTCCCCGGCGCTCTCTTATCTGCCAGCGGGCTCTCCGATCGGCTCGGCTCCGCGTCCGACAGCAGGCGCTCCGAGCTGTAGGAGCAGAGACCATCATATGCTACTGCAGCAGCCAGACAGGAGACTCATTCAACAGGCTGCATAGTATGCAATTTGAGGAACTTCAGAGAGGTTGTTGGTTTGTATCCTAAATGTGGTTCCCAGGAGTAGCAACAGGGAAACAGGTCGAGCAACACAATAGTTTGGACGTTTGAATTACAGGCTGCAACCCAACATCCGAGAGATTAGCAGTTTGGGAATGTGTGTCGATGGGTGCATGGTCAAATTGAAGAAGTGGTGCAGTGTAAGAGTTAGGGAGCTTACGTTAGACATTACAGGTTTACATCCAAGACATACTGCAATACAGCAGTTTGGGAATTTGCATTAGAGACTACAGGTTTATATCCACATTTGGGAACCCCCCAGTGGTTGCGGGTTCAAACCCCCCTGAGGGACAAAGCTATAGTAAATTTAAACTCAGTGCTTTTATCTTAGTAAATATCAAGCTATATAAATGGACTGAATGTTAAATCAAGGCCATTTATGCAATGCCACTGAAGAAAGGAACCGATATAGAAACTGTGCACACAAAAGAACTGGTTTCCCTGTCATTGACATTTACAGTTATCTACTTAGCAGAACCCAGACCAACTTTGCCAGAGAAAGCAAAGAGGAAATAGTGAATTAAAACATGGATGGGAAGAAAGACAAAGAGACTGGTTTCTTTTACTGTCATTGACATTTACAATTATCTGCTGAGCTGATTCAAGACCAGCTTCACTGTACATTGTTGTATTCCATGCAGGTATAAGACATTATTACATCATGTAAGACAGACAGGGTGGGTACAGAATGTGAACTGTGTAGGTGCCCTATAGCAATTCATTTAGAGGAAGGCTTAGGGAGACAGCGCCATGTGCGTGTCGACATCCTGCAGATCAAGATTAGACACAGTGGGGCATGTACTGTGTGCACTGAGGGTGAAGGATAGTTACTGTAGAGCGTGTAGCTACACAGCATAAGTACTATAGGTGGGAGTTTGTCACAGTTGGGCGTGTACAAAGCACACATACTTGTAGGTGTGTTACTCACAGTAGGGCACGTAAATAGCATTCATACCATAGGTGAGATGTTAAACACAGTAGGGTGTGTATATAGCATAAGTACTGTAGATGGGATGTTAAACACAGTAGGGTGTGTATTTTACATGCATACTGTAGGTGGGCTTTAGTCACTAAGGGTGTGTATGCAGCATACGTACTGCAGGTGGGGGTTGTGCGTTCCCTGTCGAAGGTCCACAGAATGCCGGCCAGCGCTGGAGGTCTTACTGGAAGCCAGCATCTGCTTCAGCTCGCTGCTGTTGGCCGAATGCGACGGGCTCCGCGGCATCCCCACTTCTACAAACGTGTCTGAGTCTGGCGCAGAAAGGGTTAAGTGGTGTTAATCACTGGGGTGAGTCTGGCACAGGAAGGGTAAAGTGGTGTTTTTCACTGGGATGAGTCTGGCACAGAAAGGGTTAAGTGGTGTTAATCACTGGGGTGAGTCTGGCACAGAAAGGGTTAAGTGGTGTTAATCACTGGGGTGAGCCTGGCACAGAAAGGGCGAAGTGGTGATAATCACTGGGGTAAGTCTGGTACAGAAAGGGTTAAGTGGTGTTCATCACTGGGGTGAGTCTGGCACAGAAAGGGTTAAGTGGTGTTCATCACTGGGTTGAGTCTGGCACAGAATGGGTTAAGTGGTGTTCATTAGTGAGGTGTGAAGGGCCTGGAGAACAACATCTAGCTAGCATCTACAGTCACATCATTCTGTTGAGTTAATACAGCTTATTGCTCAAGCCCAGCAGCACTACGTTACTACAAAGTTAGGATGCACCTGCGAGGCAGGGGTGACCAGCAGAGGGCGCTCATTTTCAGTAGGTAAAAAGAAAAGTCAAAACTGGTCATCACCAGCCCGGCTCCTGGAGATCTACCACCCTGTAGGTCGGCATTGCAGCCTCATTTTGGCACACCTGACGCCACTAATTAAGCAGCTGAACAGGGCTACTAGCTTTTGACGGAGTCCTTCGACAGGGTAGGAGTGAAATCCTTCAGGCCAGTAATATATTCAGGAACAGGGTTGGTGACCACTGCTGTTAAGAGCAACTTTTGCATAACATTTAGCATTTCCTAACTGAAAAGTGATTTTTTTTTTTGTTCAAAAAATACATATAAAAACTATAAGGTCATACAGTAAAGTGCATACCACTACCTGCAGCATCCTTTTTGACCTTTTCTGTGATGCTGACTGTGACCATTGACAGGTGAAAATCTAATTACTTCATCAGGGAGTGATGAAGACCACATAGGTTAAAACATGTCGGCTTTTAAAAGTGTTAAGGCAAGCTATTATAAAGGCTTTTTGTATACTTCTTGCTTCTTTTTGATATAATTATTTACTGAGTGCCTGGAACTCCTACATTTTTGAAAACATCATACTGGACACGGTGGTGCAGGTGAAGACACTGTTGCCTCACAAATAGAAGTTCATGGCTTCAAAATCAGCCTGGACCTGTCTTAGTGTGGAATGAACATGTTCTCCCCATGTTTGCGTGAATATCCTCTGGGTATCGCTGTTTCCTCCCACAGCCTAAGGACATGTATGCCACGCACGAACAATTAAGAGACACTAAATTTCCTGCAGTGTAGAATAGATAGATTATTAGGCATAGTCTGTGAAATATGTTTCTTCAAATAGCATGTGTAACAGTTATAGAGCTAGCACAGCACAGCTTTTATGAAGAATACACATGACTAAGGTGTGTGGGCCTCGTGTCACAGTGCCAGAAATGGCTAATAAACATTCACACTGACAGAGAACTGTGAGATAAACTGAGAGGCTGTAAGCCAGTAAATATTCCAGTGTCAAAAAAAAAAACAAATATGTGATAACTAACAAGGAGTAGGTCATCCTGTGATGAATGCTCTGACACAACCCTGAACTCCATGAGCTATCTCTGTGCCAATCACTAATTCTGACCAATTTGCGCATAATTCCAGTCATTGCCTGTGCTGTCCAGATAATTTTTCCGACCATGACCTAAATAACACGCTATTACTCATTAAATGCACCCATTTAATAATGACACCTTTTTCCACTATAACAATCTTGTATATCTTCGCTATTTTGCACTGGCAAAGCTGAATACCCCTTAAATGATGCGCGTTATTCGACAAAAATGGACCAGGGGAGACCAAGGTCATGTCAGGAACAGTTTCCCATCTGCTGTGACCTTGAAAAAATACTCTGTCTATTAAAATACTGCCTAATACCAACTGCACATCCGCATACGGACCGATTCTAGTGACAGAGAATATGGAAGAACGCTTCTCCAGAAGGATGCCTTACTCGGTGATGGAGAGGCAGAGTTCTCCTCTTGTCCAGTCATAGTCGGAAAGATCACGGGTGGAGAGGTGTGCGTTTTTAATCATGGGTAGAGGCCTTATGACTAATCTGTCTCAAAGGAGCATCAGACGATGTAAAGAGGGATGAAGCGGACACACAGCTGAATGCTTCCCGCTATTCCGCTAGATGCTAAGCCAGCAAATTTCACCATAAACGGAAAGAGCAACGGCGTCATGCAATCAGCGGTACAGTAGTTTAGAATATGACATGGCCGTACTCCGCCAAATGCCTGACGAGCTGCGTGAGGAAATGAAAATTCCATGCGATTGTGGGCTAATATGGCCATAACGGAAATAAGTGATTGGGTGAGTCACAATCCTCTCTTAGTATCTTAAGAATGGCACTAGCCATAACCTTCTAACTTTGCACAATAACAGATATATCGTAGCAGATTATCTGATTAAAATTTGGTTGAAACTGTGAAGTTGCATCATGCTAAATTAATATGCAAAAATGCACCATATTCACGGGATTCTGTACAATCCAGTAAAATTGTACGTTGTTTGTATTGTTAACAACCCCATAAAATCCACGGACCAGTATATAGGGTCCTCAGTTGTATCTGCTGTATTCAAACCTTCGGAACGTCAGGCCAATTTTAAATTCTAGAGGAGATCCCAAGGTTTCCAAAGATCCCAATTATGTCCTGCTGTATCACAAACTCATGTCGATAAAATGATGCAGAAGACCTATATGTTTTCTATTTGATGTAATGTTACAGGCATAAGACATGCTGTCTCGGTATTGAATATTTCATTCTGCAGTGAGAAGCGGCGATACCTCGGTCAGAAGTAGCCTTGCTGGATAGCGGCTCGGTGGGACAGTGGCCACTGGCATCTGGAGCTGGGTCACTGTGGGAGGGGCTTAGGACCTGCTCCGCCAATGATGCTGAAGACATTCTGCCATAAACTGAGGATGAGTGCTGCAAAAGTGAAAATTATACACCATTAGTGGTCCAGTACACAGAGCCGTGTCCACTTGGCTGGCTGGAATTTAATTGGCTGCCCCAACTGCCACCTGCTTTCTCCCACCAATTATAGCACTTTCTCATCTGATCATGTATGCAGCGGTAACAGCGCACCTTCCATTAAGTGAAAAAGTGACTTCTCAAGACATCCCATCAAAATCCTGGAAGCCACATACATTTCAGAATGGCTTGACAGAGTGCGTCCATAGCCATATTTCTGAGGACATTATCCACGACAAATACACACTACAGCATTCATAAGCTTGTAGTTACAGTAAATCTGGAGTCAGATGCAACTAAGGCTGTTAGCCAATCACAATGCACAGCAAGTGCCACAATTGGCTTGCAGTGCAAGGGAAAGCACCTGATGCGATCATTGAGGTATGAGAAGCAGATGTCTAATACAGCTTTGGGCATTCATGTTATATTTCATCACAGTTACTACTCGCACAGCACATGGTGTGAATGCTGATTATAACATTCGCCGATGTATCCAAATTCTGCTGAGTGGAGAAGACCGTGCCGTAAAACCCAGTGAAATTTAAGCTAAAATAGGGGATTAGAATGTTCTCAACCAGACATTCCAATGCTAATGTTACAATCACTACAGGAAGCTGGACGCACGAGGGTTTGAGGATTTTGAAAAAAGGCCACTTTTCGAAGTGCTCGGTGTCAGAAGTACAGCTCTCGCTCACCTGGTTGTGACCATTGAGCGGGAGAGCTGTTTTCCCACATGCTGGCATGCCATTGGCTGGGGTGTTAATGGGAGCCAGGCCGGGGGGTGGGGACGGGGTGTTCTGGGGGTACCCCTGCGCTCCTGACAGGAGGAATGCCCGTAAAGACGCCTGAGAGGCAGGGTGCAGCGTAAGTGGTAATGTCAGACCTGGGAGGGGGGAACCACAGACAGAGACAGAAATATGGCTGTGATTCGTCATGTCTGTGTGTGTGTGTATGTGTGTGTGTGTGTTACGTGCCTGCTAATATACTATGTGTGTTTGTGTGTGAGTGTACATTTGCATGTGTTATGCACCTGGTAGTGTGAGTGTGTTTGTATTGTGCTAATGTCAGTTTGCGTGTATTGTGAGCCTTCAAGTATGAGTGTGTGTGTGTGTGTGTGTGTGTGTGTGTATGTTTATGTGAGTGTGTGCCTCACCCGTAGAGCAGGGCGGGTTGCTGAGAGGACCAGCCCACAGGGCGGGGCTGGGCGGAGCAGGGCTAGGGGAGGCAGCCTGTAAGGAAGTCATGAGGAGGCTGGATGGGGTAGGGCCACTCCCACTGGGCGGAGTGAGGCTTAAGCACAATGCAGACACATCTGTCAATCAATCAGAATGAAAGCTTAGTTTAAAAGATAAACTAAAAATTAATCTCCAACATACTCCAAGCTGAATGACACTTAATCTGATAAAACTTTCACTATCATGGTAACCTTTTAAATATTCCTGATAGTAAAACAAATGATAAATATATACGCACAATCTGGACAGGACGAACGATGGTCTCCCCCACAGTCTGTCTCTCCCTCTCACCATTTTCCTTGCCATGATGGGCACTAAACTTTGTCTAAACTTCAGTTATTTTTATTTTACATTATTCAGTCCTGAAACTCCCCAGCAGAAATCTTTGACCTAAATAAATTGAAACTGCCCACATTTGTCTGAATCATTTATTAGTCCAATCAGCTCTCAGAGATATTATTTCTATTTGCCACAGTGCAGCAAACTGCTGCCGTAGGCTATGTGTTGCAAATTGTGGTCACTCACTCACTCATTTATCACTCACTCACTCCTGGATGTTAGCAGGGAAGCATGTGAATTAACCCTTAGAGCGCTAAATGCAACTATTGTCACTAAATTATGTAAGATTTCTAAATCAAAGCTGATGAAAACCTATCATGTGACGGCTTGTTCTTACTCTTTTAAGTAAGTTGCTACATGATAGTTCTTCAACAGCACAAGATAAGTTTTAAATAATACAAATTTAATTATTTCGGCACTCTAAGGGTTAAAAATGAAGTGGGTCTGTGTGGCTCCATGCTCGTTTCATAATTTGCCACATTATATTATACCTTGGATGAGGATTATTCTTCAACTCATTAATTCAGTAATGCAGTGATATGCCTGGCAATGAAAGTGCAGACTTCAGAACTTAGAAATGAAATAATTCGTGGAAAAGGACAAGTTCAAAGAGAGAAAGGGCCATGTGAACCGAATCAGAATTTTGTTAAAATCATCTTTCGACAACCTTCATTGGTCTAAAGACTCATTTGAATGAAGAAAGGCTACTGCACCGAAGGTGACGCCTACTTGCCTACTGTACAGAACCACACCCTTTATTGTATAATTAAGATGACACATTACAGAAATGTGTTCTGTTGTTAGCCTGCAGTATTTTTATACACAGAGGGAGCGATGGCTGTAGGTCTCTTCTCAAAGATTCCAGCAACAGTAGTCTCGGGCAGTTTGTGGAGTGATAGATGTTTGTCACATTGAATTTCTGTTAAAATACTCAATAAATGACACCGATAGATGCCAGTTACCACGTTTCTTCAACTTGGAACAGATATTTCTACTTTAGATATGGTTGTAGCCAATACCTTCTGTTTTTTTTTATTTATTCTTGAGTGCAGTTTGTGGAATTTATGATCACCAAAATCGCCTCAACAAATTCAGTAGAAACACAAACATTAGCAATTAGTGAATTTGCAAATGAAATTTAAGCTGATTGAATTCAGGTCTGTCACATAGTGGATGAAGCATCCTCCAGAGGATGTGTAAAAAGAGCGATAATTTCAAACATTTTCTGCTGTTTTAGGCTTCACTGGATGTTTAGATTTAAAGAGGCTTTAGTAGTACAGCTGACAGCCTGAAACAGTTTAGCTTCAAGGGGCATAATTTACTTTAGACGGAAATTTAATGCCAATTATTTATGTAAACACGCTTGGTCCTCGCTGAAAGATTCACATTTGAAATTCAAAAGGTTGAATTATTAAAAAAAAAATGACCCCAGCGAATGTTTTCTTTAATTCACTTTTGGCTAGTCTAAAATCACAGCATCCACAAAGCTGAAAGCTCCACTTACTTCAAAAATACATGATGGATAAAGCTAATGATTTTGATTTGATTATTTTTAAATGGTGGACAATTCACGAACAATTCCTCATAGTCGAGGCGTTAGTGTAATTACTTTGACCCAGGTGATCAAGCTATAAAATTAACTTCGCCCACAAGACAGAAAGATTGCGTGCTTGCCCGTATCACCGATCAAACAGTGTAAACTGTGATTAAAAACACAATGGAAAAACTGCTCAGTCAAAACAATGTGAGCTGAACACAAACTGAAAAATGAGTGACCATATCAGAGCTTGAATTTGTAATATCAATACAAAATGCAAAGAAATATCGCAGGCCGATTAATGCCCTAAAGTAGACTGTAGCCATATGACAAACATCATCATTAAGACATATTTTATCAAATCCTGAGGGGCAATTAGTCCTCAACGTCTGACACATCCTTGTTACTTAGGAGCAGCGGGCAGCCATAGTGCAGTGCCCGGGGAAGTCCAGTTATAAAGCCAGGACTGTGGTCAGGGGCACTGGTAGGGGTGTTCCTACAGAGCATGTTTCCAGGTGGAGTACCCAGAGGAGACCCACGCAAACACAAAGAGAACATGCAAACTCTACACAGAGATGTCCCAGCAGACCAGAACTCAAACCCAGAACCTCCTTATTGCAAAGTAACGGCATTTAGCACTGCATTGCCATGCTCCAAGGGCAATGAATCCAATGTTCTCATAGAAAGTTTATAATTTATCATTTAATAATAAAATTTTAAGTTAAAAATTATTGGTTGGAGAGTAGTTAGGATTCAACTAAGATGAACCCCCAAATATACTGCCAGTCAGCAGTGGGCAGAGAACATCCCCCTGATCCAGACCAAATGCACCCCTAAATCAGCCCCACCCCCTTACCCAGGCTGGAGAGCCCCAGGCCGGCTGAGGCCTGCATGTCCAGACTCGGGCTGCAGACGAGGGCGGACGGGGCACCATTTTGAGGTGCAGACACCCCACTGTGCTCCAGGCCCAGCAGAAACCTCCGGGCTTCGTACATGTTCATCACGTTCCTCTCAACGCTCTTCACGATCACTGTCTGAAACATCAGGACAGAGAATCCAGACAGGAAGCAGCGGTGTCAGTTCCAGGGGTCAGAGAGTGAAAGTCTTCCCATACATTTCTTCCACCAATCAACAAAGACAACTGATTCCTCCAATGTCTTGTCCCTGCTGGCCGAAGAACTGCATTCGGCAGCAAACACAGCCCCCAAATTGCTGAAAACTGGAGCTCAACATTTTAGTCTCTAAATAAGGATTTTCCGCATCAGAAAGGAAATTATTATTATGCAGGGCTCCAGCTCTCTCTCTCTATCACACTCACAGAGTTTCACAATCCTATTTATCAGTTTGGCTGGATTATTTTCCCCCCAAAACAAACTGCAAAGTCACAACAGCAAACTCTCAAGAAAATATAATCTCTTCCGCATTTTTTTGCGCAAAATCAGTTAGGCAAGATCAGCTTAGTGAATTCAAAAATGACCTTAGTTTAAACCTCAATCTTTCACTTGATTTTAAATTACTATGTGTACTGTAAAAACTCTGTAATAGTGGTAACCAACTGTGTTCTTGGAGAGCTTCCTCTTTGTAGGCGTTCCCCCCAAGGCTGCGTTCGAGTAGTCATTTTTGCTTAGGAAAGTTCCTATTTCTTAGAAAATGACCCGGCATTATTTACGTGGCAGGCATGATGCCGTAAGTGTGTTATCATTATCTAAATGTTAATGAAAGGCGCTTCAGCGCTTCCTAACTTATCACCTTTAGCACAGGGTACACTGAAGCATCCTTTACAAAGAGAAAGGAGATGACGCAACTCCACAATGCCATGTGGCAGGAACATTTAGAGCCACTGATCATCTGCCCAATCACTTTGTTTCATTTATTTAACCTTTATTTAACAAGGGAAGTCCCACTGAGATTGAAATTTCTTTTTCAAGGGAGCCCTGAAGGGTTGAGGGGGAGGGAGAGGACGAAGTGCATGGCAATTAGCATAGCATAGATCAGGGGATGATTAGGCGGCAAGTGGAAAGAACCAGGTTGGGAATTTAGCCATGACACCGGGGAACCCCCTACTCTTGTTGAAGAATGTCATAGGATCTTTCATCCTATGCACTTCGGTTTAACGTCTCATCCGAAAGGCGGCGTCTCCTTCAGTACAGTGTCCCCGTCACTGTACTGGGGCAATGGGGATTATTCCACCAGAGGGAAGATCACAACCTACTGGCCCACCAACACCAACTTGGTTTTCCTTGGTGGTCTCCAATCCAAATACCAAACCTACACCTGCTTAGCTTGAGCCACACGGCTGAAGAAGATTGAATAGTGGTATGGCTGCTGGCAAAAATGAACGCGAAAACAAACGAACATGACGGACGGTCAAGAGAGGTATGACCGCATTGCCAAGAGTAAGTGCATTTGGATTCTCTTATTAGCATGGTTGTCTACCTAAGCCGTTATAAATTCCCTTCACCTCATGATGTTTTCCATTGAGGTTAAAGAAAAGTGGTCAGGAATTAGACAAGTGAATGAAATTTTTTTGACTATTCGAGCACAGCCCAAATCAAAAATGGGCCTCGCTGAAGCAGGCAGTACACCTCAGCCCCGAAGGTCACTGCTGCAAGGTCAAAGGCCAAACTGGGACGAAACCTTGAAAAGGCACACCTACCCTCCATGGGGAGTCCACGTATGCAATATGAACTTCCTAACCCAAGTGGTTACAGAGAAATAGCCCGGACAAATTGGCAGCCGCCCGCCCGGTCGGACGCCCGCCCGCCCGCCGAAGGGACGACAATACCCCTCGTGCCCTAGTCGCGCTGAGGGGTAAAAAGCACTCCGACAAGCAAAGATCTCATTGAGCTCCTAATTGGTAGAGTGAGGTGAGTTGAGATGAAAACCGACACGGCGACAGATCAGCAGGAACAGGGTTGCTTATCACTACTTAAAATTTTTTCTCTCTACAGCAAAATAGACGGAGTCTGTGGGCGAAACGCCATATTAAGAGGGAGGTGGAGAGAGGCAGAACGAGAGAAAAAGAAAGAAATAGGAAGGTACAGAGACAGCAAAAGAGAGGCATATCTTACAGCTCCCAGCTTTCAGAGCACGTCATCCCCAGAGTGCCAATGCTAATTAGCGCCTCGTTGACAACGCAGCCCATTAGGACCTACACTGGCGCTGTGAAGCTATTCAGAACATGACCAACTCCACAGCTTATTGCATGAGCTACCAGATCTGAAATTAGTTATCTGGAATAAAGTTAAAGGTCAGGAAGAAATCTGTGAACAGATGCGCAGGGGGTACGTAACTTGTGTCCTCACATAACTCTAATAAAAGGAGAAAGCAAGTTTCACAACAGAGCTGAATCCCGATGTTTGAAAAATGTATCCTCCTGCACAAATCGTGTCTGACTCCTAAGAAGTTTAGGAGGTGTAAAGCTGATTGGATGAGAAGAGTACGGATGTTTTGAATACCGGGATGCACACAGAGGCTGTGTCTACCACTGATGTTCAGACAGAGAAAGATACGGTTGGTGACTGAAGGCTGGAGCTCGTACAGGCAGCTGCGATAGGCTACAGCAGGTTCTGAAAACCCCAGGATTGGCTGCGGGACGGCTAATGGCAAAGACAAAAGGAGGCTCCATACCTTGCTGGGCTGTTTGGCTTTGGCTTTGACGCTGATGAAGACATCCAGTCGCTCCATTAGAGAGGCCAGACACTGTGGATCCACCTCGATGTCCTCTTGAATATCAAACATCAGCACCAGGGGGAGAAAGCCCTGACACAAAGACACAAACGCACGCAAATAAATATACACAATCATGATGGCCATTAAGCCTTTAAAGAGCAAGTACTATGGAATTCACTTTTCAAACTTAGAAGTCGATGTTCAGATACTCCATAGCATTTGCTACCTAAGGAGTCTGCTCCATCAGCTGAGGAATGCAAGATTCACATGCCTGTTTTTAAGTTCAAACGACTGTGTAACCCATTATGACATGCACGGTCAATTTCATATCCAGCCCTGGGCAGTTGGCACAAGTCAGATTTCACTTGAGTCCCTTAATTGTCCTCTGCGCAGTCATACCTGAAACCTAATGAGATGTAACTGGTACCAATATCAGTGGAAAGATCTGAGGAAAAAGTACAAAATATGTAGTATACATGTATATTGCTACACCATCACAAAATGACCCATTAAAAAGTGAAGTTTTTTTTTTTTTGTTTGACTCACTCTGTACTGCACTATAACAACTCCCACTCCAGCTCAATTAGTGCCGCAAGCTGATTAGACATCTCATTAAGAGTACTCCACTGGAGGACTGCAAGAAGATCCAGACCATTGCAGAAAATTGAGGGGACCCCCTGGCCTGTAGGTCTGTGATACCAGTTGGCAACAGACAGAGTCGGAAAGATGAATGAATGAATCTTTGTTAACTCTGTTTTACTTCCTGGAGAGGGTCACACACACACATCCATAGCATAGTATGGCTCGTGCACCTCACCACAACATAGCCATCCAATGACTGAGACTAAAGGCCAATTTCAATCACGTACGTTTCATTGCCATCCTAGCTTTCCTTCCTGCTTTTCCTAGCTCCAATATGGCTTTTCTTTCTGTTAGCGCTATCTATAGTGGATTCAATAGAAAAGTAACAGTGGTACAATAACCTGAATTTCACCTGGTCTGTCACCCTGCCACACCCAATTAGAGGAAAGATACATGACTAAAATGAATTATCTAACTATTTCATGTCGTAAAGCTGTTTAATGCAAAAAAAATTAATCAAATTTGATCAATATTTTAGATTGCTAAAGGTTACGGGTCAATCAATCAGGCATCTACGGGTGAAGGAATGTCAGCCGTCACAAAATGGCCCTTTTTCAGAAATCGTCAAAATCCGTCATTTATATGTTGATACGTGTTGTATAGCACTTACATATCAACTTTTACTTCTTTGTCTACATTAGAGAGGTGTAAAATGGACAATTTCAGTTTTTCAATATGACCACTCTGCCACGTCCACTTTTTTGGGGGTGCAGGGCTGAAATGCAATCCCAAAGTAGTTAATGTGCCAAAGATGTAGCAAATTAAGTTTGGTGTAACTTGATAAATATTTCTAGCCACTAGAGGTCACAGGTTCAATTGTTCATGAACGACAGACTTTTGACAAAGCACGAAGGCGATGAACGACTGAATTCACACAATCTTAGGAAGTCTGCTGGCAAATGACCAGTTGAGTTATAACAGATAATAAAGATGGGGGGAGGAGAGAAATGAGAATTAGAGAACATCTCACTCCTTTACGTCATATTGAAGTGCTGTCAGTAATGGGAGTGGTAGTTGGGGACATGTAGATTTGCAAGCCAATCATTTACTTGTCAGGCACTATTGAAAAAAAACACATCCATAAAGGCTGGTCTCAAACTTCCTTGCTCAAGTTTTTCCTGACTCGCTTCATGTACTGGAATCTTCTTAATGATGGCAGGCCTCAATCACTTTCAGGGCCAAGCACAAAGAGGGATAGAGAGGAGCGAAATTAAGTGGCCTGAATGAGTCTGTATTGTTGTGAATAAAGTAGTGAGATCTCTACCAATAAACCACTTTATGTGCCAATAAACTAGCTTTGCAATGGAAAAGAGTGCATACATTAGTGTTTTCAAAGACTGCAGACCCCAGAGGGCAAAGGGAAGTGTTTATCGACACGGTCTAGGAGATGGATGTTGAAAATGAGAGATACAAAGTGAATATTTTATTGGGGACATACTATGAAGAGCTCACTTTTTCAGTGCTTGTGCACATACATTTCAGTATCCAGAGTGCCTACTGCCCACAAACTTTGAAATAAGACGACCCAGTCAGTTATTTGCGGGCTTCCTTTGTCACAGAACACGCCATTCAGGATGACATTCCGATCTGGCTCCCGTTCCTACCCTACATGCAGACTCAAGAGAATCTGAATATCTCCCACCGACAGATTTTTTTTCTTTGTGGGAAAATCCCAGCTTTAATCTGCAAAAACCTATACAGTATGTATGTTCTATCTACTTTTTGTCTGACCGCTTTTTCCTACTAACCTGGGGGACTGGCACTGAAATTTATAATAAAGGAGACTTATTAGGCTTTTTGGCAGATACAAAGAAGCAGTGGCTTTGACTTATTTTCAAGGAGAATCTGTAGCTAGCTAGCTAAGTGTTTCCAATTTTTGCGGATATAACTGAATTCCAAGTGTATTTAGTTAATGTTGTATGGCACAGTTGTTGATGTAGCTAGCTAGCTAACTAGCTAAGTGCCACTCAAAACTACTCCACTTGCATGCACGCATTACCTTTTCATGATCATTGTGTACTTTGAAAGCTAGCTAGCTAGATAGTGAATAAATTGACTGTAACGAGAAACCGCTGCTAGTTAAACCACAGGAAATGTATAAGACACCTAAATCGGAACAGATAGAATAGAAGATCATTTTCAATGGAGTATGTCAGTGCAGTAAACAGAATGTTGGCCAATGGTTGCAACTACACTGATGCTGGCTATAGATCTTTTCTAATGATGGAGACATATTCTTAATAAATGCTTAGCTATTCCATGGATAGCTAAGCATTTATCGTGACTGCGTGTCGCACATCTTTGTGAATGTGAGGTCCATCCTCCCTTAGCATGCAGATGTTACACTTCCATAGTCACTGCGTAGTTCAATAGCTAGCAAGCTGGCTACTTATTCAGTCATCTGTACCAAGAGACTCGCCCATAGTCGGGGGATGACACGATGGCTCTGTTCGTTGGTCAATTAGAACAGAGCTCATTCCACGGAGGGGATGCCCATTCAGAACAGCCTCTTTTCCAGAGTGTTAGAAATGTCAGGAATCAAATTGCTCATAATTTTTTTTTGCCAAAAAGTTTAAAAACCTCCCTATTGGACATCCAAGAATATTAAAACAGCAAAATGGTCCCATTTAAGGTGCAAGATCCCACTTGTGATTAGAATGTCCTTAACAGTACATTCAACCTGAAATATTGATGTTGCAATCACTACTGGTTACCATAAGCAATGGAGTTCAAGAATACAAAAATCTTCTCCTCAGGTTTAAAAATCGCATGCTTTGAAATTTGCAAAAACCTTTCAAGCAGTTTTGATACAGCTCTGTATAAGCGAAACATTTAAAGAGGGCTGAAATTTCTTAAAGGTTAACACGCTTTAAATTAAGAAAATTTTATATGCAGAGGCGATGAGTTAAATTTGGTGCTTTCAGACTGCGGAGTTCGGTTCTTGGAAGGTCCTCACCATGAGATGCTGTCGAGCCAGGCAGACGGAGTCGATGGAGCCCTGCAGGTAGATGGCGGACTTCCTGTGAGCGCTGCCGGGGTCGGGGAAGTGCAGCTGAGCTCCGGTGCTCTGGGTGATCAGCCGGAGGTTACTCCCGCTTCGGCCCAGCAGGGAGAGGTGGTGCTGGGGCGCGATGTCCAGGTGAGTGCTGACCGACACGGAGCCGCCGAGACCCCCTGTCAGGTGCTCCAACAGCAGGGCCGTGCCCCTCTGCCAGCCCAACGCAGACAGGCATGGAGCAGGAACAAGAATGGGCACACAAGTGGGAGGTGAAAAGAAAAGGGACGGGTACAGGATTGAAACAGGAACGGAAATTGGATAGGAACAGGAACATGAACAAAAATGGGAGGAGAGAAGAATTGGGATAGGAACAGAGACAGGATAAGAACAGGTATGGGAACATAAAAGGGAACAAAAACGGGATAGGAACAAATACAGAACAGGAACGGCGCATAAACAGAAATGGGAACAGGAACGGGACAGGAATAGAAATGGGACAGGGGCAGGAATATGAACAGAAAGGGATGGGAAAATGAATGACAAAAGGAACTGAACGGGAACACAGGAATGCGCACATTATGAATGCACACATTAACACATTATGAAGCGCAAATGCCAGAGAAGAAGGTATTCTATATGTGCAATTGTGCATAGCTGTACAGTTTTAATTTAATTGACTAAATTTCTGTTCATTTATTTTCTCAATTTAAACAGAAGGTTTGCTCTGTTCAACAGTGACAAAAAGAACATCAATAATGGACTTTATCTACCTTTACTCCAGCAGCGTTTTCCTGGGAGCCCCTGACGGTTACCATGGCACCGTAGAGGCGTGTCCGCAGTTTGAAGGATACAGAGATGTTGTAGTTCTGAGAGATATGCTGCACTGTGGGAGAGCTGGGCTCCGGCTGGACTAGAGCAGGAAGTTCAAACGTCAGGACTAGAGGAAGGAGTTCCTGTTGGAACAAAGTTCCCTGATTAGACAGGGCTAAACAAATTCAGCCAGCATCACCGGCAAATAGCAATACAAATACATGTACCTAACACAGGCTCATCCCAATTGTTTTTTTTAATCTCCTTGCTCCGTTTACTTTCCCCTTTTCCAAGTTTTTAGCGAACACCGGTTTGAAGAGAAGTAGATCCACCTAGTCAATAATTTCCATGCCTCACAATCCAGACAAAATGCCCTCCTGAATGATGCTCTAGGGTTTCTGTTCCCAAGACATCTTTTTGAAATGCTTAACTCCTGCTTCAATGTTCCTTAAAGGCACATCCAGTAGATGGGAATCTCCTTAAATACGGAGGACATTGTTTAATTATCAGGTTAGCCAGGTAGAATCAATAGTCAAAATGATACCACCTATGCAAGAAATCTAATGGAAAATGTGTTCTTTCCTTGCTAAATTCCACTTTGAAAACCTGTATCACAACCTAGTGGCACCAAGGCCTAGCCTTACTCCCAGACAGAAACCAGCTCAACGCTTAAATTACAGAAACCAGAAAAATTTGGCCCTAATAACTGCCATATGTTCCACACAATATTATGTCTCCAAGCTCGACATTGGTGGAAAAATTTGGATATTCTTCTGGAGAAATATCACAATGGAATACTTTCATATATGAGAAACATGCAGTTTCTACCACGCATCAACTGAAGCCATTCCAGGCTACTTGATGTAGGCCGGAAACGTGCCCTGAAAACAGACCTTAAAGGTAAAACAGGCATGCAGCAATCAGTTTCGCAACCCGAAGACACTGTTTTTCTAACTAGTTTAATTTATATTTACAACAGACCAAAAACTCAGATTCAGCTCATTTCACAAGCGGAGATAGATCATTTGTTTCCATCTTATGACACCAAACATGGAGATTTAGAACATTTTTCCATACTTACTCTCAACTATGAGCAAGGCCAGCATCAAATGGGATTCTATCACACAAAAAGTCTCTGCTCGTACAAAATTGCAGAATTAATTAATCAAAGTTAATCATTTTGATTAAGGTGACAGTAAGAAAAAGTAAAAAAAATGGTTCAATGAAACCCTGCAAATTTACGGAGGAACCCTCAGAAGAAAATTTTTTTTTTTGGGGTTTTTATCCACGTAAAGTAGTTGACAGCCAGTATATAAGCGAATGAAACTTTGATGTGCAAACTGCAGTGCTCAGCCATTAGGTAATCAGTAGCTAAAAGATGCAAAGAAAGGCACAATAGCAATAGAATAAAGAAGTATGAAAAATAAAAAATTAGTAGAACAGATTAAATTTTAAATAAAATGATGAATAATTTTCCAAAAAAGGTGGCACAAATGGTTATACGAGCTGGTGAAAGATCTAGCAAGGGTTTGGCAGTTTAATAAACAGCAGTCAATCCAGAGCTCGCTACATGGCAGCCATAATGTACAGTGTCAGAAGTCAGAAACGAAAATTTATGGCTACAACAGAGGGTACCATAAAGACATAGAAATGATACAGACTGAACAACCTTTTTGATTGACAGGTGCAGAGAGCACAAGCACATGCATTTTATCTTATTCATTAAAGGGAAAATATTCAGAATGACTCACTGCTGCTGGCCTTTAGATTCTGGTGAGATCCACTTGGGAGCCATGCTAAGTACCCTTAAAAGCATGCGTGTTGCCAAAAGCAACCCAGAAATTACATGTTGGCCTCGTCTTCCATGGACATTTCACCTCGCATCAGGCTCTGGAGGGGCAATCTGTTTCCACCCTATTACAGGAGCTATTAGGTCACTGATAAGTGCTTTCTCTTATCTCACTTTCACGCCATCAAGCCACATGCTTATAACAGATTTGCTTTACCGACAACAACCAGCCAAAGTTATTTAGCTCACACTTTAAAAGCCACTTACAGTCCCTAAGACACAGCAGGGACAAAACCACTGGAGCGATGTCAGGTTCTGAGTCCCACTTAAACAGAATAGCCACAAGAGTACTGGCCAAAACTTTATCGACACTTAATGGGCATGTTTACCTGCCCTCCCATTCAGACAGATCTTGTCTGATTTGAACTACAATTAATTCACTTTTGGGCTCGAGTTGGGTTAGTTCGGGTCCTACTGGATCTTGAATTTTAACTGGTACGATATATGACCTGCAGAATTGGCACTGTTCTCTTCTACTTCCTGTTGAACTAGGACTAGTCTGGACCAGATGCCATGGCAGCAGTACGGGCAGGCCATAAGTTCTGAACAACCCTCCGACCCGAACCATATTTTCATGAAAACTGACGACAGGCTGGCAATCTATTCCTCAGAGCCTGTTTCTGAATACAATGCCAACATCCGTGAGTGCTTTTAATTTAGTTCTTGTTGAAACGCCAGCAGACCTTTTAGCTGTTAAAATGCATGAACAGTTATCCGCATATCCTCAGGAGAGGAAGCCAGGTGCTTTGATTCCTGTGAAATACGAGAGCAGCATGTGAGGTACCAACTGGCCCAAGCGGAACGGTTGCACCCATGGAAATAAAAATAAAAAAAAAGGCAGGAATACAGTTTACTCAAAACAGATAATTTAAACTGACTCTTTGAATACTAGCACATGTTCTAAGTCAAAACCGAGACACTCCACTTAGCATGCCAAGGCACAACTTCCACGCTACAAAACTGCTGTGAGCATCACAGAGATGTGCTCAAATTGCCAGCCGTGACAAGATGAACATCCCAAGCGCAGCGCTCTGTTTGATTAACTCCAACATGTTGTCATAGAAACAGTAGCAGGCCTTCACAGATGACCTCAAAAGCAGTAAGTGTAACACATCTGTATTACTGGTACAGATGCAGTACAGTTTCTAGTTGGTATTAGGTATGTGGGCATGATAGATGGTGTAAATCTGGTTTCTTACCCTTATTTTAGCTCTGGCAGTTTCCACTCCAGCCGGCTGGCCTGCGATGGAGACCTGGGGGTAACACATCAGTCAGCGTCAGCAAGAGATACCACTGGCCAGATTTTTACCAGAAATACCCTTCACCAGCACCCATTACAGTCAGCATGTACTGACATACCACCTGCCAGATTTAACCAACAACATCTATATCCAGACACCATTACAGTCAGCATCTACAGGAAGTACCACCCACCAGAATTAACCGCCAATACCCATTACCTGAAACCATTACAACTTATCTCAGTCACCAAGTCAGCTCAGTGAGTCCTTCAGGTCATCCCTGAAGTGTCAAAACAGCTTACGGAGTCAAATAAATCCCTTTCATTTAATTACCGGTCAAAGCTAAATTCTGCCACCATGATGACACTTCCCTTAGCTACTGATCAGTGTCATAACTTCTGATCATAAATCTATCAATCTGTCTATCTATCAAACTATCTGTCCATCTGTCCATCCATCCATCATAAGCAGTTTTCATTACTACTCGCTCGATCCTATTTCATGAGCACAAAAACAAAGAACGAAACTGCAACCAGTCTGCTTTATTGCAGCACAGCTCTCCAATGTTACGGAGCAAAATAACTCCATGAAAAATTTTGTCTTGGTTTCCTGCCACGTCTGGAGTGATCCCATTTCCAAAGTTCATCCACACTAAAGCGAAGCTTTTAATTCTTTGCCTCAATACCATCTTCAATCACAAGAGCACAACTCAGCATGAATGACAAATCAAAGTCTACCAAATTAAAACAAAGACAATCGCTGCATTAGATCATAATCTCTTCACTGGTTTCAAGGCTTCCTGATTCAGTGCAGTGGTCATCATAAGCAGATCCCCCCCCAGCTGCCACCAGAAAGCCTTTACACTGGCCAATTTTAATCAAGTCATGCAAGTTAAGTCACTGCTTGAGATGTTGTGTCCCCCACTGCATATTTGGTCAAGAACCAGGTCTTGTAAAAGAAGCGTTATCAGTAGATCAGATGCCCGTGGGTCACCACAGAAGAAGAATCCCAGGGACACATGCAGAGATGAGAGGTGTAAAGTCTAGGGTTGAGAAAGTAGAAGTCCTTCCAAAAGTTTCTGAAACCCAAGTAAGCATCAACCCACATGTTTTGCCCACATGAAATTCACTGCATCGCTCAAAGCATTTAAACTCCTCTCCAAACATCTCATCCAAAATTATGGCTCTATTTATACCGACTTGGTCCACCCTCCATAGCTGTAACAGCCACCATAATTCTGGGAAGATTTTATGCCAGACGATGCAGGGGATCTGAGAACCTACATAGCCAAGCTTTCAAAATATATTTTACGTGCTTAACTAGTCTGTAACCATGGTAACAATGTCCTGTTGATCAAGTAAGTTCTATTTTTTCCTCAAAAATTTCACCATGTTATATAAAGCCTCAATAGAATTTTTGATTATGTGCCAAATTCAATACATTTCTCTCAAACTAATCCTAAGATATTGCAATTTAGAAATTCCTAGGAAAAATGGTCTGTTGTCTATGACTGCTGAGTAAATCAGCCAAGAATGTAAGTAACAAATCTCGAAAAAGTACAATGTACGGGGCACTATTGTTTACTACGACAGCTTGGTATTATCTGATACTGTTGAAGTGGGTCTTTGGAGAGAAAGGGTCAATATTTGCCTTGACTGGAACAGAGCAGCCAACACCAAACCATGAAAAACAGCCTCAAGCCAAGAAGCGTCCACATACTTTTGATCATATATGATGTATGGTTTTCTTCTGTATGCGGCTACAGAGCGGAAATCTAGTCTAATGCATTTTTCCATATGAATTCCAATGAACAAGTTCAAACAACAAGATCTGTGCATAATTCAGAAAGATGTATATAAATATATCATAGCCTCCCTGCTTTCCCTCCTCTGTCAGTCACAAGCAGCAACTCAGCAGCACTATATTATCTTTTTAAAAAACAACCACATTGATCTATACCGTTTTAGATGATGATTTATACTGTATTTGAAGGGATGAAAATTAGGGCAGCTCTGACCCCCGGATGAAGTCAGTGCATCCATGACATTCACTTCTGATAACCTTCAGCAAACTTCAACCATCTGGCTCGAGGAACTATGCTAACCAGCAAATCCTGCTCACTGGAACAAAATGAAGGCAGCAGTGCGACTGCCTGAGCCCTGATATCTCCAGGGACCTGATGACTGGCTGGGGGTGGGGGGTCGGGGGGGGACTCGCCTGGTTGCTCTTCTCCGCCTGGTTGTTGCGGTTGGAGTCGGGGAAGTGGATGTGGCAGCCGGTTTCCTCCATCACCCTTTTGATGTTGTTCCCTCCTTTCCCGATGATGTGCGAGTGATCGGCATGAGACACATCCATCTTCAGGGTCACGCGGCTGCCCTTGAGAGAGGTTCAGAAAGCAAGCTGGTCTTTATCATGAATTTCAACAAATTTTGTTCTCTCAAAAGACCTGAATCTGATTGGGCATTGCCGAAGAAAATGCTAAGATCAAGGAACTGTATGCTACACTGGCTAATTTGCCCCTTAGCTAGAGGTCAGAGTGCGGATGGAGGCCTTAAACTGGGGCAGCCATCCGTGACTATTGGCCCGGATAGTCAGAGATACAGAAGATATTAGCGAAGTAGGTCCTGAGCTTCCAGAGACTGAGAATCTGATTGGTCCTTGATTGAGGACCCTTTGTTGGCCTTATGCGGAAATGACCACTTCCTGCTAATGTAGGAGTTTTACAGGGATTTTCTCTGCTGAAATCTTCCTGAAATAATAACCCACCGCCACTCTGTCCTCACTTCATTATTAAGCCCTAAATGAGCTGGAACCAATTAAGAAATAAAAGTTTCTACTGCATATCCAACACACACGCCCACAACTACACTCACTCACACACACGCAAGCACAAACTTATAGCTATAGTTGTGAGGACATTGTATTGATATAAATTCATCCTGTGCACCCTTTCCCAAACCTTAGTCGTCACAAAATTATGCCATAATTTAACCCCAACCTTAACTTAAACCCTAACTGTAACTGTAACCCAAACTTTAATCAATTAGCAGTAATCCTCCTAATCCTGTGAGGACCACAAAAAATGTCCTCACAACCCCAAATGTTCTCACATTAAGCATGTAAACACAGACACCTACACACAGATAAACACACGAACACAAACACAGACACAGGCACAGATGCAAACCACACACACCCACACACACACACGCATACAGAAATGTATGCAGATATACATAGACACAGTCACGCACAATTACACGCACTCCTGCATCAAAACACATTGCTAATGTCTTTGGGAAGGCGGGCAGACCTTGCACTCACTTTGGCATCGAGGACGGACATGATTCTCTCTTTGGCCTGCCTCACACCCTCCCGCTTCCCACACACTTTGATGTGAGGATCTGAAAGAGAAAAGAAGTCATTACCATCTGGGCTTTTTTCCTTGCACAGAATAACAGTTTACCCTTTAACACCAGAGCCAGAGACAGAGTCCAACTGCCTCACCGTAGCACTAACCAGTAAATCAATACATTACCCAATCCATCAATCAGTACATGGACCAATCAATCTATACATGAACCGATTAATCAATCAGTACACTAACCAATCAATAAATCAGTAAATTAACAAAGCAATAAATCAGAATGTCAACCAATCAATTAATAGATAAACCAATCAATCAGTTTATCACTCAATCAAATCAATCAATCAAATCCTTTACCCAAACAATCAACTAATAAACCAATCAATCAATTAGTAAATTAAACACCCAAGCAATCAGTGTACACACCAATAATTCAGCACGTTAACCATCAATCAATACATTAACCAATGTTAATGTATAACCAATCAATCAGTACACAAACCAATCAGTACATTTAACCAATCAATGAATTAGTACACTAATCAATCAACCAGTAAATACATCAATCAATGCACAAATCAGAAGCGATTCAGCACGAAAGCCAATCATTCAGTCAATTATGACAATATTACTCAAATCAATGAATCAGGGCATGAAACGTCTATCAGTGATTAAGAACATTAATCAATCAGCTCATTTACCAATCACTATTTATTTTGCCAAGCACCACTTACAGATAAGCATCTAGCACTTTGCAAACAGCATAGCTGAAAAAAATACATTGGAACATAATACACATATCTGGAATTATGATAAGCACATTTCATGCTGAACATTTAGTGTGTCACAAACCTCAAGTAATAGTGAATCATATATTATTACAGCAAAGTACATGAGTATATCCCCCTCTCTATACTTAAGCAAATCTTATGATCTTTCACCACAATGTTAAAACACATTAGAAAAAACCTTTGACTATAGAGGTCTCCACAGCGCGGCCACGTCAAAAACAAAACTGAACTTGGCATGCCCTGTGCTTCGGCAGGCCACAAATCTCAAGATAATCGAATGTGACTCATCCTTTTCTGTAAAAGACTGGGCAATATTTGGATTGGAGTAACATACACTGCATTAACAGGCTCCAATTTCCTGTTATTTCTTCAGGAACTAGACAGACTCGCCATATTTTATAAACGCGCAGTAGAGACAACACCTTCGGCAGTTAGAACAGAGGACACATTTATACCGAGCCAGGACCACTGAGGACAAACACCTCAGAGTTCCTGTCAGACAGGAACTCACTCTAATCACAATAGGCTGCAAGCCTAAAAAATATCTCTCTGCTTCCCTGAAATTTAATGACTCATTCAGTATCACTTTGCAACTTTAAATTGCTGGCCAGGTCAAAAGGTCCAATCAAACTGCCAGAAAATATGTAAAAACATTCAGAATAAATTTCCACTTTTTGGTTCACAGAAAGAAAAAAAAATGTTTCAAATTGTTTGATGGCTCTACAGTCAAAGAAAAAAAAAGACTGGAAGTACAGTAGGGAAAAAAAATTTTGACAAGCGATGAGTTCGTCCACCACATCTACAGCTAGTCATTACGCCTCTAAGACAGCACTCATTATTGCGGACGAGAGAACAACCTGACCCAGGACAGCTTCGTACTTCGAAAATATGAAGAATGTGGACATAAACACAGGAGCTAATAATTTTGAAGTTACACATTTTTCCGTCAGCAGAGAAAATTATTTTCAAGGGAAATAGTGTATAGTGTTGAAGGCAGAGAGATGGCAGTCGCTTTGAACGTGGCCTTTCTGTGACGGGTCTCCTCATGTTTGTACGGGTTTCCTCTGGGCAATCCTTCCTCGAACAGTCCAAAGACACGCATGTCAGGCTAATTGGAGACACTAGATTACCAGTGGGTCTGAGTGTGTGAGCGAATGGGGTGTGATCCCGGATATAGATGGGTGAAATGACCATGTAAATTTGTAGCTAGCAGTGGACCAACAGTTTATTAAACTAGAGGGTGTGTCCAGGGGGCCACATCACCCCACCCCTGCCCTCAATGCCATGTGAAGGTCAATGTCATGGGGCAATTGGTCTCCCCATATGCGGTTTCCAATGTGTGATTGAGCACAACATAGGGCCTAACTTTCCGGTTTCCCAGTTACAAATCCTCAAAATATGAAGGTTGGCCATTTTGACCTTTCAAGGACACTTGAAGGAGAAGGTCACTACCAGTAAATTCCCCTTAAATGACTCCCCATTAGTCTTCAATAGTAACTATGGGTTTATCGAGCACCGTTTGGCTGCTAGAGCACTTGGAAAACTGGTGATGCTGAGTTTGATCTTTCAAGGTCACTTGAGGGTGAAGGTTACAGTGCCATGAGATTCCCATGTATGACGTCCTATTAGTGGTTAATTGTAACCGTGTCACTATCTACCACCGTTTGGCCCCTAAAGCAGCCTGAGAAATGGGTGAACTTGAGTTTGACATTTCAAGGCTGCTGAAGGTCATAACATTTGGTGGTAAAAGAATCTCAACATCCCCATCTCCAACCAATTTCAAGTTATAAGCAGTGGGAAGTCAGCCGTATCTCCCAGTGTTAACAAAATCTTCAAACTGATCTAGAATCCAGGATTTGATCCAGATCTTCACCAAAAACGGATCATATCTTCCCTTCCAAAGGATTGTCCCTTAGAGAACCAAAAGTCTTGAAACAAACATAACCTAAAGAGTCAGTTGAGCACAGAGTAGTTTGTTGCGCGCAGGGATATTTTGGGCTGCGGCCTGCCACAGAGGGTTACAGCAATTTTGTACCAGCTTGGAATGCGGCTCAGCCAATCACATTTAAGGATGGGAAGCACTGTTTTATAATTTAATTTAAACTATTTGAACGATCGTGAAACACACATTTCATTGATTGAATAATTACAGTCTACAGCACAGGAACGTGAATGAAGCACAAATTCTCATGGCGAATGTGTGAGAGTTGGCAGCCCTTTAAGTTAACTGATTTATCATAATAGCATAACATGATACTAGAATGAGATGAATCGAGTTCAATTCCCGTGTCAAAAAGCATTTTTCCCATCTGCATGAGAGTGGAAGAGGCGTGGAACTGGTAAGAGCCGTCAATTTACCAACGTCATACAGGCGACTCTGTTGGGTCTCGACAAGAGTTATGGGAAATGAGGTCCAGAAGCGCGCCTGCAATTACAGCTTACTGCCAGAGATGTCAGTATAAACAAACCAATTCAAATCTTACCGATTACCACTTTAAAGGTTATAAACACACCTGTGAGTGGTGTGATTTAGCTGCTGTATGTCCCAGTGATGTTGTACTCTATCATCAGCAATCATTGAATACTTCTCTTCCAATCAAATTACCCGGTCGGCGCTAACTGTTGTATAATCGCAAATGAGGTTATAATTGGAAGTTGTTATTTACAAAGGAACAGCCTGGTGCCAGCGGGCCTCATGATATACACCTTGTTGTCAGGGCATTCACTTCCTGCTGGTCAAAGGCGAGACCAATTTAAGCCCGCAGACATAGCAGCTCTCCAGGAACAGAGCAGCACATCCCCAAGATAAACACACCTAACTACCAAAACATGAGAGGAGGCCTCCAATCAGAACACAGGACAGTTCTGAAACGGCATTAGCAATCTTCTCGAAAACACCCAGACAGCACAGTTGTGGAGCCAGCTGATGACCGCAATGCACTGCCAGTAGAGGGCGCTCAACATCATCTCTCCACTTGGCCCAGATGCACTAGTCAGTCATCATGTAAAGATACATGAGGTGGCCAACATCTCAGCAAAAAGCCACAAATTAACTTGAGCATAAGAATGTTCACTTTTTGAAATAGCAAATCGTATTGGTAAGGCACACAATTTTGTGTCTTTACGTCCTGATTAACGGCGCCATTGCAGCCTTTACGAGCACAGCACGACATGCAAATAAAAATGTGTTTCTAATTGCCCTTAGCAGAACCATCGATACAGCAATAAAGCTAAAAAGGATTTTTAACATTTTCAGCCATGGAGATTGAAAATTAATGGTTTTTAATTACTTTGTGGAGGTTTAGTTGTTTGTTTCAAAAATAAATTGGGGAAAAGAAATACTTGACAAAAATAATGGTTACAATCCTGCAAATCTGTGGCGACTTTGGGAAAAAACACTCAAAGGTATCCACAAGCACTCCCTCCCTCTCTCTCTCTCGCCCTCTCACACACACACATACACACACTCTCCCTCTCTCACACACACGCACATGCACATACACACTCTCTCTCTCTCTCTCTCTCTCTCTCTCTCTCTCTCACACACATGCACACACACACACACACTCTCTCACACACACACACATACACACACACTCTCTCTCTCACTCACACACATGCACACACTCTCTCACACACACACACACAGACAAGTTAAGGAAGCAAGCAGAATGTGTTGATTATGAGGACAGAATTATTCATTTCAGCCCCATTAATCCTGTAGTGGTAGTACTCTGGCAGCAGGCTGCACTGAGCAGGAAACAACTGTTTTTCCACCGCATACTCGGCACTGTGGTGACCCGTGTGCCGTCACGCTCCACTGAGCTACACATACAAGGATTTAGGAAAAGCACCGAGTCGCAGTAGTGAGACTTTATTTCTTAAAAAAGGTTGTTAGCTTGAATTCAGCTAAGGCCTTTCTGTGCATCTGGATTCATTGGTTCTCACACGATGCCCAATGACAGGCTAATTGGAGATGGTACGTAACTCATAAGAATATGTGTGTGAATGAATGGGTGCGTAATCCCTGTAATGCCTTAGAAAACTGCTCAGGGGTGCTTTCCCAAAATTATAAATGCAAACTTGCATAGTTGGACCCAATGAGTGTGAATGGACAAACTATGTAACTACGCTTTTGGGAAACTCACCCCAGGGTGTGTTCCTGCCTCTCACCCATGGTATCCAAACAGAAATAAGTGGGCTAGATATTGGATAAATATTTCTTTTTAATTTCAAGAGGAACTTCATTAAAATGACTCTGACCCACATGCTATTGGACAGCATGGCATCCAATGGCCAGGATTAGCTTGTGGCAACAGCTCAGCTGATGTGGGAAAATGTGTAAGTTGACTGGCCCTCACCAAGATAACAAAACTCTTCATTTAATACATTCCTACCCCAGTTAAAGCACTATTTTCTAGAATTTTAATAACGAGCTTATTATGGTGTTAACAATCTGTACAACGCATTTGCAATTGACTCACCGAAATTCTATGGCTTCGTGATGAAGAGGTGTTTCAAATTTACCTCCCCATTCACTGGCATTATAAAAAGCTACAGACTCGCATAGATGGAAATAAAGCATTTCAAATCCAAAGTTTCCACCATACTGTAATATTTATACACTCAATGATAAAAGGGTTTTGTTTCTGTAAGTCATTTCCGTGCTTTGCGCAGTCATCATTTTTAAACTGATCCGGACTTTCAGACAGGAAGTCCTTTAAACTCAATGCACCACTCAATATTCTCCCAACGGTCCAACAACTCACACAGTAACATTTTCAGAGTTAAATCAACACTTTAAGAGTCCATTTTGTTCCATTACAGCGAGAGTGGCCTCAAACCGACTCTACAAGAGTTACTTTGGCTCTGTAAGAGTTGAACTGACTATGAACAATTTGGTCAGGAGGCAGGTCCAGAGCAAACAAAGTCAGCAGTTCAAAGGTAAGGTTGTGTAGCTCCAGTTTGTCAGCACAACTCTGAGCAGCAAGGCAAAATGAAAATAAATAAACTAATAAAACCCTTTTCTGCCAGAATTAAACAGAGCATATAGAGGAAAAAAATCATAACACCTAGTATTGGACAGTTCTTCAAAGTTTACACATCATATATTTTGCGATATTCCAAGGCTCAATGCAAGTGAATGGGGAGGTGAATTTCAAACACCTTTTCTTCATCATAAAGGCACGGAACTTGGTGAGTCAACTGCAAAATATATTGTAAACATTCATAACGGCATATGAAGCCCTATCTTTCGTCGAGAAAATATCACTGTTAGTGCCACTCGTTCCTCTGCAACGGAAAAGCACAATGTGACATTGGCTTTTTGAACAGCAATACCACCACATTCTCCAGGTTTTTCGCAGCAGAGTCATCAAAGCTCTCTCACCATCCGAAGGCACAAGGCAACCATGTGTCCTCCGCATGCGTTTGCAGCCATTCCATACTGCGTCCGACATTTTAAAAAATCATTTCCTCATCAGAGCCGAGTGGTGTGTTCAACCCACCATGTACCACCTGGTCGCTATTGCCTCATTCGTGAAGGTCTATTACCACCTGTCTCTTTTGAAGTGAAGCTATTTTTGCATTTCTGAGGTGATGGATGGCTGATTGCATGCATGTTGCATCAGTTTTACATCAGAGAGAAGCAGAAAGTGATGGAATGACACAACATGACATGGTAACTTGGTAATCCTGTTATGATAACCCCCCCACCCCCGGAGTTATACCCTCTGTAAAGACCAATTGGAAGCAAACCCCACCGAATATAGACAAACCTTCACTGTTGA